>OY755205.1:8780570-9445290 GCA_963576765.1 Draba incana | reverse complement strand
GTGCAATAAGCTTATCAACCTTTGTCTAAATCTAATGAACCAAAATTCGACTCAAGCCACTAAATGTTGAGATTTGTTTTTATGTGCTTGGCTCTTTCCATTCACCAGTGGTCACCGCAGGAACAGACTCCTGCTTGAAAATGATGAAACCGGTTCATATCTCGAATAATAAGATCTCGTTGCACAATACTTGATATTACTTTCATAGCATTGTGGCAATCCGAACATATGCGTAGATTCTTCATGATCAATATGCGATTTCTCGATGATGGCATTCGAACAAGTCCAAACGCCAAAGCCAACCTCTCACTGTGAACCCACAATTTCTTATCCTTTTCTTCATCGTCTATATCTAGCAGGATCGCATTCCGATCAGGAACATAACCGGCTCTAATTGCTTTCATATTAAGCCATTCCAGCATTCCATTTATGAGTTTCATATCTGGATGATGTGATAACTTTCCTACACTGAAGTAATGCACATCTCCTTGATGTTCAATCCAACTTAAACCAGGCTCCTTCTTCACACCTCTTTCCTTCATGCTTCTCCTAATGGATGCAACGTTTGCCCATTGTTTTGCACCTGCATACATGTTTGATAACAGAACATACGTCGCCTCGTCCTTTGGATCGATCTTTAGTATTTCTTCAGCCGATCTCCTTGCAAATTCTACGTTGTTCTGAACAATCGAGGCACTAAGCAGTGCCCGCCAGATCATAACGCTAAGCTCATATGGCATCCCTTCAATCAGCTTCATCGCTTTCTCAAGCCGCCCTGATCTTCCCAAAAGCCTGACCATACACGTATAATGTTCCAAACATGGCTCAATACCATGATCTCGAGTCATCGACTCAAAACAATCTTGACCTTCATCTATTAGCCCTGCATTGCTGCATCCAGAAAGAACACCAAGAAATGTTAAAGCATTTGGCTTGCAATCACTGTCCTTCATATTGTCGAAGATTCTCAATGCCTCTCTACCCAATCCATGTGTGGCATAGCCTGAGATCAATGCATTCCATGAAGCTATGTCTTTCGTTTCAATTTTGTTGAACACAGATTGTGCGCCTTCAATATCACCACATTTTGCATACATATCTATCAATGAGTTTCTCACTGCAACTTTCTCGACTTGGCTAGTTTTTATAGCCAGTCCATGAATTTGGACACCGAGCTCCATGCTCGCCAAAGAAGCACAAGCTCCAATACCACTTGAGCAAGTTACTTCAGTTACTGACACCTGATTTCTGAGCGCTTCACGAAACACGCTTAACGCTTCGTCTGACTCGCCTAGATTCTCATACCCAACAATGATTGTGTTCCAGCTTACCTCATTTTTACTTGATAATTCGGAAAATAACTTCACAGAGTTATCCATATCCTCACACTTGGCGTAAACATCAATAAGAGCGTTTGAGACATAGACATCTAAATCGAACCCAGCTTTGACCACAGAACCATGAATTTGCTTGCCTAAGCCATAACACTTTCCAATGGCACACGCATTCAAAATACTGGTCAACGTAAACTCATTAGGGGAAACAAATGCTTCTCTCATTCGGATAAACATATCAACCGCATCGTAGCAAAAACCGTTTTGACCAAAACGAGCAATCATAAAACTCCAAGGTATCACATCATTCTTTGGCATCTCATTGAATACTTTGAGAGCATCAGACATGTCTCCAAGTTGTGTATACAACTGAAGCAAACCAACACCCACATTGGGATCCGACTCGTAACACGTTTTTAGGATTCGTCCATGAACACCTTTGGCGAAATCAAAAGCACCTAGCCCAATGCTAGCCTTAAGCGCCATAGCAAAGGTGTAATGATTGGGCATGAAACCAGCCATACCCGTACGAGATAGCATTTCAAGAGAATCCTCGAAATGCCCATTCTCGACATAGCAAGATACAATTCCTGTCCAAGCAACAATGTCCTTACACAAAATCCCTTCAAAAATACTTCTTGCACTATCAACAAAACCACAGACCGAATAAGCGTTGATAAGCGCAGCTCCAACAAAAGCATCAGAACAATAACCGAGCTTAACGATAGGAGAATGCAACCACCAACCAATCTCAGCTTTGTCCAAGCTAACGAACCACTTCAAGAAAGAAGTAAACACGTGTGGATTAAGCTCATGACCTTCTCGAAGCAACCTGATATACAAACCAACGGGATCTTGAGACACATTGCCTTTACTAAGAGTAACATACGAGACATTGTTTCTCTCAGGCATTTCGTCGAACAGCTTCAGCGCATCTGCGGCAAACCCGGCTTTGACATAAGCGTTAAGTAGAATGTTTGTAGCGAAAAGGTCCAAGCAGCTTCCTTTCTTCACGATATCGCAGTGAATAGCTTTTGTTGAAAATGGGTCGTTCTGCTGAATGCAGCGACGAAGCATTGCCCCGTAAACATGAGAGTCTAAGCCTGGGATTAACGAATCCGACAATTCCAATGCCGGTTCGGTGGTGGTCTGAACAGAAAAACCAAATTCTCGAATGCGTATACATTGCATTAATCTGCGACTCTCCGCGAAATTGATTACTCGAAGGAACCCGATCATATGCTGCTTGCGAGCTGCGAGTTGAGGAGAAGAGTGAGATTGTCTAATCCGGTTATTCAAAACCGGTTTATCCCAGCTGAGACCAATTATTTCTAAAAACCCAACTGAGATATTGGGCAGGCCCAAATGATACATATGGCCCAAGTATTCAAACTAGGGTTTCTGTGAGTCTTTTCCCTATAAAAGAAAAGCTGTAAGCAGTTTTAACATACAGACGCAAGTTTCTCAGATCTCTCTGTTTAGGTTTCTTATCTTGAATTCTTTTTCTTTATTATGTTTTTCTATGCCTAGTGTTTAAATAGTTATCGAAACCAGTATCGCTTCTTCGGTTTATTTGGCTTCGTTTTTCTATGTTTCTGTACCTATTTCTTGAATTCGATTTGAAAATTAATTTGATGAATCGGAGTAGATGATGATTTTTTTTGCACATACAACGGTGCTTACCTATAAACCATGCGGATTATATAAATCGAGCTTTTTAAAACTGATGCTCCGAATTCATCAATCGTTTTTTTTCTATTTCTTTTTTCAGATTATGAATTTGTATATTTATTTCATATGAATATATGTTGTTTTCAGCAGATTCTGATAAAATTAGTCCATTTCTGTGTCGAATATGTTTTGGTGCTTAGGTTTGATTAAATTTGTGAGCAGAGATAAGGTTGAATTCTAGTTGGCTTGTGTCTGTGGAGATAAGGTTGAATTCTTGTTCTGTGGATTTGAACCTTTTGATGATATAAACTATATATACTACTTTTGATTAAGTTGTATCAAAAGTTTCACGCCCAAAGTTCCAATTTTCATTTGAACAGGTTATTGGCATAACCAAAGGTAAACAGAAAAATACAAATTGATTAAAGTGAAGTAAACATTATGAGGATGGATAATCCATAGTGGTAAAGACCAATATTGTGGCAAATCACATGTATGAATTATTTACCAATACGGAAAGTGGCATACAAATTTGTTAGTTTTAGTAAGGTGAAAATCAGGAAGCTGAATCCAGCTATATTTACGCTTGAGCATAAAAGAAGTAACACAAAATTAGACTTAACTGCATTCGCTCCATAACCAATTTTTTTAATAAAAAACCTAAGGGAAATTAGGATCAATAGCCATAAAAAAATCTATAACTAAAAATATAATTAATTACCTTAATATCTGTTTTGGTTACTTACCTAATTTTTTTTTTTTTTGGTTATTAACCCCAAAACTAATTTATTTGTTCGTTTCTCAAAATAAACATATACGACACTGAAACACAAAAGTAACGCGTATGCAGTGCACAGTTTATATTTCGTGTTTTTGTGAATACAATATCATATCAATAATAGCATAAGATCGGTACACGTATAGGATTGTTATTGTTTCTTTAATCCGGACCTTCAAAGCTATGTTAATAGTGGTGATGGATACTATTCAATGAAAGTGGTAAATAATTGTCAAAAATAAGACACACAAAGTACGTTCTGTTATAAATCATAGTGGATTGTCATAACTAGTTCTGGTCCGTTTACGGCCCATTAACACTTAGTCTTTAGGCCGGTTTAATGAATCCTAGTTGAATTAGGATTTTCCTTTTATGTACTTTCCTTTTCCCATTAGGAAAAGGAATTTTCCTTTTCTCTCTTGTAATAATCCTATATAAAGGATCTTATGATTAATGAATAAACACAATCTTCCCCATTCGTTCTCTTGATTCACAACACGTTATCAGCACGAGTTGCTCCCTAAACCCTAAAAACACAAAAAACGCGATTACTGTTCATCGTTACTATTCATCGTACTGTTCATCGCGTACTGTTCATCGCGCACTATTCATCGCGCACTGTTCATCGACGATTACTGTTCATCGACGATTACTGTTCATCCGGCGTTACTGTTCAAATCATAGTTCATACAGCCTTTAAGGTTACGGCGAACTAGAAGAAAGTTCATACAGCCTATCAACGGTTACGGCGAACTAGAAGACTCACGGAGGTTAAGAAACCCTAACTTGAAACCCTAACCTAATTCAATTAAAATCCAAACCGATTGCATGATCTGTACCCGTGTCGATCGACACTAGTTTTATGTCGATCGACACGTAAACTTCTGCCTGAATTTGTTGTTTGAATTAAACTGTGTCGATCGACACAAATCACCCGTCGATCGACAGTAAACACTCTGTCCAAATTTGGTTGCATATTTATTTGAACTCGTTTGTTTGTTTGCTTGTTTGGATTGATTCGTTGATTGATAAACATGAAACTGAAACTGATTGCATCATATAGACATAACATGCTTGATTAAAATCCGGTCATATCATCATACGGTTTAGAATTTGAATACTAGGCTTGCATCATGAGCATATAAAAACATTATGTTAGGTTGTTAAACATAAAAATCTGGTTTCATAAGCATCATGCATCCGTACCCGTTTATATAAGCACCCATGACCTATTTTGCATCATATGCATAAACTTTAAAATCTTATAGTTCTTAGAGAATAGGATGAATGTTTTCAGATGTCGAAAATCAACAATTTGGATTATGCTGCCCTCAATCTCTCTGGAGACAATTACTTACAGTGGGCGTTGGATACTAAGATAAATCTAAAGTCTAAAGGACTTGGCGAATGTATCATTGAGGATAATAATGAGAATGAAAGGAATCGATACAGAACGATATCGATCATTCGTCATCATCTTGTTGAGGGTCTCAAGGATCAATACCTAACCATTGAGAACCCTTTGGACCTTTGGAAAGAATTAAAGATAAGATATGACCACCATAGAACGGTGTTGTTACCAAAGGCCAATTATGATTGGAGGAATCTCAGGTTCCAGGACTTCAAGTCCGTGGAAGAATATAACTCGGCAATGTTCAGAATAGTTTCTCAATTGAGACTATGTGGTGAGAAGGTAACTGAGAAAGACATGTTGGAAAAGACCTTCTCCACCTTTCACACTAATAACGTGTTGCTTCAACAGCAATACCGTGAAAGAGGTTTTGAGACATACTCAAAGCTTATAGCATGTCTATTACTAGCCGAGGAGAATAATACACTGCTAATGAGAAACAGTGAGATGAGACCTCCTGGATCAGCCCCACTTCCTGAAGCGAATGTGGCCACAGATGAAAAGAAAGAAATTAACCACGTCCAAAGTGATTATAGACATCGTGGTCGTGGACGTGGGGGTAGATGGCAAGGACGTGGCCGTGGCCATTTTAATCCATACGGCCGAGGTCAGGGCCGAGGCCAGGGCCGAGGCCACGGATTCCATAACGATCATTCTAACCGCGGGCGAGGACGAGGACGCGGATACCGAACTGACTATGATCGTAATAACCGTGGTATTACTTCTCAACCACGAGAATCAAACCCAAAATTAGTTTGCCATCGATGTGGAATGAGTAATCATTGGGCTAAGACATGTAGGACTCCCAAGCATCTGGTTGAACTCTATCAAGAGAGCCTTAAAAGGAAGAATCCAGAAACTTATATGATCCAGCATGATAATGAAGGAGATTTCGATCATGAGCAAGATGACTTGATGAATTTTGAAACCTCAGATATACTTAAGTGATTGATTTTGATTTTCTGTTTTGGTGTTTTGTGTTTTGCTTGTTTTACGTTTTACACTTTATACTTTGGTTTTGTGTTATTGCTTTCTATTAAACTTTATGGAATGAAAGAGTGTTATTTAAAAGTATCTATTGTTATCTCTTTTGAAGTATGAACGATATGGATGTGTTCATTGTGGATAGTGGATCAAGCCACTCGATATTAAGAGATAAGAGATACTTCATTGATCTTACACTTAAAAAGGCAAATGTAACCACAATTGCGGGTATAGCAAATTTAATTGAAGGCCACGGTCAAGCCCATATTTTATTACCTAAGGGCACGCATCTAGAAATTTCTAATGCGTTATATTCACCTAGTTCAAAGAGAAGTCTATTGAGCTTTAAAGACATTCGAATGAATGGTCTTCATGTTGAAACTAAGGACGAGAATAACAAAGAATTCCTTCAAATCTTTGAAACCGTCCATGGCTATAAGAAAGTCCTAGAGACTATACCTGCCATTTCTGTGGGCCTTTATTGTGCTAAGATCGGAATGATAGAAGCAAATGCTATGGTAAACAAAGAGTTTACTGAGAATTTCACTTTTTGGCATAACCGGCTTGGCCATCCCGGTGCTAACATGATGCGAAAGATATTAGCAAGTACTAATGGGCACACCTTGAAAGAAAGGAGAGTTATCCCAAAGAATCTCACGTGTGAAGCATGTTCACTAGGGAAACTCATTACTAGGCCATCACCAATCAAAGTAACTAAGGAAACGATAAATTTTCTGGAAAGAATTCAAGGAGACATATGCGGACCAATACACCCACCTTGTGGGACGTTTAGATATTTTATGGTCCTTATTGATGCATCCACAAGATGGTCACATGTCTGCCTATTATCAACTAGAAATGTGGCATTTGCAAGATTGCTTGCCCAGCTCATACGTTTAAGAGCACACTTTCCAGATTTTCCTTTAAAGACTATACGTCTTGACAATGCTGGTGAATTTACGTCTCAAGCGTTTAACGATTATTGTATGTCCATGGGGGTAAGTGTTGAATATTCTGTGGCACATGTACATACACAAAACGGTTTGGCTGAATCGTTTATTAAACGCATACAGTTGATTGCTAGACCGTTGCTAATGAGATCAAAACTCCCGGTCTCAGCTTGGGGACATGCAGTTTTACATGCAGCAGAGCTAATTCGTATCAGGCCATCTAGTGAACATAAATATTCCCCATCACAGTTAATAACGGGTCAAGAGCCAGACATATCCCATCTTAAAACATTCGGATGTTCCGTTTATGTGCCTATTGCACCACCACAGAGAACAAAGATGGGACCTCAAAGGAGGATGGGGATATATGTTGGATATGATTCTCCTACTATCATTAAGTACCTTGAGCCAACCACGGGTGATTTGTTTAAGGCCAGGTACGCAGATTGTCATTTTGACGAATCTGTCTATCCAACATTAGGAGGAGATAACAGACTGGTAAAGGAAATTATATGGAATCAAACGTCCTTAAAATGGCAAGATCCTCGGACTCAAGAATGTGAATTAGAAGTCCAAAAGATTATACATTTACAAAAGCTAGCTAATCAATTGCCAGATTCCTTTGCTGACCCGAAAAGAGTAACTAAGTCTTACATACCAACTGTTAATGCACCGATTAGAATTGATGTTCAAGAGGGACACAATCAAGTTGCTACAGAATCTAAACCACACTCAAAACGTGGCCGGCCAATAGGTTCCAAAGATAAGAATCCTCGGAAAAGAAAGAAAGGTGCTGAAATCGTGGTTGAGGAATTTGATGGAACCCCAGACATAACCGAACCGATAGTACCAAGCAATGAGACTCGGGACGCCGAGTTTCATGGTTCTAAAGTTCCCGATAATAATGAGATCTCAATAAATTATATTATGTCTGGAATACAATGGAATAGAAAGTGTGTGGAAATCGATGATATATTTGCTTTTAAGGTAGCACTTGAACTTATGGAGGATCTAGAACCCACGTCGATATATGAGTGCACTCAGAGTGAAAATTGGACTAAATGGAAAGAAGCTATAAACGTGGAGTTGAATTCTTTAAGGAAAAGGGATGTCTTTGGTCCAATAATTCGGACACCCTATGAGATTAAACCAGTTGGACATAAATGGGTCTTTGTGAGGAAAAGAAATGAACATGGTGAAATCGTGAGATATAAAGCACGGCTTGTTGCACAAGGATTCTCACAGAGACCAGGAATAGATTATGAGGAGACATACTCCCCTGTGGTGGATGCTACAACTTTTAGATTTTTGATAAGTCTGGCTATAAGAGAAAAGTTGGATATGCGGTTAATGGACGTTGTAACTGCATACTTATGTGGTCCACTGGATAATGAGATTTATATGAGATTACCAGAGGGTATTGAGCTCAAAGATAAGAAAGGTTCTCGAGAACAACACTGCATAAGGCTGAACAAATCCCTTTATGGACTGAAGCAAAGTGGGCGTATGTGGTACAATAGATTGAGTGAGTACTTAGTCAAAGAAGGCTATAAGAATGATCCCATCAGTCCATGTATTTTTATAAAAAAGTTTGCAAACAAAGGGTTTGTTATCATAGCAGTTTACGTGGATGATTTGAACATCCTTGGAACCCCTGGTGAAATCGTCCAAACAGTTGAATGCCTCAAGAAAGAATTTGAGATGAAAGACCTAGGCAAAACTAAGTTCTGTTTGGGATTGCAACTTGAGTACATAAATGATGGAATCCTTGTGCATCAAATGGCATATACTGAAAAGGTACTCAAGCGTTTTAATATGGATCAATGTCACCCATTGTCCAGCCCAATGGTGGTGAGATCTCTTGATCTAGAAAAGGATCCGTTTGGTCCTAAGAGAGACTCTGAAGAAGTCCTTGGTCCCGAAGTGCCATATCTCAGTGCCATAGGAGCTTTAATGTATCTGGCAAGCCACACTAGGCCAGATATATGTTTTGCCGTGAATTTATTATCAAGATTTAGCTCATGTCCGACCCAAAGGCACTGGGACGGGATAAAACATATTCTTCGTTACCTACAAGGAACGAAAGACTTGGGTCTATTTTATACTAACCAATCTAAGGACGGTTTAGTTGGTTTTGCTGATGCAGGTTATCTTTCAGATCCTCATAATGCACGGTCCCAGACAGGTTATGTGTTTACTCATGGAGGAACTGCAATATCTTGGCGGTCAATGAAGCAGGCCATTGCAGCTACATCTTCTAATCATTCAGAGATATTGGCAATTCATGAGGCTAGTCGTGAGTGTGTTTGGTTAAGGCTGATGACCCAGCACATAAGAGTGGATTGTGGAATGGCCGAAGGTAAGCAGGAATCGACGGTCTTGTTCGAGGACAATGCAGCGTGTATAGCTCAACTTAAGGATGGATACATCAAAGGTGATAGGACGAAGCACATTCTGCCAAAATTCTTCTTCACATCCGATCTACAGAAAGATGGAGAAATTCAAGTGCAGCAAGTACGATCAAGTGAGAATTCAGCAGACCTATTCACCAAGTCACTTCCAACCTCAACGTTCAAGAAACTTACTTATCAGATTGGAATGCGTCGTTTGAAAGACTTGCAGTGAGGTTCAGAACAGGGGGAGTAATACGTGTTGTACTCTTTTTCCTTCACCACGGTTTTGTCCCAAAATGGGTTTTACTTGGTAAGGTTTTAATGAGGCAACATCCAAAGCGTATTACAAGCCCATTAGAGTTATGACATCCAAGGGGGAGTGTTATAAATCATAGTGGATTGTCATAACTAGTTCTGGTCCGTTTACGGCCCATTAACACTTAGTCTTTAGGCCGGTTTAATGAATCCTAGTTGAATTAGGATTTTCCTTTTATGTACTTTCCTTTTCCCATTAGGAAAAGGAATTTTCCTTTTCTCTCTTGTAATAATCCTATATAAAGGATCTTATGATTAATGAATAAACACAATCTTCCCCATTCGTTCTCTTGATTCACAACACGTTCACTTTATCTTTCTCATTTATTTTCTTCCCATTTTACAATTCCACCAAAACTCGTGCTAAGACTTGAGACATTTATAACATAAAGACATGTAAGTCGGCAAAATTGACCACATTATATAAGTATAACTAATCGACACTTAAACGTGTTTTTTTTTTTTTTTTTTTGTCAACAATCGCCATATATTAAATCAAGAGCTAGCGTTGAGACGTATTTTATTTTCTTAATATCCATTATAATATATGTGCATAATGACAAACTAAATCAAACCAAATAATGTAATCAAAGACGTTAAGTTAAAGGATGATAACTAATGAGCGCATTCCTTTTTAATACAAAGACGGAAGCTTCATGGGAAGCTACGAGACATGTTCATTTTCTCTTTCAAATACTTAAAAATTAAAAAAATGTAATGTCACAATAAAGGGATTAACTTGCATGTCAACGGTGTAGTGAAATAGCGGAATAGTTGAATGATCAAATAGCATAATCAACTGGTTAAATGTTTTCCGAAATAATCATATAACATTTCAAAACTAGTTTTGATAGATTAATAACGTTTTGTTTTTTTATTTAAGGATATATGATCAACAGGTTCACAATATATATATATATATATATATATATATGTGAGAATCACTTTTCAAAACATATTAAAATTTGATGAATATTGATAATGGTTAATAACATTATTGGAACTACGTTCTCAAACTGTAAAAACGTGATAATTAAGAGGTAAACCATTCATTACCGATATTATATCGCTTCTTAAATCAAAGTATCAATGACATTAGAGATTATAATCATTAAAAAAAAAAAAAAAAGAGCAATACCAACATATAATGTAGAATATATCTTAGAAGAAGTAACGTAGTGTATCCTATATGGTGTCGTGACTCAACAAAAGATTTGGGAAGAAGCCAAATGCAAAATGAACATCTCGATGATGTCTTCGAATGTGAAATGACTTGGTTCCAAGTCTCAATCGAAAAAAGAGTTTTCGTTTAGGCCGATGTCGGAAAGTAAGGAGATGTTGATACTACTCTGCAATACACAACATAACAAGAAAAAAACGTGAAAACGCGTTTTATATAGTACTACTATAACTTGTGATAACAAAACGCTAGAGATATTTCTTTGGCAGTATAGTCCAATAAAACAAACAAACAAAAAATTTACTCATTTTGTCATCATTAGTAAATCAAATAATGATTTGATAAAAGATAAGCTCGTCGGTAGAAAACATAAAGAGAGTCAAAAAATCAACACGTTTTCGAAGATCTACGTATATATATCTACAATATCTACGTAGGAGCATGTGCTTTGTTGAACAACCAGAGGAATCAAAAGTTGTATCTGACTAAAAAGACAAGACTCTTAAGTAATTAATTTCATGTGTTTTACACGAATATTCATACTAAAATAAAAGCGCAACACAGAAAAGAAAAAAACCTTTTTTTTGTTTTTGTTTTGGGGTAAATTCCTTTGGATGATGAAGAACATTTACCTCTCCTTTCGCTTCTCTAGAAACCTTTGTAGTGATTTTCTTCTTGCGATTGGAAGATCTATATACACACAAAAAAACTTTTTTTATCAGAATTCTACTCGATTTTCCGACTCAAAAGAAATCGGCAATTACTAGATTTGCTGCACACCAAAACCATTTTTTCATAATTTTTGCTAGGTTTCCAACTCAAAATGAATCAGCAATTAGTAGATTGGCTGCACACCAAAAAACCACTTTGCTCGGTTTACGACTTTAAATGAATAGACAATTAGCATATTGGTTCATGTTCTTTGCATATTACTTTACGTTTTCTCTTAGTTGGTGGGATACTAACTAACAAACTCGTCTTAAATCTCTACGTGAAATCATCTGGTTTACTAATTACAATCAAGAAGTTGGATGAGTCACTTTATTATTGGTAATTATATTCTACTAACCTCCTTCTAGATTCTGACCAAAGAGCTTTGTTGGTCTTAAAGTTGTCGGAGGAATTACCGAAAGATCTTTCTCCATCATAGATTCCTCTTTCTTTGAAGCTGTTTCCATGGCAATCTTCATAATATTCTCAGCTTTGTTACGAGACACTTGGAAAACTGAAACGCTTCCATTGTAGAAAATCGTCATAGGAACAGTTTTAGACACAAGTTCCGTACTACGCCTGAGAGAAAAAGATTCAAAAAATTTTAAATTTCCAAAAAAAAAAAAAAAGATTTCTAATAGCGCCAAATATCGAAAAATAAATTACCTAACGACCGGAGAAATCGGGATCTGAGTCTGAGTATGATCGTCTTTCGGAGTAGACGGAACCGAAGGAGATCTTGCCGGTGAATCGGAATGTTTACCACCGGAAGTTAAAAGCGATTTGATAATCTCTGGATCGATCTTCGAAATCGCACCTTGAATATCTGTAACTGAAATTAATCTTAAATATGAAAATCGATAAATCGTTCAAGAAAAAATAGAAATAAAACCTCGGAAAATGCGACGACGATCGAGTAATTTCTTGAACTTAGGCTTTGGAGAGTTGTTGTTGTTGTTGTTGTTGTTTTGTTTCTTGTCGAGCCCGAGGAAATCAAGTTCTATGGTAGCTCTAGACATGTTTGGTCGTCTGAGAATCTGAGAGATTTGAGATCGAGAGATGAAGAAGAAGAAAGAAGAAATGAATGTGGTAAGAGAGAAAATGGAGTTTTCATGTGAGTTTTTAAAATAAATGTGCTTGTGTTTGTGTTCGGTTGGGATATGTAAATTAACGCACGAGGTTCATGCGTCCTTTTTCCTTTTTCTTTTTAGGCACAATTGGCAAACTTCCAACTCATCCACTTTTATTTGTTTTCTTTTTTTACTTTTATTTATTTATTTATAAATTAGGCTCCCAACCTCTTCCTATCTAATTTAATTTAATGATTAACACACATGATAATGTAGCCTTAACGCTGCTCATTAAAGAATGATATTATTTTCGGCTATCAAAAATAAAAAATGTATAGTTTGTTTTATTTTTGTTATCATCACTCACCCGGAAATAACGGAAGTCCAAAAAAAATAGTAGTAATATTTTAAAAATATCTTTCAAATTTGGTGGTGAGCAGTTTCCGAGGCTAATACTGTTTTTTTACATGTTTTTGTTATACACATGGTTTTTTTTAATACTGTTCACCACCTTGGGTTCTTCTGACATTATATTTACTCTAATCTAGATCTATCTCTTGTTTGAAGACACGTTTTTAAATGTCAAATACTCCAAAAATTTTAGTAATATTGCACTAATTATTATCGCTAAACCAATACTAGTGTAGTCAATATATCAGACAATCACGTATAACCAAACCAAAACAAAAAGAGAAATTAGGCAATATAATCCTGAAAAAAAAGAAAAATCTTAATTTTTAGGGGGAGGATTGGTTTAATATTCCAAAAATTTTGTTAAATTTGAAAACTAACCCTTATTGTAAAAGATTTAGAAACTAACTTTTTGTTGACTGAAAGAATAAAATATTCTGATAATTTAAAGATTCTTTTAAAGTATTTTTGAAATTAATTTAATTTAGGATAAATATGAATGAAATTTAAACATTTAAAAATAAACTCTAAACCCCAAATCCAAACCCTATCCCTAAAAAACTATATCCTAATTTGGGAATAATTAACCCAAACTCAAAAATTTTAACTACAAATTCATTAAAAATTATTTTTTTATATTTGTAGTATTTTTGAAACTATTTGAAAAATATATATCTTTGAGATTTTTATCATCAAAACTTTGATTTTGACTAAGGTATTTTCGTTTTAAAATATTATTTTAATATAGAAAATAATAATTTTCAAAGCTTTTAAAAGATGGGTTAGTTTTCAAATCAAAAAAAAGATTTTGAGAATATTTTTACAAATTTCCTCTACTTTCTAACCAAAATCAAAACCCTATATGTGGCACAATCCTATCCCTTAGCTCTAGGGTTTTTTGTTACTTTTTAGAATATATGCTTCGAATGGTGACATCGGTTAGAGCGGTGCGGGACAAGCGGTTTAGGGGGTGCGGTGCGGTTTTAGTGCGGTGCTGTTAGAAAAAACGCACCATGCAGAACTAGTGCGGGTACTGCGGTTTGAGCGGTGCGGGACAACATATGAATGGTGAAAAAAACAACATGCGGTGCGGTCTATATGTGTGAATGGTGAAAATGTCAAAAGCGGTGCGGGATATATATTTTAGATAAATATTTTATAAATAAAAATAGATTAATGACATTAATATAATTATAAATTAAAATTATTTATACATTTTACAATAATATATTTATTGCTAAACTCAAATTAAAAATACATCCAAAAAAACAAGTAAAATAATATCTGAAAATAATTAAACATTTTTATGATACATCCAAAAATACAAGTAAAATAGATGGTTTAACATCGATTATGATAAATGATATTGTTGTTGATAAGTTTGATATCAATTCAATAAAATCGATAGAAATTTATATTAGTTTACATCAGTTTTACAAAATTGATACGACAATATAAATTAACATCGATTATGTAATTGATGTATTTATTAATTTGTTTTGTTAAAATCACTTAACAGAATGATACAAAATCACATCAATAAAACCGATGTCAATAATTTTTTTTAACTAAATACGGCAAAACTAATTATGTATTTTAGCTTTATTTGTTGTAACTGATGTAACTATTTATCATTTTATATCGATTGAATAAAACTCAGGTTATTTGTCACTAATAAAACCGATTTACAACACTAATAAAACCGATTTACATCAATAAAACAATCGACATATGTATAATTTTTTTAAAAAAATTATTGATAATATATTTTCTATTTATTGACTTCAATTAATAATTGATACAAGTAGTTTTAACTAATTAATATCGATTACATATTTGTAAGATTCAATATAATTACTTTTCTGTCTAATAAAAGTGAGATAGTTGGGAAAAAAACGAAAAAAAAACAGTAGGATTATGCGAGATTTTATTCATAATAATAATTAATTTTTACATGTATTAATTAATTTTTTTGTTAATATCGAATTATTTTCTTTTTCTCAAAATCAACAAATAAAATTTTTTCCCTCACACAGAATCCTTTTTTCACGCCCACAATCCTTCTTCTACGCCCAAAATCTTTTTATTATCTTTGAAAACGTTTTCAAAACAGTCTTTAAACACACACTAATAACTTATATCTCTCACTTATATTTTTGAAACCTTCAAAAACATAAGCTTTCTTGTTTTCTATCTTTTTTATGCTTTCGATTTCTTCATGTACGACTAATCATTTGTCAGGTAATAATTATTTGGTGTGTGTTCTACACGGTTTGAAGGAATGTAACGTACAGGTACTCCCGCTCTATACTTACATTTATTTTTAATTTTGAAACTTAACTTTTAAACTTAAATAAATATTATACATTAATTAATTTACATCAAAATTAATAACATGTTCTACTTTATAATTCAAATGTTAGAGTATCACAAAAAAATGTCATGTAAATGTTATAAAATGTTCATGTGGGTTTTATTTAGATTTTGATAAAATTTCTCATCAAATAGTTTTAAATGTTGTATTATAATGGTAATTAGACATATATATGCATTATATCATATTTATCATATATTATCATGCATTATATCATATTTATCATGTATTATAATGCATTACATGCATTATATTCTTATGTTTACAAAAAAAAAAAAATTGCTTACTTGAGGGTTGGTACTGCAAACGAAGAGCTTCTTATTTTTTTAGAGAGTTTTAAGTTGTTTTTTTGAGTTTAGAAAGAAGAAGGAAAATGAGAGTTTATTTATAGAGTAATTATTTTGAATATTTTCGATTTAAAAAAAAAAAAATTGTCAACTAGTTACAGTGTTTAAAACACACCACAACCGTTGCTTTTCATTATCATGTGCGTTTATCACTTTTGCTTCCCAATTATACATGTCTCGGTCAGTGTTGTCTTTTCTGCTTTTTTTTTTTTTTTTTTTGAAACAGAAAATCAAAAAGTAATGTTGAGTGGTGACATGTTTTTGATACAACATTATGTTTACAAGAAACACTCCAAACACTCATAACCATAATTTTTTTTCTTGATTATTTATCAAATTCACCCAAACAAAAACAAGTCATTCTTATTGAATTTTCAAAAAAAGCTTTCAACATTAGTGTTCAAGTCTCTCTCTATCGAGTAAGTTGGTCAAATGACCAAAACTGATGAAAAATAGGTGAAATAGCATGCAATTTTTTTAAATGATGTAATGATACATCAAAGATGTGGACCATATGGATAGACAAAATTTCCCATATTATTTGATTGTCTTCGTTCGACATTCTTGTTGCTTGAATCATGACACTATTTATAACTATATGTAACAAATTTTTGCTTATGTTAATGTTACGATACTAACAAATTTTCACGTATGTTACATTACGAATACAGATTACACGAATCAAGTCGTATGACGTTAAGAACCCATTAAAATGCACAAATAACATATAATAATTATAAAAAAATAACATATAATATGTCTTTTTTTTGTTAAAGCACATGTCATATATATAAATATACAATATATATTATGCTATATAGAGTAGAATGTGATATATACAATATAATATTACATTTTATGTATAGGATCATAGAACGGGGAGTTGTTTTTGAGTTTTGCAATGTAATATTACAATTTTTTGAGTTTTGAGTTAATTTAACATTTTACCAAAGAAAAAAAATAATATTACAATTTTTTTTAGTTGACCTATAATTTTTGTAGTGCGTTTTTGGTAAAAGAGATAATTTTATGTTAAAATAACTTAATAGAGAAAATGTTATTATCAGATTATGGGCTTCCAACTAAAGACATATTGGCAATTAGTAGATAGGTTTAATATTTTTATATATTATTCTGGAGATCTCATCCTATAACCAATGTGATATAGTTTAACACGTTCCTCGAGATGAAAGTTTTTTCAATAATCTTGAACCGAATCCCACTTTAGGACCGGTAATAAAATCTACTTGGGCCATCCTACTTGGGTTAACAAATTGGGCTAATAAACATGTTTTAATATCATGTTAGATTATGAGCTTTCAACTAAAAATTAATTGACAATTAGCGGAGAGACTTAATTTTTTATATATTACTATAAATCTTATTATATAATCTATTTGAGAGATTTTAACAGTTATCAAAAAGAAAAAACTAAAAAAAAGGTTAAAAGAGGGAGAGAGAAGAGTTAAGATCATAGATGCATCATGTCTCACGTGTTGAAAAATGTAGTTAATGCCAATACATCACTAGGCAAGAAGCAGTTCTCGCTAACCCCTTTTTGGTTTTCGTCCCTTTCTCACATTCTGATTTGACGCAGCCTCTCTCTATATAAAACAATACAATACGCCTCACGCCTTCTACTTTATTTTTTTTTCTTTGAAGGATTCATTAATTTTGAATTATTTATATCACGTTTTGTGTGTGTTGGCGAGTTGACGTCAATTTAGTAGTTCTCAAGCTGACTAATTCGCCCCTCTTATCTAGCTTTCATTTACCAGAAGAATATATAAAAAAAACAGAGAAGAGATAAACACCAAAGCAATCTCTTCTGAAGATAAAAAGATCCGAACAAAGACCAAAAAGTGGCAATAACCCAACCGGATCAAGCCTAAAACAAAGCCCAAAAACTCTAGTAAAGAGATGCTTCATCACCAAGTTACTTAAAACCAATTTGCTTTAAGATTCGACCACACGACCGACCCGCGACCCAAGTGTTTTCAATCGATCACAACAAGCTTCTTGTACTCTTCTCCGGATATAGCAGTCTCCATGATCGTCATCGGATCAATCTCTCCATCATTATCCAAAAACATTTTAATCAAATTCTTGGAAAAGCCACTCACCAAAGCCACTCCTTTCTGACTTGCAATCACCGGGGTTGAGCTCGAATCCCTCAGATTCCAAAACACTATCTCCGGCACAGCTTCACCGTGCCCTTTCTTTTCATACTTCCTCACAATCGCCTTGTAATCCGTTTCCCATACACCATTACCCGAATCCACCTTGGAATCCGACGACCTCCATCCACCATAACACCCACGATAACGTGTACCCGAGGCTTGATCGAACTCCATGTCGCTGAACACGAAAACTCTCTTGATCATCTCCTCCGGTTTCAGTTTCCCTTTCACCGCAACTTTCAGAATGAGATCAAACACTTTCTGAAAAATCAGTGTTCGCTCCCCATTTCATTTTCCTCACGAACTCTGTTTTCCTTCTCAGATTGTCTCCTTTCACCAATTGCAGTTCTGGATTTTCGCTGAAAGTTATCAGCTTCCCTTTCCATGGCTCTTCGGATAGCTCAGAGACGAGTAAACCAAGAGCGACGGCAACCTCCATCGGAGTACCTTCCATAGATCGCGACACGTCCGAGATAGCGATGCAGTTCGTTAAAGAACCCTTCTTTTTCAAATCATCAACCATTCGTTTCCATTGCAGCTCAGCCACTTGTCCACTGTCTCCGGCTTTCAATTCTCCGATTATCTCGTGAGGTAACACAGCTCCGGCGGCCATCTTCGTCTTCCCTGTTTTCGCATCTTCAAGGTATTGTTGAAATCTCTCCTCGTCGTGTTCCAGGAATAACTCCTTGTATGATTTCATCGCCACCGATGCGACTCGATTGTAAGGAAGAGATTCCCAATCGCTAGCTCCCATATAAACCTCCGGGAGTTGGAGATTTTTCCGGAGAGGAACAAGAACCTCTTTCCTTAACCGATCACGAACTCGATAAGCGTAATGAGCTTCTTCGACGCCTTCGTACTCCGGGAATGATTCACGTGGAAACAGCTTCTTAGCGATGCTCTCGCAGATCAATGTTGCTTTGTCGAACGATGAATCAATCGAAGGACACCATTTAGCAGCTAGAGAGATTTGGTTTGTTTCGCCGGATTTCAAAAACTCCATATCTCTTCTCAAGTAGTCTGAGAAGAAATCAGAGACTCGTTCATGTAGAAATCTATAGTCTGGATCATGAGCATATCTAGTGAATGCTTGCATTCCCAATGATTTCTTCTTGTCCTTCCGATCTAATCTCGCTCTCTCTTTCTCAGCTTGGTTCCTTTTCGCTGCGTTTGCTATCCTCAACTCTTTTGTCTTCCTCGGCTTCTTTTTCTGGCGAGATTCATCATCGCTTCCACGACCAATACTCTGGGTTCCGCTTTTCCTCGCGTTCCATTCCGATTTCTGCGTCTTACGGATCTCGTGACCTTCAAGAATCCGGTAAAGAATCTCGGGGAAATCTTTAAAGTAACCGAATTTCGAGAGGGATTCGAGGTTACAAGCTAGGGTTTTGGGATGACAACCATGCAGCCATAAAGCTGCCGTGTAAAACCCTTCCTTGTCGGATTTTCCAGTCCCTCGGACTCCACGAAGGTTGCATATAAGCTTTAGGGTTGTTAAAGCGTCGTGGTCCCAAGCCGCGATGAGTCTCTTCTCGATAGATTCTTTGGAGGAGCTTGGAACGACGTGGGAAAATAAGTCGAGCGGCGGAGAGATACGTGTCGGCTCCGTTCTCGGTCTGGCCTCTACGAGGAGGAGAGTGAATGTTGAGTTTGGCTGATTTGTTGAAGTTTGAGACCATCGCGTCCATCATTGGATCGCTTGGACGAGAAGATGTGTTGCGTTTTTTGGTGGTAGAGTTAGCTTCACGGATCTCTGGTGGACCAATCATCGGAGAAGACATGGTTATAGAGAAGTAGTGATGAAGGAAAAAGGTCTTTGTGTGTTTTTTGGATTGTGAGAGAAGCCGCAGACGTAAGATTAGGCTTTGGTATTCTTAGAGGTTGGTGAAGAGAGCATGTTTATGGGTGGTAAATAGGGATAAATATAAGAGATTTTAATAGGGTTAATTAGGTGTATAATAGGCTGAAAACCTTTAATTAGGTGTATAACATGCCATAATTAGAAATTAGGTGTCTAACACCCACTAAATAAAAAATGACTAAAATAATAAAATAACCTTAATGAGCTATTTAATACAAAGGGTAATTAGCATAAATATTATGTTTTGTATCCAAAATTAATTATCTAACAGCCTATAAACTAAAACATAGTAACTAACATATTGTTAACACAAAATTCATGTTTTGTCCTTACGTAATTTTGCTGATTTTTTTGGGAAAAATAAAACTAAAACAAAACACTAAAAGTTAAAACTAAAACACATTTAACCTAGTTTGTATCCTTTCACCGGCCACCTCCCTCCCTCTTTCTTCTCAATTCTCATAACCACAATTTGATTTCATTCATATTACTTATTATTGTTCTTCTCTCATGTTCTTTCTTTTTCCCATCGTTTTTAGTATTTTTCTTTCTCTGTCATTTGCTTCTTCTTCTTCTTCCATCATTTTTTATCTTTCTTATTTTTCTTCGTTTGACACAAGTATCATAATCACTCTTGTATCACTTTTTAAAATCCACAAAATCAAGTCTCAATCACTTTTTCTTATCTCGTTGTCATGGATCAAAAATCTCCATTGTAAATTATGATGATGGTCGAGATAGTTAACTATGATTGGAAATCACTGTAATAGGTAATTATATGTCTTGTATTATGTTTTTGATAATAGCTAACTATGTATGTACTTCTTTTTTTATACAAAATATATTAGGTAACTATATTGTGAATATAGTTAACTATATTAAGTAACTATATTGTGAATACAATTAACTATGTTACCAAATAGTTAACTTTTACTATATATTCGTTAACTATATTTGCTTAACATTTTTATGTAGTCAACTATAATTTATGAAATAAGTAGAATAGACAACTATATTCTAAAAATAGTCAACTATGCTTTTAATGTGCTAACTATATTTTGTGAAAAATAGTTAACTATGTTTTATGTTTTTGATAGTTACAAAATAGTTTAAGATAGTTAACTATATTCTGAAATTACAATAACCAACTATGTTACCAAATAATTGACTTTTACTACATATTTGTTTTTTGATCATCTTCTTCCTACGTTCTTCTGTCTCTAACCCATTTTTATTTTGTTTGCAAATCTATTTTACAGCTTTAAAGACAATATTTCCACAAATGGAAGAATTGAATATTTGTAGAGTTTTTTTGTTTATATTTTACCTTAATTATAGCATAAGGGTAATTTAGTCATATATTTAGTTCTTTTTGTTACTTACCTAATTATATTTTTGGATATGTTATTTACTTAATTTCTATCTCTAAAAGTAATATCCACCTAATTCACCCTAATACAAATTAGTTAAAATCTCTAAAAAAATTTCTCTAAATATAATAAATAAAAACATCTCTTAAAATCTTTCCTTAATTGCTTCTACGATTAATCTCTGGAAAATGTAAATCTATATTTTGCACAACATTTCCAAAAAAGAAGAAGTGAGAATATGACAAAAAAAAAACAAATATAATGTAATAGTTAACTATTTGATAACATAGTTAACTATTTTATTAATAACATAGTTAATAACATCATATTTGTAACTATCTAAAAATATATTTCACTATTTTCATCCAATTACACCTCGGAACATAGTTAACTACATCACACTAACTATATAAAAACATATATAGTTCACTATTTTTTTAGAAGTTATCATCGTAGAACATAGTCAACTACATTATATAACTATCTAAAACTATAGTTAACTATTTCATCGAACTACCAATTCAATCGATTTAATAACATAGTTAACTACATCACATTAAATATCTAAAAACATATATAGTTAACTATTTTCCGAAAAATAGTCATCAATTTAAAACATAGTTAACTATTTTTCAGAAACATACTTAAGTATTATAGTTAAACAACACACATAATAAACTATTATCAAAAATATAGTTACATATATTGATTTTTTATTCGAGTATAGTTAACTATGTCGAAAGTGGACACTCAATTTGATCAAGAGATGGATGACGATGGAAATTTTAATAGAAGAGAAGAAACACATCTTAGTTTACGATTGGAGATTTAGATTTATGACGAATAGGCAAGACAAAGTAACAAAATATAAAAAGAAATAGGAGAAGAGAAGAAGGAGCTAAGAAAAAAAAAAAAAAAGAGGAAGAAAAAAGTAGTCGGCAGAGAATAGGAGGAGGAGGAGGAAAGAAGAAGAAGAAGAAAATATTAAACAAACTTATGAATTAGTATTAGGGTTTTAATTGTTTTTAATGTAAAATGTTGTATAATTGGAAAATGGTAAAATCTGAAATTTAGATAGGTTAAATGTTAGTTACCTAATTTCAATTTAGGTTATGCTATAGCCTTAATTATTGATCACCAACCTATTATTCATGCCAATTCCCCTTTTTAATATTATAAAATTCTTATATTTATCCAAACTATTTTTGGATATCTAAATATAGCATCTATATTGCCCATATTTATGGATAAATATAACAACATCTCTCTATCTCTCTCCTCTTTCTCTCTCTATTCATCAATCCCAAAACAATTAATATTATAAAATTTATATATTATCTCAATCATATTTACCACTCATAAACATGCTCTTATGTGACCGAGGTAGTATCATTTAATGTTTCCTAATTTTGGCTCTTAAAAATATCATCTAGCCCCTTTTATCATTTAATGTTTTAACTTTTAAGTTTTAAACACAGCTGATGTCCAACTGCTTCCTTTTTTTACTTTTAGTTAATATAAGTAAAACGACTAATATTTTTTTTTTAATAGTTGTTTTTCTTTTTTCCGTTGAAGTGTCCATTTCGTAATGGCAATGTCTTGCATGTATTATAATTTGGAGTTTTAACTACAAAATTCCAGAAAATAACACAATATTTATTAGTCAATCACGTAAAACCAAAACAAAACAAAAACAAGTCAGTCTTATTGGATTTTTAAAATAAACTTTCAACATTAGTGTTCACGATATCGATTCTATTGTGTGTCGTCAATCTCAAATGACCGGCCTCTTGATCGCTCGCGTAAAAGTATTGTGGTCAAGCTTCTACTTCAAGTATGTGTCTATCTAGGTTGGAAGGAGGGCAACCGCCATATTTTTGTCTTCACCTCCTCGACGATGGAAGCCATTCGTAGTCACGTTGATCGGTTGATGCGTGATCGTCTCCTCTCCTTTCCTGCAACAAGTGTAAGCTCTCTTTCTCTCTTAGAGATTTACTTTTGTTGTACGTACCGCAAGTGTTTTGTAACCTTAGTTAATTTCAGTTCTATTTCCACTACAAGAAAACATGCGATATTCCGACAGCCTAAACCGTCTGAATTCCGTTGGAATTGACCCTTTTCCGAGGGGATTGGTCCATCGTTTCTATTTCGTCGGAAATTCTAATCCGTCGGCAATCCGTCGACCAGCTGCGACAGATCTCAGACGGAAAACGGATAGCCGGATTCCGTCGATATAACGTCGGAAGTACAATCGGCGACAGAATTCCGACGGTTTCGGACATCCGGCGGTTTCCGACGAACAGGGAAATCCGACGGAATAGCGAGGGACAAAGGAACCGACGGAATGCCGACGGACAAAGGCACCGACAGAATTCCGAGGGGTTAGGATTCCGAAGGAATTCGTAATTTTTTAAAAAAGATTAATAATAATTAAATAATTTAAAATAAATAAAATATAATAAAACATTTAAAAATAAATTTAAAATTAAAAATAAAAACTGATTAAATTAAAATTGTTTTAAAAGTATTTTAAAGTTTTACATTAAATTTTAAAACTTCAAAAGACCTATTCTGGCCTACGGGTACTGAAGAACTCGTTCATCTTCTGTTCCAATGCTCGAAATCGTTCGTCGGCCTCCGCCTTATCTCTCTCTCTCTCCCTTCCTCCACTGCCCTAAGCCGCTCGGTCAGCTCTCGGTTTTCTGCCACCAAACAGCTACCACCGCCATATCGAACCAACGAAACGGACGAGCAACTATCTTCAGGGAGGCCGTATACACGGCCTCTGGTCTTGGGAGTCACCTACGATAAAAAAGAAATTAAATCTTATAACTTAGTTGTATTAAAAGTTAATTTGAAATTTGTTTAAAAGTGACACGGTTACTAACCTCGTAGGTGAACTCGTTGATCTTCTCGACTGGAACTTCGGTGGGCGGCGGAGTTCCTTCCTCGATCGGTTGCGATTGGAGGTACTGCTCCTGCCGCCTCTCCACACTTTCCACGATTTCACAAGCAATCGGATCTTGAATTTCTCCGATCTTCTTGTTGGTGTGCATAGCTTTGAGCAAATCAAGATGCGAAGGAAACACACCGGTCTCGTGAAACTATTAACATATACAATTTCGTTGGTGAATTAAAAAAATTATGAATTATTTAAAAATTTACCATTTTTATCAGCAACTGACGCCTTGCTCGTTGCTCCGAGGTTGTGGGTCGCCGGTCCCTTCCCCTTCCGGTTGCTATTGCGGTTAGTTGAGTTTTTCTCCGAGGCCGCCCGAGTTTCCTCCCGTTCCCAATGTGCAAGAAGTCCAGCCCATAATGTTTCTTTTTGTTTCAAAACCCGAGGCACCTTCCCGTATTTGTACCACGACTCCTTCCACTCGTTCATCTTCAACGAGTACTTCCTCCCAGCCTTTTCGTCGAATTTCTTATGGACCAATGGAGTGAGCGGTGGGTCCCACGTAAATTATTGCTGAAAAAACCACATTCCCGCATTAGTAATTATAATGTGAGTCATATAGGAAATATATTTTAAAATTAGAAAATAAAATCATACCGCAAATTGCCGGAACCAAGTGTCCCGGTCCTCCACTGGCATATCACTGTATGTGGGATACGGTTTAGTTACCAAGCAATTCATCATTGCATTGATACAACTCGTAATCCCGTTTCCCGAGTATTGGAACCTATTATAATATTTAGTTAAATATTTTAATAAATTAATTTAATCCAGTACATATTTAAATAAGACTTACCAGGTCGTGTTAGGTGGAATGTCTGGATCTAGACGAGTCAACCTATCACGTCCGGGTTGCGACACAAACTCCTCGATGCTCATGACCGTGGGAGCTGAGGCGGCTGTACCCGTGGGCTGAGACATGTGTGGGGTCTCTAATCTGACATTACTGTCGGGGATATGCGTCTGACTCGCACTCCGACCTCCCGTACTGGAAGTCTTAGAGTGATGATATCGAGGATAGTCCCTACGATTTCCAAAATTCTAAGATTTTGAGATTTCGGGATTTATGGAATTTGGAATTTATAGGAATTTGGGATTTAGTTATTTTGAAATTTAGGATTTTGGATTTAAGGATATTGGGAATTTGGGTTTTTTGGAATTTTGAGATTTAAGGAATTTAGTTTTTGGAGATTTTGTTATTTAGGGACTTAGGGATTTAGGGGTTTAGGGATTGCTGGGAATTTGAGATTTTTGTAATAAATGAATTTATTGAATTTGGGATAATGTGGTTTGGGGATTTAGGGACTTAGTGATTTCGGGAAATTGACATTTTGTAATTTAAGTAATTAGGGCTTTTTTGTATATTGTATATTCATAAACCGAAGTTTATGGATGTAGGTTTTGTTGGGAAATTGATATTTATAATTAAAAATTTTTTTTAAAACATTTTTTAAAGTAGTTTTAAAATTTTAAAGGTTTAAAATGTTTTATAAATGTTATAAAAAATTTTAATTTTAAGGATTTTAAATGATTTTCTTAAAATTTTGTATTTAGGATTTTAAAAAATTAAAAATTTTACAGATTAATCATAGAATAAATTTTCAAAAATCCCTAAAAATCACAAAAACTTATGAAAATCTTAATCTTAAAATTGGAAATATTTATAAAATTTGCATTATCTAATAATCCCTAAATTGGTAAATTCCTAAAATTATCAAAATACCTAAATCCCTTAATCTCTAAATCCTTAAATTCCCCAAAATTCCTAAATTCAAAAATTTATCTACAAACCTAATTTCTTAAATTTCTAAAATCCTCATGAACCCTAACTTGCTTAATTCCTAAATTCGTTAATTCCTAATTTACTAAAATTCTCTTAATCGAAAACGAAACCATGTTGAACAATCTTTGCAATTCCACATTTAACCAATCCCAATTTACTAACCTACAAATTCAAGAACAATTTCGCAAAAACTCTATTAAATTATGTAAAACTTACATTGGGTTTTGATTTGGTGAAAGATTGTGAGGATTGACCAACAAACGTCGGATGAACGGCGATTCTGGCGGCAAATCGGCGGTTCAACGGCAAGAATTCGGCGGAGAATCGGAGGAAAATTTGAGAAAAATATAAAACTTTTCAGATTTGTCTGCGGGGAAGACAAAGACTGTGGATTTAATAGAGTGGCCGACGGAATTCCGACGGAGTTTCCCGCTTTGACGATGATCACGAAGTTGTTTGGCGGCAAGTCAAATTAGGGTTTGCGTCGGTAATCCGTCGGCAATATTGACGGAATTCCGACGGAAATTATTTTAAAAGAATAATTTTTTTAATTTTTTAATATTTTTCCGCCAAAATAAATTGTTTATATCATAAATTTTTTAATAAAATTCACCAACCGTCGGAACTTCGTCGGTAATTAAGACGGAATTCCGACGGATGTTGAGTTTTATTACATATATTTAATTTTTGACGCCGAAATAAATTGTTTATTTAATAAATTTGGTAATAAAATTAAACATCTATCGGAATTCCGTCGGAAAGTAAGACGGAATTCCGACGGATGGTGAATTTTATTACATGTATTTAATTTTTCCCGCGGTAATAAATACTAGAAATAAAATTCCGTCGACAATGTGAACGAGTTAGAGATTTATTAAAACTAAAATAACATAGATAGAACTTGTGAGCTTCACGGGCTTGGCTCTTCGATTGGCAGAACGATTGAAGGCAATTTTGATTTGGTGACTTTTAAATATATAGAAAAAAATCCACAAATCAAAATTGGCTTTAATCGTCCTGCCAATCGAAGTGCCAAACCCGTGAATCCCACAAGTTCTATCTATGTTGCCTTGGTTTTCATAAATCTTACATTATACATACAATATGAATTAAAATACCAAAATAGTAAATATTACACATAACAACATTATCCGGATAAACTCGTACAATAGATACTATGAAATTATTTAACATAAAAACAACATAAAGACGTAATCATAACATTATTCTTAATCATGGACGAGTTAGATATTTATTCTTCATCGGAGTCTGAAACTGTTTCATATTCGTACCCAGTAGTTCCTTCATCTTCCTCCTCGATGGTGCATACTTCCGTTGGGTGGTATTCAGCAATCATCGAATTACCACCGATTATCTGTTTAAAAACATAATTTAGTTAACCATTCTCAAAAAAATTTATAAACGTATGGTGTATCTACCTTAACAATGTTCCGCTCTGTGATGTTTAGGTACTTTGGGTTCCTATCAAAATGGCAAACGGTAACATTCTTCAGGATGACCACCGCATCTACACCAGTCGTGAGTCTGTACTCGTCATTCTTGAAGATGTTATGGTGCATGTTCCCTCGATTTTTCCCGATGGATCTTTTAAGGTTACAAGCATATCACCCTGGTCATTGGGGGTCAAACTAGAGACTATAGCCACAATCTGATAATGAAATAGAATATACTTGTCAGATAAATTGTATGTCTAAATGTTAATAAAATAGGTCGAAAACGTAAACCTTTTTGACTTTCACAAATTGTGAATGCGGGGATTGAATTTCTGCAACCTGGGTTCAGAATGGTGTGCTCCTACTGTTATAAGAACCTACATGTATGAATGGTAGATTTAGTAGTTGTCAGCTACAATCATTATAGTAAAAGTAAAAGTGATAATTATATATATATATATATATATATATATATATATATACCTTCAAGGATTATGTAATCGATAGTAGAAGTCCACCGAGGACTACTAAAATCAAGGTCGGCCTGTGGTGGCTCATTCATGAGCTCACGAATAAAATCTTGTGTTGGGCGTGTCTGAGAAGTTTCACCTCGCAGCACCTTTGCATGACTTGGCCAGGTCCTGGTATTACGTGCGTTTGGTTCTGGGATTGTTGAGTTGGATGGAGTGAAATTGTCGGTTCAGCATCAGTAACATTTAAGTTATCGTAAGGAGGGCTTGAAGGAACAAGAGTTGTGTTTGGCGTGTTTTGACCAGGGGCTCGGTTTTGCATATAGTAATTCCATAGATCTTTGTTAGCCATTACGCAATTGAATATTTTTGTGTTATGATTTTGTGTTCAAATTTTGTTATGAAGGAATGAGAAAATGTGGAAACATATGTACAACGGATATCCGTCGTATTTCCGTCGGAAAATCGTCAAAACACTCCGACATAACACCCCACCAATCCCTTCGGCCACTGCAGACGATTTATTACCCACTCAAACTTTGCCGACATCGGAAACCGCCGGAATTCCCTCTGAAATACGTTACATAATTCCGACGACATAGTTCCGTCGCAAATCCGTCAGTACAGCTGACCAATCAAACTTTACCGACATTGTGTAGTCTGAATTTCGTCGGAGTGTATATCTTCTACTATAAATACACCTGATGGAGTGTATATCTTCTACACCTCTCAATAACACAAAAAATGTCTTCTAGCTCTCCTAATGAAGACGAAAAACAACATCTGAGGCTAATTTTTTTTATATTCCAAAATACTCGTGGGAAACCCCTGGTCATTGCGACGAATTCACTCAAGAGATTCCCACGCACTCGTGGGAAGTTGATACGTGCTCACCAATCCATAAAGAAGATTCCACATCAACAAACATCCACCACATTCCAAAATTGTCCTGGGAATCGGCATCTCAGTGCGACAAATACACTAAAGATATACCCACATACTCGTGGGAAGATGATTCATGCAATCCAAAAAATGAAGATGGGTTCGGTTTTCCTAATCACAAATACGATAACCAGGCAGAATGTCCTGACCAGAAGCGGGTTGTCAAAGGCGTCCAACCATATCTCAGAAAAGCCAAACTTAAATATAGATGTTGATGCAATGAAAAGTGAATTGTGCGACCGATTTTTAGATTCTCCACCAAAGAAAAAGAAAAGGGAAAGAAAATCACTAAATGGTTCTAACCAATGGTAAGTTTGGAGCGGATACAGACATATGGTGTGTAAATAAATATTGTCTATTATGTACTTGACCATAACCATTGTGTGTTTAATATTTGCAAGTCTTTACTCTACCTGTGTATTAAGTTATTTTAAATTTTATGTTTCATTAAATGTAATGTTTTATTGGAGTTGCATAATCAAAATATATCGTTAATTAGTAACCGGAATTGATTATATACTATTAAATGTCAATGATATACAAGATTCATCCGCAGCTTAAATGGTTATGCTTCCTTTTAAATCTATATCAAACCCGAGTTCGAATCCGGGGTGGTGTGCAATTTTATTGTTTTCTTATTTGTCTGTCGTAATACTCAGATTGTCTTCCACAATCGGATTTGTTAATGAGCAAAGCCAAAATATTGTAAATTTTTATATACTATGCAGTACACTATATTATAGGGAACACACAAATGTGAGAGAACAACATGAATAAGCAAACATTTATTCACAAATTATTATTCTGAATCTCCGGAGGAACCTTCACTAGGGATGGAGTTCGAATCGTCGTCAAATTCTCCACGTGTTTCCTCTTCATCCGAATGCACTAGATCATCCCCGACATGTGTGACATCAACGACAAGGTCAATGTTATCCATCTCCTCAACAGGTGACATCTGTACACTTCTCGATGGTTGTAGAGCATCACGTTCTGAAACTCCATAGATTTTTCCTCTCGGGTTTATTGGAGTTACTGTGATCCACGGATCTGTACGGTAAGCAACTCGAGGATATGGAATGTAGCAAATCTATTAATAATTAGTGGATATTGTTAATATACATGAACATGAAACCTTAACTATGAGTACGTAGGTAAACATATTAGTGTATTGATACCTGGTCTGCTTGAGACGCAAGGATAAATGGATCGTAATACTGTAGTTTACGGCTTGAATTTATCGAAATAACACCAAGAGGGTCAACTCGAACCCCTAGACCATTGGATGGGTCATACCAATCGCACATAAACACAATGCACCTCAAGTCCAACATTCCTGGATAGTGGATTTCCAAGATTTCTTTTAAAATCCCATAGTACATGGGTATCACCGGATTGCGCCGAAATACCATAGTCTGAAGTTGACCTTTGACGTCCTTCCTCACGGATCCTGAACGAATATCCCCTAGTGCAAAACTTAGGATATGAAGTCGCGGTGCTGCGTAAACCATGAACAAACTCCACTAACCATGTCGGGAGTGATTGACCACTTGCTATACTTTTGGAAACCTAAAAATGATATAAGTAAGATATAAGTAACATATGAACGTGAAAACATGGAAAAGTAAGAGTAAGTAATTATATTAAACTTACATAACATTTCAACCACCCCGGAAATTCTTCATCTTTCAAGACAGCAAGTTCGGCATCTGTCTTATCAGAATGGTAATCATGTGCTAGAGACATATAGATCATGTAACATAACAGTCGTTAGTAGATGAAGGCAAATAATTCCATAAATTTAGTATAATAATTGATATACCTTTCGTACTCCAAAATTTTGTCACAGTTTCTGAGGATATACGTATGCAAATGTGTGACCTCTTGTGGTGATAGTTTGCGTTTCTTTCCTTTTTCCAGTTGCTCGACCAACTTAGGCAAACAACTCAGGAACAACCACGACATAGACTGCTTTCTCACCTCTATCATCATGTCGGGCATGACGTCTCGCCTTAGTACGAACTTCCGATGGAAAGTAATATTCGGCAAAGTGTGAGACTTCCTCGTTTAGGCTTTGTGCGACAATAGATCCCTCAACCTTGCTCAAATTTTTAACCTTTTTCTTCAGATGGAACATGTAACGCTCGAACGGATACACCCATCGGTATTGAACAGGGCCTCCTAAGGCTGCTTCTCGTGGGAGGTGAATAGGAAGATGTTCCATAACGTCAAAAAAGATGATGGAAATATCTTCTCAAGATTTCAAAGGAGAACCGAGATATTGGCCTCCAAGTTACGTATCCCGTGAACGGTAAGCGTTCTTGAACATAAATCTCGGAAGAATGCACCAACTCCTATAAATGAAAAATAAACAAGTTAATACATATATAGTAATATTATGGTAGTAAGAAACTAATGGGAGTAAGAAATATACCTCCAATTGCTTGGTGGAATGGTTCTGGAAGAAGATATGCAAATACAAATGGAAGAAGATGCTGCATTACGACATGAGAATCATGACTCTTTATTTCTATAAACTTCCCTTCTGTCGAATCCACGCAATTACGTAGATAAGATGCGTAGCCGTCTGAAAATTTTACAAATTTTTTGAACCATTCAAAAAATACTTCTTTCTGCCCAGCGTCTAACCGGTACGCATGCATCAGTAATCTACCGTTAAAAACATGAAGAGATTTCCTTGAACAAACCAATGGCAAGTCTAATCTAGACTTCCAGTTGTCTTTTGTCTTCCCTGGAACGTTTAAGATGGTGTTCATGATGTTGTCAAAGAAATTCTTTTCAACATGCATGACATCTAGATTATGCCGCAGTAGATGGTCTTTCCAGTAAGGCAAATCCCAAAAAATACTCTTCTTGTGCCAATTGTGATATTCCCCACAACCGTCGACGGGGTGATGGCCATTACCCCCACATTCAGGAGTTCGCTCTACACCAAAATATCGTAACTGTTCCAATATGCTACGACCATCTATCTCAGGAGGTGGACCATGTAACACTTGTACATTCTTCCTGAAATGTCTTCTAGACCAACGATATGGATGATTTGCCGGTGAAAAACACCAATGGCAATCAAACCATGAAGTCTTCCTTCCGTGCTGCAATTGGAATGCTGAAGTATTGTCTTGGCAATAAGGACATGCCAATCTTCCATGCGTTGTCCATCCAGATAACATACCGTATGCCAGAAAATCACTTATGGTCCACATAAGAACCGCACGCATGTTGAAATTCTGCTGGATTAAAACATCAAATGCCTCAACACCATGCTCCCACAACATCTGCAACTCATAGATCAATTGTTGGAGGAATATATCGAGTGACCGTCTTGGATATTCTGGCCCGGGAACTAGAATTGAAAGAAACAGGACCTCTCGTCGCATGCACATAGAAGGAGGATAAGCTGAGGTATACATTCCGTCGTTCATATGCAAAATTTGGTGTTACGATGACCGGCCACAATGAATATTTACTTCCATGCTTTCCAAATGGGTTGAAACCATCGGTGGATAAGCTGAGGTATACATTCCGTCATTCATATGCAAAATTTGGATATACGGATTGGAAGTGTTTCCACGCTTCCGCGTCAGAAGGATGCGTGATATCTCCATCTTGACTATGCTCTGAATGCCATCTCATAGCCTTAGCTATGCGGTCTGATTTGTACAGCCTCTTCAACCTCTCCGTTAAGGGTAAATACCACATCCGTTTGAATAGAATCTTCACCCTGCCACTTGTGTCCTGGAACCGTGGTTTGTGGCAAAATTTACATTTATTTCGGTTCTCGTCTTCTCTCCAGTATATCATACAGTTGTCGATGCACACATCTATAACCTGGTAGGGCAAACCAAGACCGGCAACAAGTTTTTGGACCTCGTAGTATGATCCGGGGGCCAGATTATCTTCTGGCAAAAGATTTTTCACAAACTCGGCGAATGCATCAACACATTCTTCGGACAAATTATAATCAGTCTTCAAGTTCATCATCCTACTAGCAGAAGATAGCGGTGAATGACCTTCCCTACAACCGCTGTATAGTGGTTGCTTTGATGCGTCTAACATATCGAAAAACCTTCGAGATTCTAAATTAGGTTCTTCAACCCTATCACCCTCATACCCACCCGAATGCAAATTCTCTCTAAACGCATTGTTAACCATCGCAACCGTACTTACCCCAACATCTACTTCCGGTGTAGGTTCCCCTACGCTATCCGGAAAATAAGGTTCATTTCTACTAGTACTACCATATTCATAATTTCTTTCTCCATGTAAAAACCAAACCTTATATCCCGGCCTAAAACCATATCTATATAAGTGAGTCCAAACATTATGAACCGCAACACTAATTCTATTACAGCAATTAGAACAAGGACATTTGATATCCTGACCTTTTTTGGCTGCATCGATACTACTGGGTAAATTCATGAACTCGCATATACCTTGAGCGTACTCGTTCCTTAATAAGTCCGAGCCCACATCCATCATTGGCTCGTCCATCCATGCCCGAAAATATGAACTCATCTTTATAATTTTTTTTGTTTCTCGATATTTTGTTAGGATGGAATGAAGAATTCAGCAAACTTATGTAGAACGGATTCCCGACGGGAATCCGTCGGAACTCCGTCAATACCTCTGACATAACACCCCACCAATCCCATCGTCCACCGCAGACGATATGGCAACCACTCAAACTTTGCCGACATCGGAAACCGTCAGAAACCGTCACTAATTCCGAAGGATTTATTCCGTCGGAAATACGTCCGTACACGCTGACCAATCAAACTTTGCCGACATCGGAAAGTCCGAATTTCGTCGGTAATCCGTCAGAATTTATCGACAGATCGTAGCCGTCTGTCTTCCGTCGGTGGTTTCCGACGGAATTCCAACGGAATGCCGACCGTATGGATTTCCGTCGGAATAAATTGACGAAATTCTGACGGATTCATTTTGGTCAGCAGGTCGTCGGAAAGTCGTCAGAATTGTCCGACGGAAAAAAAATTCCATCGGAAAAGTAAATGTTTTCTTGTAGTGTTCCGTTGTAATGAGTTGGTTCTTCAACATTGTAAACTCATTAAAAAGAAAAAAGAAAAAAATAAATCTTAACATTCATACCCAAAAAAAAAAAATTAGTGTTGAAAGTATATCTATTGAGTCAGTTGGTCAATTGACCAAAGCTGATAGAAAATAGTTGAAATAGCATGGCATTTTTTTAAAAAACTAATGTAATGGTATATTAGGTGATTTGTTTTTGCTTCCAAGTTTTTTGTCGTTTTTGGTACAAACCAATCACCTAGGTTTTGCATATGCACAAATTGTAAAACCAAACTTTTTATATTTTTTAAATGATACTCACATAATTATCAAAAAGAAAAAAGAACTCATTAAAATACACAAACAACACACTATATAACATGCCATATATATAAACAATATATAATATGCTATATATAATAGAATGTGATATATACCATATAATACTACATTTTATATGTTCCTTCATACACTTCTTTATATGTCAAAATGATATATATATATATATATTTATTGATGTATAATATATAAATAGGTATATTTTGTTGCGAATAAAATTTTGGCTTGAAAGGAAAACAAAAGTTGCTTGCATTCGCCACCAAATTTTGTTGTTAAACGGAAGATATGCAAATATAAATAACTAGAATAAGACCCTCGCAATGCGAGGATTGTTTGATTAGTAAATATTTATGTTTAAAAAATGTTTGGAGGAAAAGTATACTATATCCCTAATTCAAACTCCAACTTAGATAATGGAGTGATTAAAGTTAGGTGTTCATCTGTAATTTAGAAAAATATAGTCTCATATAATTTGAAGAATTTGAAAATCAATAAAGTATATACGCTTGATATATGTAAATATGGTTTGAATTATTAAACCATGTGATATAATAACTAAATCATTTTTACATGTTTAGACATTTTTACATTTTTACATGTTTACAATTTGAAAAAAGTACCACTAACTAAATTTTCTTTCTTTTTGTTTGTTCTTCTTGATATAGTTCTTCTTTTATCTAAGGTCCATTATTTTGTGTTTCCCATAGATATACATATGGTAAACCTCTACTTATATATAACGATAGAAACTTGGTCGTTTATATTTTTAATTACATAGTTTGCTATTTTCCTTTTTCTAATTTTGTTTTATGTTAAATTTCTCTTTATTAATTATTTTCAACTAAATATTTTATATAAATATTCATATAGAGGTTTTGTGCAATTTGTAAAATTAACAATTTATAAAATATCTTATATAAATATCTATTTTAACTTCTTCTTTTTAAGATAATTAACAATTTTGATAATGAAAAACTTACATATTTAAATAATTGACACATGTCACAATCTAATTGACTACTTAACACGTGTCGCGATCTCGTGAGTTACAATTATAAAAACTCTCCTTTATATAATAAGATTATATAATAAATTACATCTCTTATTATATAAAAGAGAAACCGGTCGACAAGAATTCGACACGTAAGCAAAATTGTAATTCACGAGATTGCGACATATGTCTAAAATTGATTGGATGATGACAAGTGTTAAAAATTAAATTTAATTAAACAAATTAAAATTCAAAATGGGAAACTTCTAATAGTCCAAAATAATAGGAAAAAGGAAAATTTCTAATATTTAATAACTAATAGGAAAAAGGAAAATTTCTAATATTTAATAACTAATTAGGAAAAAAGAAAAAATGTAGTAATTCAAACTAATTATAAAAAGTTAACATAAAAATAGAGAGTATATAAACCGTTAAAAAATAAAGAGAATAAAAATTTCAATTAAGACAAATAAAAAACAAACGATGACATAAAAGGTATTATATATTTAAAATTTTAAGATATGAATAGCCAAGCAAAAGAAAAATGAAATATATATAGAAAATAAATAGAATGTAAAATTTAATAAAGAGGTGAATGAAAATAAAGTCAAATTAAAAATGGTAAACTAACAAAATAATTATCATGTAGTTCACCAAATCATAAAACATAAAAATTCTAATAGTCCAAAACCAATAGAAAAATAGAAAAATTATAATAGTGAAAACTATTTAAGAAAAAGAAAATGTAGTAGTCTAAATGAATTAAAAAAAATTAACATAGAAAATAGAAAGAGTATAAATAGTAATGAAAATAATAACCGTATTAAAAAAGATATAGAGAGAATATAAATTTCAATTAAGAAAAAGAAAAAAAAAATGGATGATAATACATAAAGGTTATAAAAATTAAAAAAACAGAAAATTAAAGAAATATATGGTAAACTTAATCTAAAGTTTTAAGATATGGATAACCAAGTTAAAGAAAAAAAACAAATTTAAATCTATAAGAGTATTCATAAAACAAAGAAATTGAAAATCTTCGACGTATGAAGGTATTAGAAAGATTCAAAAATGTTTAAAATTTTGCGACTATGAATCTCTATGAGAATTAAAAAAAACGATGAGATTTATCAATCATGAATTTATATGTGTTGTTAACAAAATTATTTATATTTTTAACGGGTCTCATGAGATTATTTATCTATAGATCTTTAGTGAGTGTAATAGATTTTATTTTATTTAACTCTAAATGATTTGAATTATTTTATAATTTTATTACATATTGAATATATCATAATAGGTAAGAATATAATTCATTTTTTTTGTTATTAAGTGTAACACCCCTCTGGTGCATGTTGGTTTTGTCACCAAGGAACCCAACTTGTCTTGTATATACATAAATTAGAGTATGGATCGGTATGATGGTGAAGTCAACTTTTTCATAGATTATGGCTTGTCAAGCCAAAAAGAATGAGGAACCAATGAATTTTCAAACTAAGGAGGAAGATCATTGTACCAACGACAATCCCAAGCTGGAAGACCTTGTTACAAAGTCGTCACCATTTAGGTCACAATTGGTAAAAATAAAATAAAATAATGATTTATAGGCGCCTAATTGATAAATGACCGGGTTTAGCCCATTCTTTTTTTTTTTTTTTTTTTTTTGATAAAGGGTATTCTATTGAAATGCATAAAAAGTAAAACACATAGCTATGACCTTTTTGGGTCATACAGTTACAGGATTTAAAATATTTGAGAGTATATTAAGTTGACATTTGAGCTTCATTAAGCCAAAGAGAGTGAAAACAAGAGCACTATATGTAACTAGTTGAATTAGCCACGACCACCTCGCCCTTCTCGACCGCGGTTTCCTCCTCCTCCAACTAGAGTCCATTGCATTTCTTGCATCTTTTGGATTAGTTTTATTGGCCTTCCTCCTCGACTCCTTTGTGAGGATGCATCTTCATGAATCGTTTCTTTTACTTCCAATAATGCAAATTGGTTTCCATTTGCTCTCACACAATCTTCTTCATTGTTCTCACTCATACAATCTGCAGTGTTACCTAACAGAGATGCATCCAAATCTGAAAGTAGTGATGAGAAGTTACCTTGATCTTTTACCAAAACATTAGAAGGAGAAACTGATGAATCAAATGAAGTAGAGGGATCTTTTGTAGATCCATTTTCTGTGGTAGTGGGAGCATCATTAGTGATGGGTTTAGCCCATTCCTCGAAAGAATAACGCTGGAAATAGATAACGTTAAACTTTTTTGCTTTTTCTTTAATCAAAAATCAATGACAAATCGTTAAAACCATGAGATTTCAATTTAATTTATAACAATTGATAAGATCGAATCTAAAACATAAAGAATAAACACCAAAACCAAAAAGTGGCATTAACCCAACCGGATCAAGCCTAAAAACACCAACGACAAAGCCCAAAAACTATAATAAAGAGATGCTCTTAAACCAATTTGTTTTAAGATTTAACCCCACAGTTAGGGCCTCACGACCCGACCCGTCGCAAATGCCCGAGTGTTTTCAATCCACCACGACAAGCTTCTTGTACTCTTCTCCGGATATAGCAGCCTCCATGATCGTTATCGGATCAATATCTCCATCATTATCCAAAAACATTTTAATCAAATTCTTGGAAAAGCCACTCACCAAAGCCACTCCTTTCTGATTCCCCTTCACCGGGGTTGACCTCGAATCCCTCAGATTCCAAAACACTATCTCCGGCACAGCATCTCCGTACCCTTCCACTTTGTACTTCCTCACAATCGCCTCGTAATCCGTTTCCCATCCACCTTTATTCCCATAACCCAAATCCGAGGCAGAAACCGTCCCGTATCCGTATCTATCTTGATAAGAATAACGCTTTTGAACTCTAGCTTGATCGAACTCCATGTCACTGAACACGAAAACCCTCTTGATCATCTCCTCCGGTTTCAATTTCTCTTCCACCGCCACTTTCAGAATCAGATCGAACACTTTCTGAAAATCAGTGTTCATTCCCCATTTCATTCTCCTCACAAACTCTGTTTTGCTCCTCAGATCGTCACCGTTCACCAACTGAAGTTCCGGGTTTGCGCTGAAAGTTATCAGCTTTCCTTTCCACGGGTCTTCGGATAGCTCAGAGACGAGTAAACCTAGAGCGACGGAAACCTCCATCGGAGTACCGTGCATGGATCCCGACACGTCGGAGATGGCGATGCAGTTCGTCAAAGAACCCTTCTTTTTCAAATCATCAACCATTCGTTTCCATTGCAGCTCAGCCACTTGTCCACCGTCGCCTCCGTCCAATTCTCCGATTATCTCGTGAGGTAACACAGCTCCGGCGGCGATCGTCGTCTTCCCTGATTTCGCATCTTCAAGGTATTGCTGGAATCTCTCCTCGTCGTGTTTGAGGAATATCTCTTTGTATGATTTCATAGCCACCGATGCGACTCGATTGTAAGGAAGAGATTCCCAATCTCTAGCTCCTATGTAAACCTCAGGGAGTTGCAGAGTTTTCCGAAGAGGAACAAGAACCTCTTTTCTTAACCGATCACGAACTCTGTACGCGTAGTGAGCTTCCTCGACTCCTTCGTACTCCGGGAGTGATTCTCGTGGAAAGAGCTTCTTAGCTATGCTCTCGCAGATCAGAGTTGCTATGTCGAACGATGAATCGATCGACGGACACCATTTAGCAGCTAGAGAGATTTGGTTTGTCTCGCCAGATTTCAAAAACTCCGTATCTCTTCTTAAGAGACCAGAGAATAAGATCGGAGATTCGTTCGTGGAGGAATCTGTAATCAGGATCATTAGCATATCTAGAGAATGCTTGCATTCCCAATAGTATCTTCTTGTCCTTCCGATCCAAACTCGCTCTTTCTTTCTCCACTTGGTTCCTTTTCGCTGCGTTTGCTATCCTCAGCTCTCTCGTCGCCGTCGTCTTCTTCTTTTTCCCTTTAACTTCATCGCTTCCACGACTTCCACGACCAACTCTCCGGATTACTCTTTTCCTCGCGAACCTTTCTGATTTCTGCGTCTGACGAATCTCGTGTCCTAAAAAGTATCCGAATTCCGAAAGAGATTCGAGGTTACAAGCTAGGGTTTTGGGATGACAACCATGGAGCCATAAAGCCACCTCGGACTCCACGAAGGTTACATATAAGCTTTAGTGTGGTTAAAGGGTCATGGTTCCACGCCGCAACGAGTCTCTCCTCGATAGATTTCTTAGGAGTGTTTGGAACAACGTGGAAGAAGAAGTCAAGGCAAGGATTACCAGCGAGAGACGTGTCGGCTCCGTTCTCGGTCAGGCCTCTACGAGGAGAAGAGCGATCGTTGAGTTTGGCTGCTTTGTTGAAGTTTGAGACCATCGCGTCCATGAATAGATCGCTTGGACCAGAAGATGTGTTTGGTTTTGGGGTGGTAGAGTAAGATTCACGGATCTCTGGTGGACCAACCAATGGAGAAGTCATGGTTGTAGAGAAGTAGCGATGAAGAAAGGTCGTTTGTTTTTTTGGTGATTGTGAGAGACCCTAGGCGTAAGAAAAGTTTTCTTGTGAATTTAGGTTGATGAAGAGATCTATTTATAAAAAAGTATATGACCGACTTAATCTCCTAAGAAATCCCAACTAGAAAAGGATATTTTTTTTTTTTTGGTCAAAAAAAAAAAAAAAAAAAGTCAAAATCTGACTCGTTGCCTTGGCGATCACGCTACTATAAAAGTCAAAAGTATATATTGGCCAAAGGATTATGAAAGTCGGTTTGTATGACGGTATAAATTAGCTCAGAGTAAAATTGGACTTTTCAATATATAAGTTACTAATGTTTTTAATTATATACTCCTAATTTACATTAAAGCCTAATTATAACGCAATATAGAATCCCCAGTCTCCTTAACTCTGAGCTCTTGTTGATCCTTAGCCAACTCTTTACTCAAGCATTGGACTCCAAAGTGCTGAAATTATAGGTACAGTACCAATTAAATTGTAAGGGTTGAAACAAGTGAACTCTATACCAAAATCTATATTTCTCAAACTTACTCAATTTTTCGGATGGAGCAGTAAGAAGAAGAAACAGAGGATTTACCAGAGAAGGACGATTGCGACTATTGATGATTTACCAATTTTTATTGATTGAATTTGAATGAAGTGAACATTTCACTATCTCTCTACAATTTTGGAGACGAGTGGATTAAAAACATCTGCAGAATTTTTATTTTTTTGGTCAAAAGATGAATGTTCCACTATTATTTTTTGTAAAAAGTATAAACCAACAATCCCAAAATAAAAAGAAACCAATAAGATACAGAAACATCTGAGAAAGAAGAAGAAGCTAATCCTAATCTCTTGTTGAAAATAACCAAGGGCCAAGCGCAACAACACTAAACAAATGTTACAACAGCCACCAAGTTACTCAAAAACCAATTTCATTTCAACAATTAGGGACTTGAATACATACGATTACATCACATTATTTACATAAAAGAATAATACTCTATAAGACTAGACAAGAGTCCTAATAGGTGTCATTCATCTAAATCCATGAAAGCATCAAATCTGTTCTTTAGCGGCATTGGATTTGTAGTCCCACTACTCAAGTTGTGTGTCCTTGCTCTGCTTTGGTTCAACAGATTCCTTGCAGGTGGTTTTGGCCGAGAGATGACCCTGGTGGGCTGAGAGATGACCTCGGTGGGCGGAGAGATGACCTCCTTCACTCCTGATATAGCAATTACAACAAGCTTCTTATACTCTTCTCCTGATATAGCAGCCTCCATGATCTTCATTGGACTAATCTCTCCGTCGTTATCCAAAAACATTTTGATCAGATTCTTCGAATACCCACTCACCAAAGCCACTCCTTTCTCACTTCCCGTCACCGGGGGTTGACCTCGAATCCCTCAGATTCCAAAACACTATCTCCGGCACAGCTTCTCCGTACCCTTTCTCTTTGTACTTCCTCACAATCGCCTCGTAATCCGTTTCCCATTCACCATTACCCGAAACCGAGGCAGAATTCGTTCTGTAACCGTATCCATAATAACCATAACCATTGTCTTCTTTCCTAGCTTCATCGAATTCCATGTCACTGAACACGAAAACCCTCTTGATCATCTCCTCCGGTTTCAGTCTCGCTTCTACTGCCACTTTCAGAATCAGATCGAACACTTTCTGAAAATCAGTGTTCATTCCCCATTCCATTTTCCTCACAAACTCTGTTTTGCTCCTCAGATCGTTACCGTTCACCAACTGTAGTTCCGGGTTTGCGCTGAAAGTAATCAGCTTCCCTTTCCAAGGGTCTTCGGATAGCTCAGACACGAGTAAACCCAGAGCAACGGAAACCTCCATTGGAATACCACTCATAGATCCCGATACATCGGAGATGGCGATGCAGTTCCTTAAAGAACCCTTTTTTCTCACATCATCAACCATTCGTTTCCATTGAAGCTCAGCAACTTGTCCACCGTCTCCACCGTTTAAGTCTCCGATTATCTCGTGAGGTAACACAGCTCCGGCTGCGATCGTCGTCTTCCCTGTTTTCGCGTCTTCCAAGTATTGTTGAAATCTCTTGGCGTCGCGTTTCAGGAATATCTCCTTGTACGACTTCATCGCCACCGATGCGACTCGATTGTATGGAAGAGTTTCCCAGTCTCTAGCTCCCATGTAAACCTCCGGGAGTTGCAGAGTTTTCCGTAGAGGAACCTGTTAAGAGAAGCCTAGCCCAAGCCCAAAATGTGAAAGCCAAAACAAGCCCATGTGTTTAGGGTTCTCAAGTGTCTCATATAAATATTATATTTCTGTCTCTGATCATAGTAACTTTGGCTGCGTTTCAAGCAGCCTCTCTTTTAATATCTTATGAGTATAATCTAAATCCTTTTGTGTTCTTGAAGACAACACAAAGCTCTTTCTTTTCCTTTAGTTTCTTGCACTAAATAAAGCTCATTTGAGCTACTTCATTTCTAGTATAGATGTTTATCTAAATAAAGCTCATTTGAGCACAAATCTTTCTTTTGAATCTACTTTCAGAACCAAAACCTCTTTCCTTAACCGATCACGAACTCTGTACGCGTAGTGAGCTTCCTCAACTCCTTCGTACTCCGGGAATGATTCGCGTGGAAAGAGCTTCTTAGCAATGCTCTCGCAGATCAAGGTTGCTTTGTCAAAAGCTGAATCAAGCGAAGGACACCATTTAGCTGCTAAAGAGATTTTGTTCTTTATGCCGCATTTCAAAAACCCGACGTCTCTTCTCAAATGATCGGCGAATAGATCCGAGACTCGTTCATGGAGGAATCTATAGTTTGGATCGAGACAATATCTAATGTACGCTTCCTTCCCCAATGATATCTTCTTCTGCTTCCGTAACAAACTCGCTTTTTCTTTCTCCTCCTGGTTCCGCTTCTCTGCGTTCGCTATAATCAGCTTCCTCATTGCAGGCGACTTCTTGATCCGACGAACGTTGCCTCTTCCACGACCCAATCGTCCACCAAATCTCCCACGACCTCCTCCACGACCACGGTTAGAGAATCTCGAGAAACGAACTCTCGCTCTACGTTGAGATGATCGCCGGAGTCTGCTTCCTTTCTTCTGGTTCCATTCCGATTTCTGGTTACTACGGACCTCAAAGCCTTTAAGAATCCGGTAAAGAATCTCCGGAAAATCCTTGAAGTAACCAAATTTCGAGAGGGATTCAAGGTTACAAGCTAGGGTTTTGGGATGATAATCATGGAGCCACAATGCTCCCGTGTAAAACCCTTCCTTGTCGGATTTTCCGGTACCACGAAGGTTACATATAAGCTTGAGAGTGGTTAAAGCATCATGGTCCCAAGCATCATCGAGTCTGTCCTCGAGAGATTCCTTGGGAGTGCTTGGAACAACGTGGAAGAAGAAATCGAGGCAGGGATTACCTGCAGAGAGGTACGTGGCGGCTCCGTTCTCGGTCTGGCCCATAGGAGGAGAAGAAGGATCGGTTACGTTGGTTGATTTGCTAAAGGTTGAGACCATCAGTTCCATGGATGGATCCAAAGCTATGATGGGTTTTGGGAGGTTAGAGTCGGATTGTCGGAGCTCCGGTGGACCGAGCAATGGAGAACCGATGGTGACTGGAATGAAAGTGGATTTCATATTGATCTTTGGGGGAAAAAAAAATAGAGAAGTGAATTGTTTTGCAGAAACCCTAAGAGTATATGTGGACTAAAGGATTTCGTATTCACTAAGTTATAGTGAAGAGATCTATTTATAAGAATATGTAAGTGACCGACCTCTAGTCTCTCCTAAGATTTGCATGACTAAAAAAGGATATTTATTTAAGTGGAAGATATCTACACGAAATATAAGGGAATAAATTGTAACAGATATGCAAAAAAATCTGATTCATTACCTTGGTGATCAAGCTGCTTGCATGCCAAGACTCTCACCCCTGGAGGCCAAATTATCGACAATTGTAAAAGTCGGTTAGTAAAATTGGGCTTGAGTAAAACAATCAAATTGGCTCCTTGACCTTGAGTATATAAACTGGCTCAATGGTTTTAGGCATGTGTATGTAGTGAAGATCACGGGTTCGAATTTCTTATTTGCAAATGTTTTTGATTTTTTTTAAATGATAATAATGTCGTTTTATTTAAACGAAAAATACATAATGGATAATGAACATCGTTAATTAATTTCGTTAATCAATTTAACGAATAGCTTAATTTGGCTTAGTCAACCAAAGTTTGAGATTTTTTATGAAAGTCAACAAAAACTAGAGAATTTAAATGGCCCACGCCATAATTGATTATTTGAATGGCCAAAATTTGAAAGTTGAGGATTTAAATTAACTTTTTCCTTTTCTTATTGCATTCTTTAGGTTTTTAATTTAGTTAAATAGCAACATAATATACCAAAATTTATATACTCAAGGGGCCAACATTATACATTATGAAAAAAACTTGTATATAAGCTTAATTGCAAATCAATTTTTATAACAAAAACCCTAATTTTCACGTTCATCATTTTCTCTACACACTGGGCTTCGATGCGGTGGAGGAGCTTCTTCGTCGACATCATGTGCCTCTCCCTGACTTGTTGTAGCTCACAATTTCAACACTAAACACATAGCAATCGTGAACTCGTAAGGAGGAAAGAATAATCCCAAAAAGGAATCAAATGAGAGGAACACGAAATCAAGAAAAAATTAGTTGAATGAGAACAAGATCAAATGAGGGAAAGAAAAAAAATCTAATCGAGGATTTTTTAAAAATTAGGGTTTATGTATAAGTTGTTTAGCAATTACGGTTATATATAAATCGCTTTCATAAGGTTATCAAAAGTTACAATAGCTCAATGGTATTATGTTTAAACGAGTTCAAACCTCAAGTTTCGAAAAAAAAATAATTAAAACTAAAACTACGTTGTTTCAATTAAACGTAAAGTTCTTAACGGATAATTAATAGGGAGAATTGCCAAAATAGACCACATTTAATGACAAAACGTCTCAATATACCTTTATGAATTCTTTCCCATAATACCCTTAATTTAATTGAAAATAATTTAAATATAAGGTATTTTATATTATAAAAATTCTGATAATTATAAACATATCAAGCATAGTACTTTTTGTGGAAATTTTTTTTTAAATGATTTGAGTTTTATAAATGATTTGAATTTTTTTTCAAAAAATAGAGGCTTATTGACTTCGAATCCGTCACCCCTACATAATTCCTAAGAATATATAAACCAGTTAAGCTGCAAGTATTCATTGCACTCTTTTGTCATATAAAATTGAAATACTAACCTTCACGGACTATTATAAAACAAAATATGAAATCAATAATGCTCGCGACTCCACACCACTCGTAACTCGTAAGTGAACGTAACCAAGTTAAGCTGTAGATACGTATATCATTTTTGTGTGTGTTAAAGGCTGTAGATATATCATTGAACTCTATTGTCATCTAAAATTTAAATACAAACAAAAACGGATTTTTATGAAACAAACATTGTAACATCATTTCTTCGAACATGCGAATGATATTTTACACTGCCTTATACAACAAGCCATCGTTGCCTAGTGGTATTTTTTACATATTTGTGTTTTCTTATGACGTGGTTCCGTAATATTTTGATTTTTCTGTAACTTATGGTTTTGTATTAAGTTAAACTTTCCTAAATTGTAGGAGAAAATATTATTCCTAAAACTTTTTTTTTATTCAAAACAATGTCTACCTCGGAACGTTTAAATGTATTAATAATAAAATGGTTTATATTCTTTGTTCCACCAACATGTAAAACTCATAGTACATTTGATCATACTACTATTAGACAATCAACTTATCTTACGTGTCAAGCTCATAGCCATTCTCAGCTAATTAACTTTTTAATTAAACTTTAAATTTTTCGCCGATATTAATCTCTTTTGGGAATATTTAGTTTGTATATTCGGTTAGAGATTTACTCGAAGCATAATTGTAAATATCCTTGAGGAAAAAAGTGAATATTACGTTCTTGAAGTAAATCGTATATCTAGCTAATATAATACATTTATTATTGTAGATTTATTATGTTTGTATTTGTTGACATATCGCTCAAATTCGTACATATCGTTTCCTTTTCCATCTTAATTAACAATTTATTGGGCTATTTATATTAATGACGGCCCAAATAATATTCGCGACCTATTGTTTATAAAGAAAAACCCTATTTGTTTTTGTATATAAATATGCCTCACGTATCCATTCCAATGCAAATCATAGTTTTACGGTTTTAGTATTTTATAGGTTTAATATGTTGATGATTTCTCATCTCTGATATATTACGTTCTAACCTTCTTGATGATTTTAAGAGTTTTGATGATTTTATAGTCTCTGATATTTGTTCTCATGATTTTATTTTATTTGTTCTAATGATTTGTGTGTGTTTGAGTTTTTCAAAAGCAGATCAAATCGCCATGGTTAAGGATTCTTTGAATTATCTAATGGTATGTTCTATCTAATTTCTAGGTATGCACTTTCTAATTTGATAAGTCAAAACAATAATTTATTTTTATTATGATATCTCTGGGTATCTAATTTCTAGGTATGCACTTTCTAATTTGATAAGTCAAAACAATAATTTATTCTTATTATGATATCTCTGGTGTTTGGAATCGTTTGTCTACCAAATCTAGGGTTTGATACACGCTTATAATATAATCTCATGTCTTTTTCGTTTGTGGTCTTTGCAGATCTTAACCTCTTTCAGAGGTATTGTTTTTTATATGTTCTTCGTCTCAATAATTATTTGTTTGTTATAAACCCATTTCTCAAAATAAAAAAGAAAATTATGGGTTTATTTTTCATTCACATGCTTCTGGATTTTATATTATATCGTGCTTCTATTCTTGCATTTTTGCTAATGATCATGTTTATACAATCGATTATTGTTCATATCATAATTTTGTTGTTGTATTTGGAAAAACACCCATCGTTTGGTCATAATCATCGTCTTTTCTAAGGTATGGTTGTTTTTTAATCTTCTTTGTTTTTTTAACATGTTTGACTATGAGTTTGAAATGGTTTGGCCACAACTTAATTTCCTATATTTATGTTTTGCACGAGCTGTTATGCGTATACCTAGGGTTTGATCCATGCTTATAACATAATTTGATATATTTTTTTTGTTTATTAATTTGCAGATCCTAATGTTGTTATGATATTATCATACTCGATTAATATGAAGGTCAGATCTTTAACTCGAACGGCTTAGATTATCTTTCCTACCAATTAGTAAGAATCTAATTAGCCAACTTAGGCTTAAACTGTTTATGGTTATTTTTTGCTTTTTCGCTGAGTCTGATATTTCGATTGATCAACATGGCAAGTTTCATGCTGATCGAGGTATAAGGTTTGCTATTGATTGTTTTGTATGTTTTATTTGGTTTGTTTTCCTCTGGCTTTTTGTATTTCTTTAAACGGCTTTTTATTGTTTTAAATTTCGTTGTTTGATGTGTTTGTATCCTATTGTATTCTCTCCCTATTCTCATGTGATTATTTTTATCAATGTTAGTTGATATAGTTTGCATGTGTTTTTTTGTTTCCGTAGGTTTTTTCAAAACAAATTTACCCATCGAATATGATGAGAGAAAAACATCAATTGTAACAAAATTCTAACTGCTAACTTTTGGTGACGGAAAACCCAACGATCATTCGGAAGGCCGGCCAGAACTCACCACCGGAGATGTACCCGAAGGGAAAGAGAGAGCTTCTGTCACAAGTGGAGCTGTTGAATAACCTCTTCGACGTTTGGCGGCGTTGTCGTTGCTTACGTGAAGTTTAGCATGATTAAATGTCTTGGATTAAATGTTACATGATTCATTTGAGGACTCTTCTTTATGTGATTTTTTAGATAAAGTTGCTTTTGCTCCAAGTTAGCTAGAAGAGGGTATTAAATTCATAAGGTCTCAACTTTCTTTCCTTGACCAGGGATTAACTATATTCCTGTCCGTTTGAGCGACGCCATGAAGCAACATAAACTTTAAAGAGTTTTAAGGTTCCTAGCTAAAGGTTGGAATTCAACTAATCAAAAACTTACAGGTGAAAAGTGAAAAACTCTATGCTTTGTTTTACCCATTGGTCTTAAATTTATACAAAGCAAAGTTTTCTATACGCATATCTTAGGTGCACCAAATGACCTAAAAGGAACATATTTCACAAACCAAATGTCCTAAGCAAAAAAGTAAGCTAAATGGTTGTAGCATAGATATATTCCATATTTATTCGACATGTTAAATTCCCTTGCTCCAAATGTTTTGAGAATTAAGATGAAAACACTACAAGAATTAGATTACATAGCTACATATTTTTGTGTAACTATGCTTATATATTTGTAACAAATTTATTTTTGCGACAACTTTGCTACAAATTTCGGTTCTGACTATGTAGTGGTAGCTATTTGGATTTTGTAACAATTTGTAACTAATTTGCCACAAATTGCCACACCGGTATATATTGTCGCAATTATTTGCTACAAATACTTTGATACAATATACAACAAAAAACATTGAAGTAAAAATCCACCAACGATTTTTTTAAGTAAGGTATATATTCTTTATTTTAACCTACATATACCACAAACATTCGTTTTTAAATTTATCGTGTTTATTTATCATCAATGACGGCTATGAGGACATTTAGAAAAAACATAGGTGTGAGCTCCATTTTGTGGGGCCCACAATTTGAAGAAAAAAAATATATAGTAATAGTACTCTTATGTTTTACACTATAAACTAAATTAAATTACTAAAAAATATATAGATCATGAAGAAAAAATTAAGAAAACAAAATATTTGTTAGGAGTTTCCACCAGATTATCGAAACTGACGAACATGGTTGAAACAAAAGAAAATCTTAAATACGAAAGGACCCGCTAATTGTTTAATTTGAATTATAACCGAGTTCATTAATTGTCTCTTAATTTTTATAATCATCAAATGATATTGAGTTCCATTTTTCATGTGTTAATGAACTTAAACCCACTTTATGACATATCGACGATTAATAATACAAATTAATATGTGACATACTCTAATCAATTTTTTTTTATCATCCACAAGTTACACATTAATAGGTTTGAGAGATAGAATAAAAATAGTTACACATAATCAATAGTCTCAGTATCATGTAATTTTGGCCTCTACGGTCTAAATAATCTAACCTTTTAAAATTTTATGATTACACAACAAAAGTACCTTTTATATTTTATAAATAATTACTTCACATTAAACTATCCCGCGCTGGGCGCGGGTTTTTGCCTAGTTAGTCTATACGTTGACCGCATCGAGTCAGATTAGTCAAATACAGACAACTAAGAACATTATTATAGGTGATACCACTTTTTGTATTAAATTTAGTATTATTTTGGTTTTATGAGATTTATTATAAAGCTTATGTTTATATGTTCTGTTTATAGATGAAACTCAAGTTGGGTTCATCAGAATTAAAAAATAACTTAATTTTTTTTTTTAAATGTTTGAGATTAAAAATTCAAATTACTATATATAAATGTAGAATATTATATATAAAAAATAATACAATATGATGCATAAAATTAAATATGTATATTAAAATCCGTAAAAACGTCGAATGAAAGAAAACATATTAAAACCCGATTATCTCATTATAACCAAGAAGTTCCTTCCACTACTTCCAGATGCTTAGCTGCAGCAAAACCACAACAATAATCAATCCAAAAAGAAAAAGCCTCATATAATTCAACTAGCCAAAACTTAAGCCAATGTACGAAACAAGGATAAGAATCCTTATCATGTAAACTCCTTCTCTATTAGTTTTTGGTTAAGAACTTAGAAAACTAGAGACCTACATGGAATTCATAGAACTTAATGGCATCAAATAACAAATGACTACCGAAAATAACAATGTCAAGATTCACAGAACAAATGCTAAGAGAACCACCCACTCAACGCAAATAACAATTTCGCCATAACAAATGGCATCAAGTATCAAAATCCATAAGCCTTGAAAACAAACACACACTGGTTCACATAGCTCTAGTTACACATTTACATACCTCTAGTTTCAATTCAAAGTAGTTCTAGTTAGAAATAAAAAACATTCGGATTGCAAGATTACCTTGTGACCATGATGCACCAGGAAACTAAACAGAAGCTCCTCTTCCTCTTTCTTTGACGTCACTTTCTCCATCTCTCTTCTGAAGACCAAGACAGACATGAGTTGAGTTACATACAATTGCCATAAGACTATAAAAGAGATGTGATCATATAAGCAACCAAATCAGTTAAGTTTTGTAGCTTTTCAAGTCTGACCTGAGAATTGAGTTGCCAAACACTGCATTTTTTTCTCCATCACTTTCAACGTGTTCTTTTGAGCTACTTTGTATTTCCTCCACACAACACAGAAAATGAAACACAATCACATTCTGTTATTTACACAATCAAGTATTAACATCCAAATAGCAAACAATAGAAAAGACCACACTAAATATACAAAATACTATCTTCTTACAAATATCTTCAAAATACGACACAAACTCTCTGAAAATCATTATGTACGCAGAACAAATTGATCTTTATAGAATCTAGCAACCATTCACACCCTTCTCAGTAACCAATCTCTAGACTAATTAGAAATATAGCAATATCAGATTCATCAAAACTCAAAAATGTTTATCACATCACCCAATTCAGTAAGCAAACCGTAGACTTTGGACCATCAATGTATGCAAACAAAAGGACTCGAAATTGGGATCTCCACAACCGAATCACAACACATGACAATGAAATTGATATCTACAATCGTCGTCAACCAACCAGAGAGAGAGGAGGAAGCGAATCGCCATTTTTTCCGACGGAACCTAGAGGAAGAAGTGATTTCGTCAGAGAAGAGAATGTGAGTTATGGAATCGGAAGAGTCAGATTTTTTTTTTTTTTATCAATTTTGTTTATATTAAGTTAATATAAAATATATATATTAAATCCTTTAAAGATGACGACAAAAAAAAATCCTCTAAAAGATTTACAAAATTTAAATACATATTCTGTTTCCTTTTTCAATTAAACGATTTATGTTTAAAATTGACAAAAACTAAAATTAACTTTAAATAAAGAATAATTTTGGGTTTTAGAAATTGATAAAGCCTAATGGACTTTAAGTAGGAAAAAGTAGTCTTAATGGGACACTTTGACACTAAATGTGGTTTAATTTAGCAAATTTTTCTAATTAATATCGTTAAATTCCGTTAATTAATTTAACAGTGTGCCTTATTTGGCTCAGTCAACAAAAGTTTGAGATTTTTTATGAAGGTCAACAAAAACTTGGAGATTTAAATTATTTACACTAAAATTGATGATTTAAATGGCCAAAATTTGAAAGTTGGGGCATGGAATTTTTTTTCTTTTCTTTTCTTATGGGCTATCTTTCGTTTGGATTTATTCACTATCTGAAACTTAGTGATAGTATAGTATCTGATATTTTAAAAAGATAGCCACATCCCGTGGCGTGGCGGAGGTAGCTAGGTGGTGGGGTGGGGGGTCTCTTTGTTTTAAAAATTTTATTTGTATATTTTATTCAAAATCTATTGAAATTTTGCATATTCAGTACACTGACCCTGGTAATATTTGCTCAAATTCACTTGAATCCATTATTTTTAGTTATGGATTGATTCATTTTGCAATACTAACTCAAACTTTGACCAAATTCCAAAAAAAATACAGTTAACTCTCACCATACACAAAAATGAAAACAAAAATCATTTTTTTTGGATAGATGATGTTGAGCAGATTAGATCATCATGATCAACACTTTTCAGATTTAAACTATTTCTAACAAGATTTAGCAAGTTGATAAACATGTTTTTTCTTTCCCATTGAAAAAGTGTGCTCTAAGAATGGGATATCAAAAAGTACACCAAGTGGCTTTACTAAACCATGCCCAAAATAACATCTCACCGAAATTTTGTGTGTGGGCATGGGAGTAGAGGATTGATAGAGGTAAAGACATTTTCGATGATGATGGAAGCACCGGTGAACAAGTAGAGTTGTAGCCATGGATGAAAACATCACCGAAGGATGTTCGTTTGATGTTAAGAGAAGAAGTGTCGATATAGTGATGGTTCCTCGGGAACACCTGAGAAGGTTCTAGATCAAACGTATAGGTGGAACTGCCGTGCATTGAGACGTGTGTGGTTGTAGACCTTGTGGTCAATGGATGTGAGTGGCGGAGCCAGCCACAATTTTCATGGGATCAATTTAATTAACAATGAAATATTTATTCTGTAATAAAAAAATAGTTGAACCTAAATATACAATATTAAAAAAGAATTAACGTTAAAAATAGTTTGTTTGGTTAAGAGAAAGAGTGAAAGTTGAGTGAAACCAAAAACAAGAAAAATATGTCTGTAAAAGAAAATGGTTTAATTATATTTTTTCGAAAACAGAAATGTTAGAATACTTTAACAGAAATAAAATTGGAATCGAGCTCAACTAAAGATCTCTAAGCAAAGTTTGCTTAGAGGTCGGTGGTTCAAGTAGCTCTTAGGACTAGACTATAACATGCTATGGTCCCGGACCTGAAAAGATGTACGGGACTAGCTCCAGAACCTTTTAGTTATTCAAAAGAAAAAAAACAAAATCCATATATAAGTGAAAATCAACTCTGATCAACATACAAATGGAGATTCAAGAGTCAAGACTCTCAAACGTCCCAACTACGTCATATCATTTACATAAACATAGAAATGATTCACCATACACAGAAAGTCGATAAATCTGTGATAATAAGAGACACGATCACATTTGAGAAAAGAAGTTCAATACATTACCAACGATACATCCAGAAGAACGGGTTTAATTTAATTAGAGCATGTTCAATGCAGATATTATGAGATCTAATAGGTGGGTCTAATTATTAAAAAAACAATTAATTTAACATCTGGAGATTTAAAAGAGAGATTTAATGTCTAATATTGGATCTTTTTGTAAACATTAGACCCGACGACGTGGACTTACCTGATTGGCCGGAACAAAATAAACACAGAAAAAGAGTTCATCGTTCATCGACGGAGAATTAGCTATTCTACTCTTAGTTAAAATAACAAATACTCATACTCTTCATAACTAGCTAAAATGCTCTCATTTCCCATGAATTAGAGTTTTCCGAAAATACCCCTAACCATTCAAAACCAATCCTTCCGATTCCATTCCCAAAACCAACCAAAACCAACCAAAACCAATTTGTACGGAACTCGAGTTTCCCGTTTCTTCCTCCCCCCCGCCTCCGTCGAATCCACCCACCCAAATCCTTTCCCAATCACTCGATTCGAACTCAATGTCATTGGAATCGAACTCAATCTCATCAAACCGGATCATCAATTGAAAGGTTGAAGCTTTTTAGGGAAAAATCCCGGATTCGATCAGAACCCGAGTTGAAGCTTCGAAATTGAGGTGAAATCCTTTGAATGTTGCTCCTTATATGATGTTGAGATGTAGAATTGAGTTGTTTATGCTTTAATATGGTATTATTGGATTTGTTGAATTTCAATGGATTTCAATATAATAGAGATTGTGATTAGCATTAGAGTTGTAAGGAATGATTACGGTCTTCATTGGTAGTAAATAACGGAATGTAGTTAGGTATAGAACCTGGAAATGGGACAAACTAATTCACATTTCCAGAAGCAAGATGATTTTGCATTAGAAGAACTCTCTGCTCAGATAACTAGTACAAATAGGAATACTGATCATAGTAGGACAACTGGGATAAGTATAACTGTGCCCAACGAGAAGGTGTAAATGAATTTTTTTATTATGTTTTGGCAGGTGCAATGTTCAAAACATTGGATGTGGATGGTGGTGTTGGAGAGGACGAGAGTATACCAAGTGAGAATGTGGATGTGGAGGATGAAGACGAATATGATAGTGAGGATGAAGATGAAGATGAATATGATAGTGAGGATGAAGATAAAGATGGATATGATAGTGAGGTTGAAGATGTGGATTACAGTATTAGTAAGGAAACGGTTGAGGTTCCATTTGATGGAAACGAGAATCAATATGAGAGCTACAAGATTTTGCATTCGTATTTGTTCATGTTGGAGAAGGCGAATCCCGGGTCAGTAACAAGGTGTGTATTGGATGTCGAGAGAAGATTCAAATACTTGTTTGTGGCATTGGGAACTTGTATTGAAGGGTTTGGAGCAATGCAGAAAGTTCTCCAAGTCGATGCGACTTTTCTTAAAACAGGACGTGGTGGGATGCTTGTGTTTGCGACAGCTCAGGATCCTAATCATCACCATTATCCCATTGCGTTTGCCGTTCTCGATGGTAAAGTATTATTCAAGATGATCCACAATTGGTTTGGATCATTGATAGAAATAGAAGTCTCATCAAGGGGATTCACGAGTTGTACCCTAAAGCGCACAAAAATTGGTGCCCGTTGTTGAGAACGAATTGTCCACTAGATGCTTTGTTGCTAAAAGATTACATGTGGATGTGTTGAACTCGTTCTTGCTTGAGTACAATGTGATTGGTAAAGATGGGAAGTCTTACTTGGTGGATTTGAGGAAGAAAAGTTGTAGTTGCAGGTGTTTTGACATCGACAAGTACCCTTGCGTGCATGCAATAGCCACACTTCTTAAGTACATGAGTTGGAAAGAAAGACCCGTGGATATCCATATAAATGAATTATGCTCCAAATATTATCAAATGGACACATGGGCACTAGCTTATGTTAGGACGATTTACCCAGTCTCGCATCAGAGTGAGTGGTCCGGAATCCCTGAGCATATACAAGAATCATGGGTGTCACCGCCAAAGTACAAGAAAAGAAAGGGAAGAAACCAAGTGAAAAAGATTCCGTCGACCGGTGAAAAGCGTCGAAAGCCTAGTAATAGGTATGTGGGGATCAATATGGCGGGGAGTAGTGCCGATGCACCACAAGTTTGAACCTCTTTTGCTTTATTTTTGTATTTTGCTTTCTATTTGGACAACTGCGTAAAATTTGGGACAACTATTAAGCTATTATTTTCCCACATTTATGTATCTCTTCTCTGTTAGAACAACTGGGAAAAACTGGTTACACCTATTCCCGTGAATCTGCTATTTACTCTCTGGTGTAACAACTGGAGAAAAATGGGGATAACTGTAAACGACTAGTTTATAACAAAATAAAAAAATGAAATTGTCACCGAACACTAACCTCCCAATTATAATTCGCATTCTAGTAACGTGTATAGTTTCATACATATATGTTTGGTCAAAAATACAATCAAATTTTTGAATTTCATTTTCAACCATATAGAGATTTCTCCATAAAATACCTTACCCTTTTGTGTGTTGTTTCTTAATCATATCCAATTTATCTAGGTGAGTATCAGCGTAATGTTTCTCTGCCAATTGTGAGTGCTTTGATATCTTTGGCATGTACCAAAAGTAGACAATTACAAGTGTGCAACCACAATGTCAAAGATTTTTCAAGGTTCAACTATATATGTATGAAAACACACAAAAGTGCAACTGTTTGTAAGTTCGGACAACTAGAAAACTGGGGGTACAACTGTTGGAGAAAATTTTGGAAATTTTCCCTCCAAAAATTTTCTTTCCGAAAAATTTTCCCTCCAAATCAAATTTCCTTCTAAAACTTTTGTCTTCTCCTAAGTCAAATCAACTGTTAGGGAAAAGTACAATAGCTACTTTTTCTTCTCCTCCACCATATAATCCGACCCCCTCCCTTCTCCTCCATCACTTCTTCACACTCCACCAAACCCAAATGCCCTTCTTCTCTTTCTCCTTCTCCTTCCATCTAAACCCCAAAAATGTCTCGAGATCCTTACAGAAATTGGGGATTAAACCTTTCTACGGAAGAAAGCTCAAGCGAGGAGGAAAACTCCACATTCCTCGCCATGTGCATTGCCGACGGGACCCCGGACGGTATCCCAGAGAAGTGTTTTTTTGGTCGGAAAGTATTCATTCATCGTGAACCAAGCGGTGATAACATGGGGAGGGCTTATTACGCTTGTAATGAAACCGATTGGGGTCCTCAATTCTGTGACGGTTCACTTCCGTAAGTGGTGGGATTACTCCCTAACAAAAGAAGTGGAGGTGTTGAAGAACAAATCCGGCGAACAAAAAATCCACATTCAACACTTGGAATCCGAGAATGCCAAGAAGAGCAATGAAATCGAGGAGTTAAAGGGGAGGCTTCTCGATTTGGAGGTGGTGGTATTGGGGAAAAGCGTTAGACGTTTTTCCGGTTATCTTCTCAGTCTCTGTTTGTATAACTAGTACAACTATGGTCTCTAGTTGTTCCTCTTGTTTTCGATTTAATGTTTGTATGGTTAACTTTTGTGTTTTAAATGTTTGTTTTTGTACTTGTTCTCTGTTATTCAATAATAATAGATAAATTCGCTATTGTACTCTAGTTCAAACCAATGCTAAAATAGGTAATATGCTAGCAATAGATCCGAAATGCAAGGTTCCAAAGAAAAACAAGCATAGTTGTTCAGAGTTTTCAATAGTTGTCCAAAACAGAAACAAACATAGTTGTGCCAGTTTCCCTAATTGTCCAAACAACAACACTAACAAACTTCAGATACAAAAAATGCTTATCAAAGAACTTTAAATTCCCTCTTTCCTCATAGTTATCCGTGTACGGCCTATAATCTAAACCGGAAATAAGAGCGTGCTCATTCATAGAATACCGAATCGGAACTCCGTTCATGATAAACCATACTTCCTTCTTATTTATGATTTTTGCGGATGATTACCATTACAAATATCGTATCTATTCATAAAAAAGAAGCCATCACATACTGAAACGCTGATAACGGCGCTCCATCCGCAACAAGAATCGCATCACAAGGACTTTCCACAACCTGATTTTAACAATCATAAATCATCACAATTCTCAAAACCTGCTTGTAAATCTACATTACTCAAGCAAAAGACTATGTCTCTACCTTTGAAATAGCTCCAGGTTGGACCTTATTAAGGACTTTACAAAGGACCTTATTAAGGAATAAATAAAATAATCATCGTAAACTCCGTTCATGATAAATCATACTTCTTTATAAGAAGCAAATAAAGCATCGTTGTTTATTGATTCAATTCTCTAGTCATGTGGAATAAGTGACGAAATTGAGGATGATTGTGGAACCATTCAATCTCATTCGCGTTGAGAACTTTCTCCAAATTCTCCACCACTTTGGCAACGTAACAATTTGTTGCTAGCTTCATACTTTTCTTGTAGAATTCCGGCTTTATATACATCTTTTCCGGTAACAAGGCTACGGTTTTGTCATCCGAATCCTACAACCGAGAAAACAAATTCAACAACATCAATCTCAAACCCAAAATCAATCAAATTCAAACTCCACAATTCATTCCATACACTCAAATCATTCAATTCATTACCGTTTCTTCCACGTCTTCTTCTCCTTCACCATCGCCTACTGTGCGCTCGACGGTTACGCCTCCGGTGGGCTCGACACCTTTCTCTCTGTCGGCTTCTTTTCCTTCACCGTCGCCTACTGTGTGCTCGGCGGTTACGCCTCCGGTGGGCTCGACGCCTTTTTCTCCGCCGGTTTCTTCTACTACTTCTTCATCGCCCATTCTTTCTTCACCATCGCCGACGGTGGTGTTCGAGGTGGCCATATCTACGGCTACGGTTTTAGCCGCCGGTGGATCTTCCTCACTTCCGGAGGAAGATGAAAGAGAAGGAGTTCATATCTTACTTCTCACCATGATTCCGATTCAATTGTACTATTTTTACTCCTCAAGAACAATCGATAGATAGAGAGGGAAGAGAGATCGATGAGTTTTGTCTACTAGAAGAGAGATCGATGAGTTTCGGAAAATCTTGTTTGTGTTTTGAAATTGAAATTTAGGGGAAAATTAGGGATTTTAATCGGTTTGAAATGGTTATCTTGGTTATTGGTGCTGGTTTATGAATTAGTTGGTTAGGTTTCGGGTTTCGGGTCGGGTTTGCGGGTTCGGTCCGGGTTGACCCTGGTTGGTCTTTGTAAATAATACCAACTTCTTTCTAATTTGGTAAATGACCACATTTTCTCTATTTAAAAAAAAATGAAAAAAGAATTCGGTGGAAATGGAGAGTAATATATTCCAAGTGCTTTTAACTGAGAGTACAATAGCCAATTTCCCGTTCATGGACTCTTTATCTCTTCCTTTCTCTATCTTTCTTTTCTCCAAAGAAATTCAGACGGCTATTCGATATTTCTCCGTCGAATCGAGGAATAAATGGCACAAAAGTGGTTGTTTCTCAGTGGTGAAACGATTGTGCTCTGAATCAGGGGTTTTGATTGAGAAAACCAATCTGAAATCCCTCGGAAAATCAATCAATCGGCTTCTCTCATTGAATTTGGATTGGCTTCTCCTAAAATCATTCCTGCTTTCCTCTGGTCTCCGCATCTCCAGTTATGAATCTATCACTCTACAAATTTCTGTGATTTCGGATTATGGTCTTAGTTTGATTGATGGGTTTATATAAAATGCCTGAAAGTTATGAATTTGACGTGATTTGTGTTCGAACTGCTTGCTTGAGTCGTGTGTCTGAGATTTGGTGGTTTAGGTCTGCTAATGGTGAATTGGATGAGGCAGTAAATTATCAGGTCATGTCTCCAAAGGATCTTGTAGGTTTTGTTTTCACTTAAAGAAGATGGTCAAACTTTCTTGTATGTTTCTTCTTTTGTTCATATATCTTCCAAGAGTACAAGATTTTGGATTCTCCTAATTCACTGGATGTGTTCTTGTTTTCATTTTTGATGTCTCCTCTTTGTCTAGTATTCTGAGAAGAAAGTTGAGCAACATGTTGATGTTGCACTTGTGTTCATCGGCAGAGAGGTAAGAATATGTTTATGAATGTAACTTCTTATCATATTAAATCTTTATGAGTGAATGATTTAGGTGCTTTGTATTTTAACATTTAGTGTTATATGATCATTTGGATCTTGATTTGTTGTTGTGATATTGTAAAGAAACTTTTGTATGTACGTAGACAACATCTCTCTGCATCTCATGAAACAATCTCCTCCTCTTTTCTACTTTCATGTGAAGCTCATATTCTTGTAATTAGATTATATTTTTGTTTGCTTGTTGAATACCTCTTCTTATTACACGTAAGTACTTCTAAGAGAACTACATTTTGCAAAACTCATGTTAATTGGCACTTAGTTTTTTCCTCCTTCAAAACCAGATTCAATCTCTTATTACATTTTTCAGCAATCATGTACAAATACATTACTACTAGATTTTGACCCACGCTAAACGTGGGAATATAAATTTCAGTTTATTGTGTAGTAAAAATATATTGTTTTAAATCATACATACCAAAAAGATATTAGATAAAAGGACATTTACTAAAATACCACTTTTGACATGTCACTTTCAAATATGTCACTCTTGAATTATTCTCTTACCAATGTACCACTTATAAATCCGTTTAAAAACCTTATATCTCAAAATTTTCAATTTTAAAAAATGTTTTGATCTCTCACAAACTTTAAAACCAAAAAACTAAATTCTAATATAACATATTTAACCCAAACATAAATTATTTAAAAATTTGGAAAAAGTGATAATGGCATTTTTGAAAAGTGGAATGTAAAAAGTGACATATCTTGAAATTTCTCTTAGATAAATAATTGTGCCCACAAAAAAAAATTAATCGATCGATTTTCGAATCTTGAATGTAAATGATAGGTCTTACGTTTTAAGTGTATACAAAATATAAAAATAAAAGAAATTGATTTACAATAACAAAACCAAAAAGCAAAACATTGTCTTATAATATATGACAAAAAAATGTAATTGGGTGATATATATCTTATATTTACAAAAGCAAATGTTTTTTTAATAACTCTATAAAATGTTTTTAAACCAAACTTTATCACTGACCAAAATACTACTACATAAATGAGTTAAATCAGTTTGAGTTTCTCACTATGGTAATGGATTTGGTAAGTATATATTTTTGTCATCAATGCTCTGTATATATTAAATATATTGAAAATATTTAAAGATTTCCACCATGACAAATTAAAATGTTTTGATTGGTTAATTTAATTAATGTGTTCTTTAAATTTCTCTTTGAATGACACCTAAGATTAATGTTACTTAAAACTCTCTTTGAATGACACATATGATTTTTAACTTTCAGTGTCTTCTCAATTAATATATATAGGATTGTTATAACAAACGGTCTGTTTTCAGGAAAAGAAATAGGGAAAGAAGTTGGAATGTCTCAAGATGCAATGTAGTTTCACTTTTTCTTCACATGGTGCATCGGTATGTCGATCCAACATGCTCTTTGCTGTATGTAATCTTGTAATCTTCACAACCTGTTTCTTCTTCAAACCATAGTATCTCACAACTATGATTCTTGCTTTGTTGAAGGTGGAACAATTCAAAAACTATTAGACAGTCTTTCAAAGTAATATTCATTGCCTTATGTAATGTAATATATGTTTCAAAGTAAATTTTTTTTTTTTAGACACTTTAATTTAGTGTCTCCATTGTATGAACAAATAGTTAAGAGTGTCTTAAGAACCAAATTCTTATTAAATTTAATAAAAACAATGCTAAGACCTTTTTTTGGAGATCTCCGATGAACATGCTCTTAACAAACCCTACTTTATAAGGTCGAAACTCAAATCAAGGAAGTGATGGTTGAAAAGATCGGAGACTCGCTCGTGTAGGAATCTATAGTCTGGATCGAGAGTATATCTAGTGAATGCTTCCTTCGCCAATAGTATCTTCTTGTCTTTCCGATCCAAACTTTCTTTTTCTTTCTCTTCCTGGTTCCGTTTCTCTGCGTTCGCTATCTTCAGCTCGCTTGTCGCCGCCGGCTTCTTTTTCCAGCGAAATTTACCCCTTCGATGGTCATCGTGGGATTCAAAGGAAGGAGATCTACTTCTACTTCGTCGCCGGAATCGTCGCATTCTCTTCTCGTACAATTCCGATTTCTGCATCTCACGGATCTCAAGTCCTTTAAGAATCCGGTAAAGAATCTCTGGGAAATCCTTAAAGTATCCGAATTTCGAGAGGGGTTCGAGGTTACAAACTAGTGTTTTGGGATTACGACCATGGAGCCATAAAGCTGCCGTGTAAAACCCTTCCTTGTCGGATTTTCCAGTACCACAGACTCCATAAAGGTTACATATAAGCTTTAGGGTGGTTAAAGCGTCGTGGTCCCAAGCCGCGTTTAGTCTCTCCTCGATAAATTCCTTAAGCGTGTCCAGAAGAACGTGGAAGAAGAAGTCGAGGCAGGGATTTCCGGGGGAGAGATACGTGCCCGCTCTGTTCTCAGTCCGACCTCTTTGAGACCATTGGGTCTATGAATGGATCGCTTGGACCAGAAGATGTGTCGGTTTTGGGGTGGTAGAGTTTGTAGGAGCCAAAAAACCGAATTAAGAAAAAGACGAATTTTATTGATATAAACGATAACAAAAATGAAGAACAACAACAATATTTAAATAAGCAGTAAATCACGGAGGCAAGATATTATCTTTTTCCTTAATTCAATAAATAACCTGCATTTGTGCTCGCAGCAACATATGATTTTTGAATCCCAGGATACAACCCATCCGAACTGTAACTCGAGCACCCGAGCTATAGAACTCAGCGAACTAAAACTACGATATACTCTCGAATCTAAATAAACTAAAAAACTATGTGAAATAAGATTTTAGAACTAAGAGTTTTCTGTGTTATTGAGCGTCCCCAATAATGAGAGCGAGACCATTTATTTATAGTTTCATGATGAATATTCTGGAGTATTCCACAAGTTTCGAAAAAAGTAAAATTTCCAAATACGGAAAAGGAAAATTTCCAGAAAATTCATTTAACTAGTTTGGATTTTTTCTTATAACCCAAACAATTTCTCATTCACTCTTTATATTATTTGCCCAACTTAATATAGCCCATTAGCTTATAAAAAGTCTACAAATAAAAGTTCCAACAATCCCCCACATGAATAGAAATAACACTAAACATATGACGACTCAACTATCCCTATGGGCTGACTTAACTAGCTAGACTAGACAGACCTTCGAGAGAATATGCAAAAAACTAATTGTATCTGAGTTGGTGGCATTTTTCAGCTTTGAACCAGTCATTGTTAATACCTGTCGAGTTTACTCGGCCAGCTGGTGAACATGATGTCTTGAACCATCCGGGCTTTTATGTAAACTTAGACAGCAGGTATAACACAATTGCATTTTCTCATAGAACATCGTTCTCTATTGTGTTCATTGTGGTCTTGAACATGCCTGGTTAATAATGAGTGAACTTGGAGAGTATAGCCTCAATTAATCTCCTAGAAACAGCCCCATTTCACACTCACAAGATGATTTACTAGCTGATTGTATTTAAAGAAGTATCCCGTAACTACTTCAGATATCTTACAAAGCTAGATCTCAAATCATTAAAAGCTTACGCTTAACCTCTACACATACATGAAGCACTATACATCACTTTAGGAACTGGGAAGAGACAATAGTCTCTTAGTGCTTGTAGTGGATTCATGTTGATTTAGTTGGCCCTCTGAACCTATTTTCTGGGATCTCCAGTCATGTAGGTTGGGTATCCACCAAACTTCCTCTCAAGTCATAGGCTTTAAACCCATTCCTGTTGATGATCTCATAACTTGATCTCGTGTCAAACCTTTTATAAATGGATCCGCTAGGTTATTTGCTGACTTGATATAATCAATCGTGATTACACCACTTGAGATAAGTTGTCTAATGGTCTTATGTCGTCGTATGATGTGATGAGATTTACCGTTGTAAAGGGAACTCTGTGCCATTTCTATAGCCGATTGACTATCACAGTGTACACATATTACTAGCACAGGTTTCCCCCACATTGGGATGTCTTCCAAGAAATTACGAAGCCACTCAGCTTCCTCTGCAGCTTTATCCAATGCTATGAATTCAGATTCCATGGTTGATTTTGTTGTCAGAGTTTGTTTGGAAGATTTTCAAGACATTGCTGCACCTCCAAATGTAAAGATGTATCCACTTGTGGACTTTGAGTTTTTGGAATTTGCGATCTAGTTGGCATCACTGTATCCCTCTAAAATTGCTGGTTCTTTACCATAGTCCATGCCATGATCTTTGGTATAACGTAGATAGTTCAAAACTCGTGTTATAGCCTTCCAATGCTTATGTCCTGGATTACTTATGTAGCGACTAAGTACATTTACAGAGTGCACTAAATCTGGTATTGTACAGTTTGTCAAGTATATTAAATTGCCAATTACTCTTGCATACTCCACCTGTTGCACAGGTTCACCTGAATTCTTTGTCAAGTGAAGTTGAGAATCTACTGGAGTTTTCACAGTCCCATTTGAATATTGCTTGAATCGATCAAGTATCTTTTCAGCATAATGGGTTTGAGATAATATGAGGCCCTCACCAGTCCTGATGATTTTTATCCCCAGAAGGACATTCGCTAGACCCAAGTCTTTCATGTCAAAGTGTCTCTTGAGCATGCTTTTTGTTTGCTTTACGACCACTTTGTTACTCCCAATAATGAGCATATTATCAACATATAAGCACAACAAAACATACCCTACGGAAGTAATTTTGAAGTATATGCATTTGTCGCATTGATTAATGCTAAAATCATTAGACATCATCACACTGTCAAACTTCTCATGCCATTGCTTAGGAGCCTTTTTAAGTGCATATAAGGACTTTACGAGTTTACACACCTTGTGTTCTTATCCCGGTATAACAAACCCTTCAGGTTATTTCATATAAATCTCCTCTTCTAAATCTCCATTTAGAAACGTAGTTTTTACATCTATTTGATGAATTTCAAGATCTTGTAAGGCTGCAATGCTTATGAGCATTCTTATTGAAGTTATTCTTGTTACCAGAGAGTAGGTATCGAAGAAATCTAAGCCTTCTTTCTGTCGAAATCCTTGTACCACAAGTCTAGCCTTGTACCTGTTAATATCACCATAAGTGTTTCGTTTGATTGTGAAAATCCACTTATTTCCCAATGCTTTAGAGCCTTGGGGGTAGATCTGCTATCTTGTATGTATGATGTTGCAAGATAGAGTCCATTTCAGTATTGACTGCTTCCTTCCAGTAAGGAGCATCAGGTGTAGACATGGCTTCTGCATAAGTTCTTGGTACGTCTTCAGCTAGAAACGCCATCAAGAAATCATCACCGAACGTTTTATCCTTGCGAGCTCTTTTGCTTCGTTTAGATTCTACTTCCTCAAAAGTAATTGTACCAGAAGTCTCATCCTCAGCTTGTGAGGCCGCTGCATCTTGTTGTTCACGAGTTCGTTTTTGAGTTTTCCTACAAGGGAAGATGTGTTCAAAAAACGACGCATTCCTTGATTCCATAACTGTATTTAAATGGATATCTGATATATCTAATTTATGAACCAGAAATTGATAAGCATGTTATGCCCATATCCAATGAATATACAGTCTACGGTCTTTTGTCCTATTGTGACCTTTTTAGGAGGTGGTACAACCACTTTTGCTAAGCACCCCCCACACTTTGAGGTGCTGGTACGAAGGTACTGTACCTTTCCACAGTTCATATGGTGACAGACCAGTAATCTTATGTGGTATTCTGTTGAGGATGTAGTTCATGGTAAGCAAGGCTTCCCCCCACATTTTCTGGACTAACCCAGATTCCTCTAACATCACAGTCATCATCTCTTAAAGAGTATGATTTTATCCGTTCCGCATGTAGTTGAAATAAATCTTAAAGTTTTTTCAACTAGAAGAAAGCTTATCAATAAAGCAGTTCACCGTGAACATAGTTTTAAATTTGATCTCATGCATTAGCAATTGCATTGCTTTCACTTATTCAATAATGGATTTTGAATCCACTATTTTGAACTATAGAAGCTTTGCTAATGCAAATTTCTTTATGCCCTTAGACTTATAAATTTCTTTCGACATCAGTCCTACTCTTACAGCTCTAGGCACAAACATATTCACAAATGTAACTTAGCCTTTTGGAAGACAAGTTAAGCACATAAGAGCATCTACTAATTTGGTACGTGACACTGCAATTGCGACAGTCAACGCTAAGAGTATCATATTCTTAATCAGAAAACGGTTCTAGAAACTAGACACCAAGATCTTTCTGTTGATATGCAGATCTCCTTGTGACTCTTTCTGGATCAATGGGAAAACATCCTTGAAGTGGACTGATTGCAGATACGATTCGGCACATATGTGATTCGAAAAAATGATCATAACTCTTAGAATAATGATCCAATCGACAAACCGATTTCACTCACGCCTAGATCACATAGAGGAGTACTTCCCACAAAAGTTTTGCTCTGATCCGAGTCCGTTTCTCTCCTCAATAAAATGGGACAGAACTACCAATACACTATCTTCTTATTAATAAGTATTTTTGGACTTGTACTTCTTATTAATCTCATAGAGGATCGAAGTAGATCGACTTTGTCTAATATTAGTCCTTTGTTTACAACATTAGGCACTAACATGACAATCTGATAAAATCAGAATTTAGCACAATCGTATGTGGAAGACCATTAACCAAACTGAATTTGGTGCGTCTACTCACTAGGCTTGTAACTAAACACCTCCACCGCTCTCGGTGTAATCCACATAACAAACAATGTTATAAGTGGTAGACCTTCTCAATTAGAGTTGAACACTCACCTATGATGCACGGGGACGTTATTTTGAAGCCGTATCACGTACCGGGTACGTCCCCGTACCAAATACGCCACTGGTACTGCATCGGAGCGTTCCCGCGACGTCCCGTGAAGAAAGGTACGGCCAGCCAAAGACGGGTACGCCGTTGTTCAGAAACTGGGACGTCCCCGGTACGTTTCCTCGAAAAAGTCGACGTCCCTTGGATTAATTATCAGATTTAACTAATCCCTTGGATTCTCAAGACTTGGTTTTCATCCATAACAATCTACGTCTTTTATCAAGGAATATGGATGAATATAACGCTGAAAAGAGTAAGGAATGGGATGTTGGTGGAGATGGATGGGATTCTATGGAGGACGCTATAGGGAACTTGGAGTTTACGGAACTTTCATTAGATGACCCTGATTTTGAAAGTGGAATTGCTCAATGATTTGCTTATTTTATTTATTGTGCTTTAAACTATTAAACCGAATTGTTCTTTTATGTTAAGACTTACATTTATAATTCCATGGGTATTTTCTTATATATTTATTGAAGTACCCTGCCGTACCCGTACCTAGGAAAATTTTACTTTACCGTTTCCCGTCCCCGTCCCCGTCTCCGTTTTTTGCACCCGTACCCGTTCCAGTGCATCTTAGACACTCACAATACCCATTGATATCTTAAATGTTTATATTGTTATGCACTGAGAGGTTCACAAGTGGCAAACCACTCCCAAACTAAATTTTAGGGCGTTGACTCGCTCACTTGACTTGCTTTCATCAGAACCTCCTCAAAAAGTTACGATCGATGCTTCTTCGTTCTGAACATCGAGCAAAGTTTGATTATCATTGTTAGTCATACGTAAAATCGAATCTTTTCACAAAAAGCAAGACGAATTAGTAAACTAATCAAAAATCAAACACACAAATTCAATATATAACAATTTAAACAATGATGAATAAATTGTAAACAATTAAACAAAAATTTCAGAATATACAAAATTCAGAAATCAACTTGTCTAATATATTGAATACACAGACCATACTTATGCAAATTAAATCACGCGAATAAATTGCATAAACAAGTGAAAGCACATAAGCTAATAATATTGTAGAAATAATCATGTCAAGATACTCGTATAACATCTTTGCTAGCCACTGTACTTGACTAATGAATAATGATATCTCCAGAGCACAAGTTACAAATATTGTAATGATACGACCATATTATAATATTTAATTGCTGAACAACAATCAAAACCGGAACCAATCAAATTGCTATACCAAGTCGACTAAAATATTCTACATTCAATCTCGACAAGCAACAATAATGGCAGTATGGCACATATGAATTCCGATAATTTGCTTAACAATTATCAACAACCATAACCAAACCGGTGCCTTGTAAACCGGATACACAAATTGAATTTAAAATAATCTGGTGTACATCAAACCGAGATTTGTTTATCCTTTTGGCAAGGGCATGAACAGATCCATGGCACTTCCCAACACACGGATGAACAATTATGAATATTAGATCATAATTCTAATTTTGACGATCCTTATGCAATTTAACTTTTCGAATAAATTGTCAAACACTCGTCGATTAAGTATTCCAGCACTAAGCAACCTGGAAAGCAACTCTATAACAGAGATCTTGCCATAGTAATCTTTGCTTAACAAAACCAATCAAACCGATCACGGCTTTGACTTTGAGAATTAAACCAAATCTCAACTTGGTTTAATAGGTCAGCGACAAACCGATGATCAACATCACCAGAATTCGAGAAATACCTATTCTTATCAATCAAGCAATTTATGTAACTAAATTATACACGATATTGCTTTTTAATATTTCACAAACTCACTCAGATCTGAGCATTCGTGGAAACTACAAAATTTAGATGGAGAAGATAAGTAAAAGATAAAAGCGTCTAGAATCAACAAAGTTTAAGAACACAAGATTTAACAAAGAATAACCCTCTTTATTAATGACTTAGGAAAATCACTCAAAACCTAAGCTCTTAATATTTCTCTCTTAAAATCATAAGTTAAGTCACAACTTTGACATCTTCTTATATAAAGAGAAATTTCCTTTTCTCAAAAGGAAAACATACATAATTAAATAACTCCCAAATATAACACTTTTCCTAAACTCTTTAGGATAAATTATTGCTCAAGTATCTTCAAGCTTAAGTCAACATTCTCCCCCTTAAGCTTGAAATCTTCTTTTGACACATCTTCAACCCCAATAAGATCTCTCATCTCCTTAAACTTAATCCTCCCAAGCGCTTTTGTTAAAATGTCAGCCTTTTGCATATCACCAGGAACATATTCAACCTTTACTTGCTCATTCTCGACACATTCACGGATAAAGTGATACCTCCTATGAATATGTTTACTACGACCATGAAACACTGGATTCTTCGTTAGTGCTATTGTGGACTTGTTATCAATCCGAACAATTACCTTATCATGTAACCTTCCAATGACTTCACCGAGTAACTCTTGCAACCATATTGCTTGTTTAGCTGCTTCGGTAGCTGCCATAAATTCTGCTTCACAAGAAGATAGTGCAACAATCTCTTGTTTTTTAGAACACCAAGTAATAGGGCAATCATTTAGATAGAAGATGTGACCGGTAGTACTTCTTCCATCATCCATATCCACATTGTGACTACTATCACTAAATCCAATCAGCTCTGTTTTGCACGATCTTCTAAATGTGAGACCATAGGCGAGAGTTCCTTGCAAGTATCTTAGAATTTGCTTCAGTGCTATTCTATGAGATTCTTTGGGTTCCTGCATATACCTACTTAGTACACCAACGCCATAAGAAAGATCAGGACGTGTATGTAATAAGTATCTAAGACACCCAATGGTTCTCCTATACTCTTTTTCATCTATGCATCGCTCTTCTTGTCCTTTAGACAACTTCAATCCCGAATCCATGGGAGTACGAACTGCATTGCAGTCTTTCATTCTTGTATCTGCTAAAATATTCTTTGCATATCTCTCTTGTCATAGAGTAATTCCTTCTTCATGTTGAACTACTTCGATGCCAAGATAATAAGTTAATTTTCCAAGATCACTCATTTCAAATTTCGATGACATTCTCCTTTTGAAATCTAGTATCATCTCAAGACTCAAACCCGTAACCAGAAGATCATCTACATAAACCGCTACAACAAGAACGTGTTCCTTCTCTTGCTTTCGATACAATAAAGGCTCCTTTGAGCACCTTTGAAAGCTTAACTCTCCAAGAACTTTGTTCAACTTCTCATTCCAAGCTCTAGGTGCTTGTCTTACTCTATAGAGTGCCTTGTTTAGTTTATAGACCTTGTCTTCACTTCCTTTGGTTACAAATCCCTCCGGTTGAGTAACAAAGATGATTTCCTTTAAATCCCCATGGAGAAACACAACTTTTACATCCAAGTGATGTACTTCCCATCCATTTGAAGCTGCTAAAGCAAGAATAAACCTCACAGTCTTAATACGAGCTACCAGAGCAAATACCTCTTCAAAATCTATACCAAACCTTTGAACATAGCCTTTTGCAACAAGTCTAGCTTTATGTTTGTTTATACTCTCATCAGAATTGCGCTTGATCTTAAAGATCCATTTTAAACCAATTGGTTTCGCTCCAGCCAGAAGATCAACCAACTCCCAAGTGTTATTCTTGATGATAGATCCAATTTCTTCTTTACAAGCCTCTATCCATACTTTTTCTTCTTTTGCCTCATTATAGTCCCATGGTTCCTCATTGATCATTGCTAGAAGATGTTCTCCTTCAATCTCAGCCGACAATATGTAATCATTCAAGTAACCGGATTTCTTACTTGGTCTTGTTGATTTCCTGAGAGGATTTGGATCCTCTGTTTCAACACCATCCTCTGTTCCAACATCTTCTTCTTCTTGATTCTGATCATGAAACTGATTATCATGGAGTGGAGCCTCATTATTACCACTGTCTTCTTCGTTTTCCTCAGTCTCCTTTTCACTCACCTCTTCTCTTATGCCATTGTTTCCATATTCTCCAAAAACCACCTTAAATGTTCCTGATTGATTATCCTTCTGATTCAAGTCTCTCCACTTCCAGTTCTTGTTCTCATCAAACATCACATCCCTGCTCACTACCACCTTTCGATTAGACGGATCATAGAGTCTATAAGCCTTTGTTCCTGGTTCAGTTCCAAGATGTACCAATGCTCTCGATCTATCTTCTAGCTTCTTAAGATGTGATGATAGAATTTTAGTATATCCAATACACCCGAATATACGCAAATGCTCAACATTAGGTTTCTTGTTCTTGAAAGCTTCATATGGTGTTTGAGAGACCAAGACTCTTATTGCAACTCTATTTATAAGGTAAGTGGCATGTCTCACCGCTTCTCCCCATAGATAATTCGGCATCTTCATGTACTTCAAGATACTCCTACTCATCTCCATAAGAGTTTTATTTCTTCTCTCAACAACTCCATTTTGTTGAGGTGAATAAGGAGCTGTTAAATGTCTTTGTATTCCAGATGCTTCACAAAAATCTTGGAATTCATGTGAGGTAAACTCACCACCTCTATCTGTTCTAAACGTTTTTATAACTGCTCATGTCTCTTGCTCAACCAATGTTTTAAAACTCTTGAATTTGTGAAACGTTTCTCCTTTCTCCTTCATGAGAATCAACCACATATAGCGAGAATGATCATCAATAAGTACAAATATATACCTATTTCCTGCAGGTGTAGAGGGCGTGATAGGTCCGCATAGATCTCCATGTATCAACTCAAGTGTTTGCTTAGCACAATATGATGTTGCTTGTGGAAATTTATGTCTCGCTTGTTTTCCAAGTAAGCATGCTTCACACGGTTCTTTCTCAACACTTATACTAGGTATCCCTAAAACCGGTTCCTTTTTCACCATTAGTTTCATTGAATCTACGCCAACATGTCCAAGTCTTGCATGCCACTTTGCCGAGTCACTCAAAGTCATGACTTGTAAACACTTAGAGTCAACTATCTCCATTAAAACCTTGTATAATCGATTCTTGGATCGACTTGCTTTGGTGATTAAATTTCCATCTTTATCATGTAGAGTAAAATAATCTTCTTTCATTCTCACATCACAACCTGACTCAGTGGCTTGTCCAAGACTGATAATATTAGACTTCAAGATCCTTTTTCCTCCATTCTTGGTGATAAAGAGAATTGACCCTTTCCCCTTTATATCTATGCAAGAGTCATCTCCAAATCTAACTTTCCATGTGATAGATTCATCAATTTCCTTGAAGTAATCTCGATTTCCGATCATGTGATTACTTGCCCCATTATCTAGGTACCAAACATTCTCTCCATCTGAACATGCTTCAAAGTCCTTTGGCTTTATGTTCTTCTCATTAAGAAATACCACCTCGTGCATCAATACACCATCAGCCTCTTGCGTTTCACCTTCCTTGTTCTCATATGCTTCTTGAAGTTTAAGCAACCGATCAGGACAATTAGCTGCATAATGGCCGGTTTTGTCACATCGAAAACACACTACTTTAGATAAATATCTCTCACCATTGAACCTTCCACGACCTCTTCCTCTGTTGTAGAAGCGTCTTCTACGACCTCTGCCTCTATAACCTCCATAATACTCTCGATTTGGTTGAATAAATTGAGCCTCAGTTATAACATACATTAACTTGTTTTGATCAATTTGAACTTCTTCTTCTTCCTAGGATATGCGTTCTTCATAGGATTTTAGGCGTCCTATGATATCTTCTGAGTTAGTAGTGTTAAGATCCAGGACTTGTTCAAGCGATGCTACCATGTGTATGAATTTCTTTCTCGGGAGACTCTTGAGAAATTTCTTTACTAACTTGGATTCTTCAATATTTTCTCCTAATGCAGTAGCCTTTGATGATATCTCAGATAACTTTCCAGCAAAGTCATCTATCTTCTCGGAATCTTTCATCTTGATACGATCAAATTCGGCCATCAAGGTCTGTAACCTAGCTTTCTTGACCCTTTCAGCTCCTACATGCTTAGCTTTAATTGTTTCCCAAACTTTCTTAGCTGTATTAAGTTCACCTACTTGCAAGATAAGCGTCTTCGGTATTGACTGAAATAACAAAGCTATAGCCATGTTATTTTTCTCTCCATCAGCCTCCTCCGTGTTGGTCTCTATAGCATCCCAAGGTCCTCCTCCTCCTTCTTTGGCTTTCACCACCGGAACGAGATCACCCATACCTCCACAGATGATTTTCACAATGATCTAACCGCTCTGATACCAATTCTAGAATCAACAAAGTTTAAGAACACAAGATTTAACAAAGAATAACCCTCTTTATTAATCACTTAGAAATATCACTCAAAACCTAAGCTCTTAATCTTTCTCTCTTAAACTCATAAGTTATTTCACAACTTTGACATCTTCGTATATAGAGAGAAATTTCCTTTTCTCAAAAGGAAAATATACATAATTAAATAACTCCCAAATATAATACTTTTCCTAAACTCTTTAGGATAACTTATTGCCTAAGTATCTTCAAGCTTAAGTCAACAAAGCGTTCTTCTAAACTTTCCGTGTAACAAAACCAGTTTCAGAAGATTTTGAAATCATTAAAAAATTCGAAGAATTCTCAATCCGTTTAAAGCGATAAGCAGAAAGCGGATTTATTGAATTAAGATTGTAGGAGCCAAAAACCGAATTAAGAAAAAGACGAATTTTATTGATAGAAACGATAACAAAAATTGAAGAACAACAACATTATTTAAAGACAGTATTTAAATAAGCAGTAAATCACGGAGGCAAGATATTATCTTTTTCCTTAACTCAATAAATCGTCTGCATTTGTGCTCGCAACAACATATGATTTTTGAATCATAGGATACAACCGATCTGAACTATAACTCAAGCACTCGAGATATAGAATTCAGCGAACTAGAACTACGATATACTCTCAAATCTAAATAAACTAAAAAACTATGTGAAAGAAGATTTTAGAACTAAGAGTTTTCTGTGTTATTGAGTGTTGAACTCGGAGAGCGGGTTCTACACTAAATTTGTAAAGAGGTTCAAGATTCTTTGTAAAGAGGATGGTAGATGAGAGCAGGTTAAATAAGTGTGCTGTTTCGGGAGGGCAGACAATTATGGGTTTCGAGCAGGCTAAACAAGAGGTGATTAACCCGGGCATGATAGACCAAAATAGAATTGTATTATTGTCCAAATGTAATAGAAAAGCATGGGTTGTCCCCAAATGTGATACAACTACTTATATACACTTTCTAATCTAGGGTTAATGTGTATATGGTTAAAAACTAACCATATATCTCACAAAAGTAACCTTTTCTTAATTGAAAAGTAACTATGCATTGTTATGTCTTATCTTTTGAGGAGTTGGGCCTTGGAGCTTGTTGGGCCGAGAACAGGATTTGCCTTGGGCCAAATCCAGGTATAACAGTAGACCCCCCCCCCCTCCCCCAAGTCGATAGATCGAGCATACCGAGTTCATCAAGGTCATTATGCGAGCGGGTCGGAGAGCGGAAAGACCCGATCAGTCGTTGTGCTTGGCGGGGGATCCTGACCTGTTTGGCCCTTCTCGACCTAGATCGAGACTTGCGGACGATCGGGTAAAAAGATGAGGCGAGCTCGACACTGCTTTTCCAATGATATTTGTTTGCTCGGACTAGGCTTTCCTGGCTGACCCGTGTTGGAAGAACTTATTCTTGCATTTCCCTGGGTTGACCTCTCCGGACTCCAGAACAGATCGATGGAATCGTCCTCGTGCTTCCGAGCGTGCTGACCTAATCCGGCTTGTGGACACGGTTTCCTACTAACACGTCGATTCCTCCTATCCCGTATTTATCTGGAGACTAGGGTTTTCACCAGTGGCGTCGATTCCTTTTACCGACACATGCCTCTTCGTTCCTCTAGCCCATCATGACACCTTTTGTGTTTCTTCTTTATCTATATATATCCTCTTCTTTTCTCAGATCCTGTATTTTTGCTTCACTTCTCCAGATCTCGTCCGACGGTAATTCTCTCCTTCTTTCTCTTTTTTCCTCTCGATTTTCTCGGTTTTGTCGGATTGTTCTACCTTCTGTTCCAATTACTTATAATCGGTGAACATGTCTTTCGAACATCCGTCTTCTGAACACCCATCTTCGTCGGAATCAAACGCAAGTGCGGTGGTTCACGGTTCCCAGTGACGAGTGGATTACCAAGACATTGAAGTTTCTCCCGACCATGCTTTCGAGTCGAGCAGATGTCCCTCCGAGGATGAGACCCAATTGTTGCGAAATAGCCAGGGTAAAGGGAAGGGCGTGAATCAAGGAGATCTAATAACGGCCCATACGAGGCGAGAGCAAGCTGAACGCGAAGAGCACAACGCCATGGAAAAGATGAGGAAGGCAAAACGCAAGTCCTCGGTAGAAGCGCTGGGTCTTGTTCCCATTTTTGGGCCTGGCGTGGGTTTATGTCCGCAAATCATTCTAGGCCGACATGACGATGTCTCTTCCACCTCTACTCGGGAGAGCGTACTTCAATATGCCGTGTCGGCCGAGTGGACAGATATTAACCTTTGCATTCTAGAAGCTCACGAAAGACCCTGGAGTCCTCCCCGCTGTTATATCTGTCTTTACGAATGCTTTTTTCGACCAAGGCATAGGGGTCAAATCTCCCCCATAAGAATCGATAAGCCTAAAACGACTAAAGTATACGTCAAACTGGCCCATTGGTCAAGCCCAGAAGATAGAGGCCCATTAAAGGCCCAACTGACTTCGTCCAAACCGACCTGTTTTTCTATAAATAAGCATATACCCCCTCACAAATGGGGGATCCAAAATTTTTTACTAAATAAGAACAAGAACAGCTCTCAGTTAATAAATAAGAACAGTCTAAGAACCCTAATTCGTAATCTATCTGAGTGTTTGAAACCCTAAAAAGCTCTATTTCCGAAGAATCTTCACAAATTCAATTGTGTGATTTTCCAGCTCGCACAATTTGGCGCTAGAAGGAGGGTATCTACTCGTAACACTAGCTTCATACACGAAACAAACACTTAGACGAATTCGCAAGAGGTCAATAACGAACCCGCAATCTTCACCGACCGACAGTGGTTCATGTCCGAGGGAGCCCGCAGTAAATGGGCAAACCAACGTAAATAGCCAGTCCGCTTTGGAGGCGGGAAACAAGACAATCACCAATACAGGCTCGGCCGACCCGGTTACACCGGAAGCTTACAATCAGCTCAAATCAATGCTCGAGCAGTTGCTCAAGCAGTCGCAGAACCAGGTAACCATCAATAGTAACATGACCGCCGAAATCAGAGCCTTGTCGGCAGCCTGTCAGTCTCAAGGACATCCTCAACGTGTCGCGCTTCACATCACCCCGACCACTCTCAGCTTCACCCTAGTGGCCTCGCCTTCAGCTCGCGGGGCTCGCGGGGATCATACACCAACGTCTCTTGAAGATGGGGTCATCCCTGTCGCAGGTGCGACTAATGACGTTGTTGAGATCGCAGACGATTTGGAGGAACGTGAATTCGGAGCCGCACGACCCAGTCGACCGACCAGTCATATCCAAGGTCGGGATAAGGGCGAAATAGCGGAGAATATACGATGGACGGAGCAGGCCGAAGCCCCGACCAATCGCAGAACTATTACAGCGCAGCAAAGGGAGATGGACGAGCTCAAAGCCATCATGCAGCAGACTGCCCGCGATCTCAAAGATATGCGATCACAAGTGCATCGCGCAACCAGCAAGGCACCAGAAATCGAACGTGTTCTTTAAGATGCTCCCACTACTCCTTTTATCGAGCGAATAACCAAGGGGCATCTATCTGATCCGGGGAAGATCAGGGTCCCTATTTACGAGGGAAAGGGCGACCCCACGGAGCACATTAGAGCATTCTCAATCGTAATGGGGCGAGCTAATTTCTGACTCGAAGAAAAGGACATGGGTCGATGCCTCCTCTTCGTGGAGCACCTCAAAGGGGAAGCTCTCTACTGGTTTACGAGAATGAAGAGGAATTCGATCAATAACTTCGCGCAGCTCTCCAAAGCATTCTTGAAGCAATATGCCATCTTAATCAAGCGTAGGTCGTCGGAGGCAGATCTTTACACCATGTCGCAGGCAGCCAACGAACCCTTGGGAGTTTTCATCGAACGCTTCATGGCGATGCTTACTCAGGTGAAGGGGATCGACGACCAGTCCGCACTGAGCGCGTTGCGGAAAGCCCTGTGGTACAATTTGGATTTCCGAAAGGAAATGACAATTAACGAGCCCTCGTCGATTCAAGACGCACTTGATCCCGCTAATGGTTTCGCAAAGAGCGAGGATGAAACCAGAATTCTGGGCCAGAAGTATAGGAAGGCCAGAAATCCTAATCCGCAGGAAGCCCCGACTACAGGAAAGAAGAAGCAGGGCAACTCTGTGCAGCACGAGAGAGGTTTTAAAGGTGCCCATAACTATCAAGTGGACTCGCCCGGCTATAGTCAAGGAAGAGGGCGAGGCCGCAGAAGTGGCACTCCGGGTCGTAGTAATGGCAACACGTGAACGAGGAACTCGCAGTATAATGAATCCGCATATTGCGACTTGCACAAAATGGGCAGACATTCAACGGCTAATTGCAAAGTGCTCGGTATGCGACTCGCAGCAAAGCTGGCTGTCGGCGAACTCAGAGGAAACATAAGTGTTAACGATTTCCAACTTGAGCAATTCGACGATGCAAGAGAAGGAGACAACCTGTCTTGGGACAATAAAAGGAGTAACAAATGAGACAGGCGGAACGATAACGAGGCCCACCTCGGCAGGCAAAACGGTAATAAGGACCAAGGCGGCTCGAAGCATAAGGTCTGCAACATGATCATGGGCAGCTCGCTGTATTGCTCATACACCATCTCGTTAATCAAAGCTTATCAGAGACGAGCCGAGATAGGGGCGAACAAACAAAACCCGTCCAAGTTTACAAACGATGTCATCCAGTTTGAGGAGCAGGAGGTTGATGACATTGACAAACCTCACGACGACCCGCTTGTCATCCGACTCTTCGTTGTAGGTTAGGACACGGGTCGCGCTCTGATTGATATTGGAAGCACAGTGGACATCATTTTCATAAAAGCTCTTAAGCGTATGGAAATCGACCTCGCTCAAGTCGAATCCCATCCTAAGCCTTTGACCGGGTTCACTGGCGAGACGACAATGACACTTGGGACGATCAAACTTCCGGTATATGCGGAAGGGGTAACTAGAATAGTAGAGTTCGCAGTGTCTGACAACCCGGAGATTTACAACGTGATAATGGGAACCCCTTGGCTCAATTAGATGCGTTCCGTCACCTCGACATACCATCTTTGCCTTAAAATTCCAACAAAAATCGGGATCAAAACAATCAGAGGAAATCAGGCGGCGTCATGATCTTGCTTTATGGATGCGCACAAACTAAGGAGTTAGGCGGCAACCCCAATCCCGAGCGAGAAACAAAAAAAGATTAAGACTGACAGGGAGCCCTTCAAGGAGCTCTCGAATGTTTTATAGCAATTACAGGTCGCGGAATCCCGTAAAGATGAAGGAGCGGGTCCGACCTGCGAACCTGTCATGTTGGTTTGCATAGACGACGAGTCCCCAGAGAAATGTGTGGAGATAAACGCATCGCTAGACGAAGCAGTCAAGCTCGACCTCGTCAAATTCCATAAGAAGAACATTGATACTTTCGCGTGGGCAGCCGAGGATATGCCTGGGATTAATATCGGTATCATCAGTCACGAGTTGAATGTTGATCCGACCTTCAAGCCTATAAAACAAAAGCGAAGGCGACTCGGTCCAGATAGGGCTCAAGCGGTAAATGATGAAGTAGACAGACTCTTGCGGGCCGGTTCAATTTCTGAAGTCAGATATCCAGATTTGCTTGTTAATCCAGTCGTCGTGAAGAAGAAAAATGGCAAATGGCGAGTCTGTGTGGATTTCACGGATTTGAACAAGGAGTGTCCAAAGGATAGTTTTCCTCTTCCATATATCGACCGCCTTGTCGAGGCCACCTCGGGGAACAGACTGTTGTCGTTTATGGATGCGTTTTCTGGCTATAACCAAATCTTCATGCATCCTGGCAATCGCGACCAAAATATCTTTCATTACAGATTGCGGGATCTATTGCTACGAGGTCATGCCTTTTGGCCTTAAGAATGTTGGGGCTACTTATCAACGGTTGATGAACAAGATGTTTGCGGACCTCCTCGGCAAGACAATGGAGGTCTACATTGATGATATGCTCGTTAAATCGCTAGAGGAGAAGGATCATGTCGGTCATCTCGCAGAATGTTTCGCGTTGTTAAACAAGTATAACATGAAGCTCAATCCGGCCAAGTGCGGTTTCGGCGTAACATCAGGCGAATTCCTTGGCTATATGGTCAATCCTCGCGGGATCGAGGCAAACCCAAAGTAAATCCATGCGCTCATCCAGATGGCCTCGAGGAAGACGAAAAGAGAGGTCCAGCGATTGACAGGAAGAGTGGCAGCGTTGAATAGATTCATCTCGCGTTCTACTGACAAATGCTTGCCTTTTTTTGACACACTCAAAGACAAAAAGGGGGCAGCTCGACAGGCATTCGAATGGACAGATAAGTGTGAATCGGCCTTCCAGGAGTTGAAACAATATCTCGCGACTCCACCCGTTTTGACAAAGCCCATTGCTGGCGAACCGTTTTTTCTTTACATCGCGGTTTCCTTATCAGCAGTCAGTGGAGTTCTAGTTCGCGAAGACGGCACCGAGCGGAAGCCCATTTTCTACGTCAGCAAGTCGTTAACCGATGCAGAAACTAGATATCCTCTGACGGAGAAATTAGCACTCGCGGTCATTACATCGGCTCGCAAGCTTCGACCCTATTTCCAATCCCACTCGATCGTAGTTCTTATTACTTTTCCACTACGAGCTGTTCTCCACAACCCAACACAATCTGGGCGACTCGCCAAGTGGGTCATTGAATTAATCGAGTATCGCAGTAGGACGATAATCAAGGCACAAGTGTTGGCTGACTTTTTAATCGAATTACCAGAGGCGGCAGCCTTGTCAGGGAATGAAGATCCATCCCAAATTTGGAAATTACCCGTGGATGGTTCGTCATCTAAACACGGATCTGGAGTAAGCATCCGACTGTCGTCACCAGACAGAGAATCGCTGGAACAGTCATTCCACCTTGGTTTCAGAGCATCAAACATTGAGGCAGAGTACGAAGCCTTACTCGCGTGTCTTCGATTGGCTAAAGCACTTAAAATGACAAGGATAGAAGCTTTTTGCGACTCTCAACTCGTCGTGAATCAGTTCAACGGCGAATACGCAACAAAAGACGAACGCATGGAAGCATACCTCACCCTCGTCAAGACATTAACGGCGGAATTCAAATTTTTTACCCTGATGAGAATTCCAAGGGCAGAGAACTCACAAGCAGATGCTCTCGCTTCACTCGGCTCGTCGGTACAGGCAGATAAAGGTCTTCAAAGAATCATCTAGGTTGAGATTATCGAAAAACCGAGTATCGTGGCCACCAAGGAAGTCAACATACTGACGAGATCTCAAACCGCGAAGCGGAAAGCGGATCTAAGCAACGGCTCGGCTACTCGTCCCATGGTAGATCTGATGGACCTCGACCAAACCAAAGATATTGTCGAACTAACTTCGATGGATCTCGACCAGTCCGACGCAGTCGGGGCAGATGAAACGACGGATGTGATGGCAGAACACAACGAGCTCGATCCGGATAATACAACTTTTGACCGTGTTCTGCTAGATGGAGGCATCTTCAAATGGCGACTACACGGGCCGCTCCTCGTCTGCGTCGAGGGGGAAGCGGCTCGCCAGATAATGCACGAAGTTCATGGTGGATCCTGCGGTAACTATTCCGGAGGTCGCTCACTCGCCGTCCGAATTAAACGACATGGATATTTTTGGCCAACAATGATAAAAGACTGCAAGTTGTTCGTGGCAAAGTGCGAGAAGTGTCAACGTCATGGTCCTTTCATCCATCAACCTACAGAGTTTTTGAGTTCGGTCACTTCGCCGTATCCGATCATGCGATGGGCGATGGATATCGTAGGACCTCTCCATCCGTATCGGCAGAAACGGTACATGTTGGTCCTGACGGACTATTTTTCCAAGTGGATTGAGGTAGAAGCATTTGGATCGATTAAGGACAAGAATGTCAAAAACTTCGTCTGGAAGAATATCATTTGTCGACACGGCGTGCCCTACGAAATAGTGATAGACAACGGTTCGCAGTTTATTTCCAAGCGTTTTGAACTTTTCTGCGACAAATGGAAGATTAGAGTCAGCAAAATAACACCTCGCTGCCCAGAGGGCAACGGTCAGGCGGAGGCGTCGAACAAAACACTTATTCACGGATTAAAGACTCGACTCGGCGTTAAGAAGGGCCGTTGGGCAGATGAACTCGAGGGTGTTTTATGGTCCTATCAAACCACACCCCGTCGCGCTACGGGCGAGACACCTTTCATCCTCGTCTACGGAACAGAGTGTGTGATTCCTCCCGAGGTCTATTTTCCAGGAGTTCACAGACGATTACTTCCAGAACAAGAAGGTCTCAATCATCTCCTCATGCTCGATGAGCTCGACCTCATCAACGAAAGACATGATCAAGCTCTTATTAAGATGACTGAACATCAAACAGCGGCCGCCAAGTATTACAACTCTAAAGTGCGAGTTCGGCGTTTTTACGAAGGAGACCTCGTTCTTCGCGCAGTGTTTCAGAATACGGCCGAGTCTAATGTCGGCAAACTCGGCGCCCACTAGGAAGGACCTTACCAAATCACAAAGATAGTTCGTCTAGGCGTCTACGAAATCGCTAACATAAAAGGCGAAATGATCCCACGTTCCTGGAATGCGCGACATCTGAAAAAGTACTACTGCTAAAATTACTAAGTCACTTGACTTGAACAACGGCGTGACTTGATCCCTTCACAGGGTACGTAGGCAGCTCATTTCCGAACAAGTTCAGTTGCCCCCCTATTCAAAAAAGCGGGGGAGTGGGTCCGTATATTCATACTCCCAAACTAGATGTGTACTAAACTAAGTTTATTACGATTCAATCAATTCGTAAATACTTAACTGTCTAAACGCGATAATCTGCAAACGACTTAATTGTCTAAACGCGACATCTATGTCAACTCGTCGTCATTACTGACCATAATGGCGATCTATATAACACTTCATCGCGAAGTTTACCTATACATCCATAACGGATAAAGCGCGCTATACAAATTTAGTGTTCATCACTGGAGCGGATGTATTCACGGGATTATGCCTGTAAACCAGGATGTTCGTCTCGCAAAACCCAGTTATACTCAAACGCTTGTCGAACTTGGCAAATATAATCGGGTCAGAGATTATAATCGGGTAAGAGATTCAACCCTTTAGTCTTCGGCTAGAGCAACAGTTGCAGCCGAACCCGCCACCTCGCAAGTCTTGGGATTCTGTTCAGAAGGAGCCGGCTCGCGCAGAGGTTCAGTTGATGCAACTTTGTCTGGATCAGCAGTGTTATTAATCTCAGCCTACCCGCTATCACTCAGCTCTTCGCTAGCACCTCGCAAACGCATGCCCAGCGAATCGTCGTTGGATCCAGAAGCTACATTAACACCAACAGACTTAGCAACGGTCTCGACTCGCGGAGAAACAACTATATCCCTTACATTATTGGGAACCACATAATTCATACCTTGCATCTTCCTCAACTCGGTGACTATCTCATCAAAGACATCATAGGCAAAGCCTAGCTTCGCCTTGTTCTCGACTAGAAAAGCATGTTCCGCTTTGGAATCGAAGGGTTCCTCGGCATCAGCGTTTTCCATATTGTCAAGGAGTTGGAGGTTAGAGTCCGCTTGCGAAAGATGGACCATATTCCTAATCGACTTTTTCATCATTCGACAGAACAACTCGTTAGAACGGTTCAGTTGAGCTTGAACCTTGGCAGCCGCGGTTCGCCTCGCAGATGAAGCTGCCGCCTCAAGATCTATCTCGCGATTCGAGTTCAGAGCCGACAACTTTGCCTCCAGTTCGGCAATTTTCTCCTCGTCCTTCTTCTTTTCAAGACCAACTCTTTGAAGATGCTTGCCCAAGTCGTTAGAGCTCTTCCTATACGCGTCGCGTTCGGCAGTGAGTACGTTCATTTTATCTGCGGCTTGCTTCTTTTCGGCTTCTTCCGTCCTCCTGGCCTCGTCGATAAAGGCCTGCCTAGACCTCGCCTCCTGATCATACGCTATGATCATTCTTTTGCAATGAGCGACAGCCTGCAGAAGGGTCAAAGTATGAGGAAGGAAGCAAGACGGAAGAGATAGAATAATGGGAATTTACCTTGGCTTGGTGAGACGCGAATTCCTTGTAGAGCTTGTTCTTTATCAGCATTTCCGGGATTGGGATGTTATCGCCAGGGTATGTGATCTTAGCCATTAAGGCGGCCGCGGGAGACGGATTGTCATAGAGTTCGACGGACCTTCCGGATCGTGGACCAGGAGGAATGGGCTCGTCTAAGCGCAGAGTCGACAGCTCTGGATGAGTTTTCTTCGCATCGTCAGCTTTGCCTTTGCCTTTGTAGGAGGCGGAGTATTTTCGTTTTCGAATCAGCTTGTTCTCGAACTCGATGGGCTCGTCAGTAATGGTAATTGTCTGCGAAGGAATGACGGCCAAAGGACGACTCGCATCTGCAGCTGCCGCTTTGTCATTCTTTGCAGCAGGAGTATTTTCCTTGGCTACACTTTGTTTTAACGTTTCGGCGACAAGAGTAGCTGCATTTGGATCGATCTTTTTCTTGGCCTTCGCGGCTGTCTTCTTGGCGATATCGCGGAAAGTGGGTCGGTTCGGCATGATGTCGAGATCTTCAGACTCACTTTGATAAAGACAATCTTTCTCGTCATTTAGAGCAGACTTGCAAGCTCGAATAACTCTCTGAAGATGGAAGTGGCGGATCCAAAAACACTTCCGAGCCTTAAGCTTGTTAAACAGGTCGCCGATTCCAGGGACGGGAGTGCCTAACGGTCTGCTAGCTGTGAAAACAATTGTACAACAAGTTAAGATAAAGCATATAAAGGAGGCAGTTCGCGCGATAACTTTAAGGAATTCTACCAAGAGTTCCCCACTTCGCTACTGCCGGGTTTTCTTCTTCAACAGACGCGGCCAATATCGGCACAAAGAAAAATAATTATCTCCAATTATGGTCTTTGTTTGGAAAGTCGTCAATAATCTTATACTAGGAGCGGCTCACGAGATTATATAACTTTTTGCCGCTCGAGTCGACGTTCTTACGGAATTCGAGAAAATTATGAAGATGACGGACTCCGATGGGTTCGCCACATTCGGCAGCTCGCGTCAGAAGTTCGACCAGTTGAAGAATTCTTCTTGTATTGATCTGCACGAGCGCGATGCGATGAACCCACATATACCGCAGAATCTTCACTGGAATAGGGAAAGTAAGGTAACAATCCCTAAACAACCATTCATACGCAGGGAATGTGCTGGCAGGTGGGTTGTCTTCTCGCTGCCCAATGGATGCCACAATCATCTCGACCGCATCGGGGATTCCGCATTCTAGGCGAAGGGTTGCCAGGGAATCCTCGTCACACCATGAAGAGCTTGGAGGTAGGCGTTGTTTTCGCTTTGACTTCGTTTTCTTGACTTTGGTTACATTGGATCCAATCCAGGCCTCCAATCTTTCTGCTTCTACAAGAGGGTTGTATGCCCAGTTGCGTTCTTCAATTTTTACTTGGAGAGGCGACTCGTCACGAAGAAGTGGAATTTCAACAACTAACCTATGCTCGCGAGGTGCCAACTCCCTCTTGGAAGTCCGTTCCTGGAGCTCGGGTCGGTGAAACGGTTCCCCTCGTCTCGCGACTTTGCCTTAAGACGGGGGTGGAATAGGAGAACAAGTCGGCAAGGGGAGAATAACTTCTAGCTCGGTCCTCTCGGCCAGAAGTACTCTCTTCCTCTCGACCACGGAACTGACCGCAACTTGAACTCGCGTCAGCTAGCGACTCGCAAGTACTCTCTTTCCCTCTCGGGGAGCTCGGAAGATCTCGTAGATACAATTAAATTCATTGACGACATGATTTTTCGGATCAAAAAAGAGATTTTTCAGTCTTCCTCACAAGAACACGACGGCGGCGAAGTGATGGGATGGCTAAAACCCTAGCAAAAGTTTGAAAGGAAAAATGAGAGAAAAGGGAGAGAGAGTACTTGTTTCGGAGAAATGGAAATTATGAGAGATATCTGAGGAACATCGCTCTTTATATAGGCATGTTGCGGATCAAGTTTCGAGGTGGGCTTCATTTCAAAATGGGCCGAAGATCTGGGCTTAGAAGATCACAGTTTCAAGGAGGTTTACACCAACTTGTGATCCCGCAGTTTTGAATTAGCTCGAAACGCGACCCCGCGAGCTCACTTTTAAGTTAATTCGCGACTTTAGAGCTTCGCGCTCTCAAGACCTTGATTCTCAGGGATTGCCATGGCCTCGCAATGTCCCTAAAGTTGATCATATCGCGCCCTCGTAACTTGTTCAGATCGATCTATGGTTTCGTAATGATCAAATGGCCAGAAGAAGGCGTAGTCGCAAAATTACACTTCGTCAAATCAGTTCGCGACCTCGCTGCTTACTTCGCCAAATCAGTTCGCGACCTCGCTGCTTACTTCGCCAAATCAGTTCGCGACCTCGCTGCTTACTTCGTCAAATCAGTTCGCGACCTCGCTGCTTACTTCGTCAAATCAGTTTGGGACCTCGGTGCTTACTTCATCAAATCAATTCGCGGCCTCGCAGTTTTATTCCCTCAAGTCGGCTTGCGATTTCACAGTTTCAAATCAGCTCGCCGATTGATTAAACAGTCAGCTCGCAGATTTGGAACACATCCATCTCGTCGTTTCGAATCTTCAAGCAGCTCGCGGATAACGAGCGCGATCAGCTCGCGACTTCGCAAGTTCGAGATCGACTCGCTGATAACATCACATCAGACAGCTCGCCGAATTGGGTACAACCATGTCAGTTGGGCTCAGCAACATCGGCCAAACACGTTAAAAGTTTAACGGAAATCGATTCTTCATTTGGACACCCTTACTTCAACACTTTTTTATTAAACTGTTGAACTGGGGGGATAACTGTAGGGGTCAAATCTCCCCCAGAAGAATCGATAAGCCTAAAACGACTAAAGTATACGTCAAACCGGCCCAATGGTCAAGCCCAGAAGATAGAGGCCCATTAAAGGCCCAACTAACTTTGTCCAAACCGACCTGTTTTTCTATAAATAAGCATGTACCCCCTCACAAATGGGGGATCCAAATTTTTTTACTAAATAAGATCAAGAACAGCTCTTAGTTAATAAATAAGAACAGTCTAAGAATCATAATTCGTAATCTATCTGAGTGTTTGAAACCCTAAAAAGCTCTATTTCCGAAGAATCTTCACAAATTCAATTGTGTGATTTTCCAGCTCGCACACAAGGAGGTCTTTGCCTTCCGATCCCTGTTCGTATCCTGGAGTTTTGTGGTCGTCGAAGGCTTTCGGTGTCCCAGCTAACCCACTCGGCCTTTCGAAACTTTATGTCAATCCTTACGATAAGCTATGCGGCTGGTCGGGGCATTTCTTGATATCATTTCGAGGAGGCGTGCACGATCGCGAGGATGAACAACTTTGATTTGGGCCATATCCAAGTGAAAATTAGGAACAGGCTTTCTCTCGTCCAGAATTATATTGACAGGTTTGATGGTGTCTGGCAGCAGAAATACTTCTTCGTTGGCATAAACAAAAATTCAATCGGGAACTACAACGGGCCTATTTGGATCGGCTGGAATAAGCAGATCGGTATGGCCTCCTTTCTTTGTCTTCTCGGTTTGCACTAATTGTTGATTTCCTATTTGGTTTATAGATACATCCTTGAGGCCGCTTCCTGAGGTCGCTTCCTGAGGCCATCAGGTTGTTGCATCGGCACAAGCCTTCTGATTGGGAAGATTTTCTCTCCCAGTGGATTTGCCGAGTATACCACCGGATCACCTTAGGTAAGGCAGCCTTAAAGGCATTCTCGTCTGTGTGTTTTGTTTTACCCGCCTCTTCATTTGCTCTTTCTTGGACATCTGCTCTCAGGCGACCCGACTCGCAGGCTAGATATTGGTCCGGGTAGAGCTCCATCGAATCACCCCGCTGGTAAGAAGTTGGCTAAGTTATCTCTCGACCAGCCTTCGCCTCCCTGGATTAAGCGCAAGAAGCCGTCTGTTGGCCCGAGTAGATCGACTCCTGCTAAGGAGGGTAAATTGGTCCCTACTACTCGGAAGGACGATGCCCCGAGTGAGTCTCGCCAAACCGTGCATGCCGAGCAAACGACTGGGACCGCTTTGAAGAAGCAGTCGAGGGACAAGAGCGCCTCAGTCGTTACCCGGCCCAGCGCCGAAAAAGATATAAAGGTTTATATACCCATTTGGTGAGCAAGCGCGCCCGTACCGATGGTGAAGGAGCCGACCAGGGCTCCGACCTGGAGAGGGAGGAGGATGAACGCGAGGACCTTGATAACAAATTTGGTGATTTTAGTGATGAGAGGGGACCGGAGGGGCCGAGGGATGTAGTCTGCGGCGAGGAGGCCGTTGTAGAGAGGAGGGTCGAGGAGATTGGAGAAGGTTCGACTGGAGGTGCACTCGTGATGCTGGTCCGAGCAGGGGCTCCGTTGAGACTCCTCTCGTTGATCCACACTCGGCGGGTCTGTCTATTTTGGATGAGTTCGAGTATAGTTTTAAATGCTTCGGGGCTCATATCATGGAGTATCCTCAGGAGTGCGGGAGGCTGCTCAACATGATCTGGGGGAATTTTAACCTTGAAACCAAATTAGGGATTTTTGAACATGAAATTAGGGTTTTTGGAATTTAGGATTTCAGATAGTTGTAATTGTGCGAGCTGGAATTTCACACAATAGAATTTGTGAAGATTCAGATGAAATAGAGCTTCTTTAGGGTTTTCAAACACTAAGACAGAAAACGAATTAGGGTTCTTGAACTGTTCTTATTTATTAAGATCAGAGCTGTTTCAACTCTTTTACAAAGATTTTTGGATCCCTCACAAATGAGGGGGTACATGCTTATTTATAGAGAAAATAGGTCAGTTCAGATGAACAGTGTTGGGCCTTTAATGGGCCTCTGTCTTCTGGGCTTGACCGTTGGGCCGTTTAACGTATACTTAGTCGATTTAGGTTATCAATTCTTCTAGGGGAGATTTGACCCCTATAGTTAGCCCCCCCAGTTCAACAGTTTAATTAAAAAGTGTTGAAGTAAGGGTGTCCGAATGAAGAATCGATTTTCGTTTAGACTATTAACGTGTTTGACCGATTTTGCAAAGCCCAAGTGACATGGTTGTAACCAATTCGGCGAGCTGATCGATACGAGTTATAGGCGAATTGATGTCGATCATGCGAAGTCGCGAATTGACGAGCTCATAACCTGCGAACTGCTCGAAGATGCGAGGTGGCAAGACGAGAATGTTCCAAATCCGCGAACCGCCCGAAGATGCGAGGTGGCGAGATGAGGACGTATAAGTGTGTGAACAAGCCTCGGTAAAAATCTTCTCTAGAAAACCCGGTGGGAAAAAACCAGAGAAAGTGGAAAGAGCACAAGTCACACACTCGTTCAAGTCGCCATTGTCGCCGAGTCCCCAATTTTAGTTTCATTTGCGTATTCTCCGAGCCGTTTGGTGGAATGAAGCTGCGAGTTGATTTTGATGGAGAGGAAGTCGCGAGCTGATCGAGTGTGACGTTACGAGCGAGTCGATTTCGATATTGCGAAGTTGTGAGCTGATTGAGGTCAAAATCCGCGAGCTGCTCGAAGATAATGTCACAAATCTGCGAGTTGCTCGATATGCGCGAGGCGACGAGATGAAAGTTTGCGGAGTCGCGAGTTGTTTTGACGAAGAGATCGATTTGAGCGAGTAACGAGGGTGCGACTTTATCAACTCCATAAATACCACGAGGTTATGGTGATCGCTGAGAATCAAAGTCTAGAGAAAAGGAAGTCCTGAAGTCGCGAATTAAATCAGAGGTGAACTCGCGAGGTCGCGTTTTGAGCTAATACGAAGTCGCAGGATAGCAGGTTGATCTGGTTCCCTTCGAAACCGTGATATTTTAGGCCCAGATTCTCGACCCAGATTAAAATAAGGCCCACCTTGAAACTCAAACCGCGCTTACGCCTATCAAAGGAGAGATGCTCCTCAGAAATCTCTCATAACTCCCATTTCTCCAAAAACAGGTTTGCTCTCTCTCTCTTTTCTCTCGTTTTTCTTTCAAGTATTGATAGGGTTTTTTTGCCGTCCCATCACTTCGCCGCCACCGTGTTCTCCATCGCCGCCGTCGTGTTCTTGGGAAAATTCAAAAAATCCTTCCTTTTTGATCCAAAAATTATGTCGTCAACAAATTCGATTAAGTCTGCGAGATCTGCCGAGCTCGCCGAGAAGGAAAAATTGATCTGGGTGTATTCCGCTAACAGCGAATTGGTCGTTGATTCGAGTTCAAGCTGGGGTCGGTTCCGCGGATGCGAGGACGCGAGTACATCTGGTCGCGAGGAAACGAGTGCATCTTGTCGAGAGGGTCGAGGTAGAGGTAACTCTCCCCTTGCCGATTTGTTCACCTATCCTACTCCCGTCTCAAGGCGAAGTCGCGAGACTAGGGAGAGTATCTCACCGTTGCGAGCTCCAAGAGCGGGTTTCCAAGAGGAAGTTGGGACCTCGCATCCTTCACAGAGTAGCGAGCCTCCTGCTGCGAATGAGCAAAGGTTGGTCGTCGAAATTCCTCATCTTCGTGACGAGTCGCTTAGTTCTGCCGAGCCGATTCCCCGAGTAAAGATTGAAGAATGCAACTGGGATTACAATCCCCTCATACAAGCAGAAAGATTGGATGCCTAGATAGGATCCGGACTGGCCGAGTTCGTTAAGAAGAAGACGAAGAAGTCGAGGCAAAAGCAACGCCCGCCTCCAGGCTCTTCATGGTGCGACGAGGAGTCCCTGGATCTCCTTCGCGCAGAATGCGGAATATCCGACGCGGTCGAGATGATTGTGCCAACTGCCGAGCAGCGAGAAGACGACCCGCCTGTCGGCACATTCACCTCATATGAATGCTGGTTTAGGGACTGTTACCTCACACTCCCCATTCCAGCGACGATTCTGCGGTTCATGTGGGTTCATCGCATCGCGCTCGCGCAGATCAATACAAGAGGAGTTCGTCAACTGGTAGGACTTTTGACACGAGCTGTAGAATGTGGCGAGCCCATCGTAGTCCGTCATCTCATAAATTTTCTCGAGTTCCGAAAGAATACCAACCCGAGCGGTAAGAAGTGGTATACTCTGGCGAGTCGCCCCTTGTACAAGATTTTAGACGACTTCCCGAACAAAGACCATAGCTAGAGGAAGTTCTTTTTCTTTATGGCGATCTCTTCCGCGTCCGTTGAAGAAGAACACCCGGCGGAGGCGAAGTGGGGAACACATGGTAGATTTTCTTGAATGATTATCGCGCGAACTGCCTCCTTTTTATGCTTTGTCTTAACCTGTACAATTATTTTTACAGCTCGCAGACCGCTAGGTACTCCCGCCCTCGGAATTGACAATCTGCTCAAAAAGCTAAAGGCTCGAAAGTGTCTTTAGGATCGCCATTTCCATCTTCAGAGAGTCATTCGAGCTCGCGAGATAGCTTTAATCGACGAAGAATACCACCTATGCCGAAGCGAGTCCGACGATCTCGACATTATGCCGCCCAAACCTACTTTCTGTGATATTGCCAAGCAGAAAGCGGCGAAGTCTAAGAAAAAGGCTGATCCGAAGGCCATTGTTTCTGTTGTTGAGATGTCTGAGCGGAGTGTAGACAAAGAAAGTACTCCTGCCGCTAAGAGCGATGAAGCGGCTGCTGTAGCCGCGAGTGGTACGTTGGCTGTTATTACTTTACAGCCAATTACCATTACGGACGAGCTTGTCGAGCCAGAGGAACAGCTGGTTTGAAAAAGAAAACACTTTGCCTCTGAGAAAGGCAAGGGCAAAGCTGGCGATAAGAAGAAGACTCGTCGCGAGCTGCCGACTCTGCCTCAAGGCGAGTCCATTCCTCCAGGTCCGCGATCTGGAAAGTCTATCGAGCTTTACGACGATCCCTTAGCCGCAGCTGCCTTAATGGCTAAGGTCATATATCCGGGTGATAACATGCCGATCCCGGAAATGCTGGTAAAGAGCGAGCTCTACAAGGAATTCGTGTCTTGCCAGGCTAAGGTAAATTCTCATTATTCTCTGTTCCGCTTTGCTTCATTTCTCATACTTCTAACTCTTCTGCAGGCTATCGCTCACTGCAACAGGATAGTCATAGCGTATGACCAAGAGGCGAGGTCTAGGCAGGCCTTTATTGACGAGGCCAGGAAGAAGGAAGAAGCCGAGAAGGAAAAACTCGCGGCTCAAATGAAACAACTCGCTGCCGAACGCGAAGCGTTCAAGAAAAGTTCTGATGACTTGGGGATGCACCTTCAAAGAGTCGGTCTTGAGAAGAAGAAGGTCGAGGAGAAAAATGTCGAGCTGGAGAAGCAAATATCGGCTCTGAACGCAGACCGCGAGAGAGACATTGAAGCGGCTGCTTCATCTGCAAGGCGAACCGCGGCTGCTTCATCTGCAAGGCGAACCGCGGCTGCCGATGTCGTCTTTGATGAGATGGATGCCGAGCTTAAGAAGACGCTAGGTAAGAACTATGTGGTTCCCGTTAATGTAAGGGATATAGTTGTTTCTCCGCGAGTCGAGATCAGTGCTAAGTCTGTTGGTATTCATGTAGCTTCTGGCTCTAATGACGGCTATTTGGGTATGCGGCTGTGAAGCGCGAGCGAGGAGTTGGGCGACTGCGAGTCGGGCGAGACGGATAAGATTGTCGATCCGATTCCCTTATAGCAGGATCCGAAGACTGGCGAGGCTGCGAGTTCGGCTAGTAAGGTTGTCTTAGCCGAAGAAAAGGGAGTTGAAGAGGGCGAGCTGGTCGCCGAAGAAAAAGGTGTCGAAGATGGCGAGCTTGTCGCCTAATCCACCTTGTAATAGATTTTTAGGATTTGTTGTTTTCCTTTTGTTTTGCTAAGGTTTTAAGACTTGTATTTTGTTTTGGTGCCTGGACGGCTTTATCCAAAATGCTTTTAAGCAATTTCATAATTGTTTTGAGATTCGCCGTTTATTGGCGAGGCCTGTTAGAGCTCGTCAGCTAGGCCTGTTATAGTTCGTTACTTTAAACAAATTTCGGAGTATAGATGAATTCCACAGAATATCTTACCCGATTATAATCTCTGACCCGATTATATTTGCCAAGTTCGACCAGTGTTAAGTATAACTGGGTTTGCGAGACGAACACCCTGGTTGATGTTGCTTGGGAGGTGACGTTAGCGCATTTGCAGGTAGTAGATATGAGACATGGATCGTCGGAGCGAGTGGAGAGGATGATTGCATGGGTTAAACCCCATGAGGAATGGTTTAAGTTAAATACGGATGAGATTTCGCGAGGAAATCATGGGTTGGCGACGGCAAGAGGCGTTATCCGAGATAGGGAAGGAGTATGGTGCGTCGGCTTTGCCCTCAAATATTGGGATTTGTTCTGCGCCACTTGCTGAGTTATGGGGTGTGTACTATGGGCTGGTTATAGCGTAGGAGGGTCGGGTTATGAAGTTAAAGATTGAAGTGGATTCGGAGTTGGTGGTGGGCTTTCTGCAGACAGGGATTAGTGAGTCGAATCTGCTGTCATTCCTGGTACGGTTGTGCCAATGCTTTTTATCAAGGGACTGTACGGTTCGCATTTCACATGTGTATAGGGAGGCTAACCGTCTTGCCGATGGGTTAGCTAACTATGCGTTTAATTTTCCGCTAGGTTTTCAATTGCTTCTTGTTGTTCCGGACATTGTTCGTCCTATTTTTGTAGAGGATACTGAGGGAGTTGCATTCCCACGTCAGATCCGTTTGTAGTTTTTACTTGTTGAATAAATTTGAAGGGGCTTGTCCCCTTCTCCAATCAAAAAAAAAGTAATGTATTTTGGGGACTATATTAACCAGAATTTTGATCAAAGGGTTGCATTAAGTGAGGTGCACTGAATTTAGAGAAGACGATGGGGGGTGTATTGAATATGGAATTTAGAGTGATTTGATTGTAGTTGAGTTTTTAAATGATTTGAGGTGATTTAGGGGAATTATTGTGATTTTAACTAGAATTTCATAAAATCCCACTTAAAACAATGAGATTTGCTTTGTCTCATTTATAACTAAAGAATCCCACCAAAACACATTAAAATCAAAACAAATCTCCTGAAATCCACTGCTTAAAATTTTTCCAATAACACTGGATTTTGAAGTGGATTTGAAAATCACAAGTTCAATAACAGTGGATTTGAAATGAGTTTTTTAAATTCATGTTTGAATAAGAGAGGATTTGTCACTTTAACACAAATCACTCCAAATATCATGTTCAATACACCCCCTTTATGTCTATTTTCAATATAGATCACAAAAATAGAATAACTTATAGTAGAATTTGAAGGGTGTTGCCTTGTTGGCATAGGAGAGACAATTCTTTTTAGCTATGATTAAAAAGAAAAGAAATTACAGATACTGGGACCAAAGAGCTAAAGTGAAATTATAAATTTTGAACACCTTTGAAAAGCCACACAAACACGAATGAAACAGATTTGGTCATATGCAATTTGGAGAGTTAATGAGATTATAAAGCAAAAATGAGTGCGAGGGATACCAAAGTAGTCAAAATATAAGTGTAAACCAACTCTTATCAACATACAATCAAGATTCAAGACTCACAAAAGTCCCACAATACGACATATCATTTACATACACATACACCAGGCAGATAAACATAAGAGAAAGAAAAAGGCAAACTAAAAAGATATAAAAACATCTGAGAAAGATAGAAGAAGCTATATGCTCTCTAACCAGACACAGAGCTGTGTCCGGTTTTCGAATCCGAGACACTGGTTAAAAGATGATGCGTAGCCTTCTCATAATTCACAAACCCCATAAACCAGAAATCATGTCCATCAACCGTCGTCACCTGAATATATTTCTCACTCTCCTTCATCTCCACCGGATTCACCGTCGCAACATTCACCAACGGCACAATAACCTGCCCAAACACCATCAACATCAATCAACAATATACTAAAATATATCACACAATCTCCAATTTTGAGACTTTGACTTACTCTGTAGTAGCTCCAAGCTTCTTGCCCGGAAGGTGCTTTGAAGAACAGAGGACGGTCGCTACAGAAAGCGACACGAGCCGTCGAAAGATACATAGTTCCAGCGACTGGTCCAGTCGTCGTCGAGAGATAACAAGCGAAAGTTTTCTTCAGCTTCTCGTTGGGCTCCGTTCCGAAAATCTGCTTGAACAACGACTCGAATCCTCCTTCCGTTATCGCTTTCCTCGTCAGATTAACCTTTCCCCAAGCGGTTTCCGACATAGACGGACCCGTCTTCACTACACTACCAAAAAAGTAAAAACCCATCAAAATTGATCATAATTTGCTTGGTCCTGATTGGTCGGATTAAGTAGAAAAGAAGGAGACTTACGATTGTGCCAGAGGTTACGAGCGACGGTCTCAGCTTTGCGGCTCCAAGTATTGAACATTCCGATGACTGGCTCGAGAGGGTTATTAGTCGGAGGATGTTCGACAGGAGAGTAGACTACGTAAGGTTGGTGCGGCATCTGTTGGTTATCTCCGGCGACCCACGCGGCCGCTTGTTGGTTATCGGGATGAGCCACCGGAGCCGCCGGTGCTCCCATCACGTGAGTCCCCCATTTCTTTGGATCCGTCGCGGCTTGATCCGGAGACGATGAAGAAGGTTGGTGGTCCTCTGTTCCTGGGGCTTTGGGATGTTCTTGATCAATGATCGGAGGTTGGTGTTGCTCTTGGTGGAGGTGGTGGTCTTCTGTTCCTGGGGCTTTGGGGTGTTCTTGATCGATGATCGGAGGTTGGTGTTGCTCTTGGTGGAGGTGGTGGTCCTCTGTTCCCGGGGCTTTGGGATGTTCTTGACCAATGATCGGAGGTTGGTGAGTCTTATCTTCTTGTGATCCGGTCATGTCTGAAATTGTCGATGTTTTGAGAATGATCTTTTGTATTGAAATGGATTTGGTGTTGAGTTTCACTTTGATTATTTTGATGAATACCGTAATTTATAAGGTTGGATTTGATTACACAAAATATAAAACGCGTGGTTTTGGTGTTGTCTTTGGGATTAAGAGTCGGACTTATTTAGGCTGGATTTAAAAGACCAATAAGACAGAAACATCAAGTAGAAGATTGTAGAAACAATACTAGAAAGGTCGCCGTGTCGACTACTGATTGATTACATTTTGCTAAGATATTTTTTGCAATTTCCGTTGTGTAATTGGGGAATACAGATAAGAAATATCAATTAAGGAAGTTATTATACAGATAAGATATTTATGATTTGTGACACATGGACCAGAACATTCTTTTGAATTCTTCTCACACCAACACCTCTAATATCACTTATCAATCAGTATAATTGTAAGCATTAAACAAGAGAATGGTAAGGACTGAGGGTTTGATTTGCAGAGCATTTAAAGGAGCATCATGCTTTGTACTATCCAATCACGTGTAATTAATAGAATATTAAGCAGAGCATTTACTAACTGTTAATGCTCCCAAATGCTCTTGTCCTCAATGCTCTCAAGTAGAGCTTTTCCAGAGCATTGAGTTCTAATATATTAAAAAAAATTAGAAAACAAATTTATTTTTAGATAACATCAAAACAAATTCTATGCATAAAAACTTTTAGTTATTTTAGTTCATATTTATTACTAATTTATTTGTTCTATAGTTTGAAATAATATTATAAAAAAAAAAATTCCTTTAAATATAATTTAAATTAGAAAAATTTTAAAAAGTCTTATCATAATTTAAAAATATAATATATACACAATGCATTTCACTAAAAATGAATATACGTTATTTATGCAATTATAAGAATACATATAAATAATATAATAAAATAATTTATCTTAATTTTATATATAATCACTCACAGCTCTACCAATCATGCATTTTAATTAGAACAGTATAGCATAATGATAATGCTGCTTGATGCTCCAGCTCCTGCTCTAGCTCCAGTTCTATTATACTTTATCAGTTGAACCCTTAAACATGGTCTTAGGAGTCAGAGTCACCTTCTTACCTTGAGATGGATTATTTTTTAATTAGAATTTAAATTTAGAATAACTTATCAGGGCTATTAAGCCCAATGTAAATGTTAAAGTTAATTACTCAAAAGGCCCATTAAGTGTGTCTTCGAGAAAATTAAAATTAAAACGAAGAGAATATTTCAAATCAAAATTGCAATTAATATCATGTAATTAACGCGTAAATCGTCAAAAGATTTTGGACTTTCCCTTAAAACTCCATTTTCTTCCGCGTAATTTCCAGAGAAAATTCCATTTTCCGGGAAAATTCCATTTTCCGGAAAGGGAAATAAAAACTCTTTGAATCAGATTCATCTTCTTCATAATACTTCTCTTCGTGATTTTGCTGAATCGTAATCGTTGACCGTACAAAAACGAAGGATGTCAAAAGAAGGACAAACGGTAATCGGAGTCCCGTATTACGCCGGACATAACCCGTATCAGGCCGGGATTGTGCCGCCGAACGCAATCTACGGTGATCCGTTGGGTGCTCCGATCCAACAAACGATTTATCGCGATACTCCTGCTCCTTTCAATTGCCTCTATTGCGGCAATACTGGTCTCACCAATCTTAGGTATTCATATTTTCCTTTTCAGGATCTGAGAGTTTCTTGTTCGGAATCGTTCTACGGCTCGATTAGAAATTATCTTGTTTTATGGTATCATCGTGTGAATCTGTAATCGAAATCTTGAGATCCATTTCAATTGATCTTGTTCTTCTATTCATTTACCAGTGGTGTTTTAGTATGAGATGTGGAAATTAGGTTGTTTGATTGATTGCTTCTTCGTAGATTGGGGGTTTTTGGTTTCAGGAATGATAAAACTTGTTAATTTTGATTTGCTTGTCTTTATCTGCTATACAATGTTTGATCCACGGCAAATTTCTTGCGCTTGTATATGAAGGACTTGTATCAATTGCCCCCATTGATCCAACCGGTTCTTGTTGTGTGTCTATTGTTAACATATTTGCTTAAGCTTAAAAAGATAAAACTAGTTCTTTGTGTTATTTTCTTTTTCTTTGATTTCGATGTCTTTATCCTTTGTGTTATCCATTGTCACAAGATCTAAGCAGCTCGTGAAGTTTTTTCTTCTTCTTTTTTTGGCGTTTTCTCGTTTCTTGGTATTCATGTTTAGGGATTACAAAAAGAATTTTTGAGAACATGAGAGTGTACTATCCATTGTCACAAGGTCCTGTGATTCTTGTATTTGGATGCTTGATTGTGACTGGATTACAAATTTGCGCTCTCAGCAGCTTAGAAGTTGATTTTCTTTACATTTTCTCGTTTCTCGGCATTCATGTTTAAGGATTACAAAAGGAAATTTTAGACCATCAAAGTGTAGTATCTATTTTCACAACATGTGGTTCTATGTGCATTTATCTTCTTCTTTTTTTTACCTTTTCTTTGTTTGTGATATAGTTTTATTACGTTTGGAATTGAAACAGATCAAAACCTGGTGTAGCTGCTGTTGTTGCTTGCATGATGCCGTTTTTTCTTGGATTCTGCTTTCTGTGCCCTTCAATGGATTGCCTCTGGAACAAACAGCACCATTGCCCTCAGTGTGGGAACAAGGTAATTCATTACTTCTTCTTCTTTCCTGCAACTCTTGTTATTTTCCCTGTTTTAAAGATTGTATTGATTTGTTTACAGGTTGCTGACTTTGAGAAATCAGATCCCTGCCTGGTGATGGATCCGCCACAGTGGAAGCAACCGAGTTTCGCACTCCCTGCATGATAAGATTGCATCCTATTTTCTTCTTATTAATATTTGCATGTGAAGTTGAGTTTGTTCTGGTACTAAAATCTGAGATCTAGAATAACGTTATGAAATGTGTGAGAAAAGGAATGTATACTGCCGTCTGTATCGTCCACTGATTCATGAATCGATACGTCTGTTGTCTTGACTCTTGTGCCTTTTTGAATCCTGGCTATGAAACAAGAACTCTTTGTCTTCACGTAGTGATTCTCTTCTTTAAAACCCTATCAGCGTAGGGTTGATGTTGTTGTCCGGCCTGACTCGTGGAGTCCCACCGGTTTTAAGCCCAACGATGCAGTTTTAACCAGGCTTGTTATGACTCTTGATTTAAGTATTTCAAGCTCCACTCTGGTTATTTGGTATATGGACCACGGGTAGTCCGTGGTTAACCTAGACACTACTGGGCAAAATGATGGGTTTGTAGGGTTTGCCCCACTCATAAGCTTGTGTCGAAAAATATCCGATCAGAAAATCAGGTCAGCTGGCGGATCATCGATGCAGGACCAGGCCAGCCCATGGGCTTCTGGCCAATGATGACAACCCTAACATCAGGTTAAGCAAAACAATAGCCTTGTAAGTTGCAAATATCCCAAATCACAAAGTTCTTTAGTTCCATTGGAGCCAAGTTCGACTCTTTGTAATGATGGGGCTCTCTAGGATCCTCGCATTTCAACAAAATATAGTCTCATTATTGTGTTTGGTTCTTTTTGCACTTGAGTTTGTCAATATGTTAGTATCCTTCTTGTGTGCACTTGGGGCGTCTATTTTGATAGCAACACCAAGGATCTATATACATGCAAACATTTTAAAACTCTGTTTGAAGTTTGTAAACTTTAGTATTGCTTCATAAATCTATAATTTTTAGTTGAAGCCAAATCCAAACTGAACCAATAAATGATAATTCTGGTTTCAATCCGGTAAAGATCCTCCGAACTGAAAATGAAAACTAACCTTTGAAGCCGAACCGAGAACTGATGGCCCGTTCCTAATCAAGTGATCACCAATATTACAATTTGCTTTAACCAAATCTTTTGGTAATTTTCTTAGTTACAAGTTTGTATTATCGGTTGTGTTTCTTAGATCCTTACATAGTAAATATTCTGGTATACTTCTCTGTCAATAAAGGTGTAGATGAAAGCAACTTCTCTTAAGTAAAAATGAAGCATAGTACAAACTCTTAAAGCATGCCTACTTCTCAACTACAAATTACTTTACTCTTCTTTATTTTCTTTTGCTCTAGGCACAAATTTGGCTCTCTGTTCTGCTTTGTATGGGTTTTACAAAAGTATTACATTTCTCTTATATATGGTCTTGGATTAAGGCAACATCAAATCGTGTAAATAATTCATAAGCCACTTGAATAACTTTTGATTTTTCTTTTCCTTGAACTGATAATAAATAGGGAATTGCGTGCAAAATTGAAAAGGTAGAGAATTTTTAGTGCAAAACAGATATGCAACTGTAGTTGTCACCAAGCATATGCTTTGTCTGCTGATTTCAAATGCTTTAAAGCATATAAATCACAAAAAATGGCCTATCTTTCTGTTTTGTTGGAATCTGGTAACAGTGAGAGTTGCCTCTTCAAACGTGTGAAGTGGCTTTGTTAGGTTTTCTTTGGTTGGGACCATTTTATTAGATGTCTATCTATAGCAAGAATTTTAAGCTTTGATCAAGTTTTGAGATTAGTTTCTTCGCTATAAAAGTCTAATCATGCCTCAATAAAGGGTCAATTAAGGAAGATACAAGTGAATCTTTAATGGGGTCCATGGTTTTTACAAATTTTTCAAAGAGATGTGTAGGGATTTGCTTAGAGAATGGAGAAAAATATATGGACCACAAGAGGAAAGCTAAACATGTGATGTAAGTAGAAACTACTCCTATATCAAACCCAATTTGTTGTTTGTCATTATGTCTCGGAAAGCTGAAGCTGATCCTCAAGCCACTCCCTCACAAGGGGTTTTGCTTCTTAACACGCAACCTCTAGCTACACAAAATATCAAACACTATCTTTTTGCAATTTTGCACCTATATTATTATTTTAATCAATAAATTTTGGATCTTTCGGACTAAAATTGTTTTCGAATTGGAAACCATAGCAATTATCTACTCGAAATGAGGACTTAGTCTACCTCCCACGATTTTTTTTTATAAAAAGGTGTATTCTATCTAGCATTTGAAGTGATCTGAGTTGTAATGATTTTTGGTTGATTTACCAAATTATTAGGGGTTTCTTAACCTATTGTATTCGGCGAGTGATCAAAATATAGAGACTGGGGAGTGGTTGATGATGATATATGAAAGCTTAAGTAATTATGGGGTTTAGGTTTGTGTTGTCATCAATAAATGGATATGGGAAGAGTCACATCTTAAGTTTTGCTTAGAGTCTAGGCAACATGTCTTTGGGGACTGATCTCGCCATATGTTCTTTAGGTACTCTGGACTAGAGGGGCCTATGGGAACAGGCAATAGCCATAGAGAGATTCTGGCTCCTAAACCCAAATAAAGAAAAATTGATGAAATAAATTATATAAAGAATCTCTTGGGTTTATTTGAGTTTGCTTACCCAACTAAGTCCTTTCTTGTTTTATGTAGTTATTGTGGTGTGGTGGTTGGAAGAGAAAAAAGAAGATTGGATATCAAGAGATTTATGTGGCTTTTTTGATGAATGATGATTCACTTTTCCCACCTTCGGAGTGTTTCTTGTGAATACATATATATATATATATGTACTCTTAGTGATAAATCTCATTTCATGGGTTATCTTTGTTTTTTTTCCTTCTTAATTTTGTTTGGCTAATTACTCTAGTGTGGGAATTTAGTTGAATCTAGCTGACGTGTCCGTTCGTTATTTTTTAATGATGAATTTGGAGTTTGAGTTTAAAACTTCGAATAAGATTTTTTTATATATATCGAATTTGTTACTAGGTTTTTTATTGTTAACAATTTTTGTTTGGGTATTTGGTTTATAACTTTCTTTAAAACTCTTTTTTGTATAAGATAAGTGCATTTTTTATAAACATAAATCATCATCCATCCCCAACTGTGGCATTTAAATTTCGAATTTAGATCCGTTAACGTACTATTTCTAATCAGTTGAGCCAACCACACGAGTTCGCCTAGATCATCCATTAAAATGGAAAAAAAAAAACTACTAAGGATGTTATCTTTTTATTTGTTTAACATTAAGACAAAGCTTTAGTAAATCTAAGGTGAATGAATATACATATTGAATGTGGTAGGTAGAAGTGACACATAACCATGCAATATAAGTATTTTAAAAGGCGTGTGGGTAATGTAATGGATGGTTTGTGAAAGTGTGTGGGTCTCCCAAGTCGCAGCCCACTTGGAATTTTATACAAATATGAAATTCACGAAACACAAGTCAGCATTATACGACTCTTCCCACCTTCTCTTCCTTCTTTATTTTCTTTAATGATTGTTTTTCTGTTTATTCTCTTCTTTTCTTAAATATTTTCCCATAAATAGACATGTGTATTCCTAATTTCCTATACGTGTTTTACTTAATAGTATAATTAAAATTGGAAAAATAAATTTAAAATTTGCTTCCTGTCACCAAATAAAACCGGAGAATGGAGTAATGTTTCGAACGGGAAAACTTGGGACGCCAAGAACTCAAATGGAAATTGGATTCTACGTATAAGCAATAAATATGTATGGAATGATATGAGCAAATAAACATCTATATACAAATCAATACATGTCACAACCACGATCGTCGTTGTGGCAGTGAACAAGGGAAAGTAGAGATGAAAGTTAGATCTCGTTATCGGAATATTATTGCATGTATCACTCTTATCGTACTACTTAAATATTACGTATATCTATTAATTATAAGAATTTGGGATATCACATATAATACATGTAATCTATTGGTTTGTACTTTGTATTAATATTGTTGATACACCACAAAGATTTAAATTCGTATAATACATGTCGCTGACATTTTGTTTTACAAAATATCACTGTTTACTATATTTTTATACTAATTTATTTGGTCTAAAGAAAAAAATATATAAAAACCATTTATCCTTTTGTAATAAATAAAATATTAAATATTAGTTATAGACTTTATCGAAATTTCTATTTTTTCTATTTTATGTAAAAAATTTACTAATTTTATGTTGTAGATTATTATTTAGATCTATTTCATTTTTTTTAATCGTCTGAATTATTATATAGATATTGCAATCATCATTAGATTAATTTGATCTATTTGATCTAATCCTATTATGATGATATGCAACTACATGGTAATTAGGGTGAACAGCTTCTACATAGGTCTTTATGATGCAGCAGCTCTTCATGTACGACATCTCCTATGAACAGCTATGCATGTGCGACATCTTCCATGAAGGACAGACTCTCCCCGATCAATGGTTCTGCATGTACGACATCCCCAACGATGGACATAATCTCCATGGATAACTCTAAAACTTCTGAAAAACACCCTCCATTAATCTGCAAGAATTTATATTGTCTAAGATTCAAACCCCAGACATAAAATAGAAGCATTTAAACCTTTAACCACTGGGTCAAGAGACTTCTACCCATCTTTTTCGTTTAGGTTATGTTTTGTTCCGTTCTATTTTTGTTCCAAAATTTAAATGGAGTAACTATGTTAATTTTATAATTCTCTTTGCATTTCCATTCCCATAAATTTCGTTTCAAATTTTCGTTTGTCCACCTCTACATATAAAACTAATTTAATAGATATTTCAGAAAACATGAACATATACACACCACACATGTTTATTCTCTTTTTGTTTTACAATAGTTTATTGTAGAATCATATTTGTAATGGTTGATGACTATGAAGTTCAAAATGTATAATACACAAAAGTCTGTCTATAGCGGTCTTAATCTAATTTATATAGTATCCCTATATAATCGAGTCAAAGAAGTAACTTGTGGGAATAACAGAACAAAACATTTGAACAAATCCACTATCCACTATCTAATAGCAATAATGCCGTACGACGAATCCAAAACGGAAAATTTCTCTCATGGATCGGAAATAATATTCTTTACCTTTCCTTGTGGCATACGGAACATGAAAACAATCCTTAAAAATATTAAAAGATTGTAATAAAGTTCTTAATTAATTTGACTCAATCGATCATCACCAAGTTGATTGGGATTGCTTGCAAGTACAAGAAATCGCAACTATATGTTTATCACCACTTATATCGAATATTTATGAACTATATGTTTACCACCTCTTAAGATTGTTATCCGTGTTGAATAACCAATTAGTTGAAGTTACCTCGATTTTTTTTTATCAACGCCGATAAATATCATATATATATTTCCTTCAATTATTTTTTTTCAAATAAAACATATGCTTTCTTCAAGAAAATTTTCTTAAAACATATCAAAGACTTATAGTTAAGTATTTAAGAACATAAGTGAACTAGTAATTATGTTATGTGTAAAATTATAACATATTCTTTTGTGGCAAAATACCAAAATTCATCATAGGTTAGGCTTTCTAGGGCATAAAAATACAGATATATAATAGGATTTAATAATATTATCTGACTTTAACGGATTGCGTAGTTTTTCTTTGGTAGGTTTTGTGTCTCACTAGGTCGAACACTCATCAGACCGTCACCTAACTTTTCAATTCAGTTTCGTGAGGCATATAGTAACTCGATGGAGACAACACTAACAGATGCTGTTTAAACAAAATTCAGTAACTCACATAGAATGTTTTTTTTCTTCAGTTGAGTAGGTCTGAAGATTAGAATCTTTAGATAGAGAGCGAGAGATTTGATCCTCTTCGAATATATTAATCTTACGGAATTTAATTCTTATTGGTTATTCTTATAAGCTCTAATGCTTGTTTCTTCTTTTTTTCTCATAAAAGAAGTTATATCTTTTCATCTATCTACTTTTTTAATTTGAATAGATTAATCTTGCTTAATTTTTCCTTTTAATCCTTTGGGGTTTAGAATCCTATGACAACAGAGATTTTTATTTCTCTATTCATAAAAAGAAAAATGTAAAAGATTCTTACAATATTCCCTAATATTAGTCTTTGGTTTGTTTACTAAGTTAATTGTTTTGCTTGTTGTCGTGGAATTTCTATTTCTTGTTTGTAATTTCATGGTTATTTTGCTTCCCTTTATCTATTTTGCTTGCTTAAACGTAGGAAATTGAAAGAAAAAAAAAAAAAATTAACATATTAATTATGGTTTAGATGAGCTTAATTAGTTTTCTTAAATTTTTTTTATGTTTTTTAAGCAAGCGGTAACTCTAGATCACAACTCAAGCTTGCAAGCGATAAATTTCAAAAAATAATAATATGTAATCCACTAGAAAAGAGAAAACTCTCTGATTTTAATTAATTAATAATACAATGTCCCTTACAAATCACCTGGAACCTTTTTATATAGCTAACTAGAGTAAGGCCTACGTAAATACGCGGATAAAAACACTAAAAATTAAAAACTCAAATGACATAACGTCTTCTTCATTTTCTATCCCTCGTTATTGATTCTTCTTGAATCTTATAATTTTGTGAGATCTTATTAAAATTTAGTAATTAACTTTAAAAAAAGCAAGACATATGTCATCAATACTAACCAAGATCAACACCCATCTACTAATTTGTACACCATCCTGTACACCACCAATATTTGTCTACCCATTTATTTTTAATCTAAAATTCTTTTGAGTATTTTTAATCTATACCATTATTTACGTTTATTTAAAAAAATTTGTTTAAATATATTAGAAAAATAAAAATATCTTATTTTACAAAATTTAAAGTGACAGAACGGCTTCTTCCTTTGTAGAAAACTTAAGTGATACCTTACAAATTTGTGAGATTTTATTTAAAAATTGTAATTAACTTCAAAATTAAAAGCAAGACATGTATCATTGATACTAATAAAGATCAACATGCAATATACCAATTTGTACACCATCCCGCACACTACCAATATTTATTTAGTAATGGAATAAAAATTATTTACATAGGGATCTAAAATCATTAGATATTAATTTTTATCCTCATTTTCATATTCTAATTCATCACAACGGATCCTAAAATATGTGTAAGCATAATTCAATTTATATTCTTAATCACATATTATTTTCTTATCCATAATCCATATATATTAGTTTTAGGAAAAATCATATAACGATTTAAATAATGTAGAGTTAAATTAGAATATAATAAATTTCATATTAATAATCTCATAATACGTATAAAATTGTTTTAATAGTAAATATATTGTTATTCTTTTGTATAAGTTTCCTTTTATACAATTTCCTTATAGATCAAAAACTTTATATTCTCTCAATTTTTCGGTAGATTTTTTTGTTAGTTTTTACTATTATAAATTTCCTTTTCCTTTATTAGTTTAGACTATTTTAGAATTTTTTTTGTTATTCTAATTAGTTAAGACTATTAGAAATTTTACTTTGTACTAATTGCTTAGTTAACTAATTTTTGTTTTGTTATTTTTCCATTTGTAATTTTATTCTTTCTTAATTAATTTTAATATTTCACACATGTCATCATCTCGATTAATATTAGACACTTGTCACGATCTCCCGAGTTACAATTTTGCTTACGTGTCGCGCTCTCGTCGACCGGCTTCTCTTTTATATAATAAGACTAGATTTTACACCCACGCTACGCGTGGGATTTTTTTTTTATCAAAGAGTTTAATATATTTTAGCTTGCTGATTGTTAAACCGATAACTCCATCACCATTAACCACCGCCCCGCCGCCGTGGTCATCCGAGCCCACCTCCTTCATCAATGTCACTGTCTTTATGGCTATGTCCAATCAACATCTCTCCTCTTGTTTGAGGGAGAGAATGAGACGAATAGTATGGCAATCGAATCCGAAATCTATATATCTATGCATGTAACATCCAAATATCTCCAATCGATCAGTATAGCCTCATCGTCATTGTCATTTACTCTAAAAATAAATATACCAAATAGTCAAACATATTAGGCTACATCAAATAGAAGTTACAACAAACTTACCACATTATATAGCGTTGACCAGTATAAATTTGGTGAACTAAGTTAATATTAAAAGAAATACAACAAAAATATTGAAACGAAGAGGGATACTTACACGACAATTACTTGGAATTAATATTATGGTTCTAGGGTTGCCACAAAGAAGGAGAGAAAACAGACAAAAGTATCATCTTCTCAAATCTTGTTCATGATTGCCTTCAAAGTGATTCTGAGTCACCGGCATCCATAGTATCAAATGAACTGGTGATTCCAAATTGAATGTCTTCCACATCGTCCTCTTCATAGCCAGTTTTATCGTAATTAAGTCATGTCATAGACAAAGTTTTTTCTAAATAAAGATAGAGAGACCACTAAAGTCACACAAAAAAAACAAACCAAAACATTAAAAATATAAACCCAAAATTTTAAATTTTATTTTCTCTAAACCCCAATCACTAAAACTTTAAACTCCAAACCCCAAATCATATACTCCTAAAAACAAAAATATGTAAATAACAAAAATTTAAAATTACATACCTAGATAATTCGATTTCAAAGCGCTTTAGAAAACAAATAAGTATGATTTAACATCAATATAATATTGTAACTTAAGTACAATCGCGATCATTATCATGATCCTCCTCAATTTTTCACTCGTCTTTTCTTGGAGGTGGAAGCACAATCACCACCATTATCATGATTTTCCTTAACTCTTCTTTTTATCTTGTTAGGGTATTTATGGTGAAATCCCCAACAAATGATGACTTCTCCGGGCTTGATGAAAGCAACAATAGTGACAATTTTTTTCCTAAATAAGCAATGAACACAAAATCAATACAACCTTAATGTCTCAAAGCATATTAAATTACATGGAACAAACCATCTATTGAGGAAGTTTCAAAGACTTTAATTTTTGGCTCGTAGCAAAAATATTTGTTGAACATACCACCGAGTGGACTTCCCAAACACCATGGCTAACAATGACAACGTGGCTTCATCAAACTTTGTAAAGATCTCTTTGATTGCTACAATGGATTGATCACCTTTTGATCAATATTTTTACCTAGATTAATCAAGCAAATAAAAACAGAATATCAGATAACACTAAAATCATCTAATAGTTTCATACCAAAACGTTGACACCGATGATTCCTAAAATAAGAATATATTAAAATAAACAAAAATAAGCATGCCAAAGAAATACATCATAATAAGTACAGAATTGTAACCTTGTGATCAATGTTATTAGGACAAAGATTATGTGTTCAATAATAAATCTTAGGAGGTTCCGTATAGTCAAGAGCTCCACTACTAATTTTCAGAACCACTCTTTGCCATTTAGGGTTTGATGTAGCATCGGATTGTGTAAAAAAACATTACCTTATTAATCGTAATAAAAATCCAGGAAACTTATAAACCATCAAAAGTGAAATCAAATCATAAACAAATACGTACATGCAAAACATCAAAACGCACAAAAAAAAACCTTGGAAAAAAATACAAAAGATAAGAATATCAACAATGGGACCAGAGAAAATATAAATCAACCATTAAACCAAATAAAATAGAAAACATGACAAAACCTGCGAGACCAAGATATAATATAGTTAAAACCATGTGAAGTAGATTAGTAACGAAAACCAGACTAACTAAAACATGAAAAATAATAACCAAATCGAACAAAAATTATAAAACATATCTTGATCATGGAAAAAAGACCTGCAAAGAATTAAAACCATAATTCATCGACCACAAACCTTAAATACATAGACAACGAAACCGATCAACTAAAAGCATTAGCTCTGAAGAGATGATGAAATCTGTAAACTGCAAACGAATTACTAAAAGAAACAAACTAACCTTTTTGAAAAACTGAACTCGTACGCATGAGACTCATGATACAAACCAAACCGTTGAAAAAAACTACAGAAACAAAAAGAAAAGCCAAAAAAAAAAATCAATCATGCATGAAATATTTTGACAACATGAATAACGACATATTTTGACAACATGAATAACGACAAACAAAACTGTAAACTAAAACAATGAAGATGGTGTGGTTCTCTTCTTCTGATGATGAAGCATGGCGAGGTCATATCTATATATATATATTTGTATTGAATAAATTTTTTCTAATTCCGATTTATTTTTTAAGAAAAAGTGAAACTTTCCAATTCCTAATACCAAAATACATGGAAAAATTTGTGGAAAAAAAAGAAGAAAAAAACTAACTTTAAAAAAAATGAACAGTTCTTATCAACAACAAAAGAAATTTAACTTAATTTTGATTGTTTAGGTGGACCAATAGAATCGCGTTTCTAAAATCCCATGTGGACGCCCTAGATACGCTATAACATCAACTTTTATATAGTATAGATGTCATAAACTAGAAAAAAACTCTATAATAAGGAAAATTAGAAAAAGTAAAACTTATGTAAAAAAATCACCCAAAAAGCTAAATAACATAAAAACTTGAGAAAGAAAAAAAAAACTAGTTAAGGTCCTACATCATTTTCTTTTTTAAAGTTCCTACATCATTTTTGTGTGATAATATATAGTTTTTGTGGATTGACTCTTATAATCTACCGTATGATAACCGTGCATTTGCGATTTATTACACTTTCTATTGCGTAAACCTTCAGAACTGGATTAAACCTTCTCTTCTTAGAATATGTGTAATGGAGACACCCATAAAAGTGTCTAAAACATTTTTTTTGTTAATTTTTATTCAATCTTGGTTCTAAGACACCTATGAAAGTCTCTTAATTAAGACTCCTTGATCAGTTTTAGGATCTTATTTTAAGACACCCATCAATATTTAATTGTGTTTTATACTTAAGACACACCTTTAAGACATTCAAAATTTTGCATTGTACATGGCCTATGGATATGAAATCCGAGCAGATTACTCTACTTCTCACATTCTTTATCTCCTCTCTTCACTTCTCTATGATTTGTAAAATATTATGATACTAGGTGACTGTCCCGCGTACAACGCGAATAAACTATTGTAGTGAACTTTTATGCTATCACTCGTTGGGTTCATCTGTTTATCCTAATTTTAGCTCTAAGGGCATGTGCATTGGAAACTTTATGAATAAGTGTCTAAAAACTTTTTAGAATTAAATATATTAAATTTAGGACACTTGAGTGTCTAAAACCAGAAAATATTGGATCTTTTCTGGTTTTAGACACTCAAGTGTCCTAAATTTAATATATTTAATTTTAAAAAGTTTTTAAACACTTATGCACAAAGTCTCCAATGCACATGCCCTAACAGCTAAAATGTGTTGAACCAGCAAAAAAAAATGCAACATTTCAAAAAATTTATGAAAACTTACAAGATGTAGTGAAGTTCCGGGCAATTTCAACAAGTTTCTGTGAACATAGCAAAAGCATTTTGGTCTACAAAACACGAAAATTATACATTTCACGGTTTATGATGAAGAGTCATTCACCTTAACTATTTTTTTTTTGGTCGTCTTCACCTTAACTATTTATTGCGATGAACTAATATATGCCCTATTACAATACCCCCTAAAGTAAATGAGCTAGTTATACGTAGAACTTAATTTCAACAAAATATATGGCACTAGAAAAATAAAAGTAATCCCCAAACTAACTTACAAGTAAGGGAAAATATTTTTAAAATAAGTGGGGACCTTGTTTGAAATCAGATCACATCATTGTAAACAACGAAGTATATTTTTCCATAAATTTTCAGTTTAAAATATATGTAAATTATAATTGTGTTGTTTCCACCGAATAATTATGACCTTTTTGACATTAAAAGAGATAACTACTCATCACACTGTTATTACGTTTTCAGCACTTTTGACAAAAAGCTCTCTTTTACAGCTTCACCGTGCCATTATTACCCTTTTTCGTTGTAATCCTCCATGCATAAAACATCACTGTAATCATATATACATAATTACGCAAATTAATACAGCTAAATATGTGTGTATAACTGTATACTATTTATTTTATACTTTCAGTTGAACTTTATATCAAATATATATAGGTTTTGATTATGTTATAGAAAACATTATTGGTATTTTTATTGTAAAAACATAGACATGTAGGAAATGAGTATTCTAGCGGTATTTCTTTAAATTTGGAATAAAATCAACTACATTATCGTCTTTTCGAGATGTGGCATTTCTTTCTTTTTCTGAAACTTTTCATTAATAAGATAATATTTATAACTAAATTTACTATATAGAATTTGTATATTCCCGATTAAACAAAGAAAAATAGAATTATGGAAATCTCGATTATTAGTTTGCACATGTCGATTTCTTGGAGATTTGCTTTAAGATTTCCAATGTTTAAATCATGCTAAATATATGTTAGAGAGATTTCCGTTTTAAAAATATAACAAATAAAAATTCTACATAAGGTTAATTAGATAATTAAAGATTCTACATAAGGTTAGTTGGAAATAATTAAATACTTTTAGAGAAATAAATTTTGTTATTTGGCTTATTAAAGATTTTGTCATGTCACATTTAAGAGAATGCTATGTTATAATTTGAGGTGAAATCAACTCTCTAATAATGTATAAGAGATACCCAATATCAATCGTAATTATATTAAAGAATCATTTCACGGTCACGTGCAGGAGAGGAAATAATTTCGAATATACTCCCTCCGTTTCATAATATAAGATGTTTTAGCGAAAATCGCGAATATTAAGAAAGTACTTTTACTCTAAAAAGTAGCATTTCAAATATATATTAAAAACAGTTTAACCAAATATAAAAAAGGACTGCAAAATACTATTGGTCACACAATATTCAATAAAGTTAAAAGTACCTAGTATTGTCAAAACAGTTTACCTTATGAAACAAAACAAAAACTTCAAAACAGCTTACAAAATACATTTTTATTCATAATAACGAGGATATTTTTTTTTAGTTTGAATACCTTTTAAATTTCGGCATGGGATTGTCATGTCGTGGAGAAAACAAAAAAAAAAAACCAAACCAACGTGTAATAAAGCTTCCTTTATATTTCCAAATATACATATTTTCCGTTTGTGGTAGCTATCTCCAGATAAAGTTTATACCCTAAATTTGTGAAACTGTTTTTATGTTGCAATAAGTGGACCGTTGGGAGAAGAATTGCTATTTTGCTAGGGAATTAAAGTTGATATGTTTTCTTGAACAAGGTGGTTAATTACTCAACTAGCTCACGAAATTTATAACGAAAAAGAACACGAAACGAAAGAGAAGACAAAGATTCGTTTTCAAGTAAAATGGGAAAAACAAACAAAAAATAAAATTCATAAAAAGGTAGGAGAGTCGTATTAATATTAAATTATTATTTAAGATGGTCAACATTAAAATTAAATTAAAGATTTTTTCTGGAACTATTGCAACTACTGGTTTCTTCATCGGAAGAGAAGATCTCCGTGGTGAGTCCACTTGAAGCATGATCGGAAGAGGAAGAAGTTGGCATAAGGTTTAAATCCGTAATCTTTTCTTTTCTCATGAAATCAAAGAAGACCGGTTTGGTTTTATCTTCTTCGGTTCGGTTTGTTGTAATTATATCGGTTTGGTCATCACTAGAACTATTATATCTCAAATTCCGGTTATCTCCTTCATCATCGTCGGTTTTGTTACCAGCTCTTTTCTTAAGGAAGATACGACAAAGAACCCAATTCTGAGTGGGACCCATTGAACTCTGCAAAATGGAATCTAATTAGAGAAATGGTGGAGAAAACCGGACACTAAACCGGGAATTAAGATATAGGGAGAAATCGTACCGGAGGTGAAGAAGAGAGACGGTATTCATGCATGATCCAATCGGTTCTTGATCCATGAGGTGGTTTACCTTTGTAAAAAACAAGAGTTTTCTTTAAACCAACCACTTGGTTTCCTCTAGTGGTCATAACACGTTTATCAATACCGGTGGCTTTCCAATAACCCGAACCGGTTGCTCGGTTAGATCGGTTTCCATTTGGGTACTTTGCTTCTTTTGTGCTGAAAAAATACCTCTCCTTCTCCAAATTGCCTGTAATTAAAACATAAAAAGAGTATTCTTATGAGTCTTCAAGGTCATTTGTTTGAGTAATCAAGATTTTGGAGGGAAATGAGAAAGAAGAACACAAACCAGGTAAATCCCAAGGATCAGCTCTACAAACATCAAAATCAGGAATGATTGAAGCTGGTAAAGGAGAAGAAAAAACTTTTCTTTTTAGGTATTGAACAACAAGTTCTTCATCAGTAGGATGGAACCTAAATCCAGGTGGCAATCTAAGAACACCATTCTTCGCAAGTTTAACCTTATCCATGGATCCAAACAGAGGAATCAAAAAACAGAGGAAGAAAGAAGAAAGAAGAAAGAAGAAAGAAGAGAGAGTGCGGTGTAGGAAGAGGGAAACAAGGAAGGTGTGTTTTTATAAGGATACGAACAACTCCTTTTCTTCTTATTTATTTTTATTTTATTTATGTTAATGTTTTTTTGGCGTAAACCATACTCAATCTCCTTCCTCCTTTTGACGCCATTTTCATAAATCTATCTTTTCTTTTTTATATATTTAATATTCATTACTATATTTATAATTTTTGGTCTCTCAATTATTTCTAGTCGGTATCTACCTCCTCTCTCTTTGTTATTTTTTTTTCATTTTTCACCTGTAAAAGTGTAAGCTCTTCAAATTTGTATTTTACCAAAAATGTAAACTCATATATGCATATGAAAAGGAATACTTAATCAATTCGTTCGAAGAAATTATACACTCAAAAACAGAATAACGTGGAAGTGATAGTATTGTTTTTACTTCAAAGATTAACCAACCTAAGCCGACCATTCCTCTAATTTGCTTGTTGTGTTTGGATTAGGATCATTTTCTTGTTTTTGGGGTCCAAGGGCAATATCGTCATTTTTATGCTTTGGCCTTGAGAGAGCCGGAGAAGCTGCCAAGGCCAGTCGCGGTTAAACCTGTAAAAGCGGTGATGCTGAAGTCAGCTTACGTCATGCTGACAGCCGGAGCTCAGCCTCTGAGTTTGCACATGTACATATACACCCCTTTTCAGATTCCAAATTAAAATAAGTGTACTCCACTTATATTTTGGATGTTGTTAAAAAAAATTTAGTTTTGATGAATTATGTTAGTAATTTTTGTAAAACTAAGAGAGCGAGAAAGAGGCCAAAAGGGGGGGGGATTCGTCAGCCGTCAGGTGCTTATAGGAGGGGGGACAAGAGAGTCGTAAGCTTAGGTTTTGAAGTACTAGAACAAGCCTTCTCGAACCACGTTAATGTTTTCTTCAGCGTCCAACACGTTGGCGGAGCCAGCTCACAAAAGGGATGGGCACTTGCCCAGGATGAAATTTTTTTTATACTGTATTTTTGGTCTAAATTTGTTTTATACCCTTTTCATATTTTTGTTTTAGTATACTTTGCACCCTATAAAAAATAGTTAACAATCATGTGTGTATAAAACTAAATGTAAGACCATCATGTTACAAGAAAAATGAAGTTCTGAAGTATTATCCAAGAAAGTATTATCCAAGAAAGTTACACTTGAAACTTCACCAGTTCTAGTTATTGGCTTGAGAAAAATCGACTTAATATTGGGATATTGTGCAATAGGGATAAATGGGCGTGTTCGTGTGTAATTAATTGTATTTGCATCATACATGCATTTGCACAATTGCATAAGGACGGATAAAGAAAGTATAACATAAAATATATTTGCTCAATTATCCCATTAAGTGCTTTTCCCTTGTGTTGTGGGGATTGCAATTCGTGGTTAGTGTTCTTCCCTAACGCACCTATTTATCCTTTTCACCATACAACCTATATATCGATACGTTTTCTTTTTGTCAAATCAATTTACTTACATATTGTTTTATTCTTTTGAAGAATTATTATTTTTATAAAAAGAAGCAAATGATTATGAATTAGTTTAGATATTCCGATATTCTATTTTATCGAATGGGTGCGCTTATTTTATCAGTGTTAGTAATATATCAGTATATATCAGTACACATAAATATATTTTGTAGTCTTAAAAGAGTTTTACATTATTGAATATACTAATAGAGCATATGCCCCTTGGCTAAGTAATAGAGTAATTAGACTAATTATTCTTTTTAATTAATATTGACAATTCAAACTACCACCAAAAGAAGAAATTATGGAACTCTGAGTATATATGATAACAATCTGAAATATCCCATGACAAGTCAATGGTTTCTTACAAGTGAAAGAATATAAATGTATATAAATTCAAACACCAACTTGATAATTAATTTTGTATGGACCATGCGCTTATATACAGACCAGTGAGACAACAATATATATAGATATAATATATATATATACATACATACATACATAGTATATGAGACAGAAAAATTAAAGAATTTTTATGATATGTCACTCTTGGCATATCATTTTATAATTATATCTATGGATACTATCGTTTAAAATTATTTGCAAAAATGTCATTATTTTTTAACTTAATTTTTATATTTTTTAGGTTTGCGTTAACTATTTTATATTTAGGGTATAGTTTAGAATTTGGATTTTGAAAAAAAAAAATTTAGTGATATAATTTTTTTCTATAAAAGATAGCATGTTTGCAATAAATTTTTAAAGATAGCATATTTTAAAAATATATTTTCAAATGTGGCATGTTTATAATTTCTCAAAAAAATCAAAAACCAGTAACAAAATAAAAGTAATAAAAACGAAGTTAAATAATTAAAACTAAGAGTAAACTAGGTAAATACACGAAATAACGTGTATATACACTGCATATACTCTAAAACTAATTCACGTAAATATTGGATAAAATAAAAATCAATGTCAAGGGGTCCGTGAAGGTGACAGTGTGCTGTAAGTTCCTCCAATCCCGTTGTCAACCTTCCTGTTTGTATAGATCACATGAAATTTTTCTTTTATAATTAAATTGTAAATAGATCGATTTCGTCCAAATATATGTTATCTTTTAAAATAACAAAGGCGTGACGTTATTGTCGGTATAATAATATTCACTATCGACACTACAAGTTACCTCTCTATTGAGACCAAAGGATTTAACAAAAGATATACATTAAAATATATTATGTATCATAGTTTTTTTTTGATATAAAATTACGTATCATAGTTATTAAGGATATCTTCGTCGCCGTTATATTAAAGGCGATAACTTCCACTCTTTTAGTTTTACTTGAATACTATAACATAAAAATATATAATATGTATTATAGTTATTAAGTATTATTTTTTTATACTAGTTATTTTTGTAGTACCCGTCATTTTCCACTATCTAATATGATATGAGATTCACGAAAAAATATGATTTGAGATTCACGAGAATTAGGTATTTATAAAATATATACACACATTTTTTTAGATGCATATGTTGTTGATTTTTTTTTTAAAAGACTCAACATATGTTGTTGATCCTTAGTTCCTTTTATAATTTATTCTCATATTTTAGTTTTTTTTTTTTTTAAACTTTTCTCATATTTTAGTTTTAGGCCCGGAAACCTTAATATGAAACGGTAGTACGTACATATTAAAAAAATCATATTGATACGAATTTTTACTAACAATTTCTATTGGTATTACGATGGATATAAACTTCTTAAGAACTATTTATATTTACTAAAGGAGTTGTAGTAAACGAAATGTTTATGCAAAAGAATTCCAAATTATTTTCTTTCGTATATATATGATCATCATATCACATTTTTACGTTATTTATAAGCTATTTACAAGATTTTTTTAACTTGAAAATAACTAGTATAAAAAAATAATTACTAACGTTACGAAAGATTACCATTATTAAAAGGATTATATCTCATATATCTACCATTAGTGAGTTATTTTAAGGTTTTTATAATGGATCGAATTTTTTTTTTTTTACAACTCACACACGCATACTCTTAATTCTATATTATGATACGACGGTAACATTTTTATAGAAGAATAAACTACAATGCATGGTCGAATCTATCAGCTATAGCCTATAGATATATTTCATATGGGTTTGTACTTTATAGTAGTATATATTTAGGAATGTATGATGAGGGATATTATTGTAAATAAGTGACGAAGGTGGATGAAGGGAATAAAAGAGGGAAGGGTCCTACATGCTTCCAAAACGACAGCCTCACACGTCGGATTGAAATCTCGGAGACACGAAATGCAATGCAACCAAACCATCTCTCTCACATAGTTTCTTACCATTAAAAAATTGAAAGAAATAAAAAAAGGAAAGAGGGTGAGAGACAGTCTCTCGAATAAGAAATAATAGAAACACTTTTAGAGACTCTTGTGAGTCTTTGTCATGCATGATTGGATGATTTTTTTGTATTTAGTTATATTTAGAATATTAATATTGTATTTGTGAGAAACTCTAAAAAGTTGTTTTACCAATGGAGATGCTCTCCCTCTCTCCCGATTTCCCAAATCTTCTTTGTCTCAAATTTTCTAATCACATTCAATGAATGGTCCCTTTCCAAAATGACAGAACTACCCTCTAATACTTTCAGGAAGATACCTTTTTTATTCGCAAAATTATCTTTCTATTCGGCATTATTGATTTACAACATTTATAATATATTTTGACAAAGAACAAAAATAATTGTCTCTAGTTATTGAGCCTTGAAGACTCAACCTTTATTATAAGCAAGCATGAACCATTCCCCTTTTTCTCAGGTAAAATGTAAGGGTAATTACAAGGAATCTTGGTTATCGCATGTATTTAAAAAAATTGGATCTCAAAAAGATGAAAGAAGTATAATATAGAAAATATGCACGAAGGTTAAATAAGAAAATGCACTGAATAGTTAAATTTCACTTTTTTTGTAAAAATAACAAATGTGTTACTTCACATATTGCATTTTTTTTTTTAATAACGTGATATCATGCTATTTGTCTCACAAGTAAAACACACATAATTTATTGATAAATTTGTAATAAAACATATTTGTTTTGAAAACTAAATCTCCTCTTGCCAAAAAATTTGAGAAAGAAATTTTTTTATACTTCAAATAATTAAATTAAGATGTATTTTTTACAAATTACTTTTTCTGTAATCTACTTTTATGCTTCCATATTAGAGTTTATGGTTCCATATTAGTGTTTATTACCTCCTTCAAACCTACTAAATTATTCAAATCAAGTATTTTACTTTTGATTATGAGGTTTTAGGCTGACATCTTAGGGTTTCATATTTCTTTAAATCCATTAAATTAGTCAAATAGAGTGTTTTGAATCATATAATGTTGTACGTTCGTTTGTGAAGGTTTAGACTTTCATACTATGGCTTAGTATCTCTTCAAATCTATAAGTTTAGTCATATCGATTGCTTGAAATCATATAATATTTTACTTTCGTTTGTGAGGATTTATGCTATAATTCTTTTCAAAATAAAATCTATAATTCTAAAACTAAAATATTCGGTAATTTATAATTCTTAATATCAAAATATAACTTTTATGACTATCACAGTATATCTTAAATGAATAAATTATTATTAATTTCAAAGTATATATATATATATATATTTAATTTAAATATTCAAATATCAAGAATTTTTTTTTGTCTTTTTTATTCAAGAAACTTAATTTTCATAATAAGAATTAGTTTTCAAATTTTATAATTTTTGGAATATTAAACCAATCCTCTCTAATTTATTTACAGTTTTATCGTTGCATTATTTTTGCCAAAATTTGGTAAAAACTTTTGGTTATAAAACAAATAACCCTAAAATCTATTGATTGTCCTCCTATTATCACTTTTATTTTTAGATAGGATTTTTTTTTATAAAAAAATTTAACTAATTTGGGTAAAAATATAGATTAGAGATTCCACAAAGCAAAAAGAAAAAGCAAGCACACGCACCCCACTTGCGACTTGGTCATCAATGGTCTATCTTGAAAAAGATCAATTAAGGGTTTCGTAAGTTATATTGCGGCTCCGATTTTTTGTTTGTTTTACTAGTTGATATAAATTTCCTCTCAATTTTGAGTATTGAATTTTTCCACTTTAGTTTAGGCATACCGTATAACAATAAATGTGTGATACGAAAAATGCGTGTGAGAGCGTCAACGGAGTTTGCGTGGGGATGTTGGAGAGAAAGTGAGAAACGTCAAAAGATGCAACTATAACTAAATAATTTTAAATCCCAAATACGCTTAGTTACTTATATTTGAGGTTTTCATGGTCTAATGGTTTCGTCGTCCTCAACTCATTTTTCCAGTAGAAGAGGGGTTCGATCTCTCTCTATTTTCTATGGTTATGGTTCAATTTGACTTTTATGTGAAATATGGAAAAATATGAGGCATTTTATAATATTATATTATTATTTTTAAAAATTGCTATCACTTTTATAGTTTTATTTAGTTACTCTGTGAAAAGTAGTTAACGCATTTAAATGTGGTAGATATTACTCTCTATTTTTTTTATGTGAGATAACATCTACAAGTTCCAATGCTTCAAAATCATTGATATGAAAAACATAAAAAAGAGACCTAAACTAATTATACCCATTCTGAAGAAACCGATTTATAGAACATATAAAACCTGATTAAAAAACAAATGTTGTAAACATGTTTTAAAAACTATAAAAACATTTTACAAACCTTACCAAGCACATACAATGTCATAAATTATATATAACATGAATATCTTATGATTCTTATCTTAACCTAGTAGAAGGTCCGCAAGACGCGCTCTATACCTGATAAGCATCGTTGTGCTTGGGCTTAACTGAATAACTAGTTGAGACTTTTTGGTTAATAATAAGCAGAAAAATACTACAAAACAAATGCTAAATTTTGTTTTAATAAAATTGCTTTGAATTTTTTTTTTAAAAAACTAGAGATGTACACACTATAATCTTTACAAATTAGGAATCTCAAATTCAAAAAAAATCAAATTATGGAAGAAACGATTTTATTGAATTCTATTTTGGAATGGAGGTTTTCTACATAAGATCTGTTATTTATATTTTTCAATATATATTTTGAAGCTACACCATAGAAAAGCAAAAAAAAAACGCTTCAGTATATTTTATAAACAATATTTTTCTATGAAATATTTTTCTAATTCATTCGTTCTTTACATTTTTTATGTCGTTCAAACCATTTAAGATTCGCTACATTTGATTGGAAAACGAGTTTTGTTGATATAAAAGTTACCACTCCAACAACAAAAATACTACATGAATCTACAGTAGAATATAAATTTTTTATTACTTTAAAGGCCGATGATGACCGTATAAAATTTAATTGCCGGTCTAGTTGGAACTTGGAAGGTTTCCCTACTATGTTCAGAGATCCAACTAAAATAATAAAACAATGTAATGATTTCTTAACCCTGCACAAAGTCACGTACAAGCAATCATATGCCATTTATGCCCGATCCAATATAGTTTAAGAGATTTTTTGTTTTGTTTAATTAGATATTTTACTAGTTTCTATGTATAATTCAATGTTATTTGATATTTTTGACTCTTTAAATCATATAGTCTTTTATATGATTGGTTGCAATATATTTTTACTTATTATTTAATATTATTTATATCTCTTAATTTTTGCGCATTCAACCAAAACATCTAATAAAACGTAATGGAGGGAGTATAATCTAACGTTTATAAGTATGCAAATAATATCCATGTGAATTTCGAATAATTACATTTCTCAACACAAACTGATTTGGATGACTGTAATTTATTGAAATTGATTTTAATTACTATTCTTATGCTATAATTATAGATTATAGATATTTTTCCCGAAATATATTTATATTCATAGATTTAGAAGAACAACAGATTCAAAAATTCGGCTTATATTTAAGTTAAATAAACTCTAATAATGTAAATGAATAAGAAAGCACATCATATACACTATTTGACAAAAATTTCTTGGATTAAAGCATTTTAGTTTCTAGAACAAGTAAATTTTTATTTTATTTTGTCGACAAACAATATATATAAATTGAGAATTCAAAGTCATCACTCATAATCGATATCGAAGTTGACTACAAATAATTTCTATATTTAATGTATTTAAGGACAAGTTAGCTTTTGCTTTTATTCTATCTAAATGATCTCAGTTTCTTCATTTCGAAGCTACACTTTGTCAACCTCAAAGTTGCATACCTCCTATCATAAAGAAACTTTATCTAGGATTTTGCGTTTTTTTATACATGTAAAATAAGTTGTCAAATGATTTTTACCAAAAAAGAGAGGAAAAGTCTTTAAGTGGTTTCAAATCTCTCTTTAATTACCCTGAATTTTATTTTATGCCTTCATATACATTTCGATGGACCAAAATTTAGTAAATAAATGTGAGCATATAAGAATATATATTATAGTGTCGGAACTTATTATTATCTTATATTATAATGTCTCAATGTAGCATATATAATAATGTCGGAACGTATACTTTCAGAGACTTTTGGTACGAAAAAATCAAAATTACTTTTACTTCCAATCATTTTATTGGCTATAAGAAACCAAAATATATATAAACCGCAAGTTACTGCAGCTGCTTATGTAATACTCCTATATGTAAGCTTAAAAGTTGAAGAAAACCCTACAAAAAGAAAGACGAATCCTTTTAGGTGAAGAAACCTGAAGAAATTAAGTTTAATTACTTTTGAAATATGTTTTATTGATTGCCTTTCTTATATTTTCGTGTGGACATGAATATTGTATAGGCTTTTTATGGCATGTGACTGAACAACTTAAAAACTTATAAAAAGAAAAGATGTTGTCTATTATTCTCTCACGTGTGTTGCTACCAACCCGTGTGCCAACTTTCTCTTCTTTTTTTGGGGAAAAAGAAAATAGTTGTGCTTTTGAGAAGAAGAAAAAAGAAAGTTCTTTTCTTTGATGCTTATTCCAAACTTGAAAGACACAAGTTCCATCCTATTAAAGGTTAGACTTTCATCTTCCTCTCTTTTTACTTTACTGTTTTTCTCAAATCTCATAAAGAAGAAATAATTTTTACACTATCGGTGATCTTCATTCTCACTAGAGATTAACATTTCGGTTTAAAATCGGGTTATACTTACTTCATTTCGGTTCGGTCCATCTTCGTTTGGGACCTTGGGTAATTAATTATGTGTGATGCAGTATCACTTTGAAAAGAAAAGGAGAAATGTGCAAGTAAGGTTTAGCTTGGGCCTGTTTGAGAACTTCGGTGAAATTGTTGTGGGGGCTGAGATTTTAGTGTTATATTTTAGGCCTAGTGATGTAGACCCACTATGACTTGTTGGGCTCTATCTTTGACAAGAAGGGATGCTTGCAAATGATTTCAGCTTTTCCTCTTGTACTCTTAGGAGTTGTATTGAATCTTACATTTAAAGAGATTTGAGTTTTAATGAGATTTTAGATTATTTTAATGATTTTGTGTGATTCTATGAGATTTATAATTAAATTCTCTGCAAATTCCACCTAAAACTATGAGATTTGTATTTTTAAAATCTCATGGAATCATTAAAATCAAATCATTAGTATAATTTCAATAACAGTGGATTTTAAAGTACTTTTTAAAATCACTAGTTCAATAACAGTAGATTTTAATATGTTTTTTAAAATCCAAGGTTCAATAACATAGGATTTGACAAAATAAACGAATCACTTGAAATGTTAGATTGAATACACCCCCCTTAGTATCCCCTATAATGTTTTGTGAGAAGATTCTTATATGTCATCTCTACAATCACTCTCACCTGAACAATTGTGACATGGCTTGAGAAAAATATGACATGGCAAAACACTAAATATTTATTACCTTGAACGTTTTAATTGCACAAAAAATCTTTGCAAAACACTAATTTTGGAATCTTCTAAAACAGTTCGGATCAATTTAAATTAAATATTAAAACTAAATTTGGCCACAAAAAATCCAACCTCAATCGACAATAAAAAACAATTGTGATTAGTGATTATAAATTAAAACTGAATATTCAGATTAAGAATACAATTATCGAATGCCATTGGTGATTATTACATTGCCAATCAGTTATTAATATTTCATAAAGTTATACTAATAATAATAAAGACAATAAATAATTTAAAATAAATTGAATGCTATTCAAATAATTGTTTTATGTATTCTCTTTAAAATAATTAACCTACCATAACACAACTAAATCCTTTCATTATAAAATAAAATAATTCAAATTCAGGAACAAAATTATTATGAGCAAATATTTTTTGAAGAAAAATGATATCATGAACAAGTAATATTACAAAAAATCTTTTTATACGTTGATATCCCCTATACATTATTTGGGAGGTGATTTGTGAGAAGATTCTTATGTGTCATCTCCACAATCACTCTCACCAAAACAATTTTGACATGGCTTGAGAAAAATATGACATGGCAAAACACTAAATATTTATTACCTTAAAAGTTTTAATTGCACAAAAAAATCTTTGCAAATATTTCATTATGGAATCTTCTAAAACAATTCGGATCAATTTAAATTAAATATTAAAACAAAACTTGGCCACAAAAAATCCAACCTCAAGAGACAATAAAAAACAATTGTGATTAGTGATTATAAATTGAAACTGAAGAATACAGTTATCGAATGCCATTGGTGATTATTACATTGCCAATCAGTTATTAATATTTCATAAAGTTATACTAATAATAATAAAGACAATTAATAATTTAAAATAAATTGAATGCTATCCACAGAATTGTTTTATGTATTCTCTCTAAAATAATTAACCTACCATAACACAACTAAATCCTTTCATTATAAAACAAAATAATTTAAATTCAGGAACAAAATTATTATGAGCAAATAGTTTTTGAAGAAAAATGATATCATGAAAAAGTAATATTACAAAACATTCTTTTTATATGTTGATAAATAAAATAATTAATAATTTATACGTTATGTTATTGTTATGGTGAAACGTTAGAAATAGTATTAGCTTATAAATGTTTTATACTCTTCATCCTAATTCAAATTATAAACCAAATGATAATCACTTTTCATTATCTTTGTTTTTTTTTTTTAAAGAATAAGAATTAAAAAACTATAGAACACGAGTGAAATAAAAATGACACATCAAGAAAGTTGATTTAGTAAATTAATAGGTAGAAGATGATAACTTCATCTTCACTAGCTTTTAATCATATTTATTCATTTGTTCATATTTTGGTTGTTTTACACGATTTTTTCGACTCAAAACGCATAATTCCACATAGAAATACTGATTTTAGAGTAAATAATAAGTGAAAATGTGGTTACTTTCATTGACGTTGATTAAAATATGAAGTTAAAGAACATAAATAGGAGATCATCTAACACCAACAAAATATCAAAAATCAGATAATTGTTTTGGATATTGATATGCTCAAATTAGACCTAGAGCTACTCTCTCAAATTAAGAGATCAGAAGTAGTACTTTAGGGTCGAATCCACAGGGAATCAGAAACACAATAGATCTAATATGTTCAGATTAAGCTAAGCAGTAAATTATAAATGTAAAACAAGTAATCAAAAACTATAAAAACGGTTGTAAAGTCAATAGGAATAAAAGCTAGGCACATGGAAATCGCAGGTGAATCAGATATGCAGATGATAAATTAAAGATAGGATTATGAAGCTCAGTTCCTAAACATGAACACCAATGTAAAACCAATCAGCTGTCGCTGCAAAGATTATCTATGCCTAAACCCTAGAAAGCCAACCATCGTTGCGAATCCTATGAATCTAAACAAGCAATAAATTCATGCTTAATTGTTCACAAAACCCTAAACCAAATGTCTTTGCGAAAATGAATTTTGCTCATCAAAAACTAGTTCAAGCAATTAATAAAACTGTCGTTTCTATAATTAACCCTAGATCAGATTTCAGTTCGCGAGGCTAAAATCAGCAATAAGAATAAGTTAAGATGAAGAACTTCTAATGATATTAATTCTATGCAATTCAGATCAGATCTAGCAAATCATCAACAACCCTTGAATAACCCTAAACCTAACAAAAGAACTACTCAGACATGATCATAGAAGAAAATATGGTTTTATTAAAAGATATGTCTAAGAAATCAGTAAAAGAAAGCATAAACCTAAACAATGGCTTGGAAAACGTATATATAGAGGTACAAAACCGACTGGAAACCTAAAAGTAAACATCTGGAACTTTCGGGTTTTGAACGGACTTCTTTAGATAAGAATCTGAGCTTGGTCGAACAGGGTGTCGATCGACACCCATAGATGGTGTCGATCGACACCATCATCAAAATCAGATTCTTTGTTTCTTAAGTCTTCGTGTCGAGCGACACACTTGTCCTCGTCGCTCGACACAGCTTCCAAATGTTGACTCCGAACTCGCATCTTCGCAACTTCACTCCGTAATGCTCCAAAACTTCCAGTAAACATTTTTTAAGCTCCAATCGTCCTAGTACCTGTAAAAACTCTAAAACCATAGGAAAAACATCAAAAGACTCTAAATATTGGACTTATATCATGGTCTTAAATGGGTAAAAACCATGATATATCAACTCCCCCAGACTTAGCTTTTTGCTTGTCCCTAAGCAAAACAGTGTACTCACTCCTTTAGGAACCACATACCTTTGCAAAGCTAATCTGGTGATACTTCGATGTTTCCCTAGAAGTTTAGCAGTCCTTCAGATTGAATCCAAACCCCTTAGAGAATCTAAGATTTTCAGTCGCAAACCCCTTTAATTAATTAGGTGCGGTCTCATCGAGGGAATATCGATCGCATGACTTTATAGATTCTTTCCCTTACTTAAATACTTTTTTGCACTTCTCCCTTTCTCGTTTCCCGTAGTTTATTCTATCCATTTGCATGGTTTCATAGGATTCAGCTTATCACTATGTTTGTTTAGAATAACGCTCATTACTGTTGTTTCTTGTGAGAAGACAGGGTCATGAGGCCTCGCTACTGTTGTTTCTTGTGAGAAGACAGGGTCACGAGTATCTTTACGCTTTTCTATCTAAGACTTTTGTTCAAAACACTTTTTTTTTTTTTACTATGTTAAGGGAAAACTCAGGGAGCTTATCCTCACCTTGCTAGTGCTGAAAGAGGAATCAAGTCCCGCGATTACCAACACCCAAGACAAGAAATTAGAGTTCATTAGGGGCGGAGTCTGCAACACCGATCCACTTCCAGTTACCCACCTCAGTAAAACCAACCAACTTGCATCGGAAACGGTCCTTGAGTGCTATTCAAAGCAAGTGGAAAGGGGAGTTTCGACCCGAAAAATTGAAAAAGTGACTCAAAAACTCAAAATAAAACACAATAATTAGCAATTACCTCCCCCAAACTTAAACAACACTGTTCCCAGTGTTATTAAGCCTGGAGAAGGTGAAATAAATAGATAGAAAACGAAACGTAACAAAAAATCAAAGGAGAAATCATACCTAGGGGTCGTGTCGAGCGATACGACCCTAGTGTCGGTCGACACTTATAGTTTGGTCGCGTCGAGCGACTGATAATCCTTATTGATCGACTTGTGATTTTCCTTGGTGTCGATCGACAGCTTCTCAGTGTCGATCGACACTCAAGTCTGAAGTGCATTCCTCTTTTGTTTTCGTACATTAAATCTCCTAAAACTCAAAACAAAAACTAAACCAAAACGTAAAATTGAAAAAGAAAACAAAAACAAAAATAAAAGACATAAATAAAATACTCGCAAGTGGGTTGCCTCCCACTAAGTGCTTGTTTTCAGTCATTAGCTTGAATGTGTTGAGGAACTTAGACGTCTGGAGGATCTGCACTTTTCCATGGAATGATTCCAAGGAAAAGCATCTGCGTTTTCTGCACCATTTCCGTAATGACCACGTCCCCTTTAGCCTTAATCTCCTGAGGAATGATGTTTCTCATCTTCGCGAAAGGCTTTGAACTCCTTTTATGTTTCACCTCTTCTTTTCTCTTTCCTGCAAGTTCATCAGAAAAACCAACCTTTCGAGGAACTCGTTGCTTGTGTGAGTGCGTAACCGTTTTTTCAACTTTAATGAAATTTGAAAACTTAGAATAGAGTACAGGAGATTCATACCTAGGCTCTTTTGAAGGTATTTCAGGAGATGGTCTGTAGTGACTACTTCCTCAATGATCTCAGCAGGAATATCTTCTGAAGGCTCCTTGATCAGCTCTTCTTCCTCTGAAGTATCCACAGAAAAAGCTTGACCACCTATGGTGGGTTTTCTCCTAGTATTGTCCATGTCAAAATCCATGACAATATCATCTAGATCAAGCTTGATCTTTCCTTTGCGCACATCAATATTTGCTCCAGCTGTTGCTAAGAATGATCTTCCCAGTAGAATAGGATCCTGAGGTTCTTCATCGTATTCCAAAACAACAAAGTTTATTGGAATGATGCTTTCTTTAATCTGAATCGAAATATCCTCTAGAATCCCCTCTAGAAAATGCCTTGAACGATCAGCTAAGGTAAGAGAAATCCTAGTCTTCTTGAAATCTGTCATCCTAAGTCTAACAGCGACGGAGAGCGGCATCAAGTTTATTCCAGAACCCAAATCGCTGAGGGAATAAGGGAAACTTTCTTCAGAAATCGAGCAATCTAGCACAAAGCTTCCTGGATCAGGTAGCTTCACTGGAATCCTACTTTAGATCATCGCGCTCACTTCCTCAGAAACCACTACCTCTTTCTTCTTCTTCTTGGAAACCGGAACTGTGTTCAGGAGAATCGCTTGGAGATCTCTGGTCAGCAAAGCTCCTTCTTCAAGACTAACTCCATTAGCAACCATTCGCTTGATGTACCTTCGAATCGCAGGAGAAAGCTTAATCGCATCTACTAGAGGCATCTCAACAAAGATCTTCTCAATCATCCTCTTGCACATGGCCTCTTCCGCTTCTTGCTTGGAATTCCTAGCTCTGGGGAATGGTAGCTTCGGCTTGTGAACGGTTTCCTCGACGGATTCTGATGATTTTTGAAGCTTTGTCTCGAATTAAGAGGCGTGTCGAGCGACACTGCCATGGTGTCGCTCGACACCACCATTAGATGGCATTTCGTCGTCGATCACAGTGTCGAGCGATTTAAGCTTTTCTTTAATTGTCGATCGACACTCATCCACAGTGTCGATCGACACTGGCTCTGTATTTCTGAAAATCGGTTCGAACTCGTCGAAATAATCGTCTTCCTTCACCCGAATGACGTTGCAAGCTCGCTTGGGATTCAAGTCAGTCTTTGCAGGAAGATAGCCCTCTTGTCTCTTGACAGATTCTGCACTTTGAGCAACTTGAACATCTAACTTCCTGACATGAGTATTCAAAGCTTTTATCTTTCCGTTTAGATCAGTGTAGAGCGAATTGAACTTCCCATTGAAATCCATAGTCATCTTTTGCTGCCCCTCCAGAAGCTGCTTCATCATGGATTCCATTTTACTAGTTGCAGAGGGAGGAGGAGGCTTCTGATAAGAAGATGACCCATAGTCTCTTGTGTAGCCATTTTGGTAGGGCTTCTGATACGATGATCCATATCCCAGCTGATTCCCATACTTCTGAAATCCGGGCTGATGGAGGTAGAAGACTAGTCATAGTATCCAGTCTCTTTGTGACTTCAGCAAGCTGATTCCCATTGATGCTCTGTCCAGACTTGCTCCGTTCGAAATCCAGGTTCTTTAACTGCTGCTGTTAGCCAAATTCTCTATCAACCTTAGAGCAGCTTCAAGCGAGTTGGTGTTGAAATCTCCTTTACTCGCAGCATCTAAAATCACAACATATGGCACAACTATCCCTGTGAAGAAAATGCTTAGGAGTTGGACCTCGTTGAACCCGTGATGTGGACAGTCCCTCTGATAACCCTTGAATCTCTGCCACACAGCCTTAAAAGCCTCTTGATCTCCTTGCTTGAAGGTAGTGATTTTGTACCTCAGGTCCTTAGACTTTGCATCATCAAAGAAATTGCTTAGGAAAGCATTCTTCGTGTCTTCCCATGTAGTAAGCGGGCCTGGAGGAAGCGTCCTAAGCCAATGTTTAGCTTCCCCATGAAGAGAGTAGGGGAAAAGCTTGCAAAACATGTAATCCTCTGAAACTCCATTAGCCATGATACTGGATACGAGATCTTCGAATCTTTTGATATGGTCCATTGGGTGCTCATATGGTAAACCACAGAAGGGGTCTTGAGCAACGAAGGAGAAGTATTCAGGCTTCAGCTCGAAGTCATTCCTCTGAAAAGGAGGTGGATGAATCGCAGCTCTATTGGCATAGAACTGCTCAGGACGGTTGTAGTCTGCTAAGGTGCGTCTTCGCGCGACGTTCTGCTCGTTCCTCATCACATCTGGGTGATTATGGCCTTGGTTTCGAGCGACACCATCAGCGTGTCGATCGACACCCACAATTTGGTCGCTTCGAGCGACAAGTTCATCGCGTCGCTCGACTAGCTGCTCCAGATTTGCCTGATTCTCCTCAACTTCTTTGACGATCATAGTACCATCGTCATTGATCCTCTGTCCTTCCTCGTTGTATCTAAATCCTACCGGATCCAGCAGGATTCAATCTGGTCCCGGTCTCAGTATGATACGTCCTTGAGCAATCATCCTTGCTGCTCGTCTGTTCTCACGTTCTAAACGTGCAAGCTCCTGAAGACCGTGTCCAATTAGCTCCTTGTCTTTGCATGTCCTTGTATCAGACATACACCTGAAACTCAAAACAAAAAGAAACAAAAGAAACTAGCAAAGCAAAAAAAAATAAAAATAAAAAGCTTAGACAAAATCCTAGTAAAATAAATCCCCGGCAACGGCGCCAAAATTTGATATGCTCAGATTAAACCTAGAGCTACTCTCTCAAATTAAGAGATCAGAAGTAGTACTTTAGGGTCGAATCCACAGGGAATCAGAAACACAATAGATCTAATAGGTTCAGATTAAGCTAAGCAGTAAATTATAAATGTAAAACAAGTAATCAAAATCTATAAAAACAGTTGTAAAATAAATAAGAATAAAAGCTAGGCACAGGGAAATCGCAGGTGAATCAGATATGTAGATGATAAATTAAAGATAGGATTATGAAGCTCAGTTCCTAAACATGAACACCAATGTAAAACCAATCAGCTGTCGCTGCAAAGATTATCTATGCCTAAACCCTAGAAAGCCAACTGTCGTTGCGAATCCTATGAATCTAAACAAGCAATAAATTCATGCTCAATTGTTCACAAAACCCTAAACCAAATGTCTTTGCGAAAAGGAATTTTGCTCATCAAAAACTAGTTCAAGCAATTAATAAAACTGTCGTTTCTATTAATTAACCCTAGATCAGATTTTAGTTCGCGAGGCTAAAATCAACAATAAGAACAAGTTAAGATGAAGAACAGGGTGTCGATCGACACCAACATCAAAATCGGATTCTTTGTTTCTTACACTACAAGAAAACATGTGGTTTTGCGACGGAAATATGCGACAAAATTAAAGCCTCGCAAATTTGCGTCCTAGTTGCGACAGATTTGCGACGAACAGTCTTAATAACTCGCAAAACCGTCGCAAATTTGCGTAGGAACTTGCTGACGCAAAATCGTCGTAAATTTGTGACAATTTTGCGTCGACTTGTACGTTTGGTCGCAAAATCGTCACAAAATTTGTGACGCATTTGCGTCGATTTATATTTTGCTATGGTTTTGCATCGAGTTGTACGTTTAGACCCAAAATCGTCGCAACATGTGCGTCGAATTTGCGACAATTTAAGGGTTGCGAGGGATTTGCGACGAAAGTAGGTTGAAAACGTTTTAATTGATTTTTACTTGTTTATGAGTGTAATATTTTAGCCGCAAATCAGTCGCAAAAGTCTTGGAAAATCGTTGCATATTAGTTGCAAACTGAAATGAATATTCTATAAAATCCACATAATTATCTCACATTCTATAATTCAACAAATATGGATAACAATCGATCTTTGATTCCGGGTCCGGCTGGTGTGAGACAAGCAGAAGAACGGGCAAGGAAAAAACTTGAAGAATCGATGTTGGAAGAATGCAATTCTTATGAGAGACATGTACAAATGGTTTACTGTGTTGTTGAGGCAGAAGATCCATCGTTCATCGATGTCCTTTGGAAGACGACAATTGGAAATGTCAACAAATTAACAGGTATAATGAAATGTTATTATTATTAATATATATTAGTAAGAAACATAAATAATTATATTTCAAAGTTTGTATATTGTTTAATTGACATTTAATTATATTTTACTTATTCAACGTTGAATATATACGGGTGGACACACATGTGGGTGGACACTGGTAAAAGAGTTGCATCAAATAAAACCACAAAGGTGTCACGTACCATATGTGGTAGCAGTGATTCATAAAATGGAACCTAATGGATTGGGGGACGCGATGGTCATAGTAAAGGTAAAATGTATATATAAGTTATAAGAAAAGATGTTTTTAACAAATTATATATTTAGTAATATAAATGTTATTTGTTTTCTTCGAAGGATCCTACCGGGACTGTACAAGCGAGCATTCATAGGTCCGCCATATCTGATAACAAATATGGGCCGCACATAAAAGAGGGTCCGGTATTGGTTCTAAAGGAGGTTGTAGTTGTTAAGTTTGATAGGGCGACAACATATCTTAACATTATTCTTAAGAACATAAGCAATGTAAGTTAAGTAGAATATATATTTTAAAGATATTGTATTAAGTAGTATTCTTACTTATAACTCAAGAATTTGATTTCACAGGTTCTATCTAAAGAATACATGGCTACAACGTTCATAGAAGAAAGTAGTAGCAGTCTTGTTAATCGAAATCCAAACAATTGGTTATCCCAGGAATCTGACGAAGGGTCAACAACGGATGGTGGTGAAGAAATTGATGATGAGTAATACATTACGTCATCAATAAAAAAAATGAAAATAAATATGTGTTTATGTTAGCAGTTTATTTGTATTACGTTTTTACGCAATAATGTACTATATATATATCGATTGTACGTACGTTTATGAACATCGATGTTAATGTTAAAATATCATAATATTATATTAATATAAGTTTCCAAAAATTTACTTGTAACCCTAACACATTAATACTAATAACAAAAAAGTACAAATTAAATCTTAACTTACCAAACTATAAATACAAAAGTTTCGTCGTAATAACTTACCAAACTATAAATACAAATCTACGCAATCGATTATCAAGTCTCGACGCAATTTCGCCGCAAAAATTGCGGCGGGTTTGCGCGGCAAGATATTTTAAGATATTTCCAATAATTCTGCGTCTGTTTTGCGACAAAATAATAGTTGCTACGCAGTTGCGACAAAAATTATTACAAAACGTGTTTAATGAGGCTTACCGGTTTATGGGTACATTATTTTTTGTCGCAAACGAGTCGCAAAACTTTAGCAAAAACGTCGCAAATGAGTAGCGAAAAAATCAAAAGTTCTATAAATTCTGTGAATGTGAAGAACGGAATTAATAAACATTCAAAACATTCTCTAAAAACATCAAAATCCGGAACGGAATTGATAATCGAAGATGTCTTCGCATCATGAGGTCTACATGGTTCGAGCATGGATGTACAACCGCAAAGATCCAGAAACTGGCGAAGTGTCCAGAGAATTTAGAGAAAGGCTTGACCAGTTTTTGACCCAGGCGATAAACAACCAAGGGGCTGTCGCAGGATATACCAACGACGGTAACGTGAAAATTTTCTGTCCTTGTGTGAAATGCAAAAACTTTGCTCCACATGATACGCGAACTGTTGGGGTCGGTATTCACCCGCTCAACATCAACGTCCAAAGACAAGTCAGCGGAAGAAATGGTCCTCCGGACTCTCGACAAGGCACGGCATGACGGCGCCTAGATCTTCTTGCGGAGCGAAGCATGTGGCAACATAGAGAACCTGGGAGAAGCACGAAGGGACCGGGGCTTCGGCCAAAGGAGAGACCATGGCCTCTCCTGGTCGGACCGAGCCTAGCTTCGGCGTGTCCCGCGACCACGGCCTCGCTTGGACCGAGCCTAGCTTCGGCGTGTCCCGCGACCACGGCCTCGCCCGGACCGAGTCTGGCCTCGGCTCGTATCGCGACCACGGCCTCGCCCCGATGATCGATCACGTCCTCAGTCTCATCCAATCTTCAGCCCAGCAGCACGAAGCCCACGTAGATGCAACCGACTCCGCAGAAGCTTAGGAAACGTAGCCGCCTTAGACAAGCTATAAATAGACCTTTGTAAACACCCCAAGGGGGATCCGCAATTTTCAATACGCAAACTTGTACTCAAAGCTGTTATGAGCAATAAACAATCTCTTTACATCTTTCTTGGCCCTAGCTTACCATAGAAATCTCACAAGCTTCCCTAGAACTCTTACAAATTCTAGTTGTGTTGGTTTCGACCCCTACAATTTGGCGCCGACTAAGGGGACCAACTGCAGATTTCTGACACTCAAGAGTTAGGGTTTTCATCACACGATCACGATGTCAAGCAACACCATGAGCAACGAAGGATCTTGGCTCACCAGCACGACGAAGACAGAAGCAACTCCACGGAGAACACGGTGCCTCCCGCTCCTAACGCCGCAATTGACCTCACACAGATCAAGCAGATGCTTGAGACTCTGGTGAAGAAGACTGACGATACGGCCAGCGAGTTGCAATCGCTCAAGAAGAGGAAGCGCAGAAGGTCCCGTGTCCGTCCGACGCGCCTCAGATTCAATACACCGCGAGCTACTCGGAGGGGTCAACACGAGGAGCTGCCACCTCGGACCGATCGCTCGGATCCAGAGGATCTGCCTCCACCACCGCCTCGTCGGGATTTCGATCCGACTCCTGAGCGTGTGATCGAGGAGTCAGACGAAGATCACCCCCCTCGGAGGCGAGTTCGAACCGATACAGCTACTGGCGACGCTGAGGCTGGGGAAGAAGTGGCCCGGACTACAGCAGGTTACTACAGAAGGGAGCAGGAGCGCAGGACTCCTCGAGGCTCCCGTGACGAAGAGGTCGCCGCCCTGAAGTCCCAGCTGGATCATGTCGTCTTGGATCTGAGGACGACTAAACTGCAGATGTATCGGAGCACCGGGAGGGCTCCCGGGGTCGCTTACGTGTTGGAGAAAGCACGGAACACCCCCTTCGCAGATAACATCTCAGGGGCTAGGATTTCTGACCCGGGAAGGATTAGGCTTCCGACTTACGAAGGGACCTCCGATCCCGCTGATTATCTGATGGAGTTTGAGGTGGCCCTAGGAAGGGCGAACTTCAGAGATTCCGAGAAGGACATCGGATACTGCAAGCTATTCGTGGAAAGCTTGAAAGGACCTGCCCTCCAGTGGTTTTACAAGCTGGAGAAGAATTCTATCCACACCTTCCAGCAGCTCTCCGAGATGTTCGTCCAACACTATAACATCTTCGCTGAACGGAAGATCTACGATGCGGACCTGTGGACCAACAAGCAAGCAGAAGGTGAAAACTTGCGGTCTTTCATGACAAGGTTCAAGAACACCTTGTCAAAGGTTGATGGAATCAGTAGCACATCCGCACTGGAAGCGTTGAGGGGTGCAGTGAGATGTCCATCCCCGTTTTGGCAAGAGCTCACCATCAATCCTCCAACGACAATTCAGGACGCCCTTCACCGTGCAGCTGATTTTGCCCGAAGCGAAGAAGAGCTCCGCGCCAAGAGGGGTGGTAAAGCGAAGCAGATAGGCGAACCTTCCCAGGTTCTGACCCCAGCTGCTTCTAAAAGAAGTAATCCCGCCTTCGTTCAGTTTGAAGGGGGAGCAGGCGGAGCTCACAATTACCAGATCGATTCACCTGGCTACGGCAGAGGTCGAGGCCGTGGTCGGGGACGTGGCAGAGGAAATCTCACTTGGGTAAGAGACCCGAAGGAGTATGATGAGAAGTTGTATTGTGATTTTCACAGAGCAACTGGGCACTCCACCGCGAGGTGCCGAGAGTTGGGTCGACAGCTAGCTGCTAGGCTGGCCGAAGGCACCCTCAAGGGTAACATCAGTCTGTCGGACTTCAAGCCAGAGGAGAAGTTTCGAGATGCTACTGAGATCCAGACTGAGAACCCCAGGCGACAGCGTCGTGGAGATAATCCCAAAAACGGAAGCACCCATGGTACTATCTCCGTGATCCTGGGAGGATCGCAATACTGTGCAGATTACGAAGCTGCGATCAAGGCCTATCAGCGGCGCGCTGAGGTTTGCGCCAACATCTCGACATCTCCAACAACAAGGCGTGCTAGTGATCCCGTCACTTTTGACGAAGTGGATGCTGAAGGCATCGATCATCCGCACAACGACTTGTTGGTAATCAACCTGACCGTCTACGACTTCAATGTCGCTCGAGTCCTCATTGACACCGGAAGCTCAGTGGATGTTATCTTCCGGGAAACACTCGAGAAGATGAAGATCGACCAGTCCCTCATCACAGGACAGCCAAAGCCTGTAACGGGCTTCTCGGGTGAAACAACCTGGACACGGGGAACGATCCGCCTGCCAGTCCAAGCTGGAGGTGTTAAGAAGATGGTCAACTTCGCAGTGTCCGATCATCCTGCCATCTACAATTTGATTATGGGGACACCATGGCTCAGTCAGATGCGAGCAGTGCCGTCGACATACCACCTTTGCTTGAAATTCCCAACCAGCCAAGGCGTTCACACGATCTTTGGTAGTCAAAGGGATTCACGCACGTGCTTCTTAGCAGAGCACAAGTTGCGCAACCGTGAAGAGAGCAAGGGATTGAATCCAGAAGCTCGCGACCAAAAGAAAGACGACTCGGACTCACAAGGGCCACGGAAGAAAGCGAAGGCCGGGTCCGATCAATTGAAGGACCTAACCACCCTCTTGTAGCAATTACAGATTGCAGAGGGTCGTGAAGAAGAAAAGCGACCCACCTGCGAGCCTGTGATCTCTGTGTGCATTGATGAACAGCACCCGGAGAGGTGCGTTGAGATCGGAGCTGCTCTTGATGAAGAGTTCAAAACGAAGTTGGTGGTTTTTCTCCGGAAGAACATCAACACCTTTTCCTGGGCCGCTGAAGACATGCCCGGAATAGACATCAGCGTCACGAGCCACGAGCTCAACGTAGATCCAACATTTAAACCGGTCCAGCAGAAAAGAAGGAAGTTGGGTCCTGAGCGAGCAAAGGCTGTGAATGACGAAGTCGAAAATCTTCTGCGAGTAGGATCAATAACCGAGGTCAAGTACCCCGACTGGCTCGCCAACCCAGTTGTGGTAAAGAAGAAAAATGGGAAGTGGCGCGTCTGTGTTGATTTCACAGACCTCAACAAAGCGTGCCCGAAGGACAGTTTCCCTTTACCTCACATAGATCGCTTAGTGGAAGCAACGGCGGGTAACAAACTGCTTAGCTTCATGGACGCCTTTTCAGGCTATAATCAAATCCTAATGCACCTTGAGGATCGTGAGAAGACGGCCTTCATCACGGACAGAGGTATCTACTGCTATAAAGTAATGCCCTTCGGCCTGAAGAATGCTGGTGCAACGTATCAGAGACTGGTGAACAAGATATTCCAAGACCAGTTGGGAAAGACCATGGAGGTTTATATTGACGACATGCTCGTTAAATCACTCGAGGAAGAAGATCACATTTCCCACCTAGAAGAATGCTTCAATCAGCTGAACCTCCACAACATGAAGCTCAACCCAACTAAGTGTCGGTTTGCTGTAACCTCTGGTGAGTTCCTCGGATACCTGGTCACTCGCCGGGGTATTGAAGCCAATCCAAAACAAATCGATGCCTTGATCCAGATGGCTTCACCAAAGAATAAGCGCGAAGTACAGAGGCTGACTGGGAGAGTGGCTGCACTCAATCGGTTCATTTCCCGATCCACTGATAAGTGTCTGCCTTTCTACAACACTCTACGAGGCAATAAGCAGTTTGAATGGTCAGAGAAGTGTGAAGACGCCTTCAAGCAACTGAAGGAGTATTTGGCGACGCCTCCCATCCTTGCTAAGCCAGTAACTGGTGAACCTCTCTTTCTCTACATCACTGTCTCAGAAACAGCAGTCAGTGCCGTCCTTGTGCGTGAGGAAAGAGGTGAGCAGAAGCCTATCTTCTATGTGAGCAAGACACTCACAGATGCTGAAACGAGATACCCTCAATTGGAGAAGCTGGCATTAGCCGTCCTCATGGCCTCAAGGAAACTAAGGCCTTACTTCCAATCGCACTCAATCGTTATACTTAGCACCTTCCCGCTACGATCGGTCTTACACAACCCAAGTCAGTCCGGTAGGCTGGCCAAGTGGGATGTAGAGCTCAGCGAGTACGACATCGAATATAGAGGGCGGACGTGCAATAAATCTCAAGTACTGGCGGACTTCCTCATAGAACTTCCAGAGGACAGCAATTCCAAGGAGGTGCCGCCGGGGATTTGGCAGCTATACGTAGACAGTTCGTCCTCAAAGAACGGTTCCGGAGTTGGGATACGACTCCTCTCACCAACTGGAGAGGTCCTTGAGCAATCATTCCGACTTTGGTTTAAAGATTCTAACAACGAGGCAGAGTATGAAACCCTTGTCGCCGGTCTGAGGCTCGCCCAAGGGCTACGAATCAAACACATTCACGTGTTTTCGGATTCACAACTCGTAACCAGTCAGTTCAGCGGCGAGTATGTCGCAAAAGACGACCGAATGGAAGCTTATCTGAAGATAGTAAGGGACTTGGCTGCTTCATTTCAAGAGTTTATCCTCACAAGGATTCCTAGAAGTGAGAATATGGATGCTGACGCATTGGCAAATTTGGCCTCCGCTACCACTGCGCCAGAGGATCCAGCTCTAAAGCGAGTTATCCCAGTTGAGTTCATCGAATTCCCTAGCATCAAGAAGGATGCAGCACTCGCCATCCTGACACGTTCCCAAGCAGCGAAGCAAGCAGACGCCCTTGTGGGGGCTACTGACGAAGATATAGGAATGGCAGAAGAACAAGAAATCCGAGACGCTGACATGCGTGACACCAACAGCCCACATCATACCAAAGCAATCCCAATGGACGCTGACACTGAAGAATCTGAGTATGGCTGTGACAAGCTATGGATAAGTGAGATACGAGAATATATCGCCGATGGCAAATTGCCCAGCAGCAAGTGGGCTGCTCGCAAACTACGAAAGCAAGCCGCGCGTGATGTTCTCCTTGACGGAAACCTCTTCAGATGGGGATTCTCTGGTCCAATGCTTACATGTGTAGAAGGACAGAAAGCAAGACAGATAATGAAAGAAGTTCATAGTGGTTCTTGTGGCAATCATTCAGGAGGGAAAGCACTTGCTATAAAGATCAAGAGACATGGTCACTTCTGGCCTACTATAGTAGGTGACTGCACTAAGTTCTCAGCCAAATGTGAAAAGTGCCAGCGACACGCTCCGAAAATCCATCGACCGACTGCAATGCTCTCCTCCGTCACCTCACCTTATCCGTTCATGAGATGGGCCATGGACATCGTTGGACCATTGCACCCGTCACGGCAGAAGCGGTTCTTACTCGTCCTAACAGATTACTTCTCGAAGTGGGTGGAAGCTGAAGCTTATGCTAACATCAAAGATGTTCAAGTGGAGAGCTTTGTATGGAGGAACATCATATGCCGTCACGGAGTACCATACGAGATAGTAACTGACAATGGTTCGCAGTTCATATCAAACCGGCTCGAGTCGTTCTGCTCAAAATGGAACATCCGGCTTAGTAAGTCTACGCCTCGCTACCCTCAAGGCAATGGGCAAGCAGAAGCTATCAACAAGACAATCCTTGATGGCCTTAAGAAGCGTTTAGAGGCGAAGAAGGGTCGCTGGGCCGACGAGCTTGAAGGGGTATTGTGGTCCCACCGCACCACTCCCCGCAGAGCAACAGGCGAAACCCCTTTCGCCCTTGTCTATGGCACCGAGTGTGTCATCCCGTCCGAAGTCTGTTCGCCTGGTGTACGCCGTCAGTTGCTACCTCTCCACGAGCCTATCAACAGCATAATGCTCCTTGACGCGTTGGATTTCCTCGATGAACGACGTGACCAAGCGCTTATTCGGATCGCCAACTATCAGAACGCCGCTTCCAAGTACTACAATTCCAAGGTCAAAGAAAGGAGTTTCTACCCAGGTGACTTAGTCCTGCGAGAGGTATTCCAGAACACAGCGGAACCCAACGCTGGCAAGCTCGGAGCCAACTGGGAAGGCCCATACAGAGTTACAACAGTTGTTCGTCCTGGTGTCTATGAGCTCGCCACCATGACCGGGACTCCAATCCTCCATTCCTGGAACGCAAGGCATTTGAAGAAGTACTATCATTAGTCTTCTCTCCTTTACTTGAACTACGAGGCGACTTGATCCCAGCAAAGGGTACGTAGGCAGCCTGTCTTCGGATAGGTTCAGTTGCCCCCCCTCCATCCAAATAGGGGGATTTTACGCTTCATCAGTCTCATTGCCAGAGGAACTCTATGATCTCCTCCGCCTTAGGGGGGGGGAGTGAGTGTTTTACTCTGCTTTCAGACAAAGTCAGCAGCCTCCTTCGTCTCGAAGGGGGGGAGTGGGGTACCCGTACTCCACTCTTCCACAACAGCCTCAGTGGCATAAGAACAGCTTTATCAGTCACGAGCCTCATGGCTTAAATCAGAGTCGTTCCGCTTTCATTGCTGCTGGCCACAGTAATGAATGCGGAGATGCGAACACACTGACATCCACAACGGATTCATGCGCGCTATATAAGTACCAGTGTTCAGTACTGGGGCGGATGTACCCATCTGACCACTCAGAAACCCAGCAAACATCGTTGGTAATGCAGCTGCTAGTGACCTCCGTTCGGCCTATACCCTGAGCGTGTCACTCTGAAACCCAGGACAAGCACTGGTCGAATTCAAAGTGAACTTGCTCTCGGACAGACGTGTCTAGAAGAGCTGCACCATTTTGCGAAACCCAACAGCAACGTTGGTGATAAAGAGCATGAGCGCATTAGCGTTTTCACAGTCTCAACAAGAGCCTCATACATGAGCAAGAACAATGAGAAGTCGTCAGACCTCTGATCAATCGCGGGGTCTTACGGCCCTTGGTTCACCAAGCCCAACACTGGTGTTGGCAAATACATGACAGAAACGCTTAAACAGCCTAAAGAATTCCTAAGTATAGGTACAACATCAACAATATCTAAAGCAAAACCTGAATCTGTAACCATCAAGGTTAAACATCAGCAAAAGCTACAAGTCATCTTGCATTCACCACAATGCAAAGCTCCAAAATAATAGCAAGGATACAAACCATCCAATGCTACAACCAAAAATTATCAAGCCCAACAAGAGTTTTTAGAAACAAAAGGTTATAAATAAACTAGGTCATAATAGAAGAGCAACGGTCGCTCATCGGTCACACCTCTATGTTGGCAACATCAGCATCCTCTGAGATCTCCAAAGCTTGCCTCACGCTAGAAACAAGCTCATCAAACACATCACGAGCGTCGTAGATCGGGATCTTCCTCTCGACCAAAAGCTCTGCTGCAGCGTCCAAAGACGCTCCATCAGACCCACGGAGACGCTCAATAAGCTCCAAGCTCGCATCGATCTCAGCAAGATCCAGCATGTTATCCTTCGCTGTCCCCTCAAGCCTAGCGAGCGACCTGGCAACCTGTCGGGTCCGGCTAGCAAAGCTACGGTCTGCCTCCTCTTTGGCCCTAGAAACGGCCTCCTCGATCTGGGCGTCCCTAAGACTCTCGGTTTCCAACAGCTTGCTCTTAAGCGAAGTGATCTCCTCCTTGTTCTTCGCATGCCGCGAGGACGCCTTGGACAACTTCCCGCTCAACTCATTCGACCTCTGCTTCGCGGAAGCGACATCGTCGTCGAGGGCTAGGACCTTCTCAGTAAGCTCAGCGTTGGCCCTCCTGGCTTCGCTAACCTCACGGTCACGATAACGAGAGTCCTCCTCAAAGCAGAAAGCCATGCCATCCAGCTGGGTGGAGAGCTGCGCATACAAAGGAAAGCAAACATAACGCTGGAATAAGTGGAGAAACAATAACAAAGACAAAGAGAGAAAGATAGAGAGATCAAACCTCAGCCACTGTGGCTCTCGCCAGAGCCAAGAGTTGAAGAGTGCGCAGCTGCAGCACCATCACTGATCGGATCGCTAACGAACGCCGAAGAAGGACCCACCTTCTGTCGCTTCGGAGGTACCTCATCAGGAGTGCCTCCCGCCTTACCCTCCGATCCAAGGGCCCTCTTCCGCTGTTGCTCACGCCGCCTAGCAATCTCATCAGGAGTGAGGTTAGAACCACGAGACCGCTGAGCTGATGCAATAGGAGTCTTGGGCGTTGTGGATGACGGAGCACCCGTCTGCGAGCCTGCCCTCGCTGAGACTGCGGCGCTCGTCGACGCCGCCTTCGCCGATTCGGCTCGCTGAAAAGCGGAGACTCTAGCAGAGCCTCGTCCAAGGACCTTCCCTGGGAAGATCCGAATGGAGAGCGCTCTCCGGATCCTCTGACAGGTGAAAGACTTCACCCAATCACCATCTCCAGAGGCCAGGGCGCTGTGGATAGCCGCCGCCTCACTCCGGCTCACTGTCTGGGATGCTGGTTTCACTACGAAAACAAAGCTACACATTAGTGCACAAGGCACGAACACTGTGCAAAAGAGGATTTCTCTAAGTATAGAATTACCTCGTCTCTCCCAACTCGTTCTGAGGAGGGGAATGCAATCAGCCTCAACACTCTTTTCGGAGATCTTGACGAAGAAGAACCGGTCCTCGAAGTAGTCATCCTTGGTCGGGAAACCACTAATAAGAGTACGACCCGGAACCGGGGTGACGCAATACCTCAGCTCATCTACACGGCCACGGGGCCTGAAGTCCAGTAGAGAGGACAGTTGCCCGATGCTAATCTCCGCGTTGCATTCCCTGCTCAGCACGTAAATCCCGATGACATGCCTCAACCCTCTGGGGTTGATCTGAGCAAGGGAAACACCGTTCGCCTCTAAGAAACGAAGGAGGAAGCCAGGTACCGGGAACCACAACAAACAATGCTCGATGAAGTTCTCATACAAGGTAAAGTGTCCTGGAGGCGGAGCGTCAGCCCGCTGAGTGTGGTCGGGAGCAACTAACTGGATCTCATCCGGAATCCCGCACTTTTTTCTGAGAGTCTGCAGCACCGTCTCATCAGACAAAGTGGATCCCAGGGGGTCCGGACGCGCATTCTTCTTCTTGACCACCGGGTGTCGTTCAACCTCTGCGGAGACATTATCATCACCGTCCTCATCATCGGAGGCAACCGACCTGAACGAAGAAGAGTCCGACGCCAAAGCGTTGGCTGCACCATCGGGGAGCCTTGGATCCTCATCATTGAGGGAAAAAGAAAGTTCAACTCCCCCATTACGAGCCATCAAATCCTCATCGCTACTAGGTCTCTTCTCCTCCTCAATATCCGTTAAGTCATCAAAAGCGCCATCATCACCCTCATTGAACTCGTCGAGACGGTGTCGCGCAACCATCAGTTTGCTACGGAGACTAACTCCGATACCGGCACTCTCGTGGGATGCTAGGGACACCGTCAAAGCTTCGGCTCGGCTTGACGATCCGAGCACGGAGTCGTCTCGGTTCGGCAACGCAGCTACGCGCTCGCTCCCATTCGGAACCACGAGCGTGGGTTCGCTCATGCTTGAAACTGCGACCATGCGATCGCTCGCACTCGGCCCGATCACGCGATCGCTCGCTCTCAGAGTAGCGATCGCACGGTCGCTCGCATTCGGTCTGGTCACGCGATCGCTTGCACTCGGGTCGGCCACACGTTCGCTCGCACTCGGGCCCGTGATCTCGGGGTTGTCCCCGCTAGAAGTCATGACCACGGGGTCGGTCCGCGTCGGAAGCACAACAATGTCTCCGAATTGGCGCGATGGTGCTACCGGTTCGCCGTGATCAACCGGACCAAGCTCTTGTTTTTCCATAACAACAATTTCACCTACAACAAGTCAACGAAATAAATAAAAAGTCAACTATTTCCATCCTTTATCAAGAACATCTATCAAAAACAAGGTCTATCCCAAACAAGCTCCAATGGGAATTTCCAAGAGACCATGCAAATCCAAGGCTAATTCCATCAACAATCAAAGATTAGAGATCAATAGCAACCAAAGGCTCAATGATTCTCCTAAGCAATCACCAATTCAACATGACAAAGTTTGACTCTCCATGAAAGAGATCTAGATCTACAAGCTTAAATTTTCAAATGAAGCTATGGGATTTAGAAAGACTTGTGCAAATGGAATCAATGAAGGAACTTACCAAGTAAAAAGAGGAGTGGCGAACTCACAATCGGCGACGAGAGAGCACACGGTCGGTGGTGGTGCACGGTCGGCGACGAGAGAAGGTAAGGAAGAAGGAGAAGGTAAAAAAAAAAAAAAAAAAACCCTTATCCTCTCTTTTTCTCTCACCACACGGGTCCCGCCTCCGTTCAAAAAACACAACGCAACACTTTTTCATCCGGAAATCGCTTGGCTTCTACTCGGAAACGTCATTGACGTTAGCAATCGCAACGCGGAGTCTTAAAATCTCCATAGGAAATACGAAGTCTTAAAATTTTCGAGTAAAAAAAAAAAAAAAAAAAATCTCTTTTCTGCAGAAAACGCAGCAGCTTCGACAAAGGAAGCATGAAGTCTTAAAATCTTCACAACACCTACAAAGTCTTAAAACCTCTTGCGAAAAAGTCACTTTCTACTACTGTAGAATAGACAAGCACCTTGACTTCGAACGTTAACGCTGATATTCAACACATCTTTTACCTCGGCACTATTAGCTCTAACACTACCGAGCTGGGGGGCTAACTGTTGGGGTCGGTATTCACCCGCTCAACATCAACGTCCAAAGACAAGTCAGCGGAAGAAATGGTCCTCCGGACTCTCGACAAGGCACGGCATGACGGCGCCTAGATCTTCTTGCGGAGCGAAGCATGTGGCAACATAGAGAACCTGGGAGAAGCACGAAGGGACCGGGGCTTCGGCCAAAGGAGAGACCATGGCCTCTCCTGGTCGGACCGAGCCTAGCTTCGGCGTGTCCCACGACCACGGCCTCGCTCGGACCGAGCCTAGCTTCGGCGTGTCCCGCGACCACGGCCTCGCCCGGACCGAGTCTGGCCTCGGCTCGTATCGCGACCACGGCCTCGCCCCGATGATCGATCACGTCCTCAGTCTCATCCAATCTTCAGCCCAGCAGCACGAAGCCCACGTAGATGCAACCGACTCCGCAGAAGCTTAGGAAACGTAGCCGCCTTAGACAAGCTATAAATAGACCTTTGTAAACACCCCAAGGGGGATCCGCAGTTTTCAATACGCAAACTTGTACTCAAAGCTGTTCTGAGCAATAAACAATCTCTTTACATCTTTCTTGGCCCTAGCTTACCATAGAAATCTCACAAGCTTCCCTAGAACTCTTACAAATTCTAGTTGTGTTGGTTTCGACCCCCACACGAACTGTTTGGAAACATTTATTTACGAGGGAGTTTTTACCTAACTACTATGTTTGGTTTTCGCATGGGGAGGATTTTGTTGTCAATGTTCCGGGTAGTTTAAGTACGAGTAATTATCATGGGAATGTAGAAGGTGGTAGTAATTATGAGGATAGTAATTATCAGTATGGTCATGGTTATTTTAATGAATTTGCATATGGAAATACAGATGGGAATAGGTTTAATGATATGGTCAATGATGCATTTCAAGAAACTACTGCTTCGTTTAGTGATAATACTTTTGAAGAACCAAACCCGAGTGCTTAAATTTTTTATGATATGTTAGATGCTGCTAACGAACCTATCTACGAAGGATGTAGAGAAGGGCTTTCAAAATTATCGTTAGCATCTAGGATGATGACAATTAAAAGCGAAGATAACCTTAGTGAAAATTGCATGGATAAATGGGGTGAATTGTTTAAAGAGTACTTGCCAGAGGGTAATAACTCTGCAGAGAGTTACTATGAGATACAAAAATTGGTAGCAAGTCTTGGATTACCGTCTGAGATGATTGATGTCTGCATTGATAATTGTATGATTTTTTGGAAAGATGATGCTCAGCTGCAGGAATATCGTTTTTGCTCTCATCCAAGATATAAGAAGACTAGTGGTCGCACCAAAGACCCATTCAAGCGTATGTGGTACCTTCCAATAACAGATAGGCTGAAGCGATTATATCAAACAGAGCAGACAGCAGGGGCAATGAGGTGGCACGCAGAACACGATTGTGAGGAAGGGGTGGTCGCTCATCCATCAGATGCAAAGGCGTGGAAACACTTTCACACAGTACATCCAGACTTTGTTGTAGAACATAGAAAAGTGTATTTGGGTCTTTGCACTGATGGGTTTAGTCCTTTTGGGATGTCTGGTAGGCAATATTCGTTTTGGCCAGTCATAATGACGCCATATAATCTCCCACCGGAAATGTGTATGCATCGAGATTTTTTATTTCTCATCATTTTGGTTCCAGGGCCAAAACATCCAAAAAGATCACTTGATGTCTTCCTACAACCTCTTATCCAGGAACTAAAGCAGTTGTGGCATGTTGGTGTACGCACATTTGATTCGTCGAGCCGTAAGAATTTCAACATGAAGGCAGTCCTCATGTGGACGATAAGCGACTTTCCGGCGTATGGTATGCTATCTGGATGGACAACGCACAGAAAGTTATCATGTCCTTATTGTTTAGATAAGACTGAATCATTTCATTTGTCAGCAGGAGGGAAAGCTTGCTGGTTTGACTGCCATCGTCGTTTACTTCCAAGGGATCATCCTTATAGAAAGAGTAGGACGTTATTTCGAAATCGAGTTGTTAAAACCTCCCCCTTGGACGTTATTTCGAAATCGAGTTGTTAAAACCTCCCCCTTAGTTTACCTCTCAGGTGAGGAGTTGGAAGAACAAATGGATGGATATGGTGCGGAAGAAACAGTAAAACTTGGAGGTAATTGGCAAAGTAATCCAGCAAATATGCCTGTTGGGTATGGGGTATACCATAACTGGCATAAGAAAAGTATATTTTGGGAATTGCCTTACTGGAAGGAGCATCTGCTGAGGCACAACTTGGATGTCATGCATCTGGAGAAAAATTTCTTTGAGAATATTATACACACATTGTTGAATGTTGCAGGGAAAACAAAAGACAATCGGAAATCTCATCTCGATCTCGCGGCTATATGTATAAGGCCTGAGTTGCATCTAACAGGAGATGGTAGGGCACCTATTCCCAGTTTCTGGCTATCACCTGCTGCGAAGAATGCTTTGATTAACTGGGTTAAGGAGTGGGTGAAGTTCCCAGATGGCTACGTGTTAACTTTTTCAAGGTGTGTTGAGCAAGGGGGGAAATTTTCTGGGATGAAGAGCCACGATTGTCATGTGTTCATGCAGCGACTACTCCCTTTTGCCTTTCAAGAGCTTTTACCGCAGGATGTACACGAGGCAATTGCAGGTCTTACGTTTATCTATGGTTGTTAAAATATACATACATGTATTTTGTAACTGTATTAATTAACTTACTCCGGACCGGATTGGCGTTTTAATTTAGGTATTGGAGCATTTTCAGAGACATATGTGGTCCAGACCAATTTCGATGGATGTACCCCTTCGAAAGGTTCTTCAAACATTTGAAGATGAAGGCGAAAAATCTCGCAAGAGTAGAAGAATCAATCATTGCTGGAAGTTTGATAGAGGAGACATCAAACTTCTCTACTTACTACTTTAGCCAAACCGTGAAAACTAAGAAAACCCGTCGTAGACGATACGACGATGGTGGGGTTGGCCGAACATATCACTTGGAGGGTGCACCAGATGTTTTCTGTGATGTAGGTCGGATGGGTGGAAAAGTGAAGAAATCAACGTGGTGTGATTTCTAGCATATGCAAGCTGCCCATACGTATATAATGCTAAATTGTAACTAGTTTCAGCCATATGAGAGGTATATATATATATATTAATTGCAAATATATATACAACTAATTAACGGGTGTACAAAATGTTAGAAGGCCAAATACGAGAAGCATTTCCTGAACTAAATGATGAAGAAGTTCAATTTTACCTAGAACGTGATTTTGCTGGCTGGATGCAGGAGAAGGTAAGAACCATGCATGATTTATATTAGTATTACTTATATATATATATACTAATTATTTCAATTTGACAATAGGTGGCGAAGAAATCTCGACAAAGTTGGCATTTATGGGTACATGAGTTTGTTTTGGGGCCCATTGCAAGCATAAAAACGAGTAAGATGTATTGTACTCGCAGCTTTATTTTTCACACATTTCAACATGGACAAAATAAAGCCACTGCAAATTATGGTATTCATGTCCCGGGCGATACAAACTTCTATGGTATTTTGAAAGAAATCATTGAGATTGAGTATGTTGGTGTGTTGAACTTGAAAAGTGTATTATTTCGTTGTGATTGGTTTGATCCAACCAATGGTCTCGGGGTTAGAACCAGCAAATTTGGAGTTGTTTATGTAAAAGGAAATAGGAGCTACACTGACAAATCTTCATTCCTTACCCTCATACTCGTGGACGACGGGATCAAGATTGGCTATCCGTGTTAAAGTTAACCCAAGGGGTCGAATTGTCGGGGGGTTAGCAGCTGATGCTGATAATGATCAACCCCCAGTGCAACCTGAAAAAACAGAAGAAGTTTCGATCCCTACAGAGGTCACCACCGATTTGCCAAGAATTGACCCACTTCATAGTGGTCTTGATGTGATATTCGAGGATTCAGAAGGAAACGAAGATGAGTTTGATGAAGACGAAGAGAATGATGAGGACGACGATGATGACGAAGATGGCGGAGTAGAACGTTATGTTTCTGATCATGATGAAGAAGATTAATAAATTTAATATTAATTATGTGTATATATTAAGTATGTATTTTCGAGTGTGGTGTAAAAAAAATATTTTTTTAAACAAGATATATAAGCATTTGCTACGTTTTTGCGAGGGATTCGTCGTAAATTCGTCGCAAATGATCAAAATTGCGACGGATTTACGACGATGCCCTCGCAAAAATGTAGCAAATGCCTATACCCCAAACTATAACCAATACATTATTTATACGGTTTAAATTGGCTCTTCTTCGAATATAAATGTATGAGTCGTCTAATAAATAACAATCCCTCTATAATTATTCAAATAAAACTTATGAAAACATTATCGAGAAACATATATAACGAAGTATCACATACATGTACTTATACTAAGAATATGATCAATCTATCATTTTTGCCGATTTTACGAAAAACTTCAATTAGTAGACTAACATTGTTTCATACATGCACTAAGGACCTAAACAAGTGTATATTTACCTTTTATGAATCGTAATTTTGGTCTAAAACATCCAAACCCCTAAGTATACCCTAAACCTCATTTGCGTGGGATTTGCGATGAAAACGTCGCAAATGCGTAGCAATTTTTTATTTGCGACGTATTTGCGACGATTTCATCGCAAATCCGTTGCTAATTTTGCTACACTTTAGCGATCATAAGTACGGTCAACTCTATTAATTGATCGTACATTCACCTTGGGATTTACACTTTGCGAGGCATTTGCGATGGTTTGCTACACTTTGCGAGGCATTTGCGACGGTTTTTTTAATATTTGCGAGGCATTTGCGACGCTAACTGGGCGGGAAACGAAAAGTTGTGGGCGGCAAACATGCATTGGGTGAAATATTCGGTCCACTTTGCGACCGAATTGCGATGGATAGTTTTCCCTATATATACGATTCCAATCCCTCGCTCATTCCTCACATCTCTCTTCTCTCTCTTCAAAAAACGTTTCTCTCTCTAACAAAAAGTTCCCTCGACCTTCCAAATCATTCCCGATCCCTCGACTTTCCAAATCATTACCGACCTTGTAAGGTAAATCTCTAAATTTTTCTTTTTTTTTTTGAATTTTAAAATTTTCTTTCGTTTATAATTTATTAGTTAATTGTGGTTTGTAGGAGAATGGTTAGGAATAATTAATTTGGAATGAAATTGTACTTGAGAATTGAGGATTAACTAATATTGATATTATAATAGTTAAAATTGTTAATTTACTAATTTTGTTAAATTATTTTGATGTTTAATGTTGATTAAGTTAATTGAATGTTATCATTAAAATTGTTAAAATCAATATTAGATTACATCTTTTTTTAATATGCTATTACTAATTTCAGAAATTATAAAATTTATTTAGATGGCGGAGAACGATTATACCGAGTACTTACAGCCCGATGTTGGTCGTGGTAGAGGTCATTCACGACCAGGACAACGTACACATTCCGCGCATCCCTCTGCTTCCCCCTCTGGTTCCGGAATTCCTGAGTCACAGCCGACGCCACCTCCCGAGGCAAACCCTGGACCAATTCTTTCATGGGATGACATGACCTTGGGGCAGCTTCTCGTTAGTCCCGGACGTCAAGTTCTTCCCCATTTAGAACCTGACCCTACCGGCAACGCTGTGTGGTAAGTAATTTTTTTTACATAGTTTTTATTTAATTGTGTTTAATAATTATTAATAAATTTACACATAATATGCTTTTTATATATTTTTTTAGGTTTTGCAAAAATTCGGTCGGAAGGGATGTTAGAAAGATCGTAGAGCGGGATTTCAAGAAATGTCACACGAGTTGGAAGTATGTTACCCAGGAGATCAAGGATCGGTGGTACAAACAATTCGCGGTAATTTTTTTTATATTTTTTTTAACTTTTATTTATTTATTCAATTTTGTAATTTTCTAACTTATGTTCTAATTTATGACAATTTACAGCAAAAATACTATTGGGACCTCGCGATTAATGGTTTAGTTCGTGGGGAATTTGAGAAGAAAGCGAAGAACCGTCTCAACGACCAAATAGGACGGTGGAAGAAGAAGTGGCAAAAGAATCCGGATCCGAAGGTATGCATGCCATCTTTCTTCGATCCCAATATTTGGTCTGGCCTTGTCGCCTTCTGGCAGTTGGAGACAACTCAGGAGAAGTCTGCCCAGTGCTCGGCTGCTCGATTGACGAAGGTTGGCTGTAGTGACCAGCCTTCAAAACACTGTTCGGGACAAATTTCTTATGCTCAGCATGCTGTTGACATTGTAAGTTATTAATTTTTTTACTTTCAATTTTTACGGTCACAAAAATCACAACTTCTAATATGTTTTCATTGTCAGGCCGTGGAAAAAGGAGTTCCCACAACGATGCCAGAGGTTTGGGAGAAGACCCACCGCAGGCCGGACGGGACATGGGTTGATGAACGTGTCCACAAGCTCCACAACGATGTCATTGACCGAGTCGAAGAACTCTCAACCCAGCTTACTCCCGATGGTCAACCTAGTCAGATGACACCGATGACGATCAACCGTGTCGCATCACAGGTAAAAACTTAATTTCCTTTTTAATTTTATTCACAATTTTAAATATTGATTTTACTATTAACATTTTTAAAAATAAAATTATATTATTATTATTTATGTAAAATTGTAAACTTTTAATTTTATTTTGTAGATGGCTCCTCAAACCCGTAAGGGAAATATGACATTTACAGGATCTATCCGGACAGATGATCAGGGAGTGTCATTTTGTCCCGTTTCGAGATTTGCTTCTGATCCGCAAATAGTCAAGGAGCTCCAGGAAACAAAACAACGGCTCGGCGAAACGGAGAAAAAGTTAGAGAGGACTGTGACCGTCTATGATGATATGTTCGCGGAGTTAGCAAAGACGAACCCCGCCATTGCCGGGATTATGAGAAGGAGACAAGACGACGAAGGAGGCACATCGACCACGGATCCGCTCGATAATTTCAGATTCGATTAGATTTGTTTTCGGTTTTAGATTTATGTATTTTAATGTTTTATTTTAAACTTTATTTTAAGTTTTATTAAATTTAAAATATTTTCGAATTTTTTTTTTTAAATTATTAATTGTTTTTTTTTTATAAATCACTACGATTTTGGTCGCAAAACCGTCGCAAAATAATAGCCGCCATTCCGTCGCAACCATTTTCGCCGCAAAACCGCCGCAAAAAGTTGCCGCTAAATCGACGCAAATTTTTACCCCGTAAAACCGTCGCTATTTCGACGCAACACCGCGGTGAACAGTAAATGTCGCAATTCCGTCGCAAATTACCATGTCGCAAATGCCTCGCTATATTAGCGACGATTTTGCGACTACAGGTATATTTGCGACGATTTTTGGTTTGCGACGAGCTAGTTGCGACAAACGAAAAATCGTCGCAATTTCGTCGCAAATGTCAATTTGCTACGGTTTTGCGACGAAAATCGCCCTCGCAAATGGGGGGTGTTTTTTTGTAGTGTTAAGTCTTCGTGTCGAGCGACACACTTGTCCTCATCGCTCGACACAACTTCCAAATGTTGACTCCGAACTCGCATCTTCGCCACTTCACTCCGTATTGCTCCAAAAGTTCTAGTAAACATCTTTTAAGCTCCAATCGTCCTAGTACCTGTAAAGACTCTAAAACCATAGGAAAAACACCAAAAGACTCTAAACATTGGACTTATATCATGGTCTTAAATGGGTAAAAACCATGATATATCAGATATTATTTGACAGAATGAATTGGCTCGCTTTTCTCAATCAGATGACCGTTAATTTTCAATTTCAAATAAGATTTTGGAACCACCAAGTTTAGTCATATTTGAAAACCCTTATGAATATAACTTAATTTTGGAGTGACCAACTATTCATGTATAATTTATTGAATATTAAAATATTTCTATTCAGTTGACAATGTTTATTTTTCTATTTATCTAAAAAACCAAATTTGGTAACGAACATAAAAAAAATGATTTAAACTAAATTTATTTTTGTATATGATATATTTGTTTCAAATTCAAATACAATACAAACCAAAACTGAAACCATACAAAACCATCCTTATTAGATTATGTTATACCTTTGAGATTATTATTTATATACTATGAAACGACGTTTTTCTAACTAGATTAATACTTAAAAAATTAAAAAACAATTTATCCGCGTATTACGCGGAGAATCACCTAGTATAAAGAAAAATATACCACTCCGTGAATTGTATTCAAATTGATTGCACTGTTTTTAACGTTCATTCGGAAGACCATTTAGCCAAACAAACGAGCTAGGCCAATCAAAACGAGTTCGGCCTGAACCCACGATGTTCAAATCGATTTAGCAATCTCTGTGAAAAAAGGAAAAAATCGACATGAAAAATGAAACTATCATGTATAAATATGTGTTGTATTTCCCTTAGAATTATAATTTTTTTTACATAATTTATTAGTTTATTTAACAAACTAAAACATGTATAAATATGTGTCGTATTTCTCTTTGAAAATATCCACAGTTACACAATACACAAGACCAAGGCCGGGCTTGAAAATAGGCCCAATAGGCATGGGCCTCACCCCCCAATTTTTTTTCTGATTTTTAAATATTGAAAAAGGTTCCAAAATTTGTTGTTTTTACAAAGAGACCTCTAAAATGTTTAAATACTCCTAAAACCCCATCAGAAAAGCTCCCAAATTTTTTTGTTTTTACAAAAAGTCCCTAAAATATTTAAACACTCCAAAAAACCCACTAAATTTTTCTTTTTTTGCTTAGCACCCCCAAACTTTCAGGGCCGATCCTCCACAAGACTTATGGCAAAGTTCTCTTTATTGCTTTTTATCTTAAAGTTATTATATTCTTATAAATATAGTTTTCTTAATTGTTTGAAATGATCCGAATACGATATCTAGATTCACAAACTCATAGTTTTTTTTTTTCCGTCGTAAACTCATAGTTTAATATGGCCTTAGTTACACAAACTTGTTTCAAAACCTCATCCATCTTAATTACCGCCATAACATTGTTTTTTTGGGAGAATTCAGGAAATCCCAGACCTATGAAGAGGTCCAGACTAATCCATGAGGGAGATGCATCTCATGGATAGACCTTCTCTCCGGGTATTCAAATGCCCATATCCGTGTGACCAAATTGGAATTGTTAATAATTCTGCGTTTGAGGAGGCCGTGAAATTGTTATTAGGGGAAAAGCTTTAAACTTTACCAAATTTAATTTATACCGTGTTCTTTATAGGTCAATTCGAAATTAGAGTTCAAACTAATCCCGACCTATACAAATCCTGTTTTCTTATTTTCTTAGAAAAAAAATCTACATAGTGACTATTACTATAACGCAAAGCCGTACGTAGTATAGACCAGTATGGTTGGTTAATTATTTGATTTAAATTATTGACTAGTTGTGTTACAAAGAACAAAATTATTTACTATAACCATTTTCTTAAGGTTGTACCACGTCCACTATCTTTACTCATTGGATTGTACTCCAAATGGATGTCTTTGAAAGAGAAAACACGATACAGAAGGAATATTATGATTTTTTTTAAAGTTCTTATACAAAACTTTAACGGAATTAAATTGGATAGTGATTTTGATACAATCATTTTAAATTTGTTAGCTAGTGCCACATCACATTACATAATATACGTGTAGACAGTACATTTTCTATTGTACAACTACAAATGGTCCCAAGTTACAATTAAAATTTCTTAATTTGTTTCTATTTTTAACAATAAGCCGTGTACGAATGTTTCTAAATTTACACCCTATGTGCGACGACCCTGATGAAATCCCTAATATGTTCAGGATACCAATTGCATTGAAACTCTTAACTCTTAAAATCTTGACTAACAATTTTTTTGCTAAATAGCTAAACCGAAGAAAACTGAGAGAGCTGATATATCACATAGCTAAGTTTGATATTTTATTTATGTTTTCTTAAGATTTATAGAAACTACATGGTGAATATTTGGATATATTATCCACATGACAAGGTTTGAATCTTTATGATTTTACCCAAAAATTGATTTAAATCATATGGAGACACGTTAGTAGAAAATCAACAATAGTACATCATAACCTTTAAGTATAGATTACTTAGAATGAAACACCTAGTAGGTTCAGAATACTAATTGAACTGACTTTTAACTTTTCAAATTTACACATGTAGGGGTCTGACAAAACCAAACAAAAAGTTGCAAATGGGTAGATATCTAATTATATGTCTATGTGTAGTGACTCCTTAATTAATACAATTTCGTTTGTGTAAATTACTATTAAATAATGACGATATGTCGTGTCTCTAATCAGCTTTAGGGTGGTCCAAGTTTATGCAATAACTATAATTAAGGTTAACAACAAATGTTTCTTGTTTGAGTGTTGTGATGAAATAAGTTTTCTCTATTCGATAATAGACATTTTATATACTTCAAACATATAATCAAATTATGACAATTAATTGGGGCATAAAGTAGCCACCTCATCATTTCAAAACAACTTGACTCGATAAATATAAAGTTTGTGGTCCATGTCTTATGTCTTCTTGGGTTTTTAATTAATGTTGTCCCACAATCTTTGCCTTATCGCCACGCCAGTCGTTCATTTAGATGTACGCTCAGAAATTTGTGATTGAGCACGTCGAAGATAACACATTATATTATTATCATTCATGCATGGCTACTTAAATTTTGATTGGTTATACTGTTAAACCAGAAAATTTTGATTGGTTACACTAAAGAGTAATCTCAATAAGCACGACTTCTCATTCCTTGAGCATATAAAAAAACTCAACTTTCTTTTTTAAAAAAGGAAGCTCATTAAGTGACCAAAAAAATCTCATTACTATAAAAAGTAAATGTTAATGAAATTGTTATATACAGAAAAAAAGAATCGGAAAGTTTATGCAGACAAAAGCAATGAGGGATATATTTGAAGAAGACAGGAAGTAAGATATATGAAACTAAATACCGGCGAATCTATGCAAATTAAATATATTATCGTTGTAGAAAACATTCATTCCCCTTAGATATAATCAATTACTTTTGATTAGTACGTGGCAGATGTCTCTTCTTTCCGCATAAAATGCAACAGAGATATATGTTCGTCTGTCATTATGTAGTATGTGAGAATATGCAGTTTTTATCCCTTATGCAGTTAAATTTTCCTTTTCGAAACCATATATACACTATAAAAGAAATATATGCTAGAGTCGTCCAATAGAAGAAATAAAAAATATAGTCCCTAATAAATTAATAATATACTTGAACATAAAATATTTTGATTTCAGGACGGACATATGGGTGCATGCATATGAATTTTCTTAAGAAAAGTAGCTTATTTGATTACAAATATTAGTCTTTAGTCTTTACTAGTTAAAAAACATAACACATTAGTTAAATTGTTTAAACGAACAAAATTTATTAATGGGTGACCTTTACAAAAAACATTTACAGTATTTGCATCAGTTAGAACAAAACACAAACAAAAATCTCACATGGTAATATATATACAACTTTAATGAACAAATGTCTTAAAGAAATCGACCGTTAGACTGATGTAAAATCCAAAAGAAGCATGGAGAGAAAGTAGTAGGGAGTATGGACATGAATAATCAGAACGGTTATGTATTGAAGCTCAAAATATTTATGCTAAAAGTTTCAAAAAGAAAAAATATTTATGCTAAGAAAAACTAAAGTAGAAAAAAAAAACTTTTTCTTTCGTTGCATGCAAACATTTGTTGTAAATTGGTGGACTTCAACACAACACTCGATTTATGTATTAAGTGAAAATCTTATTTTTGTGAAGTATTACTATTACAAAATATAACGATACAATAATTAGATTTTCTTTTTTTTTGGTGATTACAAAAATTAATTAGTTGGTAAAGTAAAAAAAAAAAAAACACGTCGACGAAAGAAACAAAAATAAGAATTAAAATGTCCTACGTATAGCCACGTCGCAGAGAGGTCAAAAAACACAAACCTGCCTTTGCTTTTCCTTGAAAAGGAAAATATGAAATGTGTAAACGGTTCAATGCACCAATCTTCAAATTGTATTTTGCGTACTTTCTTCCAGTGCTCCACCATACCATACGTATTCCATAAGTCATACGATCGTTCACTCAACAAATACAACCAAGTTGGTACAACTGTGAAAAGGTTTCATTCTAAAATTAAACGTTTTAAATAACAAAACTATTTTCATTCAAAGCTATTGTTACATCCCGAAACCAAAATGTGAATTTTGGAAAAAGGTGTCGATCGACACCAGGTATGGGTGTCGATCGACACCAAGTTCAGCGGGTTGTTTCGATTTTAAATTAAATTGTCCGGTTTGTGAGTCGGTTTAGGAAAAACCCTAGGGCTCGACTTTATAAGGATTAGCAGACTCGTGGTCGTGTTTTTGAGAGGCGTAAATCACGAGTTAGAGAATTGAGAGAGATTGTTGGGAGTTTCTGAAGAATTGTTGCAAAGAAATCCCTCGGAAACCTTCTCGTGTGAATCTTAAAGGCGTAGGAATCCTCATTCTTCGAAGTTCGTAGCGTTAGAGGATCGTTTGCTGCGAGTTCCTTGTTGTTCGTCCCCGTTCGTCGCCGTTTCAGTCCGTTCTTCTTCCTTTGATTCATTTTATCGAGGTGAGTGCGCGACCGTAGGCTCGGATAGGCTAGAATTCGAGGAATAAATGGTTATAAATGTGTCTTGTGGTAGAACTGGTCGTTGATTGTGTGTTGTTGTGATTTTCGTGTGTTTTCTGTGTTGATTTCGTAATATAATCGTGTTTCGTGTTCGTGAGTTGATTTGTTCTTCGTGTTTGGAACAGGGTGTCGATCGACACCTAGTGGTTGTGTCGATCGACACCATTGTTGATCAAGCGTCGATCGACACCTAGTGGTAGTGTCGATCGACACCCAGTTGATTCAACGTGAACATCTTTAAATTGTTTATTGTTTGATTTTTGGCTTATGCGTACTTAGCATGTTGATGGAAAAACTGCCTGACTAAGTATTTATTAACTACTTACGCAACTCTTATTCCCATGTGTTGCAGGTAATAAAAATGCGTGATCGCGGAATCAAGGCCAGAGGAAGAGGATGATTAGGATATTGTTAGTTATCTGTTTAGTTCTAGTGAACCTGGTGTTTAGGTTGCTAGTGTTTTCTGTTTCGGTTATTGGAATTGATTGATTGGATTTAATATTTGGTTTGAATATTAATTGAATTATTTTATGAGAATTTCCGTAATTGTTGAATAGCTATAGAGGGTTAGAATTTATGGAATATTAACCTGGGCTATTAATAAAAAAAAAGTGTTGGTTGTTTCAGCTATCATGTCAAATTCTGAAAATTAGTTTAAATCTTGGCTCGGAATTTTGCGCACACATATATATGTATAAAACAATAATTATCAAATATTTCATTATAAACTAGCAACCTAATCTATCGCTATTTGTTTCAAAGTTTTCATATCAATATATCATTTGTCGTATTGTATTACATTACTCATTGCTTTTTTTTTTAGCAAACCGACTAATTAAAATTATTATCTTAACTCTAAAGTAAGAGGAAAAGTTCATCGATACAATCAAATTTAGCTAATACATCGGCTAAAATATTTGCAGAAACGAAAAAAAAAATAGTAGTGAAATCCTCACTAAAACAACGAATATCATATAGAAGAAATTTCAATTCGTTGTTCACTCATTTCGAATTTAGAATTATGACAAACGAAAGGAAAACCGACAAACCATTAAGGGTTCAAAAACATGTGGTTTTACCTACAATCAATGCAGCTTTCATAGCAAGAGCCTCATTGGCTCATTGCTACATGTTTTTTTTCATGGGTTTGCGAAAAAAAAATTGTGTGATTCCATGCAACATAAAATATGTCGACGTTTTTGGTATTTTATTGGAATTGGTCTATAGCTACGGATCACATGTGGTCCCAAAAATTAACACACAAAAACCCCATTTAATCCCGAGATTAAGCGCAATGTAAAAATGATGTATGCAGGCAAGGTATATGACCAATGGAATGATTCTTTCGTATATTTCTTATCAATACTCTATTGGGTAGCTTTGGACAAATATTTTTAGGAGTGTCATTGTATTTCTTTGACAAAATCCTATAATACTGAATCCATGCAAAATAATAATATTAATAATAATATTGAAACGATGCAAAATAATAATAATAAAAATAAAATAGTGACATTGGGTAGAAATCTTATGATTGGAGGTGTGGTGGATGTGAGAAGATGCAAGCAATGTGATGAAATAGAAGACAAGATTTTAAACAACCAACAATTTTTTTTTTAACTAACCCGAATTCATAATTATTAATTCTCAACGACTAATTCAACAACTATCAACAATCAGCGGAAAACCAAAAAATAACAATCCAATAAAAATAAATCCAATAAATCAACCAACTCAAATTCAATTCCAGAATTCCAACGAAATAAATCTAGCAACTTAAAGATCGGGTTCACTAGACCTAACAATAACAATTAAAACCCTATCATCCTCTTTCTACTGCCTTGATTCCGCGATCACATATTTCCTTTACCTGCAACACATGGAAATAAGAGTTGCGTAAGTATTTCATAAATACTTAGTGAGCTGGTCATACCACCTACGTCGTATCACTCATGCTCAGGTAAACACATATTTATATTATTAACCAATATCAACATCACAATGCAAACATAAACAAACTTCGGAACATAATAGCTCGTGTCGAGAGACACCAGCAAGGTGTCGATTGGCACGACCAAAGTGCTATTGTTGAGCGACACCAGCAAGGTGTCGATCGACACTCAACGAGCACTCGTGTCGCTCGACACCCTCCTGGTGTCGATCGACAAGCCTCTGTGATTGCACCAGAATCGAGTTCCTCCTTTCTCAACGCGATTCTGGGCACCCAGAGTCGCAAACCTGCACAAAAGCCATACAAACACACAACAACGATAATCATTAAATTCCACATACATTCACATCACAAAACTCATCAAAAACAACACAAAACCCATCAAGAACATCTGTCATCACCTAGAACCATAGTTACAACTCACCTTGGGGATTAGAGATGAAAGAAATACGGATGGAACGATAAAAACCATGAACACAACCACACACACGGACTGATTCTCACACTGAAACGTCAAAGAAGAACCGACGAATGATTCCTCTACGTTCAAAAAATAATCGAGTCACAAAACTCTCACAAAAGCTCACGAATTCTCTCCTCACAATGTTAAAGCTTTCTCTGTATTTTTCTCTGCAAAAACACGATGACACAGTTCCCAAAGGATTATAAATGCGAGCCCTAGGGTTTGATTCCCTAAACCGAGCCAAACTATGACACTCCGATTTCAGAGCATATATGGTATATGCAGTATATACGGAGAGACTTAAAATAATTGATTTGGCTACCTATATCACCATCTTTTTGGTCACATGTTGTTGGGGTCGGTTTTCACCCGCTCAACGTCAACGTTCAAAGATCAAACGACTAAAGAAATGGCCCTCCGGACTCTCGATGAAGAAGGCGCAACAACACCTGAGTCTTCCCGCGATGCAGAACATGTGGCAGCTGATTAAGTCTAGACAAAGCAGACAATAGACCGGGAGGGAGACGGCCAGGTGCTCGGTACTACGGCGAGCCGACCGCGTGCTCAGACCACGTCGGGCCGACCGCGTGCTCAAACCACGTGCTCTGGCCGACCGCATACTCGGCACCACGTCTGGCCGACTGCGTGCTCGGTGCCACGACAGGCCGACCGCGTGCTCGGTCCCTCAGTGGGCTGACCACGTACTCGGTCCAGCGCAGCCTCCAGCCCAACGCATAAAGACAGCTTGAAGCCCGGTCCAGACACGAAGCCCACTGATGCAACCGACCTTAGCAGGGATGGAATCCGCGAAGACTTAGGAATGTTTAACCGCCTTAGAGATAGTATATATGGTTGATGTAAAAACCCTTGAGAAGGCATTCGCAAATTCATAGACAATCTTACTGGCAACTTTGTACACAAATTGATTCAGAGCAATAACAAACTACTTTCTCATCTCTTGTTGCCCTAACTTACCCTAGAAGTCTCTGCTTCCTCTCGAACCCTAAAAAATCTAATTGTGCTAGCTTAGGCTCCCACAATTTGGCGCCGACTAAGGGGAACCAGAGAATTTCTAACACAGAAGAGCTAGGTTTTCACAACACCACCAACGAAGATGTCAGGCAACAATACCATCAACAGCGAAGGATCCTCATCTCACAGGAACGACGAGGAGAGAGACAACTTCGTGGAAAACCCTGCACGCAACGCCACTAACATCCCAGTAAACGTGACGGAGATGGAGCATATGCTTGAGACACTCGTCAAAAAAGTGCAGGACCAGGAAAAGTACAACGAGGCTACATTGAGCGAACTGCAAGCGCTAAAAAGGAAGAAGCGCAAGAGGACCCACGTCCGACCAACACGCCTCAGCTTCATCACGCCTCAAGCCAATCGAAGGGATCGGCACGAGGAGCTGCCACCTCGGACCAATCGCACAGGCCCAGAAGACTTGCCTCCACCACCGCCTTGTCGGGAATCTGATGAAACTCCCGAGCGTGTGGTGGAAGAATCGGACAAAGATCAACCCCCTCGTTAATGAGCCCGAACCGACACAGCCGCTGACGACGCTAGGGCTCATGGAGATCAACCACCTCCTCGGAAACGTGTCCGAACGGACGCTGCTGACAACGCTATGGCTGATGGAGAAGGAGCTCCAACCATAGCGGAGCTTTACAGGAGGGAGCAGGCGCACAGGGCTCCACAAAGCTCCCGAGACGAAGAGGTCGCTGCGCTGAAAGCCCAGTTAGACCAGGTCGTCTCAGACCTGAGGACTACCAAGCTATAGATGTACCGGAGCACAGGGAAAGCTCTCGGGGTCGCTTTCGTACTGGAGAAAGCACGGAACACGCCTTTTGCTGAGAACATAGCGAGGGCTAAAATCTTCGATCTTGGATAAAACAATTCACTTAACAACAGCTCAAATTGGTCTCGTCGTTGCCAAGCTATTTGACCTCACTCCACCTCGCGTCACACTGGATCACATCGCAGACCCGCAAGGGAAGAGAGGTGAATGGAGAGGCTGCGAGCTCAGAGATTCCCGATACGAACCACGATTCAACCCGCAAGGTGATAGGAACGGACAAAGGGGTTGGAGATTCGTAACAACTCGTTGATGGGCTTGAAGAAACAAAGTTTTAGGCCCAAATTCAATCAACTCGTTCTCACCTCGCAGAGCACCTCGCTGCAAAATTGGCGGACTTAAGTCTACGAGGATCAGTCGCCCCAACACTTCACCTAGCTTAATGGTTCAACAAGCCATTTCGCTGTCAATTCTAGAGCTCGACGTAGAACGAAATCCAATTGTTGCGAGCCTAACCAAATCTAACTGAGCACTTCGCTCCACCTCGCTGCGACAGAGGAGAGCTTCATCTCGCCAGACCTAGCTTCCAATCATCTAGCGGGGACTCAATAATCTTCTCCAAGTCGTTCACCAATCCCTTGAAGTAACTGTACGAATAAGCTAAGTTCTTCTTTTGATCGTTAATCATCCTATCTCTGGGGAGTCCATTCATCTCATCAACCTTCAGCTTCGCTAGCTTCATTTGCGAGAGAAGTCTAGCCTCCAACTCACGGTTTGCCTCGTCAACGGCCTTTTGTACCACCGTCTCTTCACGAAGCCGCATCTCGCTTAGGCTCGCGGAGAGATCCTCAACATGATCCAGTCCAAACCACAACAATGTGTAAGTTCAATGTTTACATAAACGTCTAGGAGAATTTGAGATGAAGTATTCGACCTGATTCCGTAAACCCACGAGCTCCTTTCTCTGCTCCTTGACCTTTGCTTTCTCCTACCAGGCCAAAGCTTTAAAAGCATCGCCTTGAGATTTCTCCGCCGTAATATCTACATTTTTTTGGTTCGCAACATCCTCATAATCGACAGCGAGACTGTTTATCTTGGCGATGGTCTGTAGATACAATGAATCCATCATCAAAACACAACTATTGGTTCACCACTACGAACCACAAGTACTAAACAAGATAATACCTTATTCCCCTGAAGAGAAACCGAGGAGTTGGATTTATAGCAACGCAAGTCAGCTTTGAAGAGGAAAAGAGTAGGAAGGACAACCAACATCGCTAAACAATTGTTTAGAGAACGTCCTACAGTTGTAGGTGGCTCCAGGTGTCTGAAACGGCCTTGGAAACACTAGTGGAGTCCTCTCAACGTCAACCGCGGAAGGTCCGGGGCGTTTCTTCCTGATTACCTCAACCTCGTTATCGGGATTAGCTTAACTCTTGCCCTTACCCTTCTCTTTAGCTGAATGAGCGACAAGGTGAGACTTAGAGGGACGGTTGTCTGGAGCTAAACCAGAAGAGGCAAAACAAGAATACAAAAGCATATGGACCTTGTGAAGCCCAACAAAGATTAAATTAATGAAGACGTCTTCTTCTTCAACATCACCTCGCTCCACGTCATCACTGTTTGCACCTCGCAACACCTCGCAGGAACAACACTAGCTCGTGCTACTTCACACCACCTCTCCGGACCTCGCCGGACCTTGTCAGACCTCGTCGATTACAACGGCTCCAAAATTCTCCTCTTCATCTCACCGCAGCTCCGAATCGACCTCGCTTCCGCCTAATCTATGAAAAATCAGGAGAAGCTTTGATTTTGGCTCGAAAATCCATCTCGCCGACCAAGCCAAGCCCGTCCTTGCAGCCAATTCTGACCTTGCCTCGCCAACCTCGCAGCCGATCTAATGACCTCGCGACCTTGCGACTTCGCGACCATACTCCACCTCGCTGTAGGATCAACTTTGACAACAAGAGCATCGTGGCAAGGTCAAGCGAGCTTCTCTTCTTCGAATTCAACTTCACTAATTCAATGATGCAACAAGCTAACTTTCCAAATGCGTGAGCTCCTCTGCTTCGGACCAACGTCCCATTACCTCGTCGGGCTCCTCCACCGTTGATTAGTTCATCTCGCTAATCCTCTTCAGCCTCGCAGCACCAAAGCATTGTGGCAAAGTCACGCGAGCTCCTCTTCCCCAGAATATGCGAGTTCCTCTAAATCAGAGAATTGGTACACGAGCTCACCATGGGAATCAATGAGTTCACCTCGCAGAAGCTCGCAGGATCTCAATTGCCACTTTGCAACCAATCAGACCCACGAGCAAAGAATCAGCTTCGTCGCACCTCGCAAGCTAGTGGTAGCTCAGAGTCAACTCGCAACGAGTCGACTCGTTTCTTTTCCACCTCGCAGAGAGCTCGGGTGAATTCAAATCAACCTCGTAACCACCTCCTCGTCCTGCTCTCCTCCACTTTGCAAGCTCGATGACTTGCTTCACCACACGAATCAATCTCCACCTCCTCTGAGTCAACGTTGCGAGCCCCTTTTGCCTCATATCCACCTTGTTGTCAATGTTACAAGCTCCGCATCTTGCAGTCAGACAAACAAAATTATATGCGCTTCAAGTCAACAAGACGAGCTCGCTGCGACAACACAGCAACGACGTTCCCAATACCGCGAGCTCAGATTTGTTTAGCTGCGAGCTCTATATAGCTCACACCCACCTCGCGAGCTTGCTACGACACCACTCAACTTCACGAAGCACCTCGCTCCACCTCACTGCGACAAAGGTGCAAGGTGCGGAAGCTCGAATTGAAGATTTCAACTCGTGATTTCACCTCGCGACATCGTTTCTACCGCACCTTGCAAACTTGGTAATCTGACCTCGCCACCGGATAATCTGACCTCGCCGCTCGCCAATTCCTCTCTTCGAAACCAAATCGACTGGCAAACGCGAGCTCACTGAGCCAAATCGTGAGCTCATTGAGTCAACTCGTGAGCTTACTTAGTCAACCTACGAGCTCTAATTTGCTTCAAATCGGCCTCGCTTTTGGCGCTGCAAGCTTCGCAATTCTCAATCAGACCCTGAAAATCAAGCGTTGTGGGAGTCAACAGGGCAAGCTCACTTCTACGATACAACAATGACGGAGCTCATCCCAACTCGGTGCAACCTCGTGACCAAAAGCTTGAATCGTCTTTATTGCCTTCACACGTGCTCATCGTTGCACGAATAGCTCGCCAAGGTCTCCTCATCTCACGATTTGACCTCTTTGCCTTGCAAAGTCAAGATTTACCTCACCTCTGCCTTTTCTCTTCGTTGAATGAACAACGCAAGCTTGCAGTGAGTTGACTCGTTTCACTGCATAGTGAGTCAACTCAGTCACCTTGCCGCACTTCGATAATCCACTTCTCCACCCTGTGTGTCCGTCGCTATAGTTTGTCAAGCTAATGACGCCACTAAATCTAGCTTGCCGAAGATCGCTCTTGTTTTAATCAACGCCGTGACCTCTGAGCAAGCAATTCGAGCTCAATCTGATAGCGGATTTGCGTCGTCCCTTCACAGCGACACAATAAATCAACCTCGCAATCACCTAGATGTTACTTCTCTAAGTTTAACACGCGAGCTCGCCGACCAACAAGCTCTGCGAGTTTGACATCTCTAAAAATCTGCGAGCTCGTCCTCTCCTAATCAACCTCCTTGATTGAATCCCAAGTCTGCGAGCCCAATCCATCAACTCAAGCTTGCAGCACTCGTTCACCTCACCAAGCTCATATCGTCCTCTCCTAATCAACCTCGTAAGCACGCAGCTCTACTAACCAGAACCTCGCCGAACAAGAGCTTGTCCACCTCGTCATGACGGAGCTCGTCCCACCTCGCTGCGACACCATTCAACTTCGCCGACCTCGCAAGCTCCTTTCTAACCAAATCAATAGAGCAAGCTCGTCTTAAGTTCTCAAGCCCTTCTTCTCCAAAATCAGCCTCTACCTTACAATCGGACCGAATCAATGAGTTGGGGTTATCTCGTCGCACCTCGTAAGCTCTTCGGAGCTTAGAGTCACCTTGCCACAAGACGGCTCGTTCCTTCTCTGCCTCGTCTTGATTTGCCATATACGCGACCTCGCTAAGCTCGTAGAACCACTCAATTGCCTCGTCAGGCTCGATTCGCCGTACAAACAACCTCGCGGAGCTCTACCACCTCGCTGGAGTTCCTCTCTGTGAATCAACCTCGCCGAGCTCGACCATGTTACCGCAACACCTCCGCTTCAAATCAACCTCGTGGAGCTCGAGTTAGAACTCAAACGACCTCGCCGCTTCGCTCCACCTTGCTGCGAGCTTGACCTCAACAACGACCAACTTAAAGCTCAATCCCGCGACCTCGCTGTGAGTCGTGTAAACAAAGGAAGCAATCTCGCCTCGCAAGTTTGAATTTTCTGATTATATTTAACCTCGTGAGCTCGAATTAATCTCGTCAAACCTCACTGGCTCTGAGCAAACAAAGCAAATCGAGCTCGCGGATGTTGAAGCGAGCTCGCTGGATCGAATCCAATTAAGTGCAGCTCCTAAGAAGAGCATGTCCTCGCAAGATTTAAATCAAGCTCGCAGCCACGACTCCACCTCGCCAGAGTGAGTCGAGCTCGACCCAACTATGGAACGTGACAACATAAGCTTCGATTTCAATTCAAGAGTTAATTTCGTCGCCTAGCTGTGAATCACCTCGTCACCTCGTGTCACGAGGTTCAGATTCATTATCCTGACTGATCAACAAATGCAAGAAGAAAAGACCTGTGAGCACAGGCTCGACGACCTTGTTGATCAACTCCACTAACCAGCACCTCGCCGTAGCAACCGGACATAAGTCTCACGGTTCAAAAACCACCTCGCAGAGCCTCAGGTTTTACACCTTAACAAAATGTAAGCTAATTTCAGACTCGAAACAACCTTGTGGACTTGGTTACCACGCCAAAATCAGACTTGACGGCCCAGGGTCGATATCCCGCAATCTAGTTCTGGTTGAGGAATCAATCATCCCATCCCCAAATTCAGCTCGCAAGCTTTCTCCTAAACAAACAGCAAGTCCTGCGAGGTCGATTTCTCTAAGGACCAGCACACGAGCCCGTCCTCTCTTCTAAGCCTACTAGCAGACTCAATATTAAATTTATGTCAACCTCAGGAGTTCGTTTTCTTCTTCACAAAGCGAAAACATGTTTCTCCTGCACCTCACGATTGAACTCGCAATCTCACCTCGACCGAGTCAACTCGCGGAACCTCGCACCGAGTCAACTCGCCCACTTCGCCAAATCACAAGATTTCTTTGCCTTATCTCGTGACCTCGGCAACAATCAAACTCACAAGTCAAAATTATGAGCTCTACTCGTTCAACGCGTTGTCCCTCTCTGTCACTTCGCTGCTCGAATCTTGGTTCGTCCACCTCCTCTAAGTCAATGTCGCAAGCTCCTTTCACCTCAAATCCACCTTGATGTCAATGCTACAAGCTCCGCAGCTTGCTGCGACAACACAACAACGACGTCAGCTCCTCACACTTCGCTGGTTTTACGACACTATGACGAGCAAAGCTCAACAAGACAAATCAGTTGTCGCGATTTATGAATCAACCTCGTCGGTTCCGTTATAGCACAACCATCTCGACTTCTTCACCTCGTGGGCTCGTCGACACTTGAGTCCACCTTGCAGACTAATCGATACGCCTATCTCACCTCATGTATGCAAAATGCATCTGCAGCGACTACGGCATCAGCACGGCAAAGACTCGGAGCGATCAAAGCTCTCACCTAGAGCGGCGACGCCACGGTCAACATCACCGCCGTGTTTGTCGTGTTGCATTTTTCCTACAAAGCCAAGTCTGTTGTCTCATCCATAGCCAATATTCATCTACATACAAGTCAACAATGAAGATCAAAAGTAAATAATGAAGGCTAAGCATGCAAGCAAATGAAACACCCACCCAGTCCGCTGCGACGCCACCACCCTTTTCGACGACTACGAGGTGACTTGATCCTTGCAAAGGGTACGTAGGCAGCTTGTCTTCGGACGAGTTCAGTTGCCCCCTCACCGTCAAAATGGGAGGGATTACGCGTTTCACAAGCCTAATCTCCGGGTGAGCTCCACTGAACTCCTCCACCTTTGGGGGGGGTAGGTGTTTTCTTAAGCCTCGTCTCCGGACGAGTTCCACTGATCTCCTACGCCTTAAAGGGGGGGGGGGGAGGGAGTCAGTGTTTTATCTAAGCCTTGTCTCCGGACGAGTTACAGTAATCTCCTCCGTCTTAAGGGGGGGGGGGGGGAGTGAGTGTTTTATCTAAGCCTTGTCTCCGGATGAGCTACAGTGATCTCCTCCGCCTTAGGGGGGGGAGTCAGTGTTTTATATAAGCCTTGTCTCCGGACGAGCTCCACTGATCTCCTCCGCCTTAAGGGGGAGGGGGGGAGTACGTGTTTTCACTAAGCCTTGTCTCCGGACGAGCTCCAGTGATCTCCTCCGCCTTAAGGGGGGGGGGAGTAAGTGTTTTCACTAAGCCTTGTCTCCGGACGAGCTCCACAGATCTCCTCCGCCTTAAGGGGGGGGGGGGGAGTAGGTGTTTTCAAAGCCTTGTCTTCAGACAAGCTCAATCTCTCTAGACGATTTCAGTTCCCTCCTTCGTCTAAAAGGGGGGGGGGAGTGGGGTACCCGTACTCTACTCCTTGACTACATCATCACCAGAAACTTCAGACACTTGACACAAACCTCATCATGAGAACAGCTATGTCCCTCATGGGCTAATCAAAGCTTCAATCAAGTAGAGTCGTTCCGCAACCATTGCTGCTGGCCACAGTGATGATGCGGGAATACGAACACAATGAAATCCTGCATCGGATTCAAAGCGCGCTATATAAGTATCAGTGTTCAGTATTAGGGCGGACGAACCCAACTGATCACTCAGAAACCCAACAAGCGTCGTTGGTAAAATGCAGCTGCTAATGATTTTGTTCGGCATGTACCCTGAACGCTGGTAAAACTTAGGGTGTACTTGTTCTCGGACAGACGTGTCTAGAGAACAGCACCATTCGGCAAAGCCCAACAGCAACGTTGGTAGATAAAGAGCGTGAGCACATTTGCGTTTTCACAGCCTATACAAAGCCTCATTCATGAGCAACCAAAGCCTTATTCATGAGCAAAAAAAAAAGCCTCATTCATTAGCAAACAAAGCCTCATTCATGAGCAAACAAAGCCTCAATCATGAGCAAACGAAGCCTCATTCATGAGCAATTGACCAAGAACAAGCCTCATCCATGAGTAAAAGGACAAAAAAATTTCTTTGTACTGCAGCAACGCAGTGGCTTCGCCAAGCAAAGTAAGGAGTCTTCAAACCTTCAATCAAGCACGAAGTCTTAAAATCTTTGGTAAACCAAACGCTTACAGCGTTGGCAAACACGTGTTTGGCCCCCTTGCCCGCGGCAACCTCGCCACCTGCATTCGGGACACGAGTCTTAAAACCTCCATAGGAAATACGAGGTCTTAAAACCTTCAAAAACAAAAAAAAATTTCTGCAGAAACGCAGCAGCTTCAGCAGACAAAGCAGGAAGTCTTGAAACCTTCATAGTGCTTACGGAGTCCTAAAACCTCAAGTATGAAGTCACCCTCTACTGATGTGTGAGTGGTCATGCCAACAACGCCATGACTTCAAACGTTAACGCTGATACCCAATACATCTTTAACTTGGCACTATTATCTCTAACACTACCGAGTTGGGGGGCTAACTGTTGGGGTCGGTTCTCACCCGCTCAACGTCAACGTTGAAAGATCAGACGACTAAAGAAATGGCCCTCTGGACTCTCGATGAAGAAGGCGCAACAACACTTGAGTCTTCCCGCGATTGAGAACATTTGGCAGCTGATTAAGTCTAGACGAAGCAGACAACGGATCGGGAGGGAGCCGACCGCGTGCTCAGTACCACGGCGAGCCGACCGCGTGCTCGGACCACGTCGGGCCGACCGGGTGCTTGGACCATGTCGGGCCGACCGCGTGCTTGGTCCCTTAGTGGGCCGACAACGTGCTCGGTCCAGCGCAGCCTCCAGCCCAACGACATAAAGACAGCCTGAAGCCCGGTCCAGACACGAAGCCCACTGATGCAACCGACCTTAGCAGGGATGGAATCCGCGAAGACTTAGGAATGTTTAACCGCCTTAGAGATAGTATATATAGTTGATGTAAAAGCCCTTGAGAAGGCATTCGCAAATTCATAGACAATCTTATTGGCAACTTTGTACACAAATTGATTCAGAGCAATAACAAACTACTTTCTCATCTCTTGTTGCCCTAGCTTACCCTAGAAGTCTTTGCTTCCTCTCGAACCCTAACAAATCTAATTGTGCTAGCTTAGGCTCCCACACATGTCTTGAGAGAACTCTAGAGTTAAGCGTGCTTAAGCTGAAGTAGTTTCAGGATGGGTGACCTACTGGAAAGTGTTTTTCAGTATCGTGTGAGTGAGGTAAAAAACACGAGAAAAGATCGCATGGTGATTTGCAGGGTCAGAAAACATGACTTCCGAGCCTCTCGGACTAACGCACCGACCGTCTGACATGGGTGGGCCCATCGGTCAAGAGTGGACATAGAGCCCATAGGGAGATGAAGATTTCTTTCGAGGGGATGAAGATTTCTTCTATGACGGCGGTCAGGGCGTTATAAGTGGTATCAGAGCAAACCCTGACATCTGTGAAGAGTCAGATTGTCGGAGTGACGATCTTGGTATGCGCAACAAGGACGTTGCGATCTGTTAGTGGGGGTGATTGTGACACCCCGGTTTTAGAGCATATATGGTATATGCAGTATATGCGGAGAAACTTAAAAGAATTGATTTGGCTACCTATATCACCATCTTTTTGGTCACATGTCTTGAGAGAACTTTAGAATTAAGCATCTTAAGCTGGAGTAGTTTGAGGATGGGTGACCTACTGGGAAGTAATTTTCAGTATTGTGTGAGTGAGGTCAAAAACACGAGAAACAATTGTGTGGTGATTTGCATGGTGAGTAAACATGACTTCTAAGCCTCCCGGACTAACGCACCGACCGTCTGACATGAGTGGGACCATCGGCCGAGAGTGGACGTGGGGCCCATTGGGAGATGATGATTTCTCTCGAGGGGATGAGGATTTCCCCTACGACAGCGGTCGGGGCGTTATACAAACCGCGATTAAAAATCTAATTAACCCGATTTTGCAATATTGGTGTCGATCGACACACCCCTGGTGTCGCTCGACATGAAGACCAAAAATGCATTTTTTGGTTCGCGGATGTTACAAGATTCACATTGCTTTGTTGTGTTTTTTGCAACAAAAGTATGGGACTTAGCCCCTGTTTTGTTCAAACCAGAGCAGAGGTCTATAACCACAATAAATCAGCTCCTTGAGGCGTGTCATCGTCCAATAAATCTCTTCCATTAGGTCTTACGGATTCTTCCCTTTTCCCATGGTTGTTTTGGAACTTGTGGTTAGCTAGGAATCAATTGATGTTTGAGGATCACCGAAACTCACCGGAGTTCTTGGTAACAAAAATTGATAAGAGAAGCTCGTTCATGTCAAAATGCTCAAGGGACTTGTAAGAAATTACAATCAATTACCAAAACTTCCACAACTCAACTACACTCACAACACTATATCCTCTGTTTTACGGATGCGTCTTGGATTACGTCATCTCGGGATTGCGGGATTGGATGGTGTTTTAAAGACATGAACATGAAGACACTCATGGAAGCATCATCATCAAGGTTGAATGTATGTTCGGCTCTAATCGCCAAATCTTTAGCTATGAAAGATGCCTTTATTGCAACTCAAGGTACGGGTTACTGGAGCATTACTTGTTTCTCGGACTCGCTCTCGCTAGTTTAGTGTGACGAACGATTTGAAACCAATCATTTACGACATTCGATGCCTTAAGGAAGGTTTTCCGTCTATCTCTTTTGTTTTTATTCGACATTCGAAAAATGTATTTGCCGATATGTTGGCTAAACTTGGTATTGTATCGTTAAACTCTACCTGATATGATAATCTAAGTGGGTTTGCTCAAAAAACAAATTATTTAGTATAGTAAAAAATGCCACAACTATTATAATTTTTTGGCTATTCTAATTCAAAGTACACTATTTATGCTTACAAATAGAGATACCAATGTAAACTCATGGTGATATTAATGAAATTGCATGTTTCTGATTAAATGAAATTAAAATATACTCTCTCCGTTTCATTTTCTAAGATTTTTTTATTTATTTCACGAGAATTAAGAAAATAATAAATACAAATAAAATTTCATTTAATAATTAACTAAAAATATAACTCAACCAATGATATATAAGAATACAGAATTTAAAATGACAAAAGTATCAAATCACATTAAAATCTGCATAGAAACTAGTAAACCATCTTATAAAATGAAACAAAAATATTTCTCTTAAAAATCTTATATAATGAAACGGAGGGAGTATAACAGAAAAAATAAATTCTTGTAAATAAGAAAGAATGAGTTTCTACGTTGTGGAATCTTCTAAGTTCTAACCACTTGACCAAATTTCTTATGAAATCTATAGAACCCCACGTTTTTTTGGGCCCTTCAAACTTTGAGCCATTATTTCTGTTTCTGTGTATAGTCATTTCCATGTTTTGACTTGAGCGCGACTCTCCGTGTTGATTTCGTTTTATTTTATTTATTTTTTATTGGTCAAAATTATTCCATTCAAAGAGATGAAAGAAACACTAGAAACTCCACGAAAATAGCAGGTGTATAAATATCTCAAAAGGGTAATGGAGAGATATATATGCTGTATCCAATGGGAAACAAAAGCCATAGAAAAATTTGGAAAACCATAGCCGAAACATTGAAAAGGACAAAAAAGAGTTTTAGGAGATAGAATCGATCTTCAATCATTAATAATTTACTTTAGCTTCCTCTCCCCCTTTACTATATGCTTCGACAATATTCCCTTTCATTTCTCTCCTTAATTAATTTTGACTATAATTTATTCATTTGTTTTGGTAATCAGAACGAGCCATATTTTCAAAATATCTCAAGTTCTTGACCCATCCTCGAGGCCGATGGAATACTGTCTTATTTTATTAATTTAATCTAGCTACTTTTATTTATGGTTATAAATATATATTTGTCCATTAACTTCAGCGGCAAAGTTTGTAATTGTTCGTCAAAATGTGATGTTTAGTTACTGATAAACTAATAACGTAGACGCCGAAACATGTATACATGCAAATTTATCTTATTATGTTCTAGAAAAAAAATATGTCTCATATTTAACAAGTCGAACATTTCAGAATCCTCTCCCTCGAATTATTATTTATTTGTATGATTGATTTTGTTTCTTTTTTCTAGAACATATCATTCTTAAGACTGTTTTATGAGTGGTACACGTATGTCATATGTGGATTCGTATTTTTCTGTCGTAAATAATTTAGCACTTTGGCCATATATATAATCTCTAAGCTTCTAGCAATTCAGTTTCATTGTTTATAAGTAATTTAATTAATCTGATAGATAAGATATTGTATGTCTGACTAAAGTTTTTTTTAGTTAAGCTTTTACTTTAAGAACTGATTAAAGGGTTTGAGTGACGGATTTCGCTTTGTTACTCGGCCAACTAATATTAATTATTAGCATTAAGCTAGCGTTGGTAGACGTTTTATGTATGAATGTAGCAGTTTCAACTTTATTATATCAAATGTGTATGGAGAATGAGTAATGGCTTATCTTTTGATCTAGAAAAAAATAAAAAAAGTAAAAAAGAAAAAAAGAAAGAGTAATGGCTTATCTCCATCAAGCCTATGTTCATGGTTCATAGAGACAAAACGTGTACTATTCTGGCTAATATAGATTCAATAGACCGATCATAATGATATTGATGCAGCGTAACATTAGGATAATTATCATTTATTTGTATATTAATTATGTTAATGTTTATCTTTTAGGAAATCTAGAATATTCCATAGCTTTTCTAGAGTTTTTTATGCTTTATTATAAATAAGCCATTTAGCCTTCTTTGTATTCAGTTTTTTATTTGATTAATAGAAAGCTTTGCTTTAGAGGGAGATTATTCTTTATCCCTTGTTCTTGATTCGATTAAGTTCATCAGATAAAAAGCAGGTCCCAAGCGAAGATTCGTTGAATCCCTTGATTGAGTTGGCAGGTCCCAAGCGAGGATTCCTTTGAATCCCTTGGTTGAGATGTCCGTATTTAGTAAGCATTAATTAATTTTTTAGTAAATCATAGATAGGTTTATATCATTGAGAGCTATGTGTAGCATAGCTAGATAAATGTATGTGTGTCGAAAAGCTAGATTGGTATGAACTGTATGAAATCAGAAAACGATAGGGTCAGGGGAGGTTTAAATCATCCACACGATTGTCATTTTTCCTTTATGTGGTAGCAACATACATAAATTTATATGCATACATCATATATCAATGTGGGTCACATAGGTGCTTGAATTATTGAGGTTTGATTAGCCAATGTTATGTAAATTTGGCTTTTGAATTTTGGGTGCTATGAAAGACTCTCATATAACCTAAATAAACGAATTTTGCGCGAAAATTATTTTACTAACCAACATAAGAAATATTTTTGAAAATTAAAAGTAATATATATATATTTGTCATTTTAAAAACAAATTTGAATATAACTCACGAAACTACTAGATTTGAACTCTGACTCGACGGTTGCACTACTATAACAATAGATACTTTATAAATTAATACTCACCTTAAATTAATGAAATTTTTCAGTCCCGAGTCGGGCCAATATAAAAATTAACAAATTTCGATAAAGCAATAAAATTATATATTTTTTGAAACTCTTATGTAAAATACGGTCTCAATAATAGTATAAATTAATAATCATACATTTTATACATATATTCTGTAAACATTTAGTAAAGTATGATTCTCGTATTATTTGTTTTGTTTTAAAATTGGATTGTCGTTGTAACTAATTTATAATGTTCCTTATTGCATGTAAAATTTATAGTGTTATTATCTCGTCTTCAACTTTATTGAATAACTACCATAGTTTCTTCTTAACTCTGAACTTCGGAATATGTATCACTATCATTCGAATAGTAAAGTAGACTATTGACATATTATGATAACTGAGATTATTAACATAATATGGGGTAAGATAAATATTTAAATAAATAAAATTTTAAAAGAATTTGTATGAACTTTAAGGTAAATCTTTCATTCTAAATATATATTTTTTATAGAATATAGAATACAAAAAATGTATCTCTATAAATTAATAAATACTAATTTATCGATAATTAATAATTCTCTAAATTAATAAACTTTTAAAATTCCAGCATTATTAATTTATAGAAATTTTACTGTATTATAATTGGTCTACATGTATTGTATATACGGACTTGAACAAAAATGATAACACAAGATCAATACTAGCACAAACTTGTTTATGTATTTAAATGTTCAATATTATATACGATCGTATTGGTACGTATGAATAAGTTGTCTAGGGAAGTTGGGGGAAAGTGGTTGCAAATTTGAAAGAACGGCATGTGAACGTTCGGAAACAAAAACATGCTATTAGGCACCAATCAATAAAAAAATCTGATCGGTAAACCAAATTTTGTTTTCCAATAGTAACAAGAGATGGACAGTTTAAGGTGTCGGAGAACCACAAAAGTGGCACCTCTCATATTTTAAAAAATTAGACGAAATAAAAAAATATTAAAATAAAAAAAGATAACGAATAAGAACAAGAAGTATTTAACAAACCCATGATCATTGCTATCATTCGCCTACCACGTCACTCCTCTTTGTCTATTTCTTCCAACTTTTAATATCTGTTTTAACTTACCCTCGAGAAATGGAGAGAATTGTTTCGGTTTTTTCTCCTATTTTCCCCCAAAAAATATTCTGATTCCCTTCATCATAAAAATATATATTATGATTGACGGATATTACTACATTATTAGACATTTACTAAAAGTGATAGAGACATGCATCCCTCATTTATATATAAGATTATATATCAAAATATAATTTCCAACTAGCTTAAAAATTAAATTAAACATAATAAAATATGTATAAAAAATAAGAATCAATAAAATAAAAATAAGAAACGATCGAGTCCTGAAAATAAGGGGAAAAACCAGGAGAAGAAGAGCAGAAACAGAAAATACACTTGAAGACACGTAAGCAGAGAGAGAGACAAGAGTTGCCTAGTCAGCATCTGATGACGTGTCATGTAGCTCTCTCGTGTGTGTCTCTACAAACTCTAAAGAAACGGCTAGTTTGGAGAAGTCACGTGACTGGCACGAGTTTTTCATTTTCATGCTATTTTGCATTATTAAATTATTAATTACGCCTCTCCCGTAACGTATCAGTTTTTTGTGGTTTATTTAAAACCTTAATTATTTTTTTCTCACGCGCGCCGCATCCTTTTGACGCGTGGAGTTTTACGAAAATCATGCATGATTTAACGTTTTCGTTTTATACTGTACAAGTTAATAAAAAAATAAAAAACGTCTTCTTCTAATCTAGACGAAGAGAACCTGATCAGGAGATGTGAATGAGAATCATTTTTCTTTATCCTCCTTAATTCGGAAAGCCATTGAAAATAGCAATATGTAAATGCAAACGGCGTCGATTTGCTGCGCATATATACTATTTTTACTATGTTTTGTGCTAATCTAAAACTCCTTCTTGATTTAATCTAGTCATTACACGTAGATTTATAGCTTTGTTATATCCATCCTTAATCAGTTTTACCTAGCATTCCATTTTCATCTAGAATCCTTCACACACACACAAAAAAACTAAACTTTCGATTTCGTAATATGAAACGAATAATATCCTCATTTTAAGACATATTTTATATAAAGAGAATACGAACAAAACAAGCAGATTCACTGTAAGCATATCTTATATATAATTAGAGAGTTCTCTCCATCTAAAGTGTCCACATAAGCAAAACTACTTATAAAACTATTTAATTTTTATATTATGTTAATTAAATACATGCTAAATTATATTAATTATTTTTCTAACATAAAATAATTAAATTCAATTGAAAACGTGAATTACTAAGTAAAATGAATGAAAATGAAAATGAAATTTATATATATAAGAATATTCAAGATTTTATAAGTAATAATAATATGAATTTATTTCTTACGATAAAATATATATTACACATACAAAAAAATATAATATGCTTATGAATTAAGTAATACAGTAAAAAATAAAATGAGAAGACCATATTAAGAGAAAATAGAACAAAACAAAAAAAAATTAAATTGATTTTAATATTTAAAACAAAACATAAAATTTGAAAAGTTTATTTCTTAAAAAAGGTTTTCACCTCAATTAAAAACAAAGTCTCACATTAAATCAATCTTACATTTTTTTTAACTACACATTACACATTAAACGCGTTTACAAAATAATATTCTAAAATCTTAAGTATTTTCCTATGTTGAACAAATATATGGTAGATCTAGAAGACAATATATACATATTTGATGAAAAACAATATCATAATTTATAAAATAGAAATTTTGTTAATGAATAAATTAGATACAAAGTGAAGTCCTTTTTAATTTTTTCAAAAAAAAACCTCAAATGGCTAACAATAGATAGAAGAATAATAAAATGTGATAAATTTATATGAACATGAAAAACAAAATTCAGTGTTCCAATATATGCATTCTCACTCCATATGGAGTATCCTCATCATAAAAAAAATTGGTAGAATAAAATTTATAGTAAAAATTCATGAATTCATGTTTATTTATATTTATTACTACTTATAATTATTAGAGATTGGAATTAAATTAAAACAAAAATAATAACAGTATATAAAAAATATGAAAGGAAGACGATAAAAAAGTAGATGTACGGAGAAAAACAAAACTAGGTTGAAACATGACGAAAACAGTATTAGTGAAAAAGTATGCAAAGAGAATTTGACTAAAACTTAGAAAACATTAATTCACAAGACTAACATAAAATATTTTAGATTTCATTCATTGAAATTTCATAAAATATATGACATAGATTATGGATCATGGTAATCAGATTTTAAGATAATAGAACAAAGAACAAATTTTATCTAAGACGCAATTCACTACAAAACGTAGCTTCAAGATCGCTTGTTGAAATCATAGAAACCACATGAAAAGAATTGAAAACTCTAGAATTGAAACACTAAAGTAAACACAATCGTAAAATAAGCTTAAAATTAAATCAGCTAAAAGGAACTAACATTAAAAGGCTCCATAATAACTACAAACAAAACAAAAGTGTTAGCTACAACTTTTTAACAATAAACCTAAAAAACTGAATACATGACTGATATGAAATATTTGGACTGTTAGGTATTGGATGCTCTTCGTAAAATCAAAGGTATATGACATAAATAGTTTTTGGTGCAACTAAAGTATTAAACAAACATAGCTTTTTCTATTGATCTATTACTAATTATAAATACATATTATGGTTTTTAGAGTAATCCAAAATGTATAACAACTATATGTACCAACTAATATCAAGAAATGGATTTGTACAATCAAAATATTATTAAAACCCAATGTTAATATATTATCTACATATAAGTAATGTTTTAAAGTGTCGTAATATTTAACACTAATTATATTTGATAAAACTATTACATATGTAAGTTATTTATTTATACAAGAACATATTCCAAATTGATTAATTACGAAACATGAACTACATTACATAACCTACAAAAATACAAATACTCCCTCCGTTCCAAAATATAAGTTGTTTTGGGTGTTTATTTTTGTTTCAAAATATAAGTTGTTTTGAGAATCCTAGGTAATTTTCATCTTTATTGAATACTGTGTGACCAATAATATTCTGTAGTATTTTTTAGGTTTGATTAAATTATATTTAGTATGTATATTAAATGATATTTTTTATAAGAAAAAGTAGTTTCTTAAACACCGTACTTTTAACCAAAACTACTTACGTATTGGAACGGAGGGAATAGTAAATAAACTTACGGGTCAATCTCTAGTTTTAATTAATTAGCCAATGATTAATCATACAATTCTATATGATTGTAAACCAGGTCTACATTTATTGTATTCCTTATACAATGAATATATGCGACAATATTTGTTTTCGTCATTAAATATATATTGTATTCATTAAATAGCTTGATAGGTGGGATATTTTGAATCGTCCAACTCGTAAGTGAATTTTTTTACTAAACCGAAATGCAATCTAGTGATGATTTCCCCTATATTGGTTGATGTTGGGTAGATTTTTGGTCACCGTGATATCAGTCTTATCGTCTTTAAAGTACAAACTAGTGGAATCAAAATGTGATTTTTTTGAAAGCTAATTCTCTTTAAAAAGAAGGCGTGAAGAAAATGAAGTTGTGAAATAGGAGGTGTGAGTCACGCGCGTTTGAGATGCGAGTTGGGGAAGGAAATAAGTAGAATTGAGTGAATGATGTACCTACTAATATCTCCACTTGTCATGCAACCAGGCTGAGTTAGTTTCCACTTTTCTTATTTTTTTATTATACTAAACACGTTACACGCTTCGAAATAACTCGAAATTAAAAATCAAAATATTTTTTTTGACTACAATGGTTATTTTGGAGCTATATATAAACCCACCTGAGGCTCATTAGTTTCCTCCATGAAATAAAAAGAATCATATTTAGAGAGAAAGAAACCGGAGAGAGAGAGATATAGAAAGCTTTAGGGTTTCAAAATATAACTGAGATCCTTTAGAAAATCTCCGTACGGGAATTTTTCTTCTCAATCTCTATAGAAAATGGGAATCATGATCAATCACCATTTGCTCGCATTTATCTTCGGAATCTTAGGTAATGTTGATAAATCCACAAAGCCAAATCTTAGTTTGTTCATCATCGATCTCTTCTCTTCACGTTTTCTTTGATACTTTTTTTTTTAATTATTAATTGTTATTATAATTATTTAACTAGTCATAGCAATGATTCGAATGGAGATATATGATAAGGAATTTGCAACAACTGTAATGTTGCAACTTCGTATCTAAGCTTCTCAAAAATATTATAAACTAAGTGTGTACGGTTCCATTGTATTACCAAGACGTTGATTAAACCAACAAAAAATTACTAAGGATGAAACTAAAATGATCGATGGAAACTTCTCATGATTCATGACCTACCTACCAATATATATTTATTATTTTTTTGTTTTTTTTTCTCTTACGTTGTTTCTAGGTTTTTCTTCATTTACAAATCTAGACGAATCATTTAGGATGATAATGATTTTCTAATTCTGTAACAAAAATCCCAAAACTACCAAAAAATAAGTTAATACGTAAGCTTTTAATTAAAATGAAATCGTCACGCATTGTTAACTATATACTCGGTACGTGTAGTGCGGTTAATGTAGCAATTTAATTTCCCGTTGAGGTTGGTAGAGAAACTCGGGTAGATTCATAATTCATTTACTTGTGTCTCCACAAAACTGGAAGCATTTTTTATTATACGATCAACTCAATTTCTTTTTGTTAATCTTTTTTTTCAATGGAATTTTACAGGAAACATAATATCCTTCCTCGTGTTCCTCGCTCCACTGTAAGTACAAGATACGATTATTATATTAACGAAGAAAACTTGTTAATTATAAGAAAATTTATCTGATTTTGCTTTATTTCATTATGCAGGCCAACGTTTTATAGAATATTCAAGAAAAAATCAACTGAAAGTTTTCAGTCTCTACCGTACCAAGTGTCGTTATTTAGCTGCATGTTATGGCTCTACTACGCATTGCTTAAGAAAGACGCTATTCTCCTGATTACCATAAACGCCTTCGGTTGCGTCGTGGAAACCATCTACATCGCCATGTTCTTCACTTACGCCACAAGGGACAAAAGGGTAATTTCCCCCGCCTCGAACGTAAAAAATGAATGTATTTTTATGGCTTTGATGATTAATTTGCTTTTTATTATTATATGTGTTTTCAGACCTCGGCACTGAAGTTGTTCGTAGCAGTGAACGTTGCTGTCTTCTCGTTGATTCTATTAATTACACATTTCCTGGTGAAAAGTCCTAGGCTTCAACTCTCTGTCCTTGGCTGGATTTGCGTTGCTATATCAGTTTCTGTTTTCGCTGCTCCTCTCATGATCGTGGTAATTATTTATTCAATGTGAAGTTATTAAATAATCAATCATTTTCAGAAAAAAAAAGTTATTAAATAATGATATTTTTGTTTGCTAAATTTTTTTTTTGGTTGTTGTGAAATTGAAGGCTCGTGTAATAAAGACAAAGAGTGTGGAGTTTATGCCCTTCACGCTTTCTTTCTTCCTCACTATAAGCGCCGTTATGTGGTTTGCTTATGGCTTATTCCTCAACGACATTTGCATAGCTGTAAGTATTTTTTTTTGTTTTTAGCTATTTTCATAATTTTATATTTTTGGTTGATTAAGGTCTACTAATTATTTCATTTTTGTAGATTCCAAATGTGGTGGGATTTGTACTAGGGATGGTACAAATGGTTTTGTACGGAATTTACAGGAACTCAAATGAAAAGAAAGTGAATTATTCAACATCAACAGAACAACAACTTAAGAGTATTGTCGTGATGAGTCCGTTAGGTGTGTCGGAAGTGCACCCAGTTGACGTCACGGTGACGGAGACGGTGGAGGTCCCACTCTCTGACTCCGTTCGTGATCATGAAGATCCTTCCAAGGAGATGGAGCCGTCAATTGTAGACGGAAAGTGCCACGTGGTGACTGCTCCTCCTCAATCTGTTTGAAGTGTCGAATTAATATATTTCTCAAAAATTTAAGAAGCAAAATATCTCTCTCTCCTTTCATCTCTCTATATTTCTCTCGGAAGAAAATTGTATCGATGGTTTGTAGTGTTCCATTTTTGTTTCGTTTGCATAAAGGTTTTTAGTGTGTTTTTTCCCTTTTAGTGAACATATTATATTGGATAAGTTTCAACTAGTGCTCTTACTAAATTGGATATAATAAATCGCAGTTGATTACTCGTATCAGTTATAAGCTTTTTGGCCATTTGTTTTTTTTTTGGTTATGATTATTTGTTTTTAACGATGTCACCGTCAATTAGACGACGAATGGTCTTTGTACCATTGACGACATATTGTCCAACGATTTTGAGGTTTAACAACTTTATATAAAAATCAATTAATTAAGTCAAGAGTCGAAAAATGTGTTCTGCGTTACGCTATATGAAACATTAGGTAGAGAAAACAACTAAACTAGCCTCGAGTATATATATAAACAAAATAGCCAAATAAATCTTGATAAAAAAAGAATCAAATTGAAGTACAAGGATCATTTGTGTATGTTCAGTTTTTCTAAAGAAACAAATGTATTTAAGACGTACCACCGTTTTAGCTAATTTGTTGTATAAAACGGTGGAACGTTTTGTACAATGCCAAGCTGAATTAACATCATCAACAATCAAGTATGTGACAATCACTCGAATATAGCGGCAATATGCAATATTCGAAAAAATTGCAGAAAAAGAACTTAACATATATATCTATATAACATGAATGTTATTATACAGTATAACTTAAGATTTTAAACGGTTGATGGTAAATGTTATTATATAGTACTTTTGGTTGAGTGATTTTCCTTTTGTCAAAATCGTAACCCAAGAAGAAACTAAACTTCAAACGTTTCGAGCAACACCATTAGGAATTTCTCGAGGAGTTTCACAGACTAAAATAACATTAAAATATAATAAAAGGAAGATAGAGTATGAAGAGTTTCTCATTTGGGAGACTTTATAAACTCCTCGTAACCCCCCATATGCCACATGTCTTCATATTACTATCTAGAATTTTATTTGTACTTTAAATTTAATTAAATAAATACACAATATTAAAAATAATAATATTATTTACATTATTGAGATACTCTTTTAAATCTCTCATTGATGGAGATGCTCTTAGTTGCATCAACATTGCAAACCCAATTGGATCTAATTAGTGGGTCTAAAACTTAAAAAATTATTAAAACACACACTATCTTCCTTTTACTCAACTTTATACCTTCTCTTTTATCTTTTTACTCAAATTTTATTAATTTTATATTTAAACACTCTCTCTTCCTTTTAAGAACACTCTTCAAAATATCTAATTTTAGACACTTTCTCTTCATTTTAGACACTCTCTATTCTTTTTATTCAAATTTTATTAATTTTATATTTCAATATACCCTACAAAAACACTATATTTTCTTTTTACAACCATTTTAATAATTTTATATTATAAGAACACCACATTAGACTCCAAGGGATCACCATTGAACATGCTTTTATAGTAAAGAATAGATCTTTGAAATAGTCAAGAGGTCATGGTAAAAAGTCATTGACCAGCAAAAAGTCCATTTTAGAGTAAATACACTGTCAAAAAGTAAAAAAAATTCTCGACAAAATTTTTGACAAGACCCAAGCATAATCTTACGATCTCAATTTTTGACAAGACCCAAGACCCAAGCATAATCTTCAAAAAATTGTCAGATTGCGAGGGCATGTGACCCACGTTGTCCGAAACTACGCGAGTGTGGACATAAGCCACACCACGTCACCACATGAACAACAATAACAAAAGAAAGAGTCTAGAAACACTAATAATACTGGATCTTTGCAATTCAATCATCAATCAGATGTCAAACATCCCCACATGTGACTCATCAAAAACTAATCTATCAAAAGAGTACAAAAATTTACATGAACATTGTAAATTCTCAAGAATCTTAACTAGAGTTTTGTTATTCAAAAGAGTAAGAAACCCTTTTGCTAGTATTGCAACAACACAATGTACATCAACTCTTAGTCTCAATGTTTTTTGTTTTTGTTTTCTATGTTTTGATAATAAATGAAGTGTTTTGAGAGAAATAAGAACAAAAAAAGGTCAAGACCAAACCGGTTTTACCCGGTGCTGTTGCTCTCTGAAGTTCCTTGCTCGCTTTGTCTTCGTTTCTCCCTTAAACTCTCTCCCCACATTTTAGCCTCTGCAACCGCACGCTCTCTATTGATATCTCGGTTCAATATCCGAGCTGTCTCTCTTGGCGAATCTTCCTTCTCGGAACCTTCTAGATCGAATTTACTTCCCGAGCCTCCTCCTTCGTCGTTCCTTGTTATTAACTTCCCTCCTCTTTCGTCTCGGTTTCTCTTCTCATTTTTGTTTGGATCATAACCTTGGTTTGCAAGATAAGAGAGTGCAGTGACCACATCCGCTATGAGCGGACGTGTAGCCGCTTGCTCTTGGATACACATCGAAGCCACGGCTAAAGCTTGATACAGCGCACGAGTTGGAAACCGCCCCTTTAACTTAGGATCCGCAAGTTTTACGAACTTTCGCCTATCGTTGAACAGTGGGCGAGCCTGTTAACAACAAAAAGTTCTCAACTTTTGATCCATATACCAAAAAAATTCTCAACGTTTTTGCGTAAGAGAATGACAAAAAGCAAAAACTAAGGACGGTGAATTTATTTACCCAAGCCACTAGGTTCTGCTCTCCATGAGGCATCTCGCTGTCTATTGCTTTACGACCAGTGATAAGCTCGAGAAAAACCACACCGAAACTATAGACATCTGATTTTACAGTCAACTGCCCAGTCATTGCGTACTCGGGAGCACAATAACCATAAGTGCCCATGACTCTAGTGGAGACATGCGATTTATCACCGGTTGGTCCGAGTTTGGCAAGTCCAAAATCAGAAAGCTTTGGGTGAAAACCTTCATCTAGTAAAATGTTTGATGACTTGAAATCTCTATAAATAACCGGAGGATTCGCCTTATCATGTAGAAATTCCAAACCTTTCGCCGCACCAGCAGCTATCTTCATTCTCATGTTCCAATCTAAAGCCTCCTTATCCGGTGGAAGATCTGAGGCAGAGGAGAAGCCGAAACAGAAAAAAATAAAATATATTTATTTGTTAGAGACTGCCACAAAGCAACTACTACTTTTCAACACAAGTCTACATGTATAATCTATATAGGTTGACTAAGTTAGGATGATGAAGAATCTGCTAAAGTTAGGGTTGACATTGACTAAGATCACAAAGAATCTTTGAGTTGATATTGACTAAAGGTCCCAAAGAATCTCTGGAGGTCTAAAATGGTGAAAGATTAGAAAGGCGTGGGAGATTTACCATGGAGGTGATCTTCCAATGATCCTAAAGGCATAAACTCGTAGACCAAGAGTCGTTGATCTCCATCAGCACAGTAACCGATAAGATTGACTAAGTTGGGATGATGAAGAAGGCTTAGCATAAGAACCTCTACCAGAAATTCTCTGTTACCCTGTAGACCATTCCTGTCCAATTGTTTAACAGCAACAACCTGAAAAAGACGAAAGAAAAATAGATCAGAGATACAACATCATTAATGTACGCATAATCATCACGCAAACCAACTGATCGGTAACAGGTAGAGAACAGAGGAGAAAGAGATTTCCTTTAGGAAACGTTAGAACCCCACAAACACACGTATTATAAAACGAACACACGTATTATAAAACGGAAGGAGGGTGCTTCTTAGAACACTCATATAATATACGAAGTAAAATCACCCGCTAAACATTCAGTAACAACAATGGTGTGCATCTTCAAATCTAGAAATGCAATGCAAGTTCCTTAGATTCAAAAAAAAACAAAATATAGGTTACCTGACCAGTGTTGTCAAGCCTTCCTTTGTAGACACGTCCGAAACCACCTTCGCCTAAGAAAGTATCGGAATGAAAGTTCATAGTTGCAGCAGCGAGCTCACGGAAAGCGAATGTATGAGCAGCAATTTTTTCAAGACCATCCCTCGGAAGTAGTAGCTCCCTTTTTGATCCTCCATTGTTCTTTAAGCTAAGCTTCTCCCCACCTGCAACATCATCTAGAACTAATCAATCACCAAAACTAATCTCTCAACAGTATTCTAATCCCCAGTACCAACCTAAACTCCAATAACAAATCATCCTTAAGGCATAAAACTAGCAAACTAACAAATCATCCTCATCTTTACTCTGAGGACAAACTTGAAACTTTTCTCAATCAGATCAAAACAAGTGAAATTGAAGCAAAGGATTCTGATTTTCCTTCATCTTTTGACAAGTTAAATCAGAACGTCCCCGAATAAGCCTAAAAACATCTCACAAGCCATAGTAAACAGTGATTGAGATCAAATCCGTTTAAAGCCTAATCAGGATCAGACTACCAGATCTTGAGAACATGTAAAACAGTGATTCAATCCAAAATACAAACCTGAAGGTAATCCAGAAATGTTATTGGATATTGTCGGTTGTGATTGTTTCTGATTTTTGGATTCTTCCACTGGATTCAGCTTCTCGTCATCACTCGAATCAAAACAGGAGAAACAACCCATCTCTATACCCAAAAGCAGTAATCAAAAGCTACGCAAAACCCTCGAATCCTAAAGAGAAATCAATGAACAGAAACGATTGAAAAAGGGGAAAATTCGGAAACTTTTGCTATACCCAGAAAGAAAGGAAGGGAATTGAGATTCTGGGTACCACAAAAAGCAGCAACTTTTGTTCAGATTCGAACTGGTAAAAAAAAAAACGAATTGATGTTTTGGGAGAGAGAGATATGAAGCAGCTTCTTTTGTCGTCCACGAGTGTTCACACTTATTACCATCACCGATTTAACAATGACGCGTTGCGGAAACTCAGTAAAATCTCATTGGCTTCTAACTTTTTTTTTCGTTGACGATAATCTTTAATTCAAGCAAATAAACATTCTATTTAGAATTCAGGACAAAATATATTTCTTTCTTTAAATATTTCATTTTCCCACTTACAATGATTTGTTTGGTCAATTCAATTTGAAGGACAAAAACTTTGCTTTTTATAAAAGTTGAAGAACCAAATTCTGTTTTAATGGGTTAGATTGGTGAGATCTTTATAATCTTTAAACCACTTTTTAATTTGTACTGCTTTAGATTGTACAAATCACGAAAACTTTACCAAAAACTTTACTAACACTATTACACTAATTTTTATTTATAAATATTTATCTCAAATCTTTATCTATACAGCTTTGAAAAAAGCTAGGTTACCAATCAGACTCTATATATTTTGTTACCCTTATAGGTTTGTGATTGATAAAATTATTAAATTGTTATCACACTGTTTTTTTTTTCCAATTTTACTAGACACCAAAAAAATTATATGAGAAGAAAATGATAAAACTGTGATAATTTTGTTTTTAATGGAAACGCAGTTGTATGAAAATAATTTTTATTGATTTGAAAACTATGAGGTAAATTTGTTGCGTGTATATATATGTGAGCATCAGTTTCTTTAGTACCTATATTTTTTTCCATCCATGTGATTTAAATTTACAAAAATTGATAAAATCATGTATCTATATCAATTATATTTTAAAAAATATATTTTAGAATTTAATTTTAGAAGTTTACATATTGTGTAGTATGTCAAGTGTGATGCAAAAAAATATGCAATTGAATTCTTGTTAGGACGAAAAAAAAATTAGGTCTCTAAATTATACATACCACTTTTTTACATACCATTTTTTAAAGTTTTTTTTTCGAACTATACCGATGTTTCGAGACTAAATGAAGTGTTAAGACCCAACCCGATTTTAACCGGTACTGTTGCTCTCTGAAGTTCCTTGCTCGCTTCGTCTTCGTTTCTCTCTTAAACTCTCTCCCCACATCTTAGCTTCTGCAACCGCACGCTCTCTATTGATATCTCGGTTCAATATCCGAGCTGTCTCTCTCTCGGCGAATCTTCCTTCTCGGAACCTTCTAGATCGAATTTACTTCCCGAGCCTCCTCCTTCGTCGTTTCTTGTTATTAACTTCCCTCCTCTTTCGTCTCGGTTTCTCTTCTCATTTTTGTTTGGATCATAACCTTGGTTTGCAAGATAAGAGAGTGCAGTGACCACATCCGCTATGAGAGGACGTGTAGCCTCTTGCTCTTGGATACACATCGAAGCCACGGCTAAAGCTTGGTAAAGCGCACGAGTTGGAAACCGCCCCTTTAACTTAGGATCCGCCAGTTTTATGAACTTTCGCCTATCGTTGAACAGTGGGCGAGCCTGTTAACACCACAAAGTTCTCAACTTTTAATCCATATACCAAAAAAATCTCAACGTTTTTGCGTAAGAGAATGACAAAATGCAAAAACCAAGGACGGTGAATTTATTAACCCAAGCCACTAAGTTCTGCTCTCCATGAGGCAGCTTGCTGTCTATTGCTTTACGACCAGTAACAAGCTCGAGAAAAACCACACCGAAGCTATAGACATCTGATTTTACAGCCAACTGCCCAGTCATTGCGTACTCGGGAGCACAATAACCATTAGTGCCCATGACTCTAGCGAAGACATGAGCTTTATCACTGGTTGGTCCGAGTTTAGCAAGTCCAAAATCAGAAAGCTTTGGGTGAAAACCTTCATCTAGTAAAATGTTTGATGACTTGAAATCTCTATAAATAACCGGAGGATTCGCCTTATCATGTAGGAATTCCAAACCTTTCGCCGCACCAGCAGCTATCTTCATTCTCATGTTCCAATCTAAAGCCTCCTTATCCGGTGGAAGATCTGACGCCGAAAACGGAAAAATAATATATTTATTTGTTAGAGACTGCCACAAAGCAACTACTACTTCTCAACTCAAGTCTACATTTATAATCTATATAGGTTGACAAAGTTAAGATGATGAAGAATCTGCTAAAGTTAGGGTTGACATTGACTAAGATCACAAATAATCTTTGTGTTGATATTGACTAAAGGTCCCAAAGAATCTCTGAAAGTCTAAAATGGTGAAAGATTAGAAAGGCGTGGGAGATTTACAATGGAGGTGATCTTCCAATGATCCTAAAGGCATAAACTCGTAGACCAAGAGTCGTTGATCTCCATCAGCACAGTAACCAATAAGATTGACTAAGTTGGGATGATGAAGAAGGCTTAGCATAAGAACCTCTACCAGAAATTCTCTGTTACCTTGTAGACCATTCCTGTCCAATTGTTTGACAGCAACAACCTGAAAAAGACGAATAAGAATAGATCAGAGATACAACACCATTAATGTACGCCGAATCATCATGAGAACCAAAATCATCATGCGAATCATAATGTACAACACCATTAATGTACGCAAGATATACGAAGTAAAATCACCCGCTAAGGTTCAGTAACAACAATGGTGTGCAGCTTCAAATCTAGAAATGCAATGCAAGTTCCTTAGATTCAAACAAAACAAAATATAAGTTACCTGACCAGTGCTGTCAAGCCTTCCTTTGTAGACACGTCCGAATCCACCTTCGCCTAAGTGAGTATGGGGATGAAAGTTCATAGTTGCAGCAGCGAGCTCACGGAAGGCGAATGTATGAGCCGCAATTTTTTCAAGACCATCCCTCGGAAGCAGTAGCTCCCTTTTTGACCCTCCATTGTTCTTTAAGCTGAGCTTCTCACCCACCTACAACATCATCAAGAACCAATCAATCACCAAAACTAATCTCTCAACAGTATTTAGTACCAACCTAAACTCCAATAACAAATCATCCTTAAGGCATAAAACTAGCACCACAATCCCCTAAATAAACCAAATCTAAGATCCTAATTCTGATTCACATGGATCATGTGATCCTGATCATTCAAGACACAAACTTTACACTTTTCCCAATCAGATCAAAACAGTGAAATTGAAGCAAACGATTCTTATTTCCCATCATCCCCGAATAAGCCTAAAAACATCTCACAAGCTGATATAAAGCCAGAGTAAACAGTGATTGAGATCAAGTCCCGTTAAATCCTAATCAGGATCAGATTACTAGATCTTGAGACATGTAAAACAGTGATTCAATCCAAAATACAAACCTGAAGGTAGTCCAGAAATGTTATTGGGTATTGTCGGTTGTGATTGTTTCTGATTTTTGGATTCTTCCACTGGATTCAGCTTCTCATCATCACGCGAATCGAAACAGGAGAAACAACCCATCTCTATACCCAAAAGCAGTAATCAAAAGCTACGCAAAACCCTCGAATGCTAAAGAGAAATAAATGAACAGAAACGATTGAAAAAGAGGAAAATTCGGAAACTTTTGCTATACCCAGAAAGAAAGGAAGGGAATTGAGATTCTGGGTACCACGAAAAGAAGCAACTTTTGGCTTTGAATGGTGAACGTCAGTGCGCGGGACGGTTTTAATAGATTTTTCAAAAAAGCATTTTGTGTCACCAACCAACAAAAAAGATTAACATGCTGTCAAATCAAGAGTTAAAAAAGTATAGAAAAAACATTGTCTTGAGTGCGGTTCATGGTGTGAACAAATTCTTTTTTTTTTTTAACATCTGAACAAATTCTAGCACACCAAAATAGGTGCAATTTATGCGGTATTCAATTTTTATTTTTGTTAGCTCTGAAAAAACTTTACAACAATTTGTATACATGATTAATTTTTTTTAGCTATTACTATTAAATTGCAAATAAAATATTTTGTTCGTCTAATATACTATAGAGGATAATTTCAAAAATGTTCACTATTTTAAAATAATATTTTGCGAAAATACCACAATGAATTGCCTATTTTCAAAAATGTTACAAATTATGAATTTTTCACTTGTAAACCCTAAAATTCTAAATTTTAAAAAGAGTTTTAACCCTACCAAACCCTAAACCCTCAAAAGAAAACCTAACATAACACATGTAACTCAAACATAAAAAGTATTTTGAGTAAATGAAGTAATAATAGTGGTATTTTGAAAAATGGTCTTCCAAAAGTTGCATTTATCAATATTTCAAATATTATACACATACATCAAATTAATAAGATTTTTTAAAAAGATATACCACTTTTTAAATGACACTTTTACCATTGTTATTTAATTACAAAAAAACTACTTGAATATTGTAAATTCATTTTTTTTTTGTTTTAAACCGTTTTCATTGATTTTTACCAATCAAACAATTATCTTGTACCGCATGTTATTTTTGTCACCAATCAAATATTGTTTTGTCCCATTTTTTCACACAATCCGCACTAGTTCCGCAAATACATTTTTCCGTAGTTGTATCACACCGCTTTATACAATTTTCTAATCCGCACTCCTTAATCTGCACCATTCAAAGCCTTTGTTCAGATTCAAACTGGTAAAAAACGAATTGGAATTTTGGGAGAGAGAGATGAAGCAACTTCTTTTGTCGTCCACGAGTGTTCACACTTATTACCATCAGCAAATTAACAATGACGCGTTGCGGAAACTCAGTAAAATCTCATTTTCTTCTAACTTTTTTCGTTGACGATAATCTTCAATTCAAGCAAATAAACCTTCTTGTTTGAGTTCAGGACAAAAATAATATATTTCTTTCTTAAAATAATTCATTTTCCCATTTACAATGATTTGTTTGGGTCAATTTGAAGGACAAACGCTTTGGTCTCAGATTTGTTTCTTTTTATAAAAGTAGAAGAACCAAATTATATTTTTCATTGTTCTAAAAAGCGATCGAGGCATTCGCTTAGGCCCCGCTTAGGTGCTAGACCCTTAGACAACGCCTAGACGATCACCTTGACAGCCTAAAGTCGCATAGATTTCGATTTACTGCATTTTTCCAGTTTTAACTATATAAATTTAAATTTTTAATTTTTAATTCCATTTTCATAGTTATAAACGTTTATATGTTATTTGGTATGAAATAATTAAATTTTTTAGTTTAAGATTATAAAATTTTATTTTCTAAAACATAATTTTATATAGTTTTTATCTAATATATCTTATTTGCAATGTTTTAAGTTGTAAACGCCTAAAACGCCTAAAATTTCCTAAGCCCCGATTAAGCGTTTTAGGCGCTAGGCTATGGAACACCGCCCTCTTAGCGTCTAGCGCTTTCTTGAACATTGATATTTTTACATATTTTGTTACCTTTACAGGTTTGTGATTGATAAAATTATTAAATTGTTATCACACTGTATTTTTTTTTCTTTTCCATTTTTACTAATTATAGACACCAAAAAAATTATATAAGAAGAAAATGATAAAAACTGCGATAATTTTTTTTTTAATGAAAATGCGATTGTTTGAAAATAATTTGTATTGATTTGAAAACTATAAGGTAAATTTGCTGCGTGTATATATATATGTGGGCATCAATTTATTTTATTTTTTTAATCGTCTAGATATTACATCTTCATTAGATTATATTTGATACCTATATTTGTTTTAATACATGTGATTTAAATTTACAAAAATTGATAAAATCATATATATAATAGTTATATTTAAAAATATATATTTAAGAAAATAAATTTTATAATTTTCAGAAGCTTACATATTGTGTGGTATATCAGGTGTGATGCAAAAAATATGCAATATAATTCGTGTTAGGACAAAAAAATATTTAAAAATTCATGTTTTCTTTTTGGTGAATAAATTCATTGTTATTTATTATGCCAGTAGAATTCTAGATGAAACATAGGACGGTTCTTATTTTGTGGATCCATGATTCGAATAATGGTAACATTGTAGGGTGACAAGTAGATACACAATTGGCCAAATTGTTGAAGATCATACGGATAACGACAAAAAAAAAAAAAAAAAAACAGAAGAACATACGGATTGATTTTGGAGTATAATATTTTTGTAATTTATATCGATATCAGTTATGATACAGAGGATTAAGTCCGGCTCATGGCTTAACCATGGGCCTCGTAGTATGGTATGGGGCCAATTTTATGAAGCGTATTCTAGTTTGGAAAGTGACATGGCCATGGGAAAAAGAAAAAGATATGGCCATGGGAGTTCGAAGTCCTTCCTTCCAAGCACTATTTTTTGTCGTGTAATTTAGTTCCTACAACTCAAATTTGAAAATCTAATTGTCTCCACCACTCACATTTCAATGCTTATACAATTTTTGAATTATCCGGATACCGTAAGGTACTTTAGATCGATCAAACAAGTCAAAGAATTTGAGATTTTTGTTAGGCAAAGTTCAAAACTAGAGCAATAATCGGAAAAGAGAGACCAAATAATGAATTTTCGGTGTGTTGTAGTAATGATCGGATACTTCCTTGATTGAAGGTATATGCATATTTATAAAAAAATATGAGCTGACCGAATAAATCTAATATAGGTACCAATATATTCTTTTTTTTTCTTCAAAATTTTTTATATATGTCTTAATCGTTTCCAAAATATGATTCATCTAGATATATCGATATTCACGAGTCTTGTAAATCCGTCAAATTGTTCTTACACTTTTTGGGTTGAGTTCGCATGTCTTATTGATGACATAGGCAAAACCCGCATAATAAGCTTCGTGGCTAATTCAAACCTAGCTCATTGGTATTTTTGAGTTGAACTCTAGTATATTTATAACCGGTTTGGATATGGATCGAGTCTCAAAGCAGGTGCACAACCCGACTCCTACACTTTTGTGTTTGAACAATTTGTAATTAAAAATATATCCATCAGGATCTCACATCAACAAAAATACTTTTGAAATATTTTTTTAGTTGTTAAATCACTCTATTTAAAATTAGTTATTTAAGTTTAATTTGTTTTATGTTCACAACTTACTAGACATTTATTAGCATCTCTAAAACATTAAATTTGCTAGTAAACACTGATATAATTATGTAATAAACGGTTTAGAGTTGTTTTTTTTATAAAGAATAAATATAATCAAAAGTTCAATTAAACATTTATATAGTTTCACCTTTAAAAAAAAAATACAAGTGTTTCTATTTTAATGCCCTGAATCACACTAAATTTTGAATGAAAATAATTAATCAGCCCAAATGCAATCCAAATTGCTGGATATTATATATCTCCAACCTTATAAACCTTAAGTTTTATCAGGTTGAGTTTGATTAATACAAAATACAAAAAAAAATAGAGAGATCGTGAGACGCATAACCTTTCCCTTGGTCAACGGACAATAGATACCCCAAAAAACGAACCTCAGAAATAAAATAAAATATATAATATCAAAATTAAAACAGAAGAAAAAAATCATAATTAGTATCGTCGAGGAGAAAAAAACTCTAATAATGGATTAATAAGGTAATCCTCACACTAATCCCGTCCCTTCTTCCCATTTTTCCCTCCTCTTATTTTCCACAAAAAAAAACCAAAACAAAAAAAATTCAAAAAAAAAAGACAGAAAACGAGAAAAAACGAAAATTCAATTAGAATAGGGTTATAATTTTCCCGGCGAAATGGAGAAACCTGGAAATCACGAAACGGAATCGGAAACTCACAAATCCGACGAGAATACACAGCATTCCGACGAATCGGAACAAAAATCTGCACCGGCGACGGAGACGACGGAATCAGAATCGGAATCCTCCTCTGTGCCCAGCCTTAATCAGGTGATTGAAGCCGTCGACGGTTTCATCGATTCACTTTCCTCCGCCACGGATCCGTTACGGGACATTCCTCCTACGGTGGAGCCATTCCCGGAGACGGTGGATTCATTGGTTTCGAAAATGGAATCTTCTGGGATTGGCCGTGACGAATCAGAAGACTCTGCATTCATCGACGCCGTTAACCGGATTTCGAAATCGGTTATCAGATTGAGAGATCTTAAATTAGATTCAACTCCGGTTTCATCTTGGTTAAACCGGGCTAGTTCGGTTCAACATCGAGCTGTTTCTCTTCTCGACGAAGAGTTTCGTCATCTTCTAGATCGTTCCAGAGAGAAGAAGAACAACAACGACGGAAAAAACTCCGATCAAAACAATCAGAAACAATCGCACGAATCAGATCGATGCGTTTTACCGGAAAATGAAGAGGAAGAAGAAGAAACTTTCCCGGATTTTTCACCGGAATCAATCTCGACGTTGAGGAAAATCGCCGGAGCGATGATCTCCGCCGGTTACGAAGCAGAGTGTTGTATGTCTTACGAGATGTCGAGACGTCACGCGTTCAAGGAGGAGCTAACGGAGGTCGGATTCGAAGGAATCAATGTAGAAGACGTTCAGAGAATAGCTTGGGAATCCCTAGAAGGTGAAATCGCGTCATGGATCTCAATCGTTCGCCGTTGCTCCGCCGTACTTTTCCCCGGTGAGTTATCTCTCTGCGAAACCGTATTCTCCGATCAAAACCATGCTCCGATTCGTAAACGCCTCTTTACCGGTTTAGTCTCCGCCGTAACAATCCGGTTCCTAGATTTCTCCGGTGCGGTGATTCTCACGAAACGATCGTCGGAGAAACTATTCAAGTTCCTAGATATGTACGAAACTCTCCGTGACTTAATCCCAGCCGTTGAACAATCAGATTCAGATCTGATCAGTGAGATCAAATTGGCTCAAACAAGGCTAGGAGAAGCAGCAGTGACCATATTCGGTGAGCTAGAGAACTCGATCAAGAGCGATAATGGACGAACACCGGTACCAAGCGGTGCGGTGCATCCGTTAACACGATACACCATGAATTACCTCAAATACGCTTGTGAGTACAAAGAGACATTAGACCAAGTGTTTCAACATTACGAGAAGGCTCAATCTGATGATACAGAGACTAAACCTGAACCAGAGATTAGACGAAACAATCGAGAAGACGACGAGGAGTATAAATCATCGGCTTTCGCTAGACAAATGATACGGGTAATGGAATTGCTCGACGCGAATCTTGAGATCAAATCGAAGCTTTATCGAGACCCATCATTGCGATACATATTCCTTATGAACAATGGAAGATACATTTTGCAGAAGATTAAAGGATCTATAGAGATAAGAGATTTGATGGGTCAATCATGGACAAGGAAAAGATCGACCGAGCTGAGACAGTACCATAAGAGTTACCAGAGAGAAACTTGGGGTAAAGTATTGCAATGTATGAATCAAGAAGGATTACAGGTAAACGGGAAAGTGTCGAAAACGGTATTGAAAGAAAGGTTTAAGATATTCAATGCTATGTTCGATGAGATTCACAAGACGCAGAGTACATGGATTGTGAGTGATGAGCAGATGCAATCGGAGCTAAGGGTTTCGATTTCGGCTTTAGTGATTCCGGCTTATAGGTCATTCTTTGGGAGGTATAAGCAACATCTTGATTCAGGGAAGCAGACGGATAAGTATGTTAAGTATCAGCCTGAAGATATCGAGTCTTTCATTGATGACTTGTTTGATGGGAATCCAACTTCTATGGCACGGAAGAGAATTTGATAAAACTATGAGAGTGTGTGAAATGATCTTTTGTTCCTTTTGCTTCTTCTTCTTTGCTTGAATCTTTCTATGATTATTTTTCATTACATTCATGTTTATAGAACCGTTCTCGATCTTGAGACTACCATGAAAACTTTTTGTTTTTGTTTTGTTTTCTTTTTTGAAAAGCTTGGTTGTTTTTATTTGTTAAAGTCCTCTGTTTTGATTTCCTGCTCTAACAAGTTGTGAACGAAAATTGTTTAGAACTATTTAGGTATAGTATGAAATAACCTTCAAATTTTATTGAATATTTGTGTTTTAAAAGATGATGTTTTACTAGTTCTATGCAGATTTTAATGTGATTTGATAATTTTGTCATTTTGTTTGTATTTATTGTTCTTAATTATCACGAAATAAATCAAAACATCTTATAAAATGAAACGGATGGAGTAGCAATCATAACGAGTTTTGAAACTTATGATGTGATCGAGTTTTAATACCGGATAACTATATCCGCTAGTGTATGTTGCGGTAGAGGCATGGATGTTAGATCCACCAAATAATTAATGAAATGGGAAAATTATTTGGTGTTACATATTTCCTGAAATGGGAAAATGAACTATTTTGTTTCCCATACTTTGTCTTCCCAAGAGTTATACTTAATGTCAAATCAATAATTTGCAAAAGACTTGGATCACAAGCAAGCAATAAACCGCCTTATTTTGAAAATTAGAGAAATTTTTTAAAAAACACATATAAAGAAATAATTGAGGTTTGGCTCCATAATCTGTTGGATTAGTTCCGTACAAGTTAAATTAAGTACAAACTCATTGTAGACTTATGGGTAAAGTACCCAAAAATGGATTTCTTCTTCATGAGTATTTCTCACAATGAGCCAAAAAAAGGCTCTTCACATGTCTTTGTTTGGTAGTGTATAGAAAAAAGAATTTTAGTTAAACAGTGGTTGAGGTCCAAAAAAAAGATCACGGGTTGAATATACTGCAATCACACACACACACACACACACACACACACATACTAACATTATCATCAAGAAAGAACAATAGAGAGAATAGTGAGTGAGATTTGGCCACAATGTATCTTTATCTCCTTTTTCTTCTGCTTCTAGCTTCTTGCTTCACACATCAAGCTTTTGGTCGGGGTCATGGTCGTGGCCATGGCGGGTCGCCATCGGAAGGAAGCTTGGACCCTTCTTCGAGTATCACAGTAGTCGGAGTTGTTTATTGTGACACTTGTTCTATCAACACTTTCTCAAAACAGAGCTATTTCTTACCAGGTCAGTGATCTTGATTTAACATTACTTGAACAGTCCTTAGGCTTAAAATATAACTAGTAACTTAGGATTGGTTAATCTGGTTTTGGATTCGGATTCTTTCGATTTACGGTTTATCACTACTATAGAAAGTGTTAGATACCATTTTATTTTTGGTTGATACAATTGCGGTTTTGATTCGGTTTCTATCAACCCTCTCTAGAAAAAAAGTTATTCATAGAAGGTAATAAAAGGCAAGGATCTAGATTTAACATTACATTAAATTTAGACTTGAAGTTATCTAGCAATTTAGGACTTGTCAATCCGGTTTTTGATTTTGGATTTTCGGTTTATGGATATAGAGATCGGATGGAAACCGAATACCATTTTGTTCGATTTGATACGGTTTTTGGTTTCGATTGGGATTCAATCTTCCACAATACATAGTTTATTGTGATATAGAAAAAAGCAAAACCGAATTGGCTTTATTTCCTCTTTGATCCGGTTTTCAAATCGGTTTTATAGTACAATTTCGATTGATTCGAATCGGTTAAACCAGCATTCTCTTCTCTCTCTCTCTCTCTCTCAGGTGTGGAAGTCCATGTAACTTGTAGATTCAAAGCAAGTTCACCAAAAACAACAGAAGAAGTAAACATATCAGTAAACAGAACAACAAACAGAAACGGAGTTTACAAACTCGAAATCCCTCACGTCGACGGTATAGATTGCGTCGACGGAGTCGCAATCGCATCACAATGCAGCGCAAAGCTAATCAGAACAGCCGAAGACAATCTCGGATGCAACATCCCCGTTTTTCAGACAGCAACAAACGAAGTATCAGTCAAATCAAAGCAAGATCGAGTCTGTATCTACAGTTTAAGCGCACTAAGCTACAAACCTTCTCATAAAAACACCACATTGTGCGGCGGAGGAAAGAGACATGGTCGTCGCCGGAGAGAGGAAGAAGGGAAGAAATCGAAAGATTCGAAGTTTTTCTGGCCTTATTTACCGCCGTATTGGTTCGCTTGGCCGTACCAGAATCTACGGCCGTTACCGACATTACCCTCGGTTGAACCGGCCTTGCCTTTTCCGGTTCTTCCTTTTGGAAAACCGAATCCGGCATTACCGGTGTTTGATTGGAGGGATCCGACTACTTGGATACCTTATCTTCCACGTTTTCCTCCTGGCGGCAATGATCATAATCCTTAAGGGACTAGGATTTTCCGTTTACCTCACAGATTTGCCTTTTTTCTCTCTATTTTTGGTTTGTTTTGTGGTTTCTTCTGTTTTGGGTTTGATTTGATTGTGTTTTTGTGTGTGTGATTGATTTACTTATTAATGTGTAATTATTCTTCAGTTAAAGAAGATGAAATGATAAGTTTTGATGGACTTGTTATTCAAGTTATTGTATGATTAGCTACACCAACCATGTAAAACATTTTTTTTTTTACCACGCAGTTCGGACATGGATCTTAATCTCCTCGGACCGGGAGACCAGAACATGTATTAAACTAGCCTCTTTTTTGTCGCCAATATTCGAACTAGGGACCGGAAGAATATGAATTATCAACGAAGTTGGGACAGTGACTCATAGGCTGGAGTCACTTGACTATAGCTTGATTTTACTATATCGGGTAAGGGTATAATCGAGTCCTGCTTCACGGGATCGCCTATAAGGACCTGATCAGCTCTTGGCAAAGCTACTGTCGAGCCAAGAAATTGAATACACAAAACTTGGGATCCATAAATAAATATGGTTATATACGCAAGTTTTGGGAACCATTAATAAGAACAAGCCTAGGGAAAATTTGCATTAATTTTGATAGAAAGATAAACTAAAAATCGTCGTTAATTTTGCATTCATACAAATCGACCAGGATGTGGCCCAAAAGGGTACATACTTAAAAAAACAAAGTTCACCAAGTCCCTAATCTAATGGCATATGTACAGACTTCAAATCAAGTTACACCAAATCCCCGAGTCTAATGAATATGTACATTCTACTGAAGGATATAACTTGTTGTACAACCCTTAAACACATAGAAAATGAGTTTTACATATTGTGCTTGATTGCATTTGCATGCATCTTCTTACAATATGCTTTATCCGCTTCGAGGCTACTCACTTTCTTCTTTAGCTGATCAATCTCATTATAAGCTCCCTATATTGCATTACCAAATAATATGAATATTCATACAGAGCTTTTAACAAAAACAAAACAATTATTTAATTTATTTAAGAATGGACTAACCCTTAGTTCATTCCTCAAGTTATTCTCAGTCACATCTCTGCGTTTTCTTTCTTCTTGAAAGTACGTCGCCGATGTGTTGTGCACCTTTTCCAAACCTTGAATCCTAGTTTCGGACTCCTTGAGCTGGTTCAAAACCGAAATCTATTATAGCCACACACACACAAAAAAAAAGTAAACCAAAAAAATTGTAAGAAAAAACACAAAAGCCTAACTTGAAACTCAAGCAGAGCTTTCTGTTTTGCTGATTCCTCTTTCACCTTCTTCAGCTCAGCTTCTAAATTAACTGAGACTAATTCATTGATACTGCAATGGAAGAGAGATTGTATATTGAGATACCATTCTACTATATATTACTCATATTCAATAGAAATATTGAAGAGGAAAAACATTATTCCAAGCCCTTGTTTCCCATTCTTAAGCCCGATGTCAGGTCTAATGTCGACACCATTTTCTTGTGTATATCCCTATACTTTGCAGCAAGAATTATAAGAGATTCAAAAATGTATGTACAAAAATAAACGATGAATATATAATGTAAAAGAAGCTTATTTACTTACCTGAACATTTTGGTTTCTTCCAGATGATTCAACATTTTGTCTACAATTACTTGGTGTTGCAATAGAAGAGTAAGGTCTCTTATTATGGTTCATGTAGTTTAAAGGCACTTCGGATCTCTGGTCCCGTTGTCGAGTAGTTTCAGTAACGTAACTTTCTTGATTCTTTTGTTTCCTCCTTGGAGCATAACCAATTTGTTGACACTTTGAAGACCTATTAAACAAAAAAGATAAACTTAACAAAGAGTCCAAAAACTTAAATGATCTTATAGTAGTGGTAATATTTATTTAGTAATATACCAATAGTTCTTTTGGTGTTGGATCAATCGGTTTTCGAGTTTAGCAAGACCAGCAGTTCGCTCAAAGCCTTGCTTATTATGAGCTGGTTGTATGAAATTAGCCTCCAATATACCAATAACACCACGTCCATCACTTCCCGCAGCATTCCAAACCCTCCAAAATGGCTGAACAAAAATAAGCCATAATGTATACTATGTTACATGCAATGAAGATATATTAGTCAACACTATTTAAGTTATTGATTATAATAAATCACCTTGATAAGCCGGTTCTTGTGGTAAACATTGAAACCTTGTATGTCAATGTGATGATAAGCATCTTTCACAAAGCCAAGCTTTATGGCAGCAACTAGCTGAAATTTTGGAAAACACACAGAAAAATTTGTAAAGATTGTTTTAAGAGAAAAGGAAAATATATGAAAAGTAATACTGATAAAGGCAAGTTATTACGTTTTGATTTTGATCGGATGACCATTCTGGAGAACATTTAGGTCTGTATGTTATGTCTTCGGTCATCATCATGTCGTCTAATAAATTGTGATGTTCCACATCTTTTCCACGAAGAATGATTCTAAAATTTGGCGGTAGCCTAAGGTACAGAATCGATGCGTAGCTCTACAAAAGGCAAAAACAAAAAACTGGTTAGTGAAACAATTAAAGAATAATTTAGCAAATAAGATTGTGTAAAGAAACATGAAAAAAACACATACTCGTAGTGAGTGTCGATAAGTCAGGAAATGCCTCGAGTTAGGATAAGCTTTCGCCATTTCTATGTTCTTCTCTTCTCTGTTTACACCTCTGAGTTGAATATCCTATAAATAATTCACACATCATTTGTTACATATATAGTCTCGTATTGTCTATAACGAAAAAGCTAACTAATGATATTACATGAGGATCGGTGTCAAAATCGAGTTCCAACTTCCCCTCATCGTCTTCCCAAAGATTATAAATCACGATCCGAGTACCTTGGTCTCCTAGGGAATCAAACTGTAACATTTGACAGGTATGAGATATAATACAATAAAAGGTAGTGTCGTGAGCAAAGAAGATGATCGAAAAAGGATATAACCAAACCTGGTCGAATAAATCTTGTTGGGATAAATAAGGCGACCACTTCACTATAGTCTCTAAATTATCAAACCAATCATCTGTGGAACTGTATATTATCTCCTTCCAATTGTTATCAACCAACTCAAAATCAACCTATACACACAAAAACAAAAATCTAAAGTATAAGGCTTAAATGTTTTGAGAACAAGTGCAATCTAAATAAGACAATGAACAAATTCAGTTTCTTAATACCGTGGGGACAATTGCTTCACATTTTCTCGTCTCGTAAAGATAAGTATATGATAACATACCAATGCTCTGTGTCGGACTGAAATATAAATAAGAGAGTTAATAATCGAATATGCCGAACAAACAAAGAAATTGGAAAAGATAAATGAAGGGTGTTGTGACTCACTTATTTCCATTGGTTCCTCGACAACGCGAGAAGACAATCGCATCAGCACCAAGCCTCATTGAGCTAGTTTTAAACCCATTCCCATCTTCATCATTTGTTTAACAAAATTGAAAGATTTGGATCAACATTAGGTAATGCCAAGACCAAAGTAAATACTCAAAAAAATAAAATTAAGGCAGGCTTACATTGACCAACAGTATTAGCCATATTGCGTTTTCTTGAATACCCCAAAGAAAGACACTCTCTAAACCTACTGGGATTCATTCCACCTCCATTGTCTACAATGTTCCCGGTTCAATTAGAGGTTTTTATAATCATGTTCTTATAGGAAGAGATAAAGTTAGTCGTAATTAGTAATTAACCTTCAACTATTAGAATGTTGCTCTTCTCGTCTCTTTTATCCGTTGTTGAATCAACATGAACATATGTTGCCCCATTACAAGCCTGTTTTTCAAATCAACAAAACATCATTGATTAAAACATAAGTTATGTTCTACAAAAAGAGTCGAATTATCAATTTTATACATAATTAGACGCATCTAAACATCTGAGTTTATATTGATCCTCATAATCTATAAATTACACATCTCCACACAAAACAAAAAAGAAAAAGGAAAAATCGGTGACTATTTCTAATGTGAGTTTTTTTGGCACTAACACAAACCATTATGCTAGATGATCGGGTCAATAGTTTTTGACCCCAAAGGACAATGTCTTGATTCTTTGACTGATATGGATAAAACTTAAGTGGATCAATTCGGTTCTTCGACGGAAATGGATAAAAGTTAAGTGGATCTACATATATGGAAGAAAATCGAATATGAATAATGGAGATATACATACCTCGTCTAGAGAGTTGTCAAGGAGTTCAGCCAAAGCACCAAGAGCCCACTTATGACTTGTAGCGTTGGCATGAAGAAATTGAGGATGAACCCTAACCGCCGCATCATTACTACCTATAAAATTGCAATAAAACAATTCACACACAAATTAGGGTTTCTCAGATCTCAAAACAACACAACTAGGGTTTTTTCTCGAGAAAAGTATCAAACGTCAAATATTACAATAGTGAGGCACAGGCACATCTTCTTCGTCATCTCCTGCTTTCCAAAACTGTCTAGAAAGCTTTGGAGCAATCGATTCAACGATCGCCAATGGTTTAGCATTCAAAGCAACAATGTTGGAGTTGTTCTCGGTCCTTGATTTCTTGATACATAAGTTATCATCACCATCTTCAACGTTTTTAACGTACTCTCTCTTGAGTCCTGGATTAGAGAAGTCGCTGATGGTAGTCGAATCGGGAACAACATCGAGTGGTTTAGGGTTAGTACTAACGCAATCGCTACCGATCAGTGAGGGAGATTTGGTAGGGGAGATTTGAGGAGAATCCATGTGGTTAAAAAAAGGAAGATTTGGAAGGAAATTGAAACTAGGGTTTCGAAGAAGGGGAAGTGGGAAAGAGAGGAGTCGCTAAGTTGTTTTTAATAGAGAGATTAGAGAGGGAGAAAGTGGCGCGACTTAGAATAACTGTCCACCTTCCTTAACGTAGTTACGCGCCGTCAATAATGGCCCGTAACGCACGAGCCCATTATGTTTTTTTCTAATTAAAGCCTTCTTAATATTTTTAAAGCAAATTTTGAGTAATTGCACTTCCTTTTATAAGTTTTTTACTAAAATGGCACGTTTTTAAAAATGATTATGTGGTGTTCTACTTCTATCTATCTATAGAAAAAACAGTGACTATATAGCAACCATAATGCATACAGAGTACACCAAAGACCAAACACACATTTATTTTTAAGATACATCGAATATGTGAAGAAATACATCTTACCTTTACGTATACAGACAAGGTACACGGAACACACATTTAGTTTTAAGGTATACTGAGTATTTGAATAAATACATGTACATGTGTGTAGTATAGGTACATATAAAGTACACCAAACAAGCAAACAAACAAGATTATTTTTAAGATACATATGTGAATCAATAGATACATCATACATTTATGCAATAGAGAATACACACAAAGTAGGCTACACATATTATTTTTTGAGGTGCACCGAATGTGTGAATAATTATACATCTTACATTCTTTTTGGATCAATCTCTCAAATTCTTTTTGCTTAGCCTATGGGGATGGGTGATTGTGGTATTTGGGGTATTGCCGTTGATGGCTCAGTTTTGGACCTCCAGTGAACAGCTTCTAGTACTTTGCTGTTTGGTAGGTTTGTCTAACGCGTCTTGATCGTGCATTTGTCTTGAGTATTGGTTCGGTAGTGTTTTTCAACATCATCATCACTTCATCAAACTCCATCGGCTTTATAGTCATGTCGAGTAATGGACTGAAAACCGTCTTTGTAATATGCGTTCATGTTTTTATCTTTGCCATGAACCCATCTTCTTAGGTTAATCGTTTTTTCGATTGTAAACCTATAACGTTTTTATTTTTAATGAAATATTTACTTTTTAGAAAAAAAAAAAAAAATTATACATCTTACATTTGTGTATGCTCACCTCGACCAACTACATTACATTTGATATTACAATGATATGAAAAAAGAAGAAAAAAAAATTGTTATTATACGAGTGTAGCTTTGTAGACAGTCTCTTGAGTATCGTAGAATCGTGACCTGACCCACACATTGACTCGATACGAGTCCACGTCACCAGAAGTGGCATAAATGTAATTTACTCCAAAGTCCAAAATATATGACTTGGTTCTGCTTCTCTCACACTCTCTTCTTCCGCCTATCACCTACCAAAACAGCGAGCAAGGTTTGATTGAGCTCCCATGGCGAATTTGTCGATGACTCTGGTGCGTTTCCTTCTCTCTCTCGATTTTTTCTCTTTTACATAACCTCTTCTTCTTCTTCTTCTTCTTCTTCTCATACTCCTCTCTTGGGTATCATCGATCGTAGTCAAATCCGAAGTCGCTCTTACCCACTCCACGAAGACTTTCTCAGATCAATTCCTCACCTACCTCTTTCCGATTTCCGAACAAATCCGCCTTCGATTCCGTCACGTTTTCTTCTTCCACTGCCTTCTCCGCCTCCTCGCTCCTCCTTCGTACCAAACGAAACAACCGCTGCTTCTCCGTTCAATCTAATGCTGAGGTTCGTTTGATGAATTTGGATTTAGATTCGCGAAGCTATGTATGGATTGTGGATTTGATATCCGGTTTGTCAGGTGTTAATCGAACCACAATCGAAAATAACGCACAAGGTGTATTTGGATATAAGTGTTGGGAATCCAGTGGGGAAGTTAGCTGGGAGGATTGTTATTGGATTGTATGGTGATGATGTTCCTCAAACCGTCGAGAATTTCCGTGCTCTATGCACAGGTTTGCTTCCTTTGTGGTTTATATATGTCATCTGGTGGGAGTGGGGTGGGGCTTAATTCTGTGATTGATATTTGGTTCAGGTGAGAAGGGATTTGGATACAAAGGTTCCACATTCCATCGTGTCATCAAGGATTTCATGATTCAGGGAGGAGACTTTGAGAAGGGCAATGTGAGTTTTTACACATAGCCTCTGCTTTATAGTGCTTTGTGCAAAACTATCTTGCTATTGAACAGCTTCTGTGATTTGAAATCAGTGAGTTTAGATCAACTCTGTCTCTTCGATTATTTAGACTTTGTTCTTCTATATTGATTGCTGGCGATAATAGTTGCGGTAGTGAACTTAGATATGCTGCTAGTTGTGTGTCTCTTTTCTGCATGCCTCATCCAGTAATTATATTGTTAGCTTCTGTGTCTACATAATGATACCCAAGTCTAATTGTTGAACAGGGAACTGGAGGTAAAAGTGTATACGGCCGGACATTCAAGGATGAGAATTTCAAGTGTAAGTCTATTCTTGATCTCGCGTTTCCTTCTTTTGCGTTCTGCGTAGCTGTGCAGTCTGGCATATTTCCGCATTCTCTCTCTCTTTATATTGAGATGAGTACATACCAAACCTTACATTTTATAAAATATATGAAAGTAATCATGTGTTATACGCTGCAGTATCCCATGTCGGACCAGGAGTTCTGAGTATGGCAAATGCTGGTCCTAATACAAATGGAAGCCAGTTCTTCATCTGCACTGTTCCGGTAAAACTTACAAATTTTCTCCTTCTGGTTAAGACCTATTGTTAATTAAAAGTTATATCATAATATATAGAACCCAAATATACAGTAGGGAGAATAGATTTTCGAACTATCCAAGCTTTGTTACTAAGTTGAGTTTCTATCGAATTAATATGCGGAACAACGATGTGGACAGACTTCGTGGTTGAACGGAAGGCATGTGGTGTTCGGACAAGTAATAGAAGGGATGGATGTGGTGAAGCTGATAGAGGACCAAGAGACAGACAGAGGTGACCGTCCCAGAAAGAAAGTGGTGATTGCAGACTGTGGTCAGCTTCCAATGTCTGAAGCTTAACAAAGATCTAAAACCCGAAAACCTTTGTGACACGAGATGAGGCTATTATGTGTTTGCACTTTCCAATCCTTTTTCTTTGTAATAAGATCAATCTCTTCTTTGTAGTTCTTTCTTTTCCCAAAAAAGCAAGGATTCTAACTTTGACTTGAGAGGTTGATTTGCTAAAAGCATATATTGATAGGCTTTGCTAATGAGAGCAAATGGTAGAACTCGTAAAAGCTACAAAAGAAGTAAATGAACCCAACTAACAAAAGATTTTCCTAAAATTAAATGAAGCAAATGTTGAATGTTATTAATAGAAGAAAAAGGTACCAAACTCTTGTCAAAGCCAACAATGGTGGAGACATAATGATATGGATTGAACTAACCTGACCCACAACATAAAAAGAATGAAGAAAGAGAAACCCATTTGTTTTATTAATCGATAATAGTACAAGACCAAATGCTCAATTCTTCAAAAGGTAAAGCTGTAAACAAAAAAAGAGACGTAGAAAAAAGAAGCTTTGATTCCTAAGCAAAAAAAAATCTATATCAATGCATAAGTGAGAACACAAACAAATCTTTTTGATGGACCCTTTTTACGGTTCAAGGCTAACATCACCCCATTGCACCTTGTGCTTAGCAGCTAGATAATGAGCACCGACTGGGCCACGACTTCCGTAAGGATAGTACTCAGGGATTCTCTTCTTCTCTTCTATCTCTTTAAGCAATGGAGTGAACAATGCCCAAGCTGCATCGAGCTCGTCACTTCTTATGAACAACCTTCTTTCTCCTTCTATTGCATCTAGCAGCAGCCTCTCATATGCATCTGGTATCTCCTTTGAATACCTAACACACAAAAAAAGGGTTCAAGATCAGTTCTTGCTGGAGAAAGATTTTATCTCCCTTTCTTTCTGACCTCACTCACGTACCTTGCGGAATATAGAAGATTCAAGTTACTTCGATCTAATCTCATTCCTAAACCAGGGACCTTGTTGTTGATTTTCAAATAGATTGCTTCATCCGGCTGGACACGGATCACAAGTTCGTTTGTAGCTTGATCGAAATCAGAACCAGAATTCCGAGTATATAAATTTCCAGGTACACGCCTGAATTGCACCCGTATCTCTGCCCTGTATCAATATTTGTAATTTTTACTTATCGATAAGAGGAGTCAATATGTAAACTTTCATAAGTTTCAAAAGCTATAGAGACTTACCTCTTGGTGTGTAGTGCTTTTCCGGCTTTCATTAGAAAAGGCACGCCGTCCCATCTTGCATTGTCGATGAAAAGAGCAGCAGCTGCAAATGTGGGAGTTAAACTATCTTTTGGTACAGTTTTATCGTCCGTGTAGCCCGGATTTGTGACTCCTCCGTTTGTATGGCTCTTGTACTGTCCTATTACCACATCTTCAACATGAATTGGCCTCATTGAACGTAGAACCTTAACCTAAATTGGACACGAAGCTGGCTTTCAAAATATGCTTTCTTAAACCAAACCCAAATTATAAGTGGAGAAGTTAAAAGCATACCTTTTCATTTCTGATATCCTCTGCATCCAAACTAACAGGTGTTTCCATGGCAAAGAGTGCTAAGATTTGAAGCAGATGATTCTGCATTATATCTCTTATTATTCCGTAGTTGTCAAAGTACCTGAATTAAACATAAGAGAACAGAATAAACACATAATCCTACAGAAGAAAATATTCCAGGTAATGGAAAACACGAAAGTTACCCTCCACGTCCTTCAGTGCCGAAATCCTCAGAAAATATCAATTGCACGTTCTGTATGTACTGCCTCGACCATAGCGGTTCAAAAATAAGGTTTGAGAATCGAAGAACAGATAAGTTCTCGACTAGCTCCTTTCCTAGGTAATGGTCTATCCTGGAAGAACGCAATGTAATTATCACATCAGCCTGAGTACCCAATAGCATCAACATTCCAACAACAAAGTTATAAGTACAATATCTCTCACCTAAAAATTTGATCTTCGTCCAAATACTGCTTGAGGGATTTAGTTAAAGCAGCCGAGGTTTCGGAATCTCGACCAAAAGGTTTCTCGACAATGACCCTAGTCCAGCCATTCACAGATGAAGCTGAAGAGCTTGCGCATTTCACAGCATCTACAAATATATTCGGAGGAATAGACAAATAAAAGAGGCGGTTCGATATTCTTCCAGCCTACAGGATAATTACACCAATGAGAAGAAGACATTAAATCCTATTATTCAATGTACACCTATGAAACAAAATTTTAATTGGCAGTGGCACACAACAATACCTCATGTTCCTTGAGCTTCTTGTCCAATGCACTAAAATGTTCTTGAGAATCATACTGACCCGAATGGTAAAAACATCTCTTGAGAAATTCCTCCATCTTTTCACCACAGTTTGCCCTGAAATCCAAAGGAAACATTGACATAATGCTCAGAGTTAATAACGCAAACTCCAAAAGAAAAAAGACCGTCTTTAAACAAAAATCGGAAATCTTTAGAAGCTACGATTGCTTACCTCTTATCGATTCTACAAGTCAGGGTTTTGCTGACCATGTCTCTAAGTTCAACATCAGTCATCTTACTCCTCGAATAACCGTATATCGTAAAATGCTACAACACAACACAATCAACCATTAAGCTTTAGTATGCTAATCACACAAACACAGAGAACAAAGCATAAGAAGGCAAACAATACCTTAGGAAGACAATCTTCATAGTAAAGAGCGAAAAGAGCCGGAAAAATCTTCTTCTTAGCAAGATCACCAGAAGCTCCAACCACCGTAATACTAACCGTTGACTGACTATGACCATCAGATTCTACTCCAACCTTGGCTACATCTTGAGATAGTACTGATAAAACATCATCTTTCAATCCCTTAAGAGAAGATTTACTCTCTGCTGGATTCGAACCAGTGACTAGTGCACCTAAAACCCCAAATGTAAAATATATCAGAGCAAAATCCTTCTTCTAACATTTGATTTTACACATTTAATTTTCCGATTTGATCAAATTGAATAAGAAAGAAGCGAATCGAAAACTAACCATCTTGCATAAAGACAGAACTTTGACCAGACTTCCTCTGGAATCTAAGACAGAGCTCATGAGAATTCAATCCTTGAGACAGGAACGAAAGTGATCGATGTCGATTACCGTTAACCGGTGAGAAAGAAGCCGAATAACCGGAACGATAGGATCTGGAAGTGACGGAGGAAGATAAAGTCGCCATCTTCAATTGTATTGTATTCCAGAGAGAAGAAGGAAGGAAGGAAGGTTTTAGGGCTAAAGTGGAGATTTTAGTTTAACATAAGAAACATCGAAAGGAGATTTCAAAGGGGTATTTCTGCAAATACAAAACCTTTTGAGATCTCTCAAAGGTTGTCTTTTTATTTCCCCCGAACAATGTTGATGGTATAGCTACGTGAAGGGTCTTCTCTGCACAAAATATTATTCAATTCAACAAAACCTCAAGTGGACTTTCTCTTTAGATCTCCGAATATACGTACGTCTCTCTCAAATATACCATATTTCATTATTACTTCCAATCACTCTCAAATTGGAGTTCTTCCATTAGGTAATCACGTGCACCTACCCACATGACTTGTCCAAAACTATCTCTTTTGATCCAATTTAAACATAATTTGGTAAATGCAAATTTAGTTGGAAAAAATGGAAGATTTTTACTCTTTTTATTAGGGAGTCAAAAACAAAACTGCTATAACAAAAATTTTATGAGTTTTACACTCTTACAATTTCAACAACTCTTTAAAAAAGACAAAAAGAGAAATTCCATTTTCTTCTTCCCCAATAATGAACAAAAAATCAACACTCTCTTACAACTAACAAATGATAAGCAACTCGCAGGCCAATAACCTGCACAAATTCTCTCTAAAACAAACATGATTTGATTCTACCAACAACAAGTACAACTACCAAAAACCCTCAAAAGCCTTGTGATTTTGAAGAAAGCTCAAAATCAGAGCACGAGGGCGACTTTCTCATGTGATATCACCGGTGATGCATTCGCAATCAATGGCTCGTAATGATCTGCTCCACCACCACACCAACCTGAAACCATGTGGAACAAGTTTATTACTACCAAAATCCAAAAAATGGATGCTATGATGCATGAGAAGAATTTAAAGTCTGTTTATTTCCAGTACCTGTGCCTTTCATGAATAGGAAAACTGGGAATTCAATGACTTCACTTCTTGGTTTGTGAGGAAGGAAGAACACACAGTTCTCTTCTTCCACCATCCCATCTGATCCATGTGCTTGCACCTATAACAATCCAAATTTCACAACTTTCACTTCTGATATGATTTTAAAACACAATGTATCAAAGAAGAATGTAAACTTTCCACTCACCACATAGATTTCTCGTTTGAATTCAGTAGCAAGACATTCAATTGCAATATCATCACCAAATGCAGCTGCATGACCTAATCGGTTCTCATCAACAGATAACAAACCGTCTTCTGTATACTGCAATGTGATAATATCATACTCATCTTCTGATGATCCTGAAATCGACATGTACTTTGCCCAACCAAGTCCATCGTTCACAGGTAAACACCTCTCTCTGTATATTGACTCTGCAGCTGATTCCCTTCAATGAAAGAAAACAAAAAGTCATTAACACAAAACCCTGAAGAAGAAACCACCAAATAACAAGAACAAAGATCCTACATTGGCTTCCTAAAGTTATAATTCTTGATTCAATCGGAAAAACATAAACCCAGATCTAAAAGGGTAATCTTTACCTCTGCATGCCAATCTGAATAAGCTCATCAATGGCGGAATCAAGACTATCACGCTCGTTTTTTTTGGCTAAAAGCTTCTCTTCCTGAACAATGTGAATCCCCCAACCACTCTTCAGATCCGGCGAGTACATATGCCTAATCGCCTCCGTGATAACCTCTTTCTCTCCCTCGCTCGCCGATCTGAAATCCTCAAGGAACCTCTTCACCGTTCTCCGCCGTAGATCTCGCGCGTTGACCCCACGCGCTCCCATTGCTTTCTGGGAAGCGGTGAATAGGCAGTTTCCGTCGGAGGAGACTTCTCCGCCGTGAGAGAGACGGAATACGACGGAGGCGGAGGATTCATCGTCTTCTCCCTTTTTTCCGGGATGTTTCCAGAGGACCCCTCGCGCGTGAAGCCGTTGGAGATGCCGTCTCTGTTGCTCCTCGAGACCGAAAACCTCGTCCCATGCGGTGATTGTTGCGGCGGCGATCGTTTTCTCCACCGCTTCAACCGCCGCAGCCGTCGCGGATTGGTCGACAAGATCTACGGCGTTCGTCGTTGGTTCTCTCCACGGAACCGTCGGTGACGGAGATTGAAATGTCGCCGTTGAATCACAAATAAGCTTTCCCATTATTCAAAATCTCGAATACACAAATCAAAAATCTCTACAAGATTTCGCCTTTCGAAACGAAACAGCAAGAAGATAGAGAAAGAGAGAGAGAGAGGAGAGGAGGAGAGATTTGACTCAACGGCTAGATATGGAATTCGAGGAGAATACGACTGTTAGACTTAACGGTCAGATCTGCGCAGACTATGACGCGGGAGAGGAAAGTGATACACGTGGAGAAATCTTAGTGGTGTTATGTAATCTCTCTAACTAACGAATGGCTGAGGTTGACCGTACGCTAGGTGGACCAGACCACACAAAAACAATAAAACCTAATTTTTATTTTATTTGTTGAATATTGTCCCACTAGATGTCGTTATTAGCTGGCATTTTCCTCTAACGTGCACATGGTGCCTCTCTGTTTTGGGACATTACCAATTATAGTGAGACACGTCAGCTTTTAAGAAGGGATTGACCAATGAGAAAGGTTGCTCCCACGGTTGAGATGTGTTCGAGGGATGGGGCTTTTTTCACAAAGGAGCTGCGCCACATGTGAGGACTTGTCTTGGACGGCGTGAAAAACGTCGTGAATCGCGCGTTAAAATTAAGGGAGTTGTTTTTTTACCTGTAAGAGCATTACAATAGAGACATTTTGGTGTGTTCTTAAAATATAAAATTATTAAAATTTGAGTAAAAGAAAGAAAGAAAATGTTTTTGTGGGTTATTTTGAAATATAAAATTAATAAAGAGAGTAGATAGGGAGTGTGGTTAAATATAAAATTAATAAAAGTTAAGAAAAAGAAGAGAGAGTGGTCTAAAATAGGATATTTTGAAGAGTGTTAAGAAAAGAAAGAGAGAGTGTTTAAATATAAAATTAATAAAAATTGAGTAAAATGATGAAAAATAAGATATAAAATTGAGTAAAAGAAAGAGAGAGTGTATGTTTTAATAATTTTATATTATAAGAATAGTGTTTTAGACACTTCAAAGTTTGCATTATTGCACTTGCTCTAACGGCTAGTTAAAAGATAAATCTTTGATCTTCCATTTTTTTCTAAAAAGAGTGCACCTGAAGTAAAGGACCTTGATTTGATGTTGTAAAAATAAATAAAATAATTATTTTAGTTTTACTTCGCCTTTTTTATTAGTTTTATGGAAATTATCGGTTAGGGTTTTATGTTTACCATGTAGAAAATAATTTATTTCTCTCTTGCGTTTTATATTTAAAATATTTTTCTTCCTCCTTTTGTATTTTTCTGCTTTTGTAGAAAATATTGATTGGGACATATTCGCGCCTGGTGATTTTATTTTTCAACCTGTCACTGTTTCATAACACAATCAACAATAATATTCAAGTCAAATGACGTGTTGTTTTATGAAACAATAGTATTCGGGGATCCCATAGTATTCGAGTCAAATACATTTTGACATTTTTGTGGGCTTGACATAGCTCTCGACCAACTTATAATGGGATCGAACCAGCGAGCATATCGCAAATATTGATAATTCGCTATAACATGATTCGTCATTGTTCGGGACGAGTTTTTTACGAGCTAATTAGCTAAATAGTCAAAGGCTTGAGATAGTTACTTTTGGCTGCCTAAACGACCCTCTAAGACGTAGAGACCACCAATTTTACGAGTCTTGACATATTATATTTGATCAATGATTCAATAATAACAACTAACGCTAGGATGCAATTTGAGTTTAATAGGCTTGAATATTGAAATAGTGTTTTAGAATCTGGTGGGTATGTGTTTGCAAGCCCAGATATACATGGGCCTCAAGTTCATGCCCGTATTGTCCCAGGCTGACTAGGAGGCTGATGTATTAAAACTTTTATAACTCCTCTCAATTGTTGGGGATGTCAAAAGAAAGAAGAAGAAAAATCCCTCAGAATCTTGAAAAGGTATCAGAAGAATAACAAAAAAAAAAAAGGAAAATTTATTTGAGAAGACAAGCTAATCATTAGGATTTAGGAGTAGCTATGAATTATTTAGATTCTTGGTAAGGTAAAGCTAAAAGTATTTTCATAAAAATTTTAGTAAGTAATCAAGAATTTGTAACGACCATATCGAGTTATTAACATTTATGTTCAATGTGCATATACACAAATTGAGAAATGGTAACAAAAATATAATTTACAGTCTTCTTGAGCAATGTATATTTTTGTTACCTTTGGTCAGTCATGTGTAAACATATGATATGTAACATAGTTGCGTCTAGGGGTGGGCAAAAATACCCAGAACCGAAAAACCGAATCGAACCGAACCGAGTCCGAACCGATTTTTTAAAAATACCCAATGGATCTTATGTGTTTAGAACCGAAAAACCGAAACCGAAACCGAAACCGAACCGAACTGAAAATCTACGGATAACCGAAATATCCAAAACATAAATTAAAAATTTATGTTTTATTTAAGATTTTATGTTTTGGTCCTAAAGATATTTTGTGTTTCATTTTATGCTTATGGACTTTGTGTTTCATTTTGTGTTCCATTTGATGTTTCATTATGGACTTTAGGGTCAAAAAGCTTTACGTATAATATTTTTGTGTTTCATTTTTGATTCAACACTTGATTTGTTTAGGTTTTGATTTGGCTATTCTATTAATAACCAAAACCGTACCGAAACCGAAGCAATTCGGTTCTAATATGGTTCTCTAAATATGAAACCGAACCCAACCAAACCAAAACCAAACCGAACCGAACCGATCTATAACTCATATGGTTCTATACAGATTTATTTTAGCTAGAACCGAAAAACCGAACCGAAGAACCGAACGCCCACCCCTAAATGCGTTTTTAAGTATTTAACACAGTCTTGAGAAATATATTTGAAATAACATAAGAAATAGGAAAATTACCTTCTTTCTGAATAACTTCTATTAATGGGTAACGGTTAAAACAAGATCCTCATGTAAGGCATCTTCTATAAACAGGAAGTAAAAGATGACAAGAGAAAAATGAAGGCATTGTCACTTTACCAGAACATCCTAATATCCTATACGTCCATAAACTGTACGTACTAATTACGTTGAGACAAAACAAAAATTCATAATTTCTTTTGTTTTGGTGCAAATAAATTCACGATGTATTTTACAACTGATATTGTATTTATGATTCGTCAAACCAATTGATGTACATATAAATTTTAAAATCGCCAACCCAATTTCCGTATAGGTGAACCAATCGAACGGTTGTAATTACCACTATTGTGTAAGTTTTTCTTTTTCGATTGTATCCAAAGAATACGACGAAACACACACAAAAAATCATCGAAAGAATAAAAAGCAAAAACTTGCATGGTTAATGAAAAAAAAAAAGGTATGGTCAAGGTGGGCCGTATAATTGGAGTCCATTTTTACTAAAATAAAATAAAGAGTATTTGCGCCCCCCCACCAAAAGAATTCTGGGAAATTAAGTGCATGACAAAAGCACTATTCAATTTTTTTTAAATGGCTTTATTAGCCTTCTCTCTCCCTTCTCTATCTCTCTCTCCACCGTATCATCCTCTCTATCTCTCTCTCCTCTCCTCTCCTCTCTATCTCTTTCTCCTCCGCATCATCCACCACCACCACCATATCATCCTCTCTCTCCTCTCCTCTCTATCTCTCTCCACCGTATCATCCACCACCACCACCTCCATAACAACCACCACCACCGTTACGTCTCTCTCCGTAACCACCAAGGTGATTTGGGGTTGTCGGAGCCGGTGATTGAAGAAGCGGATCGGTGGACTCGTTCTTCCCCGTGTCGGTGATTGAAGAAGGCGGAGATGGACTCATCTCTCTCTCCACCGTATAACCACCACCACCACCGTTACGTCTTTCCGTAATCACCACGGCCAGTGATTGAAGAAGCCGGAGGTGGACTCGTCTCTCTCTCTCTCTCTCTCTCTCTCTCTCTCTCTCTCTCTCTCTCCACTGTAGCGGTTTGTGCCGGTGATTGAAGAGAGGAGAGGATTTTCCACCGCCTCCATATCCACCACCACTTTCTCCGTAACCACCATCAAATCCACCGTCATCACCTCCTATGTCGGGTTTGGGTTAACCATTCAATTTAAATATGTTGGATTTGGGTTAACCATTCACTATTAGGGTATAGTTTTTTTTGGGGGGGGGGGGGGGGGGGATTGATTTGCAAAGCTTTGTACTTTCATTCACGGCGACCACCGTGGCTCAAGATAAGTTTTAGCAATTTACTAAGATAAGTTTTCTAATGTATGGTTATGAAATATGTTAACCACGAAATCATCAGTTCTGTGAAGTCCAAAACTGTCTTTAACCACACAATCCGCTACAGTGCCACTTAGTTTAAAAAGTTTTTGTTATCCACCTAATTTTGTCTACTAGAGGTTGACCCACGTGATGCGTGGGTTTATTTATAGTTTGTATTTTTGTAAGTTGTGTAATGCAGTTCCTGTTTCGTTAATAATAAACTTGGAATATGTTCTTGAAGCTAAGTTTTGTAGTGAATTTTGTCTTAGATATTTTTTGTTCTTCGTTCAATCATCTTAAAATCTGATTATCCTGACCCATAATCTCTGTCATATATTTTATGAAATTTCAGTGAAAGAAAATTAAAAGATTTAATGTTAGTCTTGTGAATTAATGTTTTCTACGGTTTTGTCAAATTCTCTTTGTACACTTTTTCACTAATATTGCTTTGTCATGTTTCAACCTAAATTCATTTTTCTCGTTACATCTATTTTTGTTATGTCTTCCTATAAAATTTCATATTTTTGTATATACTGTTTTTGTTTTTGTATTAATCTAATTTCAGTCTCTAATAATTATAAAATAGCAATAAATATAAATAAACATGAATTCATGAAATTTTACTATAAATTTTATTCAACCATTTTTTTGTTTTGATGATGATGATATTCTTATCACCTTTTGTAACGTCCCCGATCGTCAATCAACGGACGTTGACCGGAGACGCCACATACCGCACTGCGGGCGGTCGATCCTAAGTCCTAAAAACGGATTAAAGGACTCGAGACCGACTATCCATGGAGCGGTTTACCCGAACTGACTAAGTCCAAGGCTTTGCAACCCGACCCTAGCCAGCTCGGTTGGTTCGGACCGGATCCTTGTAGCAGTGTCACTTGCAAATATTTTGAAAATGTTCCTTTTTGGTACTAGTATATATTAGGTATGGAAATTGCCATGGAAATAACTTATATCGGATCCGAGGTTTAAAAACCATACATAATACATAATATGTAGTTTTCAAGATCAACGGAAAACCTACTCTGGCTTCCCTAAGTCCAATGCCGCCCTCTACTAGCTTTTCTTCTAGGTTAACCTGCAAAAAAAGTTGTGGTGGAGTGAGTAATTTGATAATTGCTCAGCGATCAAAGCCTGAATAATAACTCACCCAACCCCCAGGTAATCAAGAAAACATCAGGCAGCAAGTAAACAAAATAAGGAATAACCAAAGCACAATATAGCATTATGATGCAACGCCTAAGTTAAAACCAGATCACCATGCCTACGTTAAAACCGGTCCTATAGGCCTTGTGCCGATACACGCGTTTCCGAAACAAGACATAAGACACAAAGTCTTTCAATGTCCCAAGTTCCGTGAAAACACCCCAACCCGAACTTAATACACCATCGTGTATCACGGTTTAAGGGTGCGACCCAAATGCCATCCGTGGCATGAAACACTCACGTCTTCTTCGGAAAACGCAGAATCCTTACACCATACAAACACTGCATGATGCGCATATAAAACAACACTAGGCTATATGTAACATGATTACCGCACATGAAACATAGCCTATCGCACATCATCACTTTCAAAATAAAACATTCATGTATCAAAAAGTTAACAAATCATGAGTTAACCTAGACAAGCATGAACGATTAATCCTACTTTAATCAAGCTCAAGAGAAAAAATGCAAAGAATCAAACACACAAGTTGATACTAAGCATTAGCAAAGTAACAGCCAATGAACAAATAATTCCCACGGTGATTCTACTCATCAACCACCGAGACTCCACTCACGTGATGCGTAAGAAGAGGTTTGGACGCTTAATGATACTAGAAATGGTTTAGCACACGGCCCAGAAGTTAAGGCAACGTGGGGGTGGATATCAATCTTGCTCGGCTACGGACAAGGCAACACCGAGCCCTAAATGAACAAGGTTTCCCCAAAACTTACTCAGATCTGGCGCAGAACTCACGAGTTCTAGACCCAAGGGACACTTATTTTACTGATTTTTTTTGTAAAGGAAAGTTTCTAGGGTGAGTTCTAAAGTAATTGATCAAGAGAGGCTCCTTATATAGGGGGGATGGAGAGCATGACGTGTCACTTTCATGACTTGTTGCATGACAGTTGTCACTGCCGCTGCTGACAGGTGTCGTCAGTCCTGCTGACAGCAGGCCCTGGTTAATATGTGTCAGCATCTGCGCCTGACACCGGACGGACGTGTATCAATGTCTGCACATGACACTTGGCGAACGTGTCAGCGTCTGCATATGACACCTGGCGGATGTGACTTCTTTTTGACCAAGTATGTTACCGATTATACTGTAGGTGGCGTAATCCCATCCGACTAGTCGCGACCATTATCCAATTAAGGTTAGTCCCGGGCGATTCATGGCTTAGCCAAGCGTCCCACTAGCTGCGGCCTTAGACTAGCTCGAGATGGTCTCAGGCGGTCCTTGGGTGCTCTAGTCCCATGATGCGTGGCTTGTCCCAAGTCCTTGCGTATCGTGGGCTTAAACCATCCTTAGACTTTCCGACCAACTCAAGCAATCCTAAGACCTATTTCTTACACGAAAACTCCTTTAAGTCATGTCCTGGTTTCCGCCTCGTGATACTGAATTCTAGCCCGTGGCACCAATCCCTCATCTTGCGGCACTACCCATCGTGTCGATTTCTTATTATTCCATGGTACCGTTTACTCATCCCGCGGTATCACCTGCAGTACTGATTACATCCCGCGATACCATTTCATCCCGTAACACTTTCTTCGATCCATTCTCACTTCCCCTCGAGTGTTTCAAGATTTTCTTCGAGCAAATTCTTTCTAAGTTCTTTTTCCATACATCCTAAGTCAAAATTTTCTAAAGCCGCCACTTAGAAGATTTGAACGTACCTTGGCGGGCCTAGCCATGAACAGGGTTATAACATTCTCTCCCCCTTAATATAATTCGTCCCGAATTCTATAAGAGTCTTGAAATATAAATCTTTTGGTTGATCGCTTAATACTTGAAAGTCTAACGCCTTAGATTTTTTCTTATATTCGAACCTTTAACCTCAACTGTCTCTTTCTATAACATCCAAATGAGATCATTGCTGATTTTCTGATCCTTCCAACATTTAACCAAAAACTAGCTTATTTCATTTCATCCTTTCTTCCATCCACTTATCCGAATCCTTGGTTTCCATCAACTATTCGCCTTGGTCTTTTCCCGTGAACATATTTGGTTATGGGTTACCCTTGCGCTCTAGGCAAAATTTCAATTACCTAGACTTAAACATTCTTGCCTAAATTCCCTTAACCTTTCCGGATCTAGGTTTTTAATAATTCTAGCAAAGACGTAGACAAGCCCACTTATGTCAAATCCTTAGTTTCTTTTAAGGAAACTTAACTCAAGGATTTTATTCAAAACAGGCGAAAGGCAAAGCATGATATGCATAATATTAAGGATAGATCACATAATGCAAAATACCTTAAACATCTATAAGTATTAATCATTTAACCGAGTAAAATACTTAAAACATCCAAAGGCAACTAGCATCACATTTTACAAAATATTAAACATATCCATTTATCCAAAATATTATACAAGCTTAAGCCAAGTTATTATCCGCTTTGTCACAATAGCCACTAGGGCATTATCCGATTTTGAAACCAGCCATAAAATTAAGTTTCCAAGTTATATCCGATCATCTTAACTTAGTATTTACACAAAAGATAAGAGTTAGCACACATTATACCTGGCGCGGAGGAGTCTTAGGGTACCTACATCTTGAACATAACCTATCCCCTAAGGTTTCAAGTCCCTTTGGGCCGCTGGATGAGGGGTAACACGCGGTCTGAGTCATAGTCGGGGCAAACGTGATTTCAGGATGGATATTGGGACATTCATTTCCTTGATGTCTTATTCTACTACAGTGAACACAAACGATATCACTTATGCCACCGTTCCAATTCTGAGTTGGGCAAAAGTAAGATACATGGCTATTTAACCCGCATATTCGACACCACGTCGCTGCTGATGCAAAATAACGGATTCCATATCCCACACTGGGTCTGGATATCTTTAAGTCTGGTTATGCGGTAGATGAATTATAAGATTTATTCTCAATCTCCATCGGATATTCAGTTACCATGTTTGTTGGGACAGTAGGAAATTCTCGAACGGTTGGTGGGGCATCTCTATTACACCAATTTTGATAAGTTTCTGATTGTCGAAGCCTTTCTAAGTACTTTTCTCAATACTTAGTGCAATGTGGATATGGATCCATACTTAGTTGCGAAGCGTTTTCTTGTACTTCTTGTTCATGAATCAGCTGTTGTTGTTGAAATATTTGAGTAACAAACGGCATCCGAATGGGATTATTCTCTGTTTTACTATCTGATGAAATATTGATGATTTCCGGAGAATATGGGGTTAAAGGGACAGTTGGTTTTTTGGGTGAATCCGGGATCTCAATGACTTTTGGTGAATCCGAAATCTCAATGACTTCTGGTGAATCTGGAATCTCAATGACTTCTGGTTCCGGTATAGGAGCATCTGGCACTTCGACTTCCTCCGGATCCTCTTCGGGATCCTCCTCTGGTTCAGATTCTTCTTGTTGGCTACATGGTCCTGAGCCTAAACCGTAATACTGATGGCCCACCTTATACTGCATAGTCACTGTAATATCAACAATATCTATTTTCTTCATCTCTTCTGACTCGCTCGGATAATATATTATCACTTGGGATCCAAACATGTCTGAATTGTTACCATCGAACATGTCTTCACTTTATCCATCCGAAGACTGGTTAGTCACGCCCGACTCAGACTCAGACTCGATAGCCCTCATCCACCTTGGCATCTTGATTCTTTCTTGCTGCAACAAAGGGTAAATTCTTATTATTCCCACCACCTATATAGCTTTAGACTGGCCAGGCCCTAGTTTGATCTTGCGACTTATTTTGACTCGATAAATCAATTGAAAATCACAAGTGACATAACATGATATGAACCATGATATGACATAACATGATACCACACTGCGGGCGGTCGATCCTAGGTCCTAAAAACGGATTAGAGGACTCGAGACCGACTATCCATGGAGCAGTTTACCCGAACTGACTCAGTCCAAGGCTTTGCAACCCAACCCTAGCCAGCTCGGTTGGTTCGGACCGGATCCTTGCAGCAGTGTCACTTGCAAATATTTTGAAAATGTTCCTTTTTGGTACTAGTATATATTAGGTATGGAAATTGCCATGGAAATAACTTATATCGGATCCGAGGTTTAAAAACCATACATAATACATAATAAGTACTTTGCAAGATCAACGGAAAACCTACTCTGGCTTCCCTAAGTCCAATGCCGCCCTCTACTAGCTTTCCCTCTAGGTTTACCTGCAAAACAAGTTGTGGTGGAGTGAGCAATTTGATAATTGCTCAGCGAGCAAAGCCTGGATAATAACCCACCCAAACCCCAGGTAATCAAGAAAACATCAGGCAGCAAGTAAACAAAATAAGGAATAACCAAAGCACAATATAGCATTATGATGCAACGCCTAAGTTAAAACAAGATCACCATGCCTACGTTAAAACCGTTCCTATAGGCCTTGTGCCGATACACGCATTTCCGAAACAAGACATAAGACACAAAGTCTTTCAATGTCCCAAGTTCCGTGGAAACACCCCAACCCGAACTTAATACACCATCGTGTATCACGGTTTAAGGGTGCGACCCAAATGCCATCCGTGGCGTGAAACACTCACGTCTTCTTCGGAAAACGCGGAATCCTTACACCATACAAACACTGCATGATGCGCATAAAAAACAACACTAGGCTATATGTAACATGATTATCGCACATGAAACATAGTCTATCGCACATCATCACTTTCAAGATAAAACATTCATGTATCAAACAGTTAACAAATCATGAGTTAACCTAGACAAGCATGAACGATTTATCCTACTTTAATCAAGCTCAAGAGAAAAAATGCAAAGAATCAAACACGCAAGTTGATACTAAGAATTAGCAAAATAATAGTCAATGAACAAATAATTCCCACGGTAATTCTACTCATCAACCACCGAGACTCCACTCACATGATGCGTAAGAAGAGGTTTGGATGCTTAATGATACTAGAAATGGTCTAGCACACGAGTTAGAAGCTAAGGCAACGTGGGGGTGGATATCGATCTTGCTCGGCTACGGACAAGGCAACACCGAGCCCTATATGAACAAGGTTTCCCCAAAACTTACTCAGATCTGGCACAGAACTCACGAGTTCTAGACCCAAGGGACACTTATTTTACTGATTTTTTTTGTAAAGGAAAGTTTCTAGGGTGAGTTCTAAAGTAATTGATCAAGAGAGGCTCCTTATATAGGGGGGATGGAGAGCATGACGTGTCACTTTCATGACTTGTTGCATGACAGTTGTCACTGCCGCTGCTGACAGGTGTCGTCAGTCCTGCTGACAGCAGGCCCTGGTTAATATGTGTCAGCATCTGCGCCTGACACCGGACGGACGTGTATCAATGTCTGCACATGACACTTGGCGAACGTGTCAGCGTCTGCATATGACACCTGGCGGATGTGACTTCTTTTTGACCAAGTATGTTACCGATTATACTGTAGGTGGCGTAATCCCATCCGACTAGTCGCGACCATTATCCAATTAAGGTTAGTCCCGGGCGATTCATGGCTTAGCCAAGCGTCCCACTAGCTGCGGCCTTAGACTAGCTCGAGATGGTCTCAGGCGGTCCTTGGGTGCTCTAGTCCCATGATGCGTGGCTTGTCCCAAGTCCTTGCGCATCGTGGGCTTAAACCATCCTTAGACTTTCCGACCAACTCAAGCAATCCTAAGGGACACTTATTTTACTGATTTTTTTTGTAAAGGAAAGTTTCTAGGGTGAGTTCTATGGTAATTGATCAAGAGAGGCTCCTTATATAGGAGGGGATGGAGAGCATGACGTGTCACTTTCATGACTTGCTGCATGACACTTGTCACTGCCGCTGCTGACAGGTGTCGCCACTCCTGCTGACAGCAGTCGCTGGTTAATATGTGTCAGCATCTGCACCTGACACCTGACGGACGTGTCAGCGTCTGCACATGACACCTGGCGGATGTGGCTTCTTTCTGACCAAGTATGTTGCCGACTATACTGTAGGCGGCGTAGTCCCATCCGAGTGGTCGCGACCATTATCCAATTAGGGTTAGTCCCGGACGATCCGTGACTTAGCCAAGCGTCCCACTGGCTGCGGCCATAGACTAGCTCGAGATGGTCTCAGGCGGTCCTTGGGTGCCCTAGTCCCATGATGCGTGGCTTGTCCCAAGTCCTTGCGCATCGTGGTCTTAAACCATCCTTAGACTTTCCGACCAACTCAAGCCATCCTAAGACCTATTTCTTACACGAAAACTCCTTTAAGTCATGTCCTGGTTTCCGTCTCGTGATACTGAATTCTAGCCCGTGGCACCAATCCCTCATCTTGCGGCACTACCCATCGTGTCGATTTCTTATTATTCCATGGTACCGATTACTCGTCCCGCGGTATCACCCGCAGTACTGATTACTTCCCGCGATACCATTTCATCCCGTAACACTTTCTTCGATCCATTATCACTTCCCCTCATGCGTTTCAGGATTTTCTTCGAGCGAATTCTTTCTAAGTTTTTTTTCCATACATCCTAAGTCAAAATTTTCTAAGGCCGCCACTTAAGATTCGAACGTACCCTGGCCGGCCTAGCCATGAACAGGGTTATAACATTATTGGAGTGAGAATGTATATATTGAGACACTGCATTTTGTCTTTCATGTTCATATAAATTTATTACATTTTATTATTCTTCTATCTATTATTAGCGATTTGAGGTTTTTTCTATCTAATTTATTCATTGAAAAAACTTATATTCTATAAATTATTTTATTATTTTTATCAAATATGTATTTATTGTCTTCTAAATCTACCATATATTAGTTCAACATAGAAAAATACTTAAGATTTTAGAATACTATTTTGTAAATGTTGTTCTTCCTAATAGGGTCATAAATGAAGGAGTTTAGTTAATTTATAAGTATTAAGTGTGGTTGAAAAAAATGTAAGTAAGATTTAGTGTGAAGCTTTGTTTTTAATTAAGGTGAAAACTTATTAATAAGAAATAAACTTTTCATATTTTATGGAATATATAAATCTTTAAATCAATTTTCATTTTTTTGTTTTGTTTTATTTTCTTTGAACTTCTTGGAAATATGGTTGTCTCATTTTGTTTTTTACTGTATCACTTAATTCATAAGCATATTATATTTTGTTGTTGTATGTGTAATATATATTTTAGCATATTATTATTACTTGTAAAATCTTGAATATTCTTATATATATAAAATTTTATTTTCATTTTCATTCATTTTACTGAGTAATTCACGTTTTTAATTTAATTTAATCATTTATTAGTTAGAAAAAATAGTTAATATGATTTAGCATTTATTTTATGAACATAATATAAAAATTAAATAGATTTAAAAGTAACTTTTCCTATATGGACATTCTAGATGGAGAGAGATATCTTTAATTATATATTCCCCTGTATATTCAGTTAATTTACCCTACAATAAAATAAAAAACAAATCGCTAAATAATCAAAAAAAAAAAAACAAACCAAAATAAACCCCTCTCTCTCTCTTTCTTCACTGAGATTGGTAAAAGCACAGAGAAAAAAAAAAAAAACTGTTCAGCATCGTCTCTCTCCAGAAAAAAAAAATCCGCCATGAAAATGAAGAAGAAAGGAAAAGTCTACCCATCTCCTCCTCTTCCTCCATCGTCATCATCGTCTTCATCTCCTTATAACTACCTCAACGAAAACGACTATCTCTCTGTTTTGAAGCTTCTTCCGACGACGATTTTGGTTCTGGTTTCCGTTCTCTCAATTGAAGATCGAGAAGTTTTAGCTTACTTAATCACAAGAGGAACCACCATTTCCGCAAGAGGAGAAAACTCTGGTTCGAAGAAGAATTCCAAAGGCAACAAATCTAGCAAAAATCACAAACCTCCGGTTTTCGATTGTGAGTGTTTCGATTGTTACACTAATTACTGGTTTAGATGGGATTCTTCGCCGAATCGTGAGCTTATACACGAAATCATCGAAGCTTTTGAAGAACACCATCTCGTTACTAATGGCGAAAACTCAGCTTCTAATAATAAATCTAAGAGAGGTAAGAAGAAAGAGAAACCGAGTCGCCGTGTCGTCGAGGTCGAGCCAGTGACGGAAACAACCGCGGTTTTAGAGATTAGCCACGTGTCGTCACCAGATAAGTCGCCGGGGAGATTGAGTGAAGCTGACGTGGCGGAACCAGAGCCGGAGGATGAAGAGGTAATCGAATCGACGGTGGATTTTCCGGCGACGGGTACGACTGGGCACAAGGGATTAGCGAGGAAGGTACTACCGGACGTGTTGGGTCTTTTTCATTCCAATTTTTGGAAACTTTGGAATCCGAACGCGTAAAAGCATCGACCAAAAGTTATGCTTTTTTTTTTAATTTTTTTTCAAAAATAATCTCAATCTCATGCTTTTTTGTTTATCGAGAAATATATCACTACCTTTTTGTTAAGGTTTAACTGTTCTTGGTTGAAAAATGCAGTCTTGAGTTTTTTTTTTTTTGTTATTCATTATCATGTCTATGTTCATGAAACTCTCTAGCTTGTGTTTATCAATGTTGCAAGAATTATCCGGGAAAATTGCAATTTGGTTTGGTGGTCTATCTTGGAGAAGTACAGAGATTTTTTAGATTTTTCTATTGATTTTTAAAGATTTTTGCTTAGAAACAAAGTTTGTGGATTAGGTAGTCTGTTTCAAAGAGTGGGCCAACAAATATATATATTTTTCCTTTTGATTAAGGCATCCTTATAGTGAGAGTGTGTCGCATTCTTATAGATGTATAGATGTGTAGCAGCTAAATTATGTTGTTTCATTATTTATATAAATATTTTATAATCTTATAGGTTAGCTTCGCTTTTCAGTGTTTTATGCAGAAATTGAATGCGTCTACATAAAAAGAAATACTAGCTTAGATTAAGTGTTGTGAATGTACGAAAGAACAAAGATTCAATTTTATTTGTCAACAAGATTTTTTCTCAATCTAGTGAGGTACCATAAATTGGTTTAGTTTTCTGAAATGTTAGTAAGTTTTACTATTTTTAGTAACGCAATCAATGTGCCGAAAAGTTGTTTGGTGAAGTGATGTAATGCACTTAGTTATTTTCATTTTTTTCTTCAATTAATGTGATTTGAGGTTTCTTTGTCGTTAATATGTTTTGAAGTTCAGAGAATTTGTGTAAAGGTATTAACCATTGTAAGGCCGAACATCAACTATTGGCCCACATAAGGCCCAAATCCAACACCACATTCACATATCTAATTAAGTTTGTATTGTATTTTTTTCTTTATCCAACTACTCACTAAATAAAGCCTAATAAGCTCCTTGAATATGGAAGTGTTTGCAAAGATAAATTCTGAAAACCTGAAACGAAATAAACAAACCATAAATATGCTTTTGAATCCAAAGCTAATGAATCAACAAAAAAAACAAAAATTGAAGAAACTTGAACAAAACGCTTCAAACTTATCTAACTAAAATGCAAAACCAAACTTTTTAGAATTCTGGTAATGCTGACCAATTCCAAGCCACGTATCTCAAAAACTTTACAATAAATTCTTCTCCATAATATGTGGACTATTTTTGTAATTTATCCAAAATGTTGAATTATTATTGTAGACAACTCACTAATCCAAAATATGAGGATTTTTATTTTCTTTTCGAATCTGATAGGGTGAAGTAGTACTGTCTGATTATATATCGGATATAATTATCGTCCACAAAAGATATAAAAGCTTTAAAACTTAATAACTTCTTAGAGAAAATTTAGATTGTAAAAGAACACGTGCGTCTTAGCTTTCAAGAATTTTCTTAGGACAAACTAATATTCAAACATTAAACGGCCTCTTAATAAATGTCCCACTTTTTCTTTTGCACTTTGAATGGTCAAGCAAACATGGACTAGCAACAGCAAATGGTGAGCTACTTTTTTGGTTTTCTTCTTTGAAATGAATTTAATAATTGCTAAATGGTTTCAACTTTCAAGTTCAACCTGGGTAGATAATTTTACCAACCACGCCTGCGCTAAGTAAATACATTGCTCCTCTTCTTCAAAGAATTCAAGTTTGACCAAAATTCCTAACTACATATGAGTATTTACTGCGTCCAAAGAAAAACAAAACAATGGATCGTTTACTTTTCATTTTTTCCGTCAAGGAACACAAAACGTAACAATACGCGTCACTAGTTATATCCAAATCAATCGTTTATATATCCACGCAATTGGTATTTATCAATAGACAAAAGGACAAATGGTATTTTTCTTGAGATGTTAAATTTATTGATCAACAATAATGTTAATTATTTACAAAACAATAAGAAAAAGTAGTGGTCGGAGTGAAGGTTCCCACACTTGGTCGGAGAGACACTATCCGATTACAAACCACCTTCTCGATGGTACGTGTCAAATGGTTATTTTATTCGTCATGCAATTGGTATTCACCATATACTAGAGTTCAATTTGCATCAAAAGTATTTCTCACCATTTTGTAGCAAGAAAGAATAACCAAATTAAGAACCGATTAAAATAAACTACTTATTTTTTCGCCATATTTAACTAGTCAATTATGCAGGAAGAAACTTGCATATCCAAAAATTTGAAAAAGACTTGTGTGTTTAAAAGCCAATTTACATGTTTAATTATGGAAGAAGTAGTTATATATGGGATTCAAACAGAGACTTTGATTGGTCATTTAACAAAGATAGTATTATACACACGGATAATATATAATGACGTTCCACGACAAGAAAAAACGTAAACCCAAATGACGTTCATCAAAAGAAAAACGTAACCAATATATGACGTCATTAAAGAAAAAATCGACGAGTCACGTTCGTTCGTAAATGATAATCCACAATCCAAAGTAAAAATTATATGTTCGTCCGTGCATGCATCGTTATTAATATATACTTCAAAAAGATTGTGTAAGTGCTGGATATAACTATGAGTAATTGATTCTCAGATCACCAATAACTTTCCTCCCTTTGGCAATAGTCACTTACATAGTATGTTTTTCTAATCGAAAAAATTTCGAACTCTTGATCCGTATTCGATAAAAAAAAAAAGGAACAAGTATAAAGGTTCTAAAAATGATCGTCGATTTAAGATAAGGAGAAGAAAAACCTTCATCTTGTGAGAAGATATTATGAATCTAATATTGAAAGTTAAAATTAAAAGATCTAAAATAAGATAAATCGGTGAATTATATCTTAATAAAATAAATATAACCATCTTGTACCAAACGAAATTCGAACTAGGTATTGAGATATGTTTATTAATGCACAATTTAAAAGCACTCTCAATACTTTGTATAGATTCCTTTCCATATGCACATTTTTAAATAAATCCTAGAAAAAAATTAGTCTTATCTCTTGAGAGTTGAGATAACTCCCATTAGATATATGCATATTTCTTTTAAGCAGTATGGATTAATGGGTTCATGTATTTATGTAAAATGCTTAACTTCTTACGTGTCGTTTACGACACTGCCCCTTCTAGTTCTACTTTTTACCATTAGCAACGGGCCGCCTCTTTGTCTTTGACTTCAGAGTCTGCCATAAAATGTCTATATAATATAAACTAAACAATTATCAGTTTTTCACAAAATATCTAACAAACCACACATAAAAATTAAAATTTCTTCTTCTTTTGGAATTCGGGTAGATCGGTCTGTATTGTTATAAAGATTCCACAATTAATTAAGGAATATGGAGGGATATGGTAACGGTTCATTGTATGCTCCTTTTTTGTCGCTGAAATCGCATCATAACCTTTCTAATTCGGAGTTGCATCGAGGTGAAGAACAATCCTCAAAGGCTAGAGAAGGTTCTTCGAATAGCTTGGAATCGAAAAAGAAAGGGAAGAAACAAAGGTATGCATTTCAAACAAGGAGCCAAGTGGATATTCTTGATGATGGTTATCGATGGAGGAAATATGGCCAAAAAGCCGTCAAGAACAACAAGTTTCCCAGGTTCTTATTTCATTTTTCCCTTCTTCATTCTCCGTTTAATTCCTTCATTTTTTTTATTGAACATAGAAGATTATAATAAGAGTTACACATATATGCTTTAGCTAACCTCGAGTTTATGTAGATAATGGAAGTCTTTTGGTAAAAAATCTTGAAGTATCATTGTTAGCTCACAAATACCATGAAAAATGGTTTTGTGGCCAATCCTAGCCTACACTCCATGAAGGTTCCACAAGATACCACATTTTACATTCACAATTGGCGAACTAACCTTAACCTAAATAACATCTATAGAAAGAAAAAAAGAACGAAAAAAGGAGAGTGGTTTTTTGAAAATATGGGAAATTTTTATTTTTTTGGTCTTTATTAAATGAGGGCAAAATTGTTTTGTAATATTTCAGCAATGGTAATTGTGGAACTTTCAATTTTGAAGGTGTTGTATCATTATTAACTACAAAACCTATTTAGTGTTGTATATTCTAGGGCATTTCTCTAAATGTTATTTTGGGAAGAATTTTGAAGATTTTAATTACTCTGCTAAAAGTCTCAATGAATATATCCATGGGAAATTTTGCTTGATCTTTTTTACGATAGTGTACATATGCATTCACATCAAGTCGAGATCGATCTTAACTAGCTAGTCTGGCATATTGATTTGATAAAATTTATTTTCTAGAGTGATTAAAATGAAAAGTCTTTTGGTGAGAAGATGTGCATTTGGCAACAAAATTTGACGGTTGGCCACTAAGAGAAATTAAGTTTTTCCTAAACATAATAGTTTATAAAAATGTGCAGGAGTTACTATAGGTGCACATATGGTGGATGCAACGTGAAGAAACAAGTGCAACGATTAACAGCCGACCAAGAAGTCGTCGTGACAACCTACGAAGGAGTGCATTCGCATCCCATCGAGAAATCTACAGAAAATTTCGAGCATATTCTCACTCAAATGCAAATCTACTCTTCTTTTAATTAGTCTCTCAATCTTTTATACCTTTGGAGCTTATTATTACGATACCTTATGTTGTAAATTATACTATATAAACATATATCATGTTTTTTTGGGTTCATAGATAATGCTACATGGTCGAATAGAGTTTGTACGCTAATAATTTCTATATATATAGAATTAAAGAATAAACTATTCAGGTAAATAATTTAGATTTTGATACACTTTTAAATCCCCTATATATTATTAGAGAAGTGATTTGTGGGAGAATGCTTATGTGTCATCCTCACAATCATTCTCACAAAAAGAAATGTGACATGACAATCTCAAAATTGTGACATGGCAAATCTCAATTAACAAAAAATTCATGAGTTCTAATCAAAAAAATTAGGCCCACTAATTATCTAAACCCATGAAATGCCACCTCTATTTAGTTTGTCCATTAATAACCTAAACCTACGATTAAGTCTCCTAGCCTCCACCACTATATATATGCCACACACATCTCCTTCATTTCCAAACCCACGATTAAATGTCTAAATCCATGACTTAGAGAACCAATTTACATGAAGAACGACTTTTACATAAGCGATTCTTTTTTTTTTCTTGCTCATGTAAATTTTTTCAATATTGATTTGGTTGGAGAAAGGCTCAAAAATATTTTGAACATGCTTTCTTGCTATATTTAATTTGTTGTTATGATTGTAGTATTGTTGTATTGGGTTTAATTCATAGTTTCATTTGTACTTTTTAATCAATCATAATAATATTTACTATCTAAGATCTAAATTTTTTTTATAATAACTCAATTATTTCATTATTTATATTAAATTTAAAAAGCCATTATTGATTACTTATAGTAAATCCAATAACCCATTTGTTACTTGAGAAGAATTTTGTGTATTTAATAAATTTATCAATGAATTATATTTTAATAATTTTCAGAATTTTATGTATATCCTTAAGATTGTGGAAGTTGGGTTTAATGAGTAAGTATTGTTATGAATTCATGTACCAATAACAGTGAATTACACTAGAATTACATAATCATTAAAAACTAAATTTTTCAAGAACAAAAGATTTCAATGGAATTTGAAAATCTTAAAACCAATAACAATAAATTTTACTTATAGTTTAAGAATTCATAAACTATAGTAGTGCTTTTTCAAAATATTGGTTTAGCTCTCAGATATTATCATACCCAAAAACATTACACATGATTTTTAAACTGATAAATATTAGAACCTCTGCTAGGGTAAATCTAACTAACAAAATTTATTTGGATTTTTTTTTTGAAAAGAAAACTTTATCTGGAATAAAAGTTGACTAATGAAATCTCTTAAAATATTTTGACAAACCCGGTTTTTGCAAATATTTGATTTAAATGAGAAAATGAAGTTTCTATATATAAGATATGTTTTTGCTTTTTTTGCTAAAAATATTTGATTTATTACTTGACATTTCCATATAAAAATCTTGATCAAAACTTAAATTTTAGTTAGAGAATTCCAAAATCTCTTTTTCTAACAATCGACGGTTTTCCAACACACAAGTACAAGTCTTCCATCAGGATCTACGCCAGTCAATTTACATTGCTCCTTGCCAAAGATCTCATGCATTTTTAGGATTCGAACCTCATACTTTTTAGTGTAAAAGCATTCGTAAACTTTCGATCAACCATTGGACCAAGGGTGCTTCCACTATATTTCAAATTTTAAAAAATGATTACTGGATATAATATTCAAATTAATTGCTTCGAAGATTGTCTATTGATGATTTAGTGTTTTTATATTAATATTATATATTTCAATGTATTAAATGACTACACGTTTACGTATATGAAATAATAATATATAGTAAAAACTAAACGTCTAAAAATTCATAATCATCGATGATGTGACAATAATGTCTTTAGTAAAAGTCAAAACCAATACATATTTTTCACATTTTAAGATATTAAATTTTAAAATATAATATAAATAGTTTATCCGTGTATAACGCGGGTGAGTTACCTAGTATGCTTCTAACTCAAAATCAATCGATAATGAGTTAGATTGACTCATTTTCTGTGAACTTATAATAAATTCCTTTTAGATAGACTACTTTTTGAACATTTATGAGAAACAAAGTTAGTGGAATCATGTGTGTTTTTTAATCGATCCGATGGCTGACGTAGTAGAAGTTCTCCTTCGTCTTGAAAGGTAACAAAATAAGATCTACGTCAGATGGTGAATAAGGCGATGTCTGATGCTGAACAATGGTTGTTGCTTAGCCCGATTCGAAGCTCACAAGACGGTGAAGGCTCAAATTCATAAGAGATGGAAACGACCAGAGTAACGTTTTCATTACATGTAGTTTCACAATATCTTGGGCTAACTAGAACCTTAGTAGAACATCATGGGTATTACGAGACCATAGAAGGTATAGTTTTGGTTCCACTCCCAACAAGCCTTCACGTCATGGTGCACTACTGGATGCAGAGACCCGCGTTGTCTGCTTTGGATCGTTGAGAGATTAAGGGACTTGCATCAACCAAGAACTCAAACCAAAATTGCCCCGACCATTGCTCATAGTGTGAACATAGTCATACATGTTTTAAGTTTTTAGAACTGCGATTAAAAAACTCGCCTATTTCAGAGCATCCGCGAATATAGTATCTAGTGCAAAGCCATTAGAATTTCCAATGCATTGGTGTAGATTTAAATGCAAAAATGGACAAAAAGCTTCACAACTCAACATCCAGTTGCTCATAACACAAACAGGAGGAGTCGCTGAAACAAACGACATCTTCATCTAAAACTGTTTTCAAGGGAATTATTGTTACCATGCTCCACTTGAATCTACACAAGTTTGGATCTTTAGATTCTAGCGGATTCGGCTTCCATATACTTACATATTCTCTCCATAACCTCTCGTCCTTTAACGCTATTCTGCATGAATTTCTCCGCGCATTTCTGCTCGACTTTCTCAGCCATTGAGGCTAGAGCCGACAAGGGTTTGATCCGAATGCTCGTCTCCTGGCTACAAACCGTCCAGTCTGATGGATTTTCTGGATGCGGATCGTACCTTATTCTCTCCTCCACTTCAATGAACTTCTTGAGAGTAATGTTCTTCGTTTTAAGCTGGATTAAAGCCGTTCGACCATAGACAAAAAGATAAAACGAGATAGTTAGGCGTCTTTCCTTGATGTTTTACCAGCTCAAATCTTATATTAGCTAATTTAATCACTCTTATATGGTTGTTTATGCCTTTGAATAACTTATAAACACTTCATCCCAATGAAGTTTCAGTTTTAACAGAATCGAACTGATAAAACCGTTATGTACAAAATTAGGCATCTTTGCTATATTGATCCTTTGACCAAATGTTGTTTCACAAGCTCTAATGCTATATTAGCTAATCCAAACCCATATAAATGGTGTTCTTTAATCAAGCTTCCATATTTACAAATAACAAACTTTTTGCGGAAAAAGCAAATAGGAGTTGAGGATACCTGCATAGAGCGTGATTTGCCATCCACAACTGTTGATTCAACACAGTGACAGATGTCCTGGCCAATGATCCTGTGAAGGAACCATGGACCAGGAGCATGGATGGTGAGAGCACGCGTGGTGTGGAGTTTCCCAGTCTCAGTATCAAGATTCCGGTTCAAGGTGTCGACTTCAAGGATGTGCGAGAGGATACGTTTGTTTTCAGGGTCTGCAAACTTCCTCCATGAGGCAGCACTCACCCGCTCCCACGGATGGTTGTAGACATGCTCTTGTTTATATGCTTTTACCATCAAGACTCTAAAACCAACAAATAAAACACAACAAGTTTAATCAAACCAAAATTAGCAGATAACGATATAACGAAATGGAATCTAGCTGATAATGATATAACGAAATTAGCAGAATCTGGATACATTAGAGAGTAACAACGAAATGCAGGACACAAATTGAAGGATTTCGCAGCTAAAGATTGAATTTTTCAAAATGGGCAAATATAACAAAAGAGCTTAACATTGATGATGATAATGAAATACATGTAGATCCGACCCAAACAATTTGATTTTTCGAAGAAGATTTGACTTTTTCAGCTATGGATCAATAAAGTTCAATAGACAAAGACGAAGAACACTAGGAATTAAAACATTGATTTCCGCAAAATAAACGATCGAACCACAGAAACTATAATTTCAATTTCGTCACGAAACCCAAATCGGCGTCAAATCTGAATAATCAAATCGCGGTACAAAAATTGAAGAGAGAAACGTACTTACAGCTTACTCGATTGGAAGAAAAATTGAGAGATTTGGGAAGAGAAGTACCTAGGGAAAATCAAAGATGGTGGTGAGTAAACGACCCAAAAATGGAGGACGTGAGGAGAGGGAAATAGAGGAAGCACAACAATGGCGGTGTCGAGCCAAGATATGTTTACGAACCACAAGTTTGGGCCTTTAAAAAGCCCATTAAGAGTTAATAGGCAAAATCAAAGCCCATTAAGAGTTTTTGATATTTATTTCACCATTGTGGTCGACGACACCGCCATTGTTGTGCTTCTTCCTCTGTTTCCTTACTCTCGTCACGTCGTCCTTCGATTTCGCCTACCTCTCTAGGTTTTTCTCTTCCGAATTCTCTCAAATTCGAGTCAAATAGGAAAAAGGAAAGGGAATTGATCGACCTAGAAGACATATATTACGAAATTCTTAAGTCTCAATCGAATCCAACTTGTATGTTGGTTTGTTTTCCTTTGAATTTGGGATATCCGTTTTTATTAAATCTGCTTTTACACTATTGATTGATACCTTGTTCTTGCTTTGGCTTGTAAAATGTAGGAACACTTGATGGATTCCCTTCCGAATGACTGGAAAACTCAATTACCACCTGATTCACGCCACAGGATCATCAACAGGATGTAAAGTTTCTCACTCTAGTGTTATTTTTACTATGCAAGTTAATTACAATGTTATTTACTTTGCCACTTTGTGCAGAATGGAAACACTAAACAAGTACATTCCATCTTCTGGACCAGATGATATTATAGTGCTCACCAATATTGCTACCAAATTCGAGGCTAAAATTTTCAACGCTGCTATTAACCAGGTTAATTAACTGTCCTCTTGAACATTTATTTATTTGTGTTTCATTACTCTACCTCATCTCCTTGTATTTGATTTCGACTTTCGTTTCAGTCTGATTACCTTCACAAAATATCCATCAAGTTGTTGACTATAGAGACGAAATCGCAAAATGCAGCTGCCTCTTCCTCGTCTATCCCCAAGCAATGTATTGCTTAATAAGTCTGTTTTTATGGATAATGGTTTCTCTAATTTGGTGATGTTTAAACTTTCCTTGTATAGTACCCATCAATCAAGGACATCTTCTTCCAGGATCAAATCAATCGCAACCACCTCGGTCGTTGATGGCTCAAACTATGCAGAGTAATACAGCCTCTGGAATGACGGGTTCCATGCCGTTGGTTTCTTCCATAGCCAATAATAACGTCACAAGCGCTGTAAACCAGAATTCGAATGTGCAAAATGTAGCTGGAATGTTGCAAGATTCATCTGGGCAGCATAGCCTTTCGTCAAACATGTTTTCAGGATCCCAAAGGCCACATCCTATCTCTTCACAGCAGCAACCAACACATCAGCCTGGCAATCATAGTTACTTAAGGAACACATCAGGATTGCAGCAACCACAACAACAGTTGCTCAATTCCCAGGCTGGCAGTTCGAGCTTGCAGACTAACCAGCACTCGGTGCATATGTTATCACAGCCAACGGCGGGTCCGCAACGAACACATCAGCCTGGCCATGGCTTGTTTTCTTCTCAGGGACAACAGCAGTCACAAAATCAGCCATCCCAACAGCAGATGACGCCCCAGCTTCAATCGCATCATCAGCAGCTAGGTTCGCACCCACAACCTAATCTGATGCAACATAGGCTACAAGTTTCAGGCCAAGTCACTGGCTCCCTGCTTCCACCTCAAAATGTAGTGAACCAACACAGACAAGTATATCAACCCCAAAGAACCCTTCCAGAGATGTCATCATGTATGCTTTTGAATACTTTAGGTTTTGATAGTTTTCATAATCTCTCAGTAGGTTCCGATGTTGAACAAACCCTTTTTTTTTATAATTCTTAGCATCGCTGGATTCAAAGGCACAGATGGAAAACGCAAATGGAGGTGATTGGCAAGAGGAGGTTTACCAAAAGGTACTTCTCTCTTTTTAAGCTGAGTAATGCTTTCCACAAGTGTTTTACCAATTCTGGCTACTAGTCGCCAAAGTCTATGAATCTGCTTTGTGTGGATTGGGGGTCAAAATAAGTTATCAAAAGTCCTTGATCCTTATAATAGACGCAACAAGGCAGGGGAACTCACATAGATACCACCGTGATGAGTAGTTGTCTGACCATAGTGCTTGTCTTTGCAGATCAAATCCATGAATGAGGCGTACTTACCAGATCTGAAAAAAATCTACGACAGAGTTGTATCCACGTTGCAGCAAGTAAGTTACAATTTTCAATTACTAGGAGAGTTGTTTGCACGTCTATGTCATTTGGAACTGTTGAGTACCTTATGAGAAGTTTTATGAAATCAATGCAAGATCGGTTCATTATGGCAAAAGGAAATCATACAACTTTGGAGTCTTGTTACCCATTTAACCAAACAAATAGGCTCTTGAGACTTGTATTCTTACAGTCTCTCCACTAGAAAGTTAACCCTATGATATATATGTTCCTTCTCAAACCTACAGAGGTTGTATCTTGCATCTATATGTTCGTTTCTTTGTTCATTAAACCCGTTTCTTTTTCTCTCGAGCAGGAGTCTCTTCTGCAACAACAAAGATCAGAACACTTTGAGAAACTGAAACAAATCAGGAAAATATTGGAGCGAATGATTCAATTCCTAACTGTTTCAAAGAGCAATATTATGCCTTTATTAAAGGACAAGATGGCTTATTATGAGAAGCAGATTATAGATTTCTTAAATACGCACAGGCGGAGGACAATACAGCAAGGGCAGCTTCCGCAATCTCAGATGCAGCAGCCTATGCAGCAACCGCAATCTCGAACCGTTCAAGACCAATCCCATGATAGTCAAATAAATCAGCAGATGCAATCAACTAGCATGCAGGGTTCTGGGCCAAGGTCACAACAGAGTAGTCTGGAAAATATGCTGAACAATGTTCTATCATCTCATCCTCGAGTTTATGCTCCTCAGCAGAACACTCTCAGTTCCATACCGGCTTCTAGTTTAGAATCAGGCCAAGGAAATGCACTGAATTATGTCAAGCAGGTTGCCGTAGGATCCATGCAACAAAATGCTCCTCAACAAGTAAATAACAGTTCTGCCTCTGCTCAAAGTTCCAGTTTGCTTCAGCATCAGCACCTGAAGCAACAACAGCGCCAGACACAGCAGCAGCATTCTCCGCAGGGTCAGCGTGCTACTTACCCTCTTCAACAGTTTAAACAAGGATCCCAGCTTTCTGTTTCGTCGCCTAAACATCTGCAAGGTGCATCTCCTAAGATGACACAACAACATATGTCTCCTAAGGTCGACAAGAAAAATCTGCCATCTATCAACGAGAAGAGGACTCCATTGCAATCTGCAAACTCCCCTGTTGTTGTCCCATCTCCTGCAACCCCCTCGGCTCGGTCTCCTATGCAAATTGGCTCTGAGAAACCTTCTTCTTTGCCAATGGGAAATATTGCACGCCAACAAGCAACTGGCATGCAAGGTGTAGTCCCTGCCTCTCCTCAGGAGTTTACTAGTCCTGATGGAAATAATTTAAATCCTTTGACAAGTACATCTGGAAAACCAAGTGCGACTGAGCTTCCTATCGAACGCCTTATTAGAGCTGTAAGTAACATTACTAATTATAAAGGGTATATTGCAACAGGAAGTTATAGAAACATTGGTCTGATCATGATGTATGCTTTGTGTTGATTTCAGGTGAAGTCTATCTCACCACAAGCGCTTTCTTCTGCAGTAAGTGACATTGGATCTGTTGTAAGCATGGTTGATAGGATAGCTGGTTCTGCCTCAGGAAACGGTTCAAGAGCTTCAGTTGGCGAGGACTTGGTTGCGATGACTAAGTGCCGTCTCCAACCAAGAGATTTCATGACGCAAGAGGGTATGATGGCGAGAAAGAAAATGAAGCGTCACACTACTGCAATTCCATTTAGCGTTGCTTCGTTTGAAGGAAGTGTCGGTGATAACTGATTACTACGAGCAGTTTGCATGTTCGAAAACATCAGATCTGGAATCTATGGCAACTTCTGATGGCAAGAACTGAGTTATGGTTCAGTTAGACTTCCCTTATGTATAAATGACTTGTACAAATGGCTGAATAAAATCAGACTAGTTGAATAACAGAGAAGGCATGGCTTTCGATTTTATTAATTTTAAAGACTCATTCTTGGACTGCAAACCGAGCATGCACTTTTGCAGGCAATCAAGGAAGTAAACCAGTGGCTGATAGGTAAAGTTCTTGAGATTAGTGATGATGAGTAACAACAGTTAGATTCTTGTTTATGATATTTGCTAAAGTGTATGAATTGAGTTGGATCTTCCTTAAGCAAATATCTTATGCCTCTTTTGAGTGATGCCATCTCTGTTATTCAAGTAAGTCTTATTTTTTCAGCCATTTGTACAAGTCCTTTTATAAAGAAAACAGTTTAAAAAAAAAAAACTAATTTTCAGAAATTCTTGATACAAAATCAAGAAATAGGGAGTTGGCAAAAAAAGAGAGGACCTCTTGATATTATTGAGTTATAGCCGTAACAAAATACAGACTAGTTATCTAACACAAACCAGAACTAGTTAAATAATTTTATACAATGGTTGAGCTAGCTTGGACTGGTCGTGTAAGAATATCAGTGATGTAGCTCCGGATTTCAGGTATAACTTTCTTGATAAACCCGGGAAACCTGCGTTTCATAATGAATGAAACATGATTGAGTAAATGAGAAGTTAAAAGTTTTCCAAAAATATAGTAATGATTTTTGCATACCAAATTAGAGAGCTGAGCTTAGTGAAATGCTCCAGAACAAAGAGAGTGCATGCTTGTCTTAAGGCTGTAGCATTGAATGTATCTGCTAAGTCATACATGAATGGTATGTTCTCCACACAAATGTCCTGCAGAAACATGAGTAAAGTCATTATTGAATTGTCATACACATAGATAAAACAAATAAGACAGATTTTTACCTGCGCAATTGCGTATTCACAGAGACGTTTAAGACCTTGAAGAAGATACTGATCAGCTGCTACAAGCAGATCTTGAGCCAAATGTTTTGGGATGTTAATTCTTCCTGTGTAAATGAATCTGCAAATTTTGTTTTGCAGTACTTCTTAAGAATCTTGGCTTATTATGGTGTATTATAATGTGGAAATGTAAGATATTTCAGAAGCTTACCTCATCATAAGTTCAAACACTCCACATGTTATATTTGGGATCTCCACATTTTGGGCATTGCGTTCCTAAAAACCAACTGTTAGTTGGTGATGATGACATGGATATCACAATTGTTGATTTAGAATCTTACCTTGTAGAGACCATCAAACATAGCACGAAATATATCCGAGGAAGCTACCAAGCAAATCTTGTGAGCATAGAATTGTTTACCTAGATAAATGCCATGGAAATAACTCAGTTAAAAAAGTGTCATCACAAATAGATCTAATCGAAACGTAGACGGGGTTAAATGTTATACCATCAATAAGGAATGTGACATCAGACAAAGTAGGATTGTTCACGAATTCCTCACCCAAAAATACCTTCAGTATTACAAATAACAAGTCAAGACCTCAAATCAGAAATCATTTTGATACTTATTATAAGAAATGAAGATTTTTTTACCCTTTGGGTGGGTGAGGAAGGAGCTGAATCCTCTGGTGCAAAGGATGTAGCTTTTTTAGCCAACTCGAATAAAGCACTTGAACCATATCTCTGCTGTTTGATGCTTGAGAAATATAGAAGCTCCAACAAAAACTCTACTCCTACATTAGTAATAAGGCTATTGATCCGGAACAGTAACCAACCAAAATAAGTTTCTCTATTGTTATATAAAATTCTGACTTGAGATGATTACCTTTGTTATCAATGAAAATCAACTTTCCATCTTTAGGGTCACAAAGATGTGCAAGAGAAAGAGCAATCCGCATTTGTATAGTCTTCTCGGTTGTTCTCATAAGATATAATAGTTGATTTAGTACCTGAGATAAGAGTTTGGCATCAGGGGACTAAAACTAAGGCTATATTTAACTACAAACCAAAATGTCTAACAGAAATAGGTACTCACAAGTCGTTCATGAATCTTTTTCTCTAGCCTCTTTAATGTCCTCGCCACACAATCCTTAGTCGGCTGCAAATAGAATAATTGCATCAGAATTTGAACATCTAATAGAGTGGCTTTACAGAAGATAAGCAGATGAAAGCATACTTGAACGGTGAAGTTGTTGTCTTGAAGCTTTTGGATACCGCCAGCCTTTATGAAATCTGCTACGTTTTCCTGTTTTACAGAAACATTGATTAAATACTCATGATATGTGTAGTGAGTAAAAAGTATAGCTGTATAGGAGAGATGATTCATTTTGAATTTGTGAGTCTGGTGTACCTCGTTATCTGCTAGGCCATACAAAGCAAAGGCAGCATTGTGTTGCACAGGCCCAGTTTTCACATCAAGTAGATTTAGAAGTGAGGCTACGCCTCCTCTGTGTCCAATGCCGGCTTGATTGTGTGTGTCCTGCATTAATCAAAACATCAAGAGGATTTACTGACGTGTTTAGATATGCTCTAAGCAGAATCATTACAATTCCAAAGCAACAACAATGAGGATTTAAGTTCTTATCACATAACAGGACTGATTTAAATCATCTTTAAAGAGCCAGATTCCAGAAGCAACAACAATAAACATGCTGATTCAAAAACATAACTACCTGAGCCAAACGACCAAGAGCAAAAGCTGACATTTCCATGACCTGCTCATCTGATGACTGAAGCATATTAATTAATGGTGTAGTGGCACCTCTCTGTGCAATGTGCACCTGCAGGATCATGTTACCACTTATGTTTAATATCTTCTCTCTACTTTGAATGTATCATTTTTCTTATAGTCAAACCAAATTGAAATTGAATGAGCATAAGCTCAGGTTATATCAAAAAAGAGATAGGCTCATACCTTGCAATCTGAATCAGGAGCAGCAAATTGACCTATTAATAAAGCTGCTTCTCTCTGTGTCTCCAGGCAAGGTGAGCTATGACAGATATCATACTAAACAGTTACAAAACATCTTTCAAGCCTTTACAAGTAAGAAGTGCAGAATAAAGAAAACAATAAGCATACCTAAGTAGATTGATTACTGGTTGTAATGCACCAGCACGGATAACCTCTTTCTTGATGTCAGGAGATGAGTGGACAAGATTTCCAATAGCTCCAATCTGAAAATTCGATAGTAGATTATAAGGCATTGAAGCAAAGCAACCCAATTGCAACAATCTAAAGAAGTATAAGAACCAACCGCTTCGCCATGCACTGAAGAATCTTCTGATTGAAGCATCAATACAAGTGTAGGCAATGCATTCAGCTCAACAATCTACATAGTTGCTTCTTATGTGAGAAACATGCCTCTTCTAGACTAATAACAAAAAAAAATGCATCATCATAGCAAAACATACTTGGTTCTTGTTCTCGTCATTTCTAAACGAAACTGTTCGTAAGGCCCCTGCAGCAGCTCTCTGTACTTTATCATCCGGAAAATCTAAAAGCTCAACAAGTGGTGGAATGCCACCTTCAACCCTGAAAAGAATTTACAAAAGGTGTCAAGTGACGAACAATACATGCATTATCATGACCAAAATCATAAGTAAAATAAGATCATTGTACCTTATGTTTGTTTTAATCCTTGGATTATCATGAGCAATGTTAGTGACTATATCAGCGGCTCTCCTAATTACAGCATTAGCAGCCATACACTCACAACTAATCTCTCGTCTCTTCAACAACTTCACGGTAGGGACTATAGCACCAGCGTCCACAATGAGCTGCTGGTTCGCAGGCTATACAACAAAGAAAGCTAACATTACTAGAAAAACATCACTGCAAAATTGTTGCACTCACACAAAATTCCAATCTAAATGCATCTAAGATAGTTGCAATTTCCAACACACAACTTCTAATCCACAATTTCATCAAAAACAGTTGTTGAAGATTGAGTTTACCTGAATCGCAGCAATTAGCCCAATAGCAATAGCACAATCTTTCTCAAGTTTGTGAGAGCAACATTTGGAAGAATTTTCACCGATTGGCGAAGACCAAGGAGATTCCAAATATCTAACCAAAGCAGGAATAGCTCCATTTTCCACAATCGTTTCCACATTTTCGTCTATACAAACAAGTAAGAAAACAAAATCAATCCCAGAAAACGATCTAATACAAACCAATTGCAAAGTATAATCCAACAATCCAATTTTCGCTGATAGAATCAAGGATTATCACGTGAGCTATGTTCAATTCAACCATCGAATAGATGAGAAACGAAGATTTACATACCAGTTTTAGCCAAGGCGGAGATTGCAGAAGCAGCTTCTTCTACAGCTTCGCGAACAGATTCTGAATCTGAGAAGCTTGAGTTTAGAATCTCCACATGGCGACGGATCGCGACGGCGAGATCTATCTCTTCATCGTCAAATTCAAACTCCATAAACTGCTGCTTGAAGATCGGTACCACCACATTTGTATCCGTACCAAGCTTTCGCTTCAAGTTTCTTCCGGTGGTGAGTCGTGTTGTTCGCTGACGCTTTGGGTGGCTCTCCATCGGCGGCGGCGGATTGGTTTGAGATCTCACTAGCGGAGGAAGAAGACGACTGAGTAGGAAGATCTGACGGTGAATTCGAACGATTTTGAGATTTTTGTTGAGGAATGAGTGAAGATACTTTTTTCTTTATAATACCAAAAAAGCTTGTAAGGCGGTGTTTTGTGAAAAATTGAGTTTGGAGCCAAAAATGTTCCCTCTGGAGGGAAATGGGAAATGTTTTTATTTTTTCGAATTTGGCGTTTTTTTTTTGTTTTGACTTTTTGTTGTTTAGAACCAATTAGAAGTGACGACAAAAAAAATGAACCAATTAGAAGTCAGAGCTAGGCGAAAATAATTGGGCCATTATGGGCTTGTCTTTGAAGGCCAATAAATAGCCCATTATCACCAGAATCTCGATTCTGATAGTTTTGTTTGTTTTCGATTGTTTATTTTTGTTATCAGTTGTGTTTGTCGCTTATAATTTTGCTAACGTGACTAATATATAAATTGTATAGGTTTGAAGCGTTTAGGGATGGTTTTTGATGATAATCATGAAGGTTCCTCAAGTATAACTATCACCTTCATGATTCCGAATTAAATTTAAGCCTAATAAAATAGAGACGAAATAGCATGCATTGTCTAACACAATCTAACCAATTTTAAAACATTTTCATTTTTTTAAAAAAATTCACTACAAGAAAACAGCTTTTTCGCGACTGATAGTTGCGACTAAATAAACAGTCGCTAACTTTAGCGACTATTTCGCGACTAATTAGCGTCTAAATTGCGACTAATGATAATTGGTATCAAATCAGTTGCTAAATTGCGACTAATAACATTCGTTGCAAAGTAGTCGCAAAATTAGCGACTACTTCGCGACGAAGTAACGACTAAATTCGTGGGGTTGCTAGATAGTCGCGATTTTAGTCGCAAAAAATTAGGGTAGGCCACGTGTTTCTACATTTGGGTTATGTGGCAAAATTAGTTTGCGACCGATGTAATAGTCGCAAATCAGTCGCGAAATAGCGACTAATTTGCGACGGATTTGCGATTATTAACCCAAACCACAAATGAATAGTGTAGTATTTCATTTTGATTTGTATTACTTATAACCATAATTTGAGATTTGATGATAACTAAAATATAAGTCAACTAATGGTCACGTATACATTATAAATTGTGTACATATACATTATCTATACACGTTTAAGACATGTATGCATGTTTAAATTTTAATTTTAATATAATGATACCAAATGTATATGCATAACACACTTAACTTACTTTCATTGTATCTCATTAAAAAACAACAATTCTATACCCTAAACCCTAAAAAATCTATACTTAGATATTTTTTTTCATATGTATATGCATAGCACACTTAGTCCAATGTATCCCAAATCCAAAATAACCATTTACTTAGATACAATAAATATGAACCAGAAGACGAACCCTAAACCCTAACCCTATACCCTATACCCTAAACCCTACAAAGTCACGTGTTAGCGACGCCTAGACGAAATAACTTAAACAAAAAAAACTCTATAACCTTTGACCAAAACAAACAAAACAAAAACTCTATAACCTTTGACCAAAACAAACAAAAACTCTATAACCTACGACAAAAACAAAAACAAAAACTCTATAACCTAAACATAATATACAATCAATATATATACCCAAAAAGTCTAAAAATGTAATAATCAATTATGGTTTAGGGTTTATCAAGAATTTATGGTATAGGGTTTAGAATAAATGACCAAATTAGTGTTTTATTCATGATTAAGTGTTTGACTAGTTTTTGATTTTAGTTTCAAAATTTTAGGATTATGGTTTAGGAACTGTTTAAGCTAATTTTAGTTAAGTACTAAAAACACATGAGAACTAGCAAGAGTTTTTTGTTTTTATACACATATATGTATAACATTATCCATTATAAATGACATAAAACATTTTTAAAAACACATGAGAAAACTGAAAATATATTAGAGAAGATAAGAGCCAATTAAAAAAGATCACTGGGATTGTTGACATGGCAAACTAGGAAGCAATCTCGTCCGTTATCTTGGAGATCTCAGACAATCTTGGTCGTTCACTTTTTCTCTCCTTCTCAAAAGTAGTGTCAATCCTTCTCTTCTCATCCCCTGAGTCTTAACAAAAAAACTCTAACCGACAAACAGAACAAAACGATACTAAGAAGATGAGATCTTGAATCAATCAAAGAGACTTATCATCCTCCGATTCGGTTTTCTCTTCTTCAGCCGCTGGGTCTGAGCGCCGTCTCCTTCTCCAGTCGCTGGTCATAAGTTGTTGCGGCTCGAGAGAGATCGAGATTCATTCGACAGAGATAGATCTTCATCGCAACTTTTTCACAAGTTCGACCACGGTCGTGTCTATACCAAACGCGTCGTTGGTATCGGAAGTCAACAAACAGGTCTGATTAAGTTTTATCTCCTAAAGAGAAAGCTTAGTGTTTGTTTGAGTATTACTTTGTAGAATGTGAAACCCCTTCTTTCCTACAGTAAATTTTGGATCTTTTATAGGCTTATGTTGTTCTTGTGTTCGATTTTTATGTTTATTGGCTCACTTTTGAGATTTTCATAGTTTTTGGATTAGCTTGTTGGTATAAGTTTGGTTTTAGTCAAGTGAACTTGGGACGAGAACATTTTTTTTTTCATTAATCAATACATTTTTCTTCTCTGTTTTAAGTTTTAGTGTCTGTTGGTTTAAGATTTTGTACCTTTGATTTTGCGTTCCAATGCTTGATTTACTTTCTTTGGTTTGTTACATGACAACTTTCAAACTCTGTTATCTTTCATAAATTTGTTTGATAATAGACATTTAAAAGAATTCTCGCTTGTACACTCATTTTAGAATAAAGCATTGCAGTGTATTTCTTTTAACGTTGCTCATCATGAAAATGGCACTGACTTGTATTTGGATGAACCAATACAAGTTTATCTCTCAGTTTGGTCTTCTCTGGAGCTCTCTCTCTCGGTTTATCTCTATCGGGTTCGTTTCTTTCTTCTTCTCACTTTAGACACATGATTGAATCAATTGCAAACTTCTTACTGAATTATTTGCAGGGGTGGGATTTGCGGAAGCAAAAGTGGGAGTTAACAAACCAGAATTGCTGCCTAAAGAGTTCACTACTGTCATAGATGTTGCTGGTTTCCTCTCCAATGGCCAGGTTTATGCTCTTACCAGCTTCCATTTCTCAGGATTTCCTTACATCATTTAGATTTGCTAAAGGAAAAGATACAGGAGAAAAGGATTGCTAAAGAAATTTTTGATCTTGAGAAAGATACATGATTTAAGTTGAGAGTCTTAACTCAAAACTATCCTGTTACGCCTGGTATGATATATATTGTTTGAAAGCACATACTTTGATCTACATACATTGGTTTACTTGATGACATTTTCTATGTGTGTTGAGACAGGACTAGCTATCAAGGATTTCTGGCAAGTGGACGATAGCACCATCGTGTTTGTCGCTGACCCGACTTTTGGTAACATCCCAAACCTTACAAATCTTGATTTCCTGCTACTTCCCACTGGAAAATTCAAGGTGATGACTGGATATATGAAACAGGGAACATACTGAATTTCAATGTCGGGGCTACGGTTGATTTGGATGTTCCTCGTAGTTTATGGAACCGGTTAGCTGGGAAATACGGCAACATGTTTTACTGGAAAGAGAAGGTAAACAAGGAACAAGAAGACTCTTTTATCTCGATGATTACCACTTTTATTTTGTTTCTTATGTCTTGATTGTTTACAAAAATGTCTTAGGGGGAAGATGCATCCATTGAAGCTGCAGTGATGGCTATATCAAGTTACCTGCGAGAACCTGTTGGTGCTTTGAAAAAACAATATTTATGTTTTTGGTTTGTAAGTGCTTTGTATTAAGACTTTAGTACAATCTTTATGTTTTTGGTTTGTAACTCAACTATTTAGTAGTTTTTGTTTTGTATTAACATTTTAGTAGTTTGAATAGTAGTTTCTAGTTATCTTGCTACAAACCAAATTTTAAAACCAAAACCAAAATCTACAAATAGGGGAAAAAAAGCATGGTTTTGTCTTTTTTACTAAATTTATTAGTCGCAATTTTGTCTCATTTCAGTCGCAAAATAATCCATATATACGTCGCTATAATTGGATTATAGTCGCAAGATTTAGTGACTACATTTCGACTACTACAATAAGAGTCGCATTTGGGTCGCTAATTAGTCGCCAATTAGTCGCTAAATTTTGCGACTAAATTGCTACTAAATTTTTAGAAATATTATTGGTAGCAAATTAGTCGCAAAATAGAGACTAATTAGCGACTAAAAAATTAGCGTCCAAATATTTGACACTGTCGGTTTTAGTCGCTAAGTAGTCGCAACAAGCAAATTCGCGACCACGTTGCAACTAAATAGGCAGTCGCGAAAAAGCTGTTTTCTTGTAGTGATTACATGTCTAAATATAACGTGTCATTACCTTTTATTGTCTTCGAAATCTGTTTGGAAATGAAAGATATCATTATATATATATATATATATATATTTATTTTCTTACCATTTATCATGTTTTGTTTTTGATAAAGTTTTCTCCCACATTAACCGAATCAGAAACAATCCAAAATCTGTTTGAAACTGATTCTTCCTCAAAATAGGAGAATAACAAGTATAACACAATTTCTCTCAATTTATTACTCTAATTCATTTTTCTTACTCTAATTATCCTTATTCCTTTCAAATTTGTTCCACTACCTTCCCCATTATTCATCTAGTTCTATTTTGAGTGACAAACTATTTGCATCCAAGTTGGATCTCGATTTAGAAAGTTTATTTTTTTTCAGATGTTTGTTCTCCAACAAATTTTTATTTTATATCATTTGTATTTGTTGCTTCTATAATTCTTCTCCTGTAACTAATTTATAAATTTGTGGTCTGTTTTGATTAGAAGCGTGTAGGAAAAGCTTGCAGGTTCCTCAAGTATATACAACTTATGATTTCAGATTAAACCAATACGAAAAACAAAACAAAAATATAGACAAAATAGCATGTACGTATATCAACTTCATGGTTCCATAATTTTTATAAAAACATTTATTCCATAAATATTAAAAAAGAAATGCATGTCTAAAATAAACATGTCAATGCATGATCATCTATATATTATGCTAGATATTTTTATTTTTTGTTCCTTCCTCGAAGTTAAGCTTGGTTAGAGGAATCACTGCTCATGGGGACACCTGAGACCGAGAGCGTAGACTGTTGTTGGTCTGGTGCTGGAAAATTAATGAGATTTGCAATGACTGCTGCTTGACTATTGATCCGAGCCCGCACCGCTAGAAGTTGCTGTCGCAAAGCGTTTTCGCAGAACTCATGAAGTGCATCCACATTCTCTCTGACATCTTTTAACCGATCATTGGCTTGTACAGTTAGCTCATCCATTTTTCACGTGAGAGGAAAATTAAAGAGAATGGAATTCAAAAAAAAAAAACAAAAAAAAAATGCATGAGACAAAACGAATTAGTGCAATAACAAAGCGTTTGTTTTACACATAATGCTAATGGTAAAAGAATCAGAGAAATTCCAGGATACAGATTATTGAAGAAAAATGTTGACTATATGCTTATGGATTGGTAAGGAAATGGTGAAATTTGGTAGGAGAAAGACCTAGAGAGGTAAGCAAGTAATACCCAAAAATGGAGGACAGGACAATGGACTGTAACGAGACCTTACATATATAGAGTCATAAAGAATATTCTAGATCACTCAGTGATCTGTCGACATGTGTCGTAATCTTAATCAAGGGTTGTTGTGCAGTATGACATTTATCCTCAAACGAGCCACTTTTGGCAGTACATCCTAGGAGTCTAGGACTATTGTCCTTGTTCTTATGTGGGCCTTGTATTCCTTAATCATTGTCCAAAGTTGTATTTTATATGGTCATGGGGAGACTCTTTTGACTTCTTCGTGGTTTGCCATGTTTCGCCTTGGTCATGCTTCCAACTTGCGTTTAAGTTTACGAACCACCATGTTATAAATTTAAAAGGGTTGATTAATTAGGCAAATAACAAACTTCAGAATTATAATTAGATAAATAGCCAAGTGATATAGAAAATAAAGTGACTAACCACCTCGTGTGCAACATATAAAGTATGTAATACATATTGTTGATGTCATCTCCACCAAGTTGTAAGATTACGCAGACGAGAAAGAGAATGTTGGATGAATATCGTAGCCTAACCACATAAAGTAATTAATTTGATTAGATGACATTTCCCTCCTCTTAGTTTGTGGCCGTAAATGGTTTGAGTAGTTAGTAAAAGCTGTTTACACGATATATTAGTCAGCGAATCTTACTTTTGTAAAGGCATAAATGTCTAGAAATACACATTACACAGCATGGTATTGGTGGTGAGAGCATTTCCATCAATGAATTTTTAGAGGGATTCTCAACTTATCTTAAAATTAAAAATAATGTTAAATAATGATGGATATCTCAAAATACAAAAAAGTTATCAAATGAGAAACTCTTGTGTGGGGGTTCTCAACATTTTGAGATATCCATCAAATGTTTATTTTAATATTTACATTGTTTATTTTTTATACTAAATTTTCATTTATTACTATTAAATTGATTTTTGATTTAGTTATAGTTCATTTAGCATCATTAAAAGCATGTTTATGGGTGGTAAATATAATTGGGGTAATATTTGAATTTTATAATATTAAATGTTTTGGGATTGATGAATAAAGAAAGATAGAGAGATGTTGTTATATTTATCCATGAAATAGATGCTATATTTAAATACCCAAAAATGGTTTGGGTAAATATAAGAATTTTATAATATTAAAAATCTCTTATATTTACTTTTATTTATTACCCATAAACATGCTTTTGGTAGAAACCTGATGGATCTCTCAAAAAATAGGTTTTTAATAATTTTTATTTAATTCAATTATTGAATTAATTGTTAAATTATAAAAATAACAGTTAATTGGTTGAACCAAAAAAACAAACAGTTAACCAATAGTAAAACGACAAGTGGCAAGAAGGGATTCTAAAATATTGAAAATGGTTTATGAGAATAGAATCGTTTGTCCCTCTTCTCTCTCTCTTGTGTCTTTATTATCTTTCCTTTTTAATTACCTAGAACCGTCGATCTGTCGACAAAAAAAAAAAAAAACCGTCGATCTGTCGACAAAAAAAAAAAAAAAAACCGTCGATCTTGCGCTTATAGTTCGTATGCTGGCCCCTAAATTGAATCCTTTCAGTAACCGAATCTCTGATTGCATGTTATGGTCTTCATGACCTACGTACTAGTTATAATTTGGTTGCTCCATAACCGGCTTTAAATGAATTAAACCGGGGTGGGCCATGTTTTCTTAGTAAAAAGTGCATTTGGGGCTTTATACGGCCCAGCACAAGCTGGCTATATTATATGTAACGGTTATCGGTAGGTGAGGTCGGTCACATCACATAGAGACCACAGAAACAATTACATGGTCAGGTTAGATCTCGTTTCTGATCTTGTTGATATTTTTGTTGTTGATTTTGTAATTTGTCTTGTGTGTATAGGGATGGTTCGAGGTAATAGACCCTCCAACAGAGCAAAAAACCCATGCCGTTGTTTCCCAGTTATGGTATATGAGATGGTGAATGATCCATCAACGGATTCAGTAATCTCTTGGAGCGAGAACGGGAACAGTTTCATCGTTTGGAAACCATCTGAGCTTTGCGATGTTCTTCCGAGATTCTCACAAGGCAGGATGGTATCGGTTTTCGTCAGGTGGCTCGGTTACTATGTAAGTTTTCTCGTTTGTAACGGTTAAGCTAGCTAGTAGTGTTTTTTTTTTTTTTTTTTTTTTTTTTGAAAATTTGCTAGTAGTGTCTTGATTAGAAGAAAAACGGACACATTACTTACTTTAGTTTTTGGGGTCTGTATAATATTTCATGTAGGGATTTAGAAAAGTTGTTGAGTCTGCTGAGCAATGGGAATATGCAAATGATGATTTTGTGAGAGGTAAACCTGAGCTCTTGGAGGAGATGCAGAAGCGGTACATTGCAAATCCGCCTATTAAATGTTATGAATTTAAGAGAAGAGCAGAAGAACCGAGAACCAGAGCTTTAGGAATGGCTATAAAGGAGAGTGATTTAATAAATAATTTATCAAACCTCACTTTGTGAGATGATAATATTCAGAGCAAAATGATCTTGAAAACTTGCAGTTATATATTTTGGAGATTCTTAGAGTCCCCCGTAATGTCTTTGTATTTAACAATGTGATATATGAAAAAGTATCCATGTTTATGAACTGACATTCCTAGCCACATCCCTTTATTATAATATATCAATCAATATGACATATCCTAATATTATAATTAATCTGCACGAGAGAGAGAGTAAACTGTGGTAGGATCTTTGTTTTGGACTAAGCCGTGCTGCTCGCAGAACTCGCAGGACCACCAGCGTCTTCGTCCTCCGATGGTTCCGGAACCGCAGGCCAGTTTTCGGGATTGACAAACTCTTCGGCCATGATACTTAGACTGTTTATCATGTCTTGCATGTGTTGAATTGAATGACCCCCCTGAATAAAATTTCATCATCAATTTGGTTTATTCAATTGTCATCTAATCATTTTAATAAGCACATAATAATAACATTATTTCATCATTTTGGTTTATTTGATTGTCATCTAATCATTTTGGTAAGCAGCACGTAATAACACCGTTTCATCACCAGTTTCGTTTTTTGATTGTCCTCCAATCATTTTGGTAAAAACATCATATTTCATAACACTAGACTCACCTGGTCAATGTGTGCTTTCATTGGCGCAATTGAATCGTGAATGAACGTAATTAGACGTTCATTTACCTCATTTCTTAGATTGTTGAGATCATCGGCCATGATTCTGTAATAATGGTTATCAATTTTAGTATTTTCATAATCGTTAATTGTGCTAAATCATTAAATAAAATTTTCTTTTTTGCCGTCCAAAGTCAAATCATTAAATAAATTAAAAACGAAAATTAAAAAAAACAAAAGCATTTTAACTAGGCTTCGAAAATCCACCCAAATCTACTAGAATACATTAAAACCGGGATAATAATGCGTAAATCGAGGAGGAGGAATAAAGAGCGAAACCGTAGATTCGTGGCAAGAAAAGCTGCAGAGAAAAACCCAAAGTACTATTAAGATTTTTTTTGTTTCGTTGTAAGTACTATGAAGTATTACTGTCTGTATTAACAATACATATATAGAGTCATAAAAGAATATTCTATACTGCCACTCACTCTACGATCTGTCGACATGTGTCGTAATCTTAATCAAGTTTTGTTTTCTTTTTCATCTGAAAATTAATCAAGTTTTTTTCTTTTTTTTGATAACTTTAATCAAGTTTGACATTTTCTTTTTGAAAATGATTCTTCCTCAAAAAAGGAGAAGAACAAGTAGAACACGATTTCTTTATTGCTCTAATTCATTTTTATTACTCTTATTTCAAATTTATCCCACTTCCTAGTACCTTCACCCATTTTCATCTAATTCCTTTCATTATTTTAAATGACATATTTTTGCACCCAAGTTGGATCTCGATTTAGAAAGTTTTTTTTCTCAGGTGTTTGTTCTCCATCCATTTTTATTTTGTATCATCTGTATTTGTTGCTTTTATAATTCTTCTCATGTAACTAATTTTCAGATGAGTTCCTAATTAATCCAATAAAATAATAAAATGAACAAGACTAACATAGTCTCTTATTTTCAGAGGAGTTTCTAATTTAACAAATCAAATTTTCACGATATTTAAAAATATAAAATTATTAATTTTCTAGTCATTTCTAAGTCACAATCTTTAATCTAACGTATACATTTAATAAATCAATTGATAATGGCTAGTGATTTCCATTTGGTGAAGAACTGCCATATAGATCTAGAAGATGATCAATTCAAGCATGAAATTCTCTAAGAACTTTCAATTAATTAGTGAAATTAATTAGTGAAATGTTTTAGACCATTTCAAATTTTGATTAGAAATTTACTCGACAATTTCATTGAGGGGTGTTCCATCTAGATTAAGTGATATGGGATATACTACGAACCAAACCGTGATAATCGAGTCGAAAACCAATTCATAACTTGAAACGTTCATTTATCTAACTTAAAAAACCATACATACCTATTTTGAGGAAGAACAAGTAGAACATGGTTTCTCTCAGTTTATTGCTCTAATTCATTTTAATTACTCTAATTACCCTTATTCCATAAAATATTCCAAATTAACCTCACTTTGTGAATAATTGATTGCTCTTGTAATAATGGATTTGGAGATTCTTAAAGTGCCCAAAATGTCTTGTTTTTTAACAATGGGATATATCAAAAGTATCCATGTTTGTCAATGTGTTCAATTCGATTCTTGATTGGTTTTGTAACTAGAAAACTCAAGAAAAGACAAGAAACATAACTAATGTTGGAATAGGTAGCATCGAATAAGACTTGTTGTGATAATTCTCATATGTATGTTTTGTGTTAGTTCCTCACCTTTAACCATGTTTTCTCGATCGGGTGGTGTTAAGAAAGAGATTAACCCCTTCGATAAGCTTTACAATTTCAATTTCATTGTTTGCCATGATTCTGAAATAAAACAACACATAAAACCCAACAAGATAATATTAGCGAGACCGACACCACACAAGGGAAAATATACTAAATCGCTAATAACAAATGTACATTCCATGCACATTACAACAAAAATGAAAGTATGGAACCAACTTAATAAGAAATAGTAACGAGCACATTCACATTGTATTATGGATCTATTGTAATATGACATTGTAATACTGGAGCTAAAGTCGGATTGAAGTCCATGATAGTTGAGTGAAACCCAATTCTGAAGGAAGAAGAAAGATACCAGCATTAAGTTTACCAAAAAGAGAAGAAAGGATTAATAAAAAAAAAAAAAAAAAACTTAATAAAACCAATTCTTCTCATACTTGATCATGACTTGATTCCTGCACTCCCTTGTTCTGCCACCAAACTCAATATTAGAATCATGTAACAACAGGCCAAACTAGGAGGAATGAAATGAACTCTACAAAAGCAATCATGATAAATCTTTACAAAAATCATTTCATCTCTATTATTTTTCTGTTTTTTTTCAGTTTCGGCATTCCAACAGATGCTTCAACTTGTCTTAAAATGTCAAGATGCTCCATCCGCGGTAAGAGCTTGGCAACAACTTCAACATGATTCAAGTGTAACGGTAAGACAACAATAAGACAAGTATAATATGCGACGATTAGAATTGCTTGATGTATTGAAAGATTCAACTTGAAACGAGCATTTCATGGTGAATAGTGAAATCCGAAAGTTTGCAAAAATTTGGACGTTGAGAATTTGATACTGTAGTCAATGCCGGTCCAATTATTTTCGATGTCCTATGCATATATGTTAAAAAATGTCATTTTCGTACGTTTTCCCATACCGTAAAAATAGTAATCTAAATAAAAAAACACATTAAAACTCCATTAAACCATTTATAATTCCAAATAGTTAGTAAAAAATAAATGAAAAACAGCAAAATATAATTTTCTTTTGAAATATTGCTCTCCTTGTATTTTTGCATGCAAAATCATTAATTAAACTTACGTTGTCGAGTTTTTCAACCATCTATATTTCAATGGATGGCAAAGCTAACCCATTCAATCTCTCTTGTCACATGGTAGACCGCAAATAATTTTGTTACCAGCTTCAACTACGAATTTTAACTAATAATTTCAAATGAATAATTAACATGTTTGCTTAGAGAAGACCCATAAACATTAAAAAAAGAATTTGAAAAACAAAATCTTATGAATAATATTATTGTAGAAAAAGTTTATAATTTCTTTTTTATTATAGCTATGACAAAAATTTAACAAAAAAATGTCATCTAAATTTAGGGCCCTATGCGGTGGGTTCACTGGCTTGTCCTCTGAGCCGGGCCTGGCTCTAGTAGGGTTTATCGAAAATAGAAAGTTTAATCTTGATTATGGATTTTTTGTCACGGGTTTGGTTGAAATCTCCGTGAATTCAGTATTTTGAATTGAGACTGGAAATCCCTTAAATCAAATCATATTTGTGACAGGAACAAACCAATGGAGGAACAAGAAGAAGACGTTGTTGTTCGTGAAACCGATGTTTACTTCCATCCATCCATCCATTGATGACAACAAGAAGGTTAGCTAGGGATTACCTTCGTCACCTATTAGATCAGATTCTTTGGATATTTTGTTTTTGGCTAATCGTTTAAGAACTTTGATTTCTCAATGATGTCAGCTTTACATTCTTCGACATCGTTTGCCTCGAGGCAAAATGGATGAACTATGCCAAAAAGTGAGTATTTACCCTGCATTGTTTTGTTTCTATTAATCTCTGCCTTTTCTTATGTTGTAATCTAAACCCTTTCGTTATTTATATGTCTTTAAGGTTAAAGTGAATCTTTCTACCTCTGAAGTGGAAATTGATTTTGGCTATGGATGTCCATTCCAGCAACTATGGTGCCAACTTTCGAAGTCATGTCAGATTTTAGTTCCTCCATGTTTAGATACACTTTTTTTAAAAAAAATTCTTTGATGCTAATTCATTTTCCTTCTTTTATTTGGTAGACCTTGACAACAAGATGGAAGCCACCTCCTATAACTAGTTATGCTATTGGTGCTCTTTCGGGCAATGAGGTATTTTCCAAGCTTTATAACATTTTTGTCTAATGTGGATGATATTTTACAAGATTGTACTTGTCTTATTGTTGTCTTACCGTTACACTTGAATCATGTTGATGTTGTTGCCGAGCTCTTACCACGGATGGAGCATCTTAACATTTTAAGACAAGCCGAAGCATCTGTTGGAATGCCGAAACTGAAAAAACAGAAAACAATCGAGGTGAAATGATTTTTGTAAAGATTTATCATGATTGCTTTTGTAGAGTTCATTTCATTCCTGCTAGTTTGGCATGTTATTACATGATTCTAATAATGAGTTTGGTGGCAGAACAAGGGAGAGTGTAGGAATCAATTCCTGATCAAGTATGTGAAGAATTGGTTATATTCAATTTTTTTTTTTTGTAATCCTTTCTTCTCCTTTTGGTAAACTTAATGCTGCTATCTTTCTTCTTCCTTCATAATTGGGTTTCACTCAACTCTTATGGACTTCAATCCGACTTTAGTTCCAGATATCTTGAATTAATGATGGCAAAAATCGACCCTTCAACAGACTTCAACATTAGGTTTGTGTTGTTTCTTTCCCTCATTGTATTTTGTTGAAGTGAGGAATATATAAAGTTTACTTTTCTTTTTTTACCAATGCCAGTTTCATCAAGCACCTTTTCTTAACATATTCTTTCAGGTTGCCTACCATGCTTAATGAACTAATAGTTGAAAAGCTTCGCTCCGAAGGAGAAACATCATTGTTCAGGTACATTGATCTTAAGAGTGAGATTTCCCCAAATTCCTCAGACGAGGACTTTCATTTTGTCCTCCAAGACTATGCCAGCTTAGTCCAAGGTTATTGGACTCCAAAGAGTGGTCTACTGAGTCTAGTAAACACCCGCCCAAAGTCTGCCCGTGATTGCATTTTGTTTCTCTTTAGCAAAGGCCAAACCATTCCGTTCTCTGCTGTTGAATACACTGGTGGTTTTAGAAACGAATTCAACACTATACTAACTGGATTTGGTAGAGAAGGGTTGAGTGGGTTGATATATTCATCGAAGCACACCCACAGATGGTTGAGATCGAATCAGAGATTTGGAAAGAGATAGGGATTTGGAAAGAGCTTAGTTTGAAGTTAAATATTATATGTAGACATGTCCCAAATGACATGTTGATGGAAGTCTTCTTCAGATTGCCCCCAATGTCTATAGGTCGAAATCGCGTTGTTTCAAGACTTTGGTTCATTGCTTTAAGACATTGGGTTTGCAAGATTTTTTTGGAAGAAGTCGGTGACTCGCCAGAAGGTAATATTATGCGTTCCGAATGCTTAATTGCATTTGTGGTCAACATTTGCGGATAATCCCTCAACCCTCGTAAGGCACCCTCCACTTCCTTTCACTACACTCACTCGTCATGTGTCAGAAGTCAAGTCTCCTCTCTGCGAATTATTCTGTTACGTATACAGTCGCTCGAACGTATACGGGAATGAAGTGGTAATGATCAGAAACGCTTTCACCGGACAATACAGTAGATTACAGCAAAATCCGATTTGGTGGGAGCGAGTAAGGTGTCTCCTTGGCTTTGAACCAGTAGCTAAAGTTCTGAAAGTTTTGTGCATGCGCTGGGAGTTTGTAATCCCGAATAATGATGATGCTTTGACCTCGAAGACATCCATGGATCATTACATTCTAAGCGTAGGGAACGTGAAACCAATATGGAAAAAGATCTATTGCCCGTTTTCACATTCTTATAGAGAAGATACGAGGGATGAATTGTGCATTCAAGGCGAGATGTTCTACATTGGGCGTGTCAAAGAAAAGGATGAGACTGAACGCAATGTCGTGGTTTGTTTTGATTTGAACATTGAAAATTTCAGCCTCATTGAAAGAGCAGATGAAGATATGATATTATGGGGTATGTCTAGCTTAGTAAACTTCAATGAGAAACTCGGTCTGCTGGTGCTAAATAGTGTCGAGGAAGTTACACAATCTGTTGCACAAATTGAACTTTAGGTTCTACAGCAAAGACGAAAATGGGTCAAACATGTGGTGATATTGCCCGACTTGTGGCTGGACGTAGTTGGAGGCGCTAGGTTATCGGTTGTAGGATTTATTGGTGAGAAGATACTAATGGTGTCAAACATTGTGATGAATCCTCTATACCTCTACGTCTTCGACATGGACACATCAGATATACAAAGTTTTGAGATTGAGGGATTAGAGAGTTTTGCTGGGAAGCCTTTATTCACTTTTTTCAACACTGATAATGTGGCAAATATTCTAAAGGTAAAGCATTTTTCTTGGTAAACTGCTTTTGCTCCTTTATCCACTCTTTTTTTGTTTTTTTGCAAATACATTTTTGATTCGGTTGCAATTTAATCATTTCGGTTATGGTTCGTATTCTCACCCCTAAAATGAATCCTTTCATCGAAAACATGAGCTCTAGCTAGCTGGAGATTAACGGTAATGAACATATCTATGTATGGTTATTTCAACAAGGATTTTGGTAAATAGATCACAAAGCTGCGTTGCATTGCAGTTCGATTAAGATGAGTTTTGTAAGTAAAAACTTGATAAGACAAGCATTTTAAAACCCATCAAGTATAGGACATAGATACTTATATTCCCTAATGTAATGTGCAATCCCCTACAAGAATTTGTGTAAGGATCTAACTTGGGTATCGATTATTGCTGCCCGCTCGCAAAAAGTAATCATGTGGAAAATCTCCATTGGGTCTAGTGAATCCTTGGTCTTGAACAATTGAGTAACACACAATTTGTAGAGTCGTCTCCAATTTGTACTAGTCTACTATAAAATTCCTTTCAGAAAATTGTAGTGTGAGTTTTGTGATGAGTTTCGACAATAGGAAGAAACAAAAACAAAAAGAAAAAGTAATCATTTTCCGCTTATCTTTTTGACTATGGTACCAAAATTTATTTCCACGGAAGCTTGTAATGATTGGAGCTCGCGTCTTTTGTATCACGACAACACTAGAAAGATCATCATCGATCTTCTTCTTCTTCCCCAAAATCCCAACCCGACCCGTTTTCAGATTACCACCCGCAATTAGATCCATCGTCGCCATGAGCACTTCCACCACCAAAACCCAAGAGGAACTCGATTCGATTTTCAAGCAGAAACGGGTCGTGCGTTCAACTGTGCGTAAAACCCTAAAAGCCATGGACCCTTCTCTCCGAACCCAACAAGGTTCAATCTTTTTCTCTCATTTTGCCATTTTTCTTCAATGTCTCTAAAGCAAGTATTGATTTTTGTTTGTTTACATTGATTAATTTGTAGATGATGCTATTCAAAACACTGTTCTTGAAGCTCCTTGGTTCAAATCATGCAAGAGATTGTGTGCTTACATTAGCTGCAAGTCTCTCAATGAAGTCGACACTTCTAAAATCTTGTCTGAGATTCTGAATCATCCTGGTACTTTGCTCATCCCAATCCCTTTTTAGAATGTTTAGCTCTCATTTGTACCAATCAGAATTGGAAAAAAAGAAGCCTTTTCACTTCAATAATGATTTGCCTGCATCTCTGTGTATGTTATTGATTTCCCACTTTCAATGTCTGATAAGATTCAGAAATCAAGAACCTTAAAAGTTACTCTATTGATGCTAATTTAAGACTCTGATCTTCTTTCTTTGTAAAGACTTATCAGTTATCATAGTGTTAGCTTTTTTCGAACGCAGGTGTTTTAAAGGAATGTGATCTGAGTTTCCTATTGGATTGTTTCTTATTTAGATTCAAATACAATCGCACAGAAGAAGAAGTTGTATGTGCCTCGTGTGGAGGATAAGAACAGTAACATGTGTATGCTGCACATATCTCATATGGATGATCTTATTGCAAACTCGATGAACATTTTGGAACCAGCTCCAGTTGATGCGCTAGGGAATGAGCGTGAAGATGGTGAGTATCCTTTATCTACTATGTCGCCACCACTATTAATGAGTATATAAGCCTGCTCTCGTGAAATTAATTTGTTTCTTTCTATTGACAGTAATGCAAGCAGATGAATCGATCGATCTATTGATCTTGCCAGGTATGGGAAATCTGTTTCATTTTCATTATTTCTTGATCTCTATATCTAATCAACCTTTGTCTTCAAAAATCTTGTGGTCAGGTCTTGCGTTTGACAGATGTGGGCGACGTTTAGGCCGTGGGGGTGGGTAAGTTTGCTTTGACCTCGAGTCTTCTTTTCATCGTAGTGTCGCGATTAGAAAATCTAGGTTTCTTGCCATTGTATCACATTGTTAAGAGATTAGAAAATCTAAGTTTTACTTCTTCTCTTACGTTTTGTTACAATGTGCCATCCTCAGAGAATGTAGTTTCATACTTGCCATTAATTCCTTTGTAATGCTCTAATTGAACTCCTTCTACTTGTTTATATGGATAACGAATCTGGGGGAAAAGCTACTACGACACTTTCTCGAAGAGATACCAGGACCGTGCAAAGGAGAAGGGCTGGAGCAATCCGCTTATGGGTATAGATCACGTTCAAATTGATACCACAGAATGTTTTCAACAGAAAGATAAGCTAATCACTGTCTTTTTTTTCTTGCTATTGCAGTTGCATTGTCATACTCGCCTCAGATTCTTGAGGAGGGAAGTATTCCTGTAACACCGAACGACGTTCTGATCGATGCCCTTGTGACACCTTCTGGTGTGGTTCCCATTAGCCCTCGCGCTATCGAGAGGTGCGACTCAAAATGTTATTAGCTTTCTCTGAGATCTTGTATTTATGCTTTTGACTATGTTGTACAATTCTCTCTGTTTCTAGAATGTGAGATCTGGAGCTTGTGTTTGGATATGTAGCTCAGATCACTTTGTTGGTTGGTTGGTTGGTGCTGGAAGGCTGAATTTTTTCTGGACTTTGCTAATTCAGCATCTGTTTCTGAAACTGCCACTAATCAGATTTCCGAAACTCGATTCGAGTCATTATATTGGTTCTTGGGTCCTTTTTCTGATCTTTGCTTACGGATATTTATATGTACTCAAATCTTTATTAAATGTAAAAACAAAAGAGTGGAAATAACAAGGGTAATTGGCATGAATAATACCCATTTGTCCAATAATCAAGTGTATAACATGACCTAAATTCAAATTTGGTGTATCTAACATTGAGTGTATCTAAAATTACCATTTTAAATTCAACCTATTTTCAGTTTTATTAATCTTTAAAAATAAATAAATGAAACCCTAATCTTTAAACCATTTTCTCATCTCATCATCTAATCTTTAAACCCTAATATGGGTAACAAAGCTTATTCTGGTCACTTTAATGCATTACAACCATAAATATATAAGAGTGGTTTTACATTTTCCTCTTCCTTTCTATAATAGCAAAACAAAAGTAGGAAAGAGAACTAAGAGGAGCAAGAGAGCATGCAGACGCCTGGCCTGTAAGCCCACGCTGGAGGCAACCGAGCATATTTCTCCATCCCGGGCTGATCCTCGTAAGGCCGTTTCATTAGACGGATCAAATTGTTGACCTCTGAGAAATCGCCTTGTTCAGCTGCATCAATCGCGCTCTGGCACAGATAGTTCCTCAGAATGTACTTTGGATTCACTGAATCCATTCTTGCTTTTCTTTCTTCATCTGATATCTCACCACCACCCACCTGCAATTTCCAAAACCCACACACAAATTAGAGATAACACCGAATCGAAGAAGGAATTTGTGAGAAAAGAATTTGATACCTCTTGTATATAGCTTTGCATCCATTTGATCCAGGCTTCTTTTCTTTCCTTTCCAATGTCCAAGAGCACAGCTTTCAAGGGTTTCAGTAACTCATTTTCGGGTGTGTCGGGGTTTGCTTTAACAGTTGAAAGAAGCCGAAAGAAGTTTGTGTAATCAACTTTATCAACAGCCATATTGTTCAAAAGTTTACTAATCAGCTCCTTGTTATACTTGGAAAGACCTAGCTTCTTTGACATTATGCCTTGATAATCATCCATGAATTTTTCACCATACCTGAATCAAAAGTCCCTTAACTACTTAGTAGTAGTTACTAAAATAGAATCCAGAGTAGTGCTCTAAATGAAAAATAAAGTTACCTCTCCATGGCGTAATTCGCCTCCTTTTCATTTATCAGCTGAGCAACTGCTAGAGTTTTAACAAATTGAGCAATATTCCACAGACCGATGTCAGGCTGATTTGCAAAACAGTATCGTCTTCCAGGGAGATCTGTCGTGTTTGGGGTGTAACTCGGATCAAAAGCATCCAAGAACCCAAATGGGCCATAGTCAATGGTTTGACCCAAAATGCTCATATTATCAGTGTTGAGCACACCATGGGTGAAACCAACACCTTGCCATCTTGCAACTAAGGTTGCCGTACGCTCCGCAATTTCAACAATCCACGCTAATAAATTTAAAAAATCAGAAGAGTTAGTTCGATATTCGCCATTAACATAATTTTTGCAATACCGAAAGTATAAAGCAGCATTCTGGTGAATAATTCATTAGGGAATTACCTGCATATTTGTTTGATGTGAGATCCACAACCGAATCATCTTCATCGCCGGTTTTGAACGATAAGCTATCGCTTCTGTCCATGCTCTCTATATGTGGGAAATGATGGCTAATGGCATAGTCTGCCAATTTCTTAACAATATCAAGATCCTCTTTTCCTCTAGAGGCATGTATTTGGTATGAGCCGAAGCGGAGAAATGACTGAGAAACCCTACAAACGATTGCACCAGGTTCTTCCTTCGGATTGCCGCTGCAAACACACACAAAACGGTAAGAGTAGTCAGCCACTAAAAAACCAAATTTTATACATAGATTGGAAGGTTTTGGACATACTCATAAAACATGTCTCGAGTGACATCTTGACCCGTTGTGAGAAGACAAAGGGCACGCGTAGTAGGGATTCCCAGACAATGCATACTTTCACTGCAAAGGAACTCCCTGATGCTACTACGGAGCACTGCAAGCCCATCAGCAAAACGGCTATACGGAGTCCTACCCGCACCTTTAAGCTGAAGTTCCCATCTTTCGCCTTTGGAACTCAAAACTTCCCCAAGAGTTATGGCACGACCATCACCTAGTTGTCCAGCCCACATGCCAAACTGGTGTCCTCCATAACATTGAGCATATGACATTCTGTATAAAAAGGGTATTAATAACTGCACTTGGAAACTTCGGATTAATCGTAAAGTCGAATACTTACGCTCCTGGCAAAAGCTTGGCACCAGAGAGTAGGAGAGGGAAATCAGGCCTTTCAAATCTGAAAATCCAACAGAATTTTGGAAAGAGTTAAAATAAGTCATAAGATTTCAAAATGGCAACACTAACTTTCACAAATTAATACTATATGAGACAGAAATGAACCAAATGCGCCAACTTCTTTTAGAGAAACTTAAAGACGAAACCATGAAGGTGAATTGGAAGCAATGACACGAACGATAACCGAAAATTGCTCATCTACTTGCTATATTTTCTAAACCCACGAAAAGCAAATTACCTTCTGACTATAACAGAAGTTAACTTACTCTTTAGGATCCAAATCCAATAGCTCTGCAACAGAATCAGACCATGCTACAAGCTGAGGATCATCTACTTCTACTGAAGGAGAGACTTTTGTATAACAAGCATGCAATACCTGCATATCACAATAAACCATCGAAATCCGAATGTCCTAATTATTTACTTAACGGGAAATAAGAATTGCATACTCAACGCATATTCACACAAGTAAATAATCATCCATATATGCTTCTATTAACACAAACGCAGAGAATTTACAATTAATGTAGCTTTAAATGAGCAATAAGCACAAGAATAACTCCACAAGATTCAAATCTTAACCTGAGAACAATCCACTCTACCAATAAGTATAAATATCAAAACTTTATAAATTCCAGATTAAAAACCACATCAACAAACAAACATATTAAGATTCATACTATGATCACAACTCAAGATCGAAAAGGATTAAAACACACAAAATAAAAATTCTTACCTCACGAGACATAACATCGGTTCTAGGATCACCAGGCAATTCCTTAACAAAAGAGTGGTCCCAATTAAAATCTTCGAGCTTTTTTTTAATCTTACCACCTTCATCAACACCTCCCAGACTTTGATTCTGCAGATCCTCCGCTAACGAATCAGCCGCCGAATCGGTCACCGGCGTCGGAGACGAAGAAGAAGAAGCCGGAGTAGATTCCATCCGAGGGAAGGAAGAAGATCGGAAAGAAGGGCTTAATCGAAATTCACGGCGAATAGAGGGACAAAAAGGGAATTTCGCAGTTGAAGCAGAGAAACTGAAGAGATGATGCGGTCGGAGGTTGAAGAAAGACGATGGACACACACGCAACAACATTTCTTCCTTCTTGTTCCCTTCTTCGCATTCTTCTATTGGAAACTTGTTAAAATTCAATTTTGGACCGAACCGCCTTCTTTGGTCTGTCACATTCATACCGGTTTAATTTCGGTTTACTCACCGTCAAATCGGTAAAAACTAATTCTCCAGCATTTACAATTTTTTCCATCATATGAAAAATCCAAAATTTGATGATTTTGTTGTGATATAAGAAGAGAGAATGAGAATCGAATGATGTCTTATTCCATAGAGAACAAAGATATATATATATAATTTTATAATAATTTGGGGAAGAGTAATAACTTGGAGAAGAAGGAACTTGGTGAACCATAAACATATATGGACATTCAGAATAAATGCTTTTTTTTTTTTTTTTTTAACGCTGATTATAATAATAGATGGTACGGTTCAAAATCCAAAACAGAGGACATCCTCTCCAAGAAAACAGAGGAGAGCAAAAACTATAGAGAAAAAACAAAAGATTCCAAAGGGAGCCGAGCTTGTCATCTCTCTAGGGAGTTGAACGATGCTTTTGACACAGGCTATAAAAGAGGCTAAATCGCTTCCAACGCGATACGGTGACTGAGCCAACTCGGACCACCACGAGCGATATACGACTGATGACGACCGTCCGAAATTACGCTTGATGCTATCTCCTGAGCAATGCTATTATTTGAGGCTTGTGTGTGCGAAAGACTCCAACTATCAAACCATGAGAGTCTTAGGAGAATTCGGTCCACTAACCTTTTGTATGAGGGGAACTTGTATGGATTTAAGAGCGCCTCTCTCACTTGAGAGAAATGTGATTCGAAATTAACTCGACGGAATTGAAGATCTATAGCTGCTTCAATTGACCAAATAAAACCCCATAATTCTGTTTGCAGCTGAGACGACATACTAGCATACGATCTTCGGCTATGGAAAACTGCCATCCCATTATAATCTCGTACCAACCAAGACACACCACCTTCCGAGTTCATTGGAGACCACACTGCTCCAATATTGCATTTGATTATCTCCACTGGCGGTTTGTGCCATGATGATTGATTGTTGTTGGATGGTAGGGAAAGGACAGAGTTATTTGCTGAAGGAACAGTAGGACAATTCAGGTCAAGCCATATTGAAGAGTCATCCTTAGCTCTGTCCCAAATAACTTGTGCAGTAGAGCCACTCCCTTCAAAAACAACCGCATTCCGCGATTTCCATAGATGCCAAAGGACCCAAGGGAAACTTCTCCGAGCTGATTGGGAAAGGGATGGGTGGTTATTCCTGGCCAAGAGGTGGTGTATGTTTAAGAAAACAGAGTTATGAGAGAAACCCGATCTTGGAAGAGGGATGTGAGATAGTTCCCACACTTCTTTAGCTTTAGTACACTGAAACAAAACATGGCAAATTGATTCCGGAACGTTGTTTGTGCATTCTGAGCATGTTGTGTCCACTGGTATACACCTAGAACGAAGTCTCTCTTTTACCGCAAGTGCACCAGATAGTGATTTCCAGAGGAAGTGCTTCAATTTAGAAGGGGCTTTGATTTTCCATATCTTCTTCCATACATCTTTCTCCAATGGTGAGGTGTTTTGGTGAGAGGTGTTTTGCGCCATTTCTAAGAACTTATATCCACTTTTTGAAGAATATACTCCATCCTTGGACAAATACCATCCAACCGTATCCTCTCTCCCTCGACATAGTGGTATTTTCAGAATCGTTTTGGCATCATCTTCAACGAACAGTTGCTGCACCAATGATATTTTCCAACCTCCAGAAAGTGGATTGATAAGATCTGCAACTTTAAGAGAAAGATTTACCGGAGCCTCTTGTCGATATCTTGGAGCTCTTGGAACACCATCAATAATCCACTGATCCAACCATACCTTAGTATTTTTTCCATCACCAATAACGTGAAGTAAACCTTGCTTAAGGAGGTTTCGACCATGTAGAATGCTTTTCCAAGCGTATGAGGGTCTTCTTCCTGGAGTACTGTTGAGAAACGAGGATCTCGGGAAGTATCGGTGCTTTAAGATTTGTCCTAATAGAGAATTAGGGTTGTTCCATAATCTATAAGCTTGATTCCCAAGTAATGCTTGATTAAACATGGAAATGTCATGAAAACCGAGACCACCATGATCTTTTGATTTGCATAAATTGTTCCAAGCAACCCATGGGATCTTTCTCCTTGAATCACCACTGCTCCACCAGTACTCAGTCATCGCACTTGTCAACTTTGAACACAACTCTTTTGGTAATTTAAAACAGGACATGGCGTATACGGGAAGCGCTAAACCAATCGATTTCAATAAAATTTCTTTCCCACCAGGTGACAGAGTTTTTGCAAACCATCCATTGATTCGGTTATGGAGATTTTCACGCAAAAAACTTAAGAGTTTGCTTTTAGAACCACTCAGACATTCCGGAAGACCAAGGTACGTGCCTTCTCCTCCAAGTTTATCAATACCCAATGTCTCTTTAACTTGTTCTTGAACATTCAAAGGAACCTTTTTGCCAAAGATGATCGATGACTTCGACTTATTGATCTCTTGACCGGACGCCATTCCATAGAGCTTTAAACAATTCGAAATTTCTGAAGCTTCCGAGACCGACGCTTTGCACATAAGCAAACTGTCATCGGCGAATAGCAAGTGATGAACGGGGGGACAACCGTCACCGAGTTTGATACCATTAATTTTACCCAAAGCTTCCGCGTTGTTGAGACAGCCCACTAAAGCTTCCGCACACAGAATGAAAAGGAAAGGTGAAAGTGGATCACCTTGCCGGATACCTCGTTCCGGCTTAATGAACCCATGAGACTGCCCATTCAAAAGAACGGAGTAAGAGACTGTACTTACACATGCCATTATCCAGCGTATCCAAACTCGATCAAATCCCATTTTCTCCATCAGTGTCTCGAGAAAGTTCCATTCCACTCGATCGTAAGCCTTGGACATGTCGGTTTTGACCACCATAAAGTCCTTGGCCACCTCCTCATTAGTCATGAGTCCATGGACCATTTCGTGAGCTATGATAATGTTATCGGAGATTAACCGACCCGAGACGAAAGCTCCTTGCGTGTCCGATATAATAGATGGAAGAAAGGGTTTAAGACGGTTACACAAAATCTTTGAAATGATTTTGTATTGAACAGAGCAAAGGCTAATCGGTCTCATATCTTTCATATGTATGGGATTCACCACTTTCGGTAGCAGACACAATTGAGTGTGATTCCATCCGTTAGGTAACACATCCAAAGCAAAAAATCCTTGAATTTCCTTGATAAGAGATGGACCCACAATCTCCCAATACTTCTGATAAAAAACACCGGTGAGACCATCTTCTCCTGGAGCACTACTACTTTTAATTGCAAAAGCAGCTGTTTTAATCTCATCAATTGAAACTGGAGCAGTGATTTTCGAGTTCATCTCTGGGGAAATACGACCAACCATCCCTTCAAAAACGGATTCTAAATCGAAAGGGTTGGAGCTTGAAAAAAGTTCCTTGAAATACTCGACAGCTATATTTCCTTTTGAGCCCTCAGAGAAATGCTCCCGATTGTTGTCATCCAAAAGCATAAGAATTTTATTCTGAAATTTCTTCCCTTTGACACAATTGTGGAAGTATTTTGTGTTCAAATCTCCTGATTTCAACCATTGCTCCCGACTTTTTTGCCTCCAAAATCGTTCCTCCTCTCTATAAGCTTTGGCCAACTCTTTCTTCAACCGCATCATGTGATGGTAGTTAGGCCGCGGTTTGGCACATTCCTTCTCGAGGTATATATGTAATCGCTCAATTTTTTCCTTTGCATTGATGTTGGAAGACTTTTTCCATTTCGCAATTTCTCTTCGACACAACACTATGCGATCCATGACTGATATTCCATCATCTCTCTCTCCGCCCCATCCACGTCGCACAACTTCCTCAAAACCATCTTTTTTAGTTAGTCTTTTGTAACAAATTTCTAATTTTTAAATCCAAATAATACGAATATGGATCGGTATTGGTATGCAATCGTACCGGATTGTGATCGTACCAAGTACATGAGAAAACCGGTTTTGAGACAGGACCCAAAAAGAGATAGGAAGTGAGATTAGAGTGAAACGACAAAAGTTGCCGTCGTTTGTGTAACTCAAACGAATCTATCAAAATTAGGGCAAAATATTGTGGTTTCACGTCCGCGACTCATAGAACCCTCGGAAAATTCATCACGATTTGTTCAGTAATTCTGAATTACGCGGCGTAGTTTCAGCTTCCGAGAGATCTAACGTTTCGTGAAATTGAATTTTGGGTTCAAGATTGTTCGGATCTTGTGATTTTTTTATAGATTTTGTTCGCTCAAATCTATGATCTTTCGGGAGTAATGTTCTCGATGGAAAGTCTTGGCTGATTGAAGTTTTTGGAGAATAGATCTCGAGAATTGTCACGGTGAAGGTAATTTCTGTTTGATCTTAGATTCTTTATGCGCAATTGTAATGTTCTTGTTGAATTTGCGTTGGTGTGCTTGGTTTCGGGCTGAAATTAGGGTTTTTGAAGGTGAAGTTCTCTAATTGGTAATATTTTTCAGAAATTTAGCATAAATTCGATTTCTTTATCGAATAATGTTGGTTAAAGCAAGTTTTCTTGATTCTTGGAGTTTCTGTTGTGAAAATTCTTCAATCTGCGAAAAGTTCCATGTTTTGGTGGTTGTTCTTGAGTTTAAGGACTATGAATTTGACTGTTCTTTGTGGTACTGCGTTTTGTTTAGTGTAATTTGTTTGCTTGAAAGAAATTTCTTCATTCTTGGAATTTCTGTTGTGAAACTCTGCGGAAGGAACCATGTTTGGTTATTGAGCTTGAGTTTAAGAACTGTGACTTTGAGTTTAAGAACCATGTTTTGGATAGTGTTATTAGTTATGTGAATGTTTCATGTTTGATTTTTTCAACGAAATTTAGTACCTTTTTGTGCTCTTAGGGTCCTCAATTTTGATCCGAAAATTGAAGGTTTTCCGTTGTTCTGTATGAGAGTGAATGTTTGCCTTTTCCTCCGTTGATATTGATTTCGTGGTTTTTGCAGCTCGTGCTTTGGTGCACCTAGACAGCTCTGTGAAGACTCATCGGGAAAGGACTCAAATGGATTACCGACCTTCTGATAGTAGTGGTGAGTCTTATGTTCTTTCATAGTTTCTTAACAACTTGGTGTGAGTTGGTGACTTCAATTTCTCTCTGTCTTCTGTCCACAATTGAGTGTTCGTTTTAACGTAATTGGACGCAAATCAAAGTTTATTGTATCTGAATTTCTTCTCTTGTTCATTATTGTTTACTGATTCTTTTCAGCTCATTGTGTAGCTTCAAACTGATTGGTTTACAGTGTTTTGTTCGTATAATTGTATTTGTTGCGGTTTGTTTTGTGATACATATTTTTCTGCGGGAACTTAGGTACGGATGATGACCTACCTCCATCACATCAAAGTAGATATCAAAGAAGCGGCAGACCTGCTGGTAATGGCAGGCCTTCAGTACTTAACTCTGCTCCTTTATCAAGGGTGCACAATGACATGGAAACTCAAATTCATATCATTGAGCAAGAAGCGTATAGCTCAATACTCCGTGCATTCAAAGCCCAGTCTGATGCTATTACCTGGGTACTTATTTCACTTGTCTTCTTCATTAACTTCTCCATGTTTACGTAACTTCCCCATGGAAGATAAATCTACCCTTCTTCCTTATGTTCTTCTTGTTCTAAAACTATTCAGGAGAAAGAAAGTTTGATCACTGAACTCAGAAAGGAACTTCGGGTTTCTGATGAGGAACACAGAGAGCTGTTATCAAGGGTTAATGCTGACGAAATGATCAGACGGATAAGGTCTGTTTTATATGTAATCAATAGCTATTATATCTCTGCTTTTAGTCAAAGGTATCTTTTTTAGCTAACGAGGTTAAGATAAATCATGTCAGGGAATGGAGAAAGGGGAATAACCTTCAGTCCAGTGTCCCCCAGATGGTTCATGATCCTGCCCCGAGTCCAGCTGTATCAGGATCACGTAAAAAGCAAAAGACATCACAATCAATTGCCTCGTTAGCAATGGGCCCACCATCTCCTGCTTTGCACCCCTCGATGCAACCTTCTTCCTCTGCACTTAGAAGAGGAGGTCCTCCTCCAGGTCCAAAGACCAAGAAGCCAAAGACAGTAAGTCATAATGCCCTGTGACTCTCTAATTTTTATTACTAGACTCTTGTCCTTATTTTCTTCATGTGCTTGGTGAAGTCAATGCAGTACCCAGCTACAGGCATTGCTGGAAGGCCCCAGGCTGGCGGTTTAACGAATGAACCAGGTGAATCGGGATCATATGACCCGTTGATTGGAAGGAAGGTATGGACAAAGTGGCCTGAGGACAACCATTTCTATGAAGCTGTTATAACTGACTACAACCCTGTTGAGGTATCTTATCTTTCATTGCTGTTAACTAGTGTTGTATTGCCATATCTCCGTTTTCTAATTTTACTTTACCTTCTTTCGTTATTAAGGGGCTGCATGCGTTAGTGTATGATATTAACACTGGAAATGAAACTTGGGAATGGGTAAATCTAAAAGAGGTAATAAGGATTTCATTTTTTCTATACTTGTCCCTTTTACCTTTCACAGTAGTGCAGAAGTTGATGCTGCATCTAAATATTATTTTGTAGGAGCTCATATCATTCTTGGTTTCTGAATGTTTCTTTATTATATATTATAGATATCTCCGGGAGATATCAGATGGGAAGGTGAGGATCCTGGGGTTTCTCGTAAAGGAGGATATCCTGGGCAAGGTCGTGGAACTACAGAATCCATGGCTCGTGGTGGTCCAACCGGTGGTAGAGGTAGGGGAGGCATGAAAACGCAGCAACCCAAGACACAAAACGGTATTGGGAAGAAAGCTTTAGGCGACATCGAAATACTTCACACTGATGCACTAATAAAAGAGGTAAATCATCTAATTCTAATGTTCACGTTGTTATATAACAATCTAAGTATTACTGAACTTTGGTAATATATTTGTAACAGGTAGAAAAAGTTTTTGGGTCTCTTAACCCCGACCCAGCAGAAGTAGAGAAGGCCAAAAAAGTGCTGAGAGTAAGAACCATATTCATTATCTGGTCTTTACACCGCGATTCGTTGCTGACTATGGTTTACTTGGAAATGGCAGGATCATGAACAAGCTCTCATAGATGCAATCGCAAAGCTTGAAGAGATATCAGATGGAGAAAGCGGTAATATTTGATAGGGCCCTTGTTAACTCTCCTTCAGGTTCACAACTTTTCTTCTGCTCTCTTGATTCATGTGTTTGTTGATGAAGTTATAACGGGACGCGCATTTTTGGCTTTTAAACACAGATGATGATGGAGTCCGAGCAAATTGGACTGCTGGCTAGAAAGGTGTAGTAGATGTGGTGGTGGGGGATGTGAATTGATAAGTTAAGGATTTCAGAAGTTGTGTGGATTCAGAAATTGTATTTTGTTTAGGGGAGGGATTTATAATATGACCTTTTGGTGTGCCACATAACTGGATTTGGTTTTTAGAGAGTCTTAAGCATTGTAAAATCCATCAGACTGTGTCATATATATGTAGAATGTTTCTGAGACAAGGATGATATTAGCAAAACTCAACAATTCGCTCTATAACGTAGAATCAAAATCACTTCTCTCCTTGTATAACATCCACACGTTACATATGATGATGAATCGATTTAAAGTTTTGTCATAAATATCTTTTTGACGTATTAATGTGAAGAGAGAGAGTTGCTTGTAAATGATGTTTTCATTGTATGAATCTTTTATGAAAAAGAGATACAATGAATGTGAAACAACAAAAATAAAATGAATAAAGTGATGATGCTTGGTTTAATAGATGAGTTAGAATGAATGTAATGTTAGGTTAGATCATGTAATGGTTTACTGATCCAAAATAGTAATACTTAATTTGCTTTTCGGTTAGGTTTAAACATCATTTTCGGTTTGTTCACATAAAGCCGAATAAGTAAAGAAGCCTACAAATATTCATATTGATCATGAAGTATCTGCATATGTTTATATATGTTTTTGGTTACAATTGTGCCTATGCTGCTACTTGTAGAGGTGTTGATTCCAAACAATCTAAATCCCATAAAACAATTTAAAAATGAGAAAGGAATAGAGAATATAGCCATCTCTATGTACATGTGTTGACAAACAAAAGCTATCTATTCACAAGTCAAAAGTCATGTTATTATGGGATGATGTTGGTGGTGATAATATATTTTATTATTTGTAGAAATCACTAAGCTACACATCAAACTATTTTCTTTATATTTATTTAACACTATTAAATAAATGTTAACTAGAAAATTACCCGCGTATAATGATTATCGAATAAAACCAATAGTTTTGGTTTAAAAAAAAAATTTATGAAGAATAATTATACATAACCTCAGACCTAATTTATATATTTGAATTTTGTAATTATTTTGCATACAAATGTATTCCACCTGTGAAATAATTAAACCAACAACTTTCATTAATAATTATATTTTTACTTGTACGAATGTGCATTTATGAAATTTAAAAACATCTACTTGTCAAACAAAATAACACATGTAAAAACATATTTTTACATGCTCATATATTTTCAAAAGATAATTAATAGTTTTATTTTATTTTAAATCATTTTTTTTGGTATATATGTTAAATTTTTGTTCACATTTAATTCTATGATTTAAATATATAATTTTGACTTACTTTAATTTTGGGAAGTTGAAAATTTCAAAATATTTTAATTTTGGCAAGTTAAGAAAGATTCAATGTGTTTGGTAATTAGAGTTATAGTAATCAAAATAATTATATTTGGAATTAAATGTGTTTGGTAATGAGTATAAGAGAATGAAATAAATAAATAAAAATAAAAAAGAGAAAATTATGGTGATGACACCTAAACAAAGTGCTCCCAAAATACTTCTCAAATAATATATAAAGGATAACATACCAATATAGCAATTCTTTTACATCACCTGAAGAAGTTTTTTTTTTATAAAACCTTGTTAGTGAAATGAGCCTAAACACTGCGTCAAATCATCAAATCTTGTTAACAAAAACGGTAAAAAATTGAAAAAGTAATGACGAGTCAAAGAAACCATTCAAATTTTTGAAAAACGGCCAACTTTTTTTTTTTGTTTATCGGAATCTCGACTTTTTTGAAATTCTTGTTACCTTTACAAAAATACCCTTACGTTAAAAACTGGAGGGACCTTTTTATGCTGCGTCAAGACAAATTCCCAAAACGCCCCACCAAACAGAGCTCGGTACTTAGTGGTATTACCGTAATTAATCGAAAAACAAAGCCTCTTTTTCTCTACACGAACTTCGAAAGCTTCCTTTGTTTTTTTTGTCCATTAAAGCGAAAAACACAAAACAAGCACGCATATGTTATCTCTCTCTCTCTCTCACTTTGCGTACTTAGCAGCTAAGTGTAGCTAAAAGCACCATTGTTAGGGTTTCTGGATCTTCCCTTTCAATGTCGCTTCCTCATTCTTAATTTCTTCCTCTCTCTGTATTTCTTTAAAGAGTTGTTTTGTTTCAAGAGGGGTTTTTGATTTGAGGAACCTTAACCTGTAAGGTTTTAGGGTAAAAGACAAAAATGTCGGCTACGAGAGTTGGTCCTGATCAAGGACCGTCACAACCACAACAGCGCCGGCTTGTACGGACACAAACCGCTGGTAATCTCGGAGAATCATTCGATAGTGAAGTTGTTCCTTCTTCGCTCGTTGAGATTGCTCCTATTCTCCGTGTTGCTAATGAAGTTGAATCTAGTAACCCTAGAGTTGCCTATCTATGTAAGCTCTTTCTTACTTTCCAAATTTGTTTGATTTTGGGTTTTGATTTTGTAGAAATTTGCTTCTTTTATTGTTTTAATCTGATTTTTTGGGGATTTTTTTTTGTTAGGTCGGTTTTATGCGTTTGAGAAAGCTCATAGGTTGGATCCAACTTCTAGTGGAAGAGGTGTGAGACAGTTTAAGACTGCTCTTCTACAACGTCTTGAAAGAGTGAGCATTCTTACTTAGTTCTTGCATGTGGTGAATTTGGGGCTCTTGGTTTTAGTTTTTAACAAATGTGGTCTGATTTTGTTTTTGGTAGGAACATGATCCAACACTGATGGGGAGAGTTAAGAAAAGTGATGCTCGTGAGATGCAGAGTTTTTATCAACATTACTATAAGAAGTATATTCAAGCTTTGCACAATGCTGCTGATAAAGCTGACCGGTTTGTCTATCCTTTACCTTTTAAGATACTAAATTAGTGTTTTTAGAGTGTCGAATTCCGTAACTGATGATTTGTGTGTTGTTGATTTTTCAGTGCTCAGCTGACAAAGGCATACCAAACTGCTAATGTTTTGTTTGAGGTGTTGAGAGCTGTTAATCTGACACAGTCTATTGAAGTTGACCGGGAGGTAACCGCATTGCGTCTCTTTTAGTGCCGTTGTTGCTTCGTTCCTTTTTTCCCCTTCCTATTGTGTGACATTACAACAAAGTTTGATGTTTACAGATTCTGGAAGCTCAAGATAAGGTTGCTGAGAAGACACAGTTGTATGTCCCATATAATATCCTACCTCTTGATCCTGATAGTGCAAATCAAGCAATTATGAGATATCCGGAGGTTAGTCCTATCGGGTTTGCACTGTGGGAACTGTTATATGTTTGTGACGTGTTATCAGCGAGTAATGTAATTCTTACTGTAGATCCAAGCTGCTGTTCTTGCTCTTCGCAACACTAGAGGTCTTCCTTGGCCAGAAGGTCACAAGAAAAAGAAAGATGAAGACATGCTTGATTGGCTTCTAGAAATGTTTGGATTTCAGGTAATTTTACTAATGCTTGCATATTTTCAATAAACATTTTGTTGGGAGTAATCTGTATATCTTGAATGATTAGGCGGAAAGACAATGCAGCCTAATCTTAGGAGCACCAGATCTTATTACTTGCTAACTTGCATATTTGATGTTTATGGTATGGTTCTGCAGAAAGACAATGTGGCTAATCAAAGAGAGCACCTGATCTTATTACTTGCTAATGTGCATATAAGACAGTTTCCGAAGCCTGATCAGCAGCCAAAGGTGTGTACCGCTTTTAACTTCAATTTTTTCCTTTTGTTGTCTTATTAATCTTTTCATTTTCCAACCGAGGTCTTTCACCATGGAAATATATATATAATTTATATTTGCCCACTACAGTGAGCAGTAACTGTACTTCAAGTTATCCTTTGATTTTGTTCTCATAATGACAACCCATTGTCCTCCCACAGTTAGATGATCAAGCACTGACAGAAGTGATGAAGAAGCTGTTCAAGAACTATAAGAAGTGGTGCAAATACCTTGGTCGAAAGAGTAGTCTCTGGTAAGGGAACTTGGACACCATGCTTGATTTTTTATGATTCCTGCTGGAGTAGCTAAATATGTTGGTACTGTCAAATTGTCCTTTGGTTTGTTCTCATAGTTTAATTATTCGATCTGCTTGTAGGTTGCCAACTATACAGCAGGAAATGCAACAGCGCAAGCTATTGTATATGGGCCTGTATCTTCTTATCTGGGGCGAAGCAGCAAACTTGAGATTCATGCCAGAGTGTCTCTGCTACATATATCATCATGTATGTTTGAGTTTGCAAAGTTTTCTGTAGTTTGTGCGTGATTCCTGTCTTCTCTATGTTTGTCCGCCAGTGATAATACTATGCTTTATTGTCGCTCTTTTGTCCTTGGAAGTATTATCTTTTGTCATTAATTTTTCTGCTTAGGAGAGTTAACTTGCAAGCTGAATAAATAAACCTTCATTGACTTACGTTAAAGTTTTTGTAATGATAAAGTGCCATTTGATATCCTTGGAAATTAGAATTTTAGAGTGATGGTACATGCTTGCTTTTTATAATGCACCGTTTTTTCTGGTGTTTTGCGTTCCTGAATGTGTTATTTATATACTTGCTACTCTATTTCATGGTTCTGCAGATGGCATTTGAACTCTATGGGATGCTGGCTGGGAATGTTAGTCCCATGACTGGGGAAAATGTGAAGCCAGCCTATGGAGGAGAGGAAGATGCATTCTTGAGGAAAGTTGTGACTCCTATTTATGAAGTGATTGCAGTGGTATGGCTTAAACCATGTGTTTTTCCTTCTGGTTTCAGTATTTATTGCCTTATAATACTTTTACTTATGTAATCTTACCAAAGGTCTTATAAATACTTGTGAAAGTATTTATTGCCTTATAATACATTAAAGGCTTAAACCATGTGTTTTTCCTTCTGGTTTCAGGAGGCTCAAAGGAGCCAGAAGGGAAAGTCCAAGCACTCTCAGTGGAGGAACTATGATGATTTAAATGAATACTTCTGGTGATATATCTATCTACTACCTGCTTTCGCACGGTCATAAAGGTCTTCATAAGTGGTTTTTATGGTTAGTTAAATATGGTTTCTACATTGCAGGTCAGTTGATTGTTTCCGATTAGGCTGGCCAATGCGAGCTGATGCTGATTTCTTCTGTCTGCCTGTTGGTGAGCCCAGTACAGAAAAAGATGGGGTACGCAATAAATAACTACAAATCTTCTTTCTTCTTGTTTAATTTTTGTTTTCCTGGAATTTGCTACACAGATATAGTTTCCAGGAGGTGTGATGTTTGGATACTGAGACTCTAATCTCTTGTTGCTGAACTTTTTCATACAAACTTAATCCCCTTTTTTCCCGTTTGTTTTATCATATATCATAGGATAATAGCAAGCCTGCTGTTGCCAAGGATAGATGGGTGGGGAAAGTTAATTTTGTTGAGATTCGTTCCTTCTGGCATGTCTTCAGAAGTTTTGATCGAATGTGGAGCTTCTATATTTTATGCCTTCAGGTATTACTTTCCCCTGATTTTTACTGCTCCTATTTATGTAATTTCTCACAAGATTTGACACTGGTGATAATATTTGGCAGGCCATGATTATTATGGCTTGGGGCGGCGGAGATCCAAGTTCAGTCTTTAATGCTAATGTATTCAAGAAAGTTCTGAGTGTGTTTATCACAGCTGCAATAATGAAGCTTGGTCAAGGTTGGTCAATGTCATTGTTCAATACTTTCACAAGTTTACTCCAATGGTGAAAGCTCATCTACTAAAACTATTTCTGCAGCTTCTCTTGATGTGATCCTCAGTTTCAAAGCTCGTCGAAGCATGTCACTACATGTTAAACTAAGATACATCCTGAAGGTGGTCTCTGCTGCAGCATGGGTTATTATTCTGCCTGTTACTTATGCCTACAGCTGGCAAGATCCTCCAGCATTTGCCAGAACTATCAAGAGTTGGTTTGGGAATACCATGCATTCACCTTCACTATTTATAATAGCTGTCGTGTTCTATTTATCGCCTAATATGCTCGCGGGTGTGCTGTTTCTCTTCCCTCTGCTACGTCGGTTCCTTGAGAGGTCCAACTACAGAATTGTAATGCTAATGATGTGGTGGTCTCAGGTATTTCTCTATTCACCCAGTTTATGTGTTTTAAGTAACAGAAAAATAATCATTACTGACGTGACCATAAATAACCGTATTTTATTTCACCTTGTAGCCTAGACTCTATGTTGGCAGAGGCATGCATGAGAGCGCATTTTCCCTATTCAAGTACGGAGTCTATTTGTGACACATACATCATTGGATTTAGTTACTGGTGCAAGCCTGAGTCCTCAGTGCACTTATGTCTTTCTGACTTTTTATTTTGTAGATATACCATGTTCTGGGTGTCGCTTATTGCAACAAAGCTGGCGTTCAGTTACTACATTGAGGTACGTGTTTCTCATAAGGCATATCTAGTAACCATTAACTGCATGCTGTGAGAAGAATAAAATTTGTGATGCTACATGGTTATGATAGTTATGAGACTATTTGTACCCTGATTGCGACAAATTTTGGAGTCTGATAAACTGGCATTGCTCACAGATCAAGCCTTTAGTTGCTCCTACACGAGACATTATGAAGGCCCGTGTGACAAATTTTCAGTGGCATGAGTTCTTTCCTCGTGGTAATGCACTTTTCATCACACTACATAAACTACTGGAATGAAAATAGAGTATTTGTTAACACCATCCCTGTTTTTATTTGTGCAGCCAGAAACAATATTGGTGTTGTTATTGCCCTCTGGGCCCCTATCATTCTGGTAAGATGATCATGTTGAACATGTCTCCACCTCTTCTCCTGCTTTGTGCTATTGCTAATTTTAAATTTGGGTACATCCCGCTGTAGGTATATTTTATGGATAGTCAGATTTGGTATGCTATATTTTCCACATTGTTTGGAGGTATATATGGTGCATTCCGCCGCCTTGGAGAGGTATGCTGTTTTAAGATAATCTGACTGAAGCTGAGTTATATATAAACAATTTTTGTTGGTGATATCGAAATCCTTACGTTTTTCATCTGTTACAGATTCGTACACTGGGAATGCTTAGATCACGTTTTGAATCACTGCCTGGAGCTTTTAATAACCGCTTAATTCCGGATGGACAGAACCAGCAAAGGAAGAAGGGATTAAGGGCAAGTTTATCTCATAACTTTACAGAGGATAAGGTTTGTTGAACAGAGTGAACTGCTGTCATGAATGATTCTTCTCGTTGATTGCTTGTACTGTAACTGAATATTTTCTTCAGGTACCTGTTAACAAAGAGAAAGAAGCTGCTAGATTTGCACAGTTGTGGAACACAATAATCAGTAGTTTTAGAGAGGAGGATCTTATAAGTGATAAGTAAGTTTTGTTAATTTTGCATGCAACATATCTAGCTAAAAAAAAACCATGGAACTCAACGTTTTGAACTATTGTTATACATTTTGGACTATTCTTAGGGATATGGATCTGTTGCTTGTTCCATATTGGGCTGACCGTGATTTGGATCTCATACAGTGGCCTCCATTCTTATTGGCTAGCAAGGTTTGTTTTCACATCAACACATTCAAATTAAATCTTTAGGATTTTTTAATAGTAAATGATATTTGGCTGTAGATTCCAATAGCGTTGGATATGGCAAAAGACAGTAATGGAAAGGACAGAGAGCTGAAGAAAAGAATTGAGAGTGACTCTTATATGAAATGTGCTGTCCGAGAGTGCTATGCTTCATTCAAGAATATCATAAAATTTGTGGTTCAGGGAAACCGCGAAAAAGAGTATGTTGCGTTAATCTTTTTGAATGCTTGCTTTTGTTTCTTACATATCTGCTTCTGATTTTGATAGTAGCAAGATAGCACCGTTACCGCTCTTTATTATGGCTAATTTATATCTTGGTGTCTCAGGGTGATAGAGATTATATTTGCCGAGGTTGACAAACATATAGAATCAGGTGATTTGATTCAAGAATACAAGATGAGTAGTCTTCCTAGCCTCTACGACCACTTTGTCAAGCTGATCAAATATTTGGTAATGTTTTTTCTGTTTTACTGTTTCTTTGTTTAGTTTTAGTTTTTTTTGTTCCCCTTCTAATATATGTGGCTCTTGATCCTGTCTTTGTTTTCTTATCCCTTGTAGCTAGACAATAAGGTGGACGATAGAGATCACGTTGTAATTCTCTTCCAAGACATGCTGGAAGTTGTAACAAGAGACATTATGATGGAGGATTACAATATATCAAGGTTGGCAAGTTTCTAGTGCAATGTCTTGTCATATGAACATTAGAATCTTATATATCCAGTTGTCTATGTAGCTTGGTAGATTCGAGTCATGGTGGCACTTGGCATGGGGGAATGATCCCTCTCGAACAACAATATCAGCTGTTTGCATCTTCAGGAGCCATTAGGTTTCCTATTGAACCAGTAACAGAAGCTTGGAAAGAGAAGGTTATGCTAGATTGGGTTATATATAAGTTATATTCCTTCATTCTTCATATGATCTGTGCTCAAAATGTTATGTCTGTATTTGCAGATCAAACGGCTACATCTTTTACTGACTACTAAAGAGTCTGCTATGGATGTCCCCTCTAACTTGGAAGCAAGAAGGCGGATCTCTTTCTTCTCAAATTCATTGTTCATGGACATGCCTACGGCACCTAAAGTTCGCAACATGCTATCATTCTCGTAAGGCTTTTCTGGTCTTTTTTTGGTGTAATTTGAATCCACTAGTTGGAATTTGTATGCTTACATATTGTTGGTAGATGATTGGTTCTCCTGAAATTCTCGGTAAACATGTTGTGTTAAGTTGATAGTTTCCTCAAGTCTTACAATGAGAAAACTAAGATTAGAACTGTTTTGCATGTCTATTGCTATCGGTTTATATTTCTAATGAAGGTTGGTTTGTTGTTATCAATTCATTGCTTTTATTGAAGGTTTTCTTTCTTTGTTATTATTATTGTAGTGTTTTGACTCCATATTACACTGAAGAGGTCCTCTTCTCCCGGACTGACTTGGAAACACCAAATGAAGATGGCGTTTCGATCCTCTTTTACCTACAAAAGATTTATCCAGGTAATTTTTATTTATCTTCTGTTAAATTTTTGAATCATGTCTTGGACCTTACTTTTTTTTATCTCTAGATGAATGGAACCATTTTCTTGAGCGGGTAAAGTGCTCAAGTGAAGAGGAACTTAAAGAGTCTGATGAATTAGAGGAGGAACTTCGTTTATGGGCTTCATATAGGGGGCAGACTTTGACTAGAACTGGTATGTCCTTTTGGTTAATTTTCTATCCAGTGAAATATTAGATGGATACAGTAGATAATTGTTGTTGAATCTTTTAATCCTTTTCTTTATTTGCAGTAAGAGGAATGATGTACTATCGAAAAGCATTGCAACTTCAGGCATTCCTTGACATGGCTATGCACGAAGGTATTCTTCTTAAATTTTGTATCGTACGACAAAGGAGCATACATCAATTCCCGCAACTGATTATTGATACACAAATTTGCTTCTCCAGACTTGATGGAAGGTTACAAGGCTATTGAACTAAATTCGGAGAACAATTCAAGGGGAGAAAGATCACTCTGGGCACAGTGCCAAGCTGTTGCTGACATGAAGTTCACATATGTTGTATCATGTCAACAATATGGTATTCATAAACGATCCGGTGATCCTCGTGCGCAGGATATATTAAGGCTTATGACAAGGTGTGCAGAATAATCCTATTTGATTTATTTTATTTTTAACTTGTTTGAAACTAATGGCTTTGTTTACAATTGGCAGATACCCTTCACTCCGTGTTGCATATATTGATGAGGTTGAAGAACCAGTGAAAGACAAGTCAAAGAAAGGGAACCAGAAAGTGTATTATTCTGTGTTGGTAAAGGTGCCTAAGTCAACTGATCATTCCAGCTTAGCACAAAATCTGGACCAGGTAATTCTATAGCAGTAACATTTTTCTCAAGTTGTTTATTGTGCAATTTATTATATCGTTGAATGTATTCTTGCACCTGTAAGGTAAACTCGACCAGAATGATGTTGAAACTTTTTATTGTGTTTTACTCAGTCTAATGCCAGACATTATGTCCTAGGAGCATTAGTTGAATGTCAGCCTAATGTCATACATCTGTGTTAATTTATTAATCGTTCTGCCTCTGAGAAAACCTCTTTTCGCCAAATTATTTCTATGTTTACTTTTTACTGTTATATATGCTATCTTATTTTAGATTTTCTTTTTGGTTTGTCTTGATTCTTACATGGATATTTGTATTGACATTTCTCTGCCTTCTAGGTTATCTATAGGATTAGGCTTCCTGGACCTGCTATTCTTGGAGAGGGAAAACCAGAAAACCAAAATCATGCTATCATTTTTTCTCGTGGAGAAGGTTTACAGACAATCGACATGAATCAGGTATCCACATATTCTTTTCGGGCTGCCTTCTAGTTATCTCGACGCTCCAAGTTGAAACTAAGTTACCCATGATGTCATTTTATTCAGGATAATTACATGGAGGAAGCCTTAAAGATGAGGAACTTGCTTCAAGAATTTCTTACAAAGCATGATGGTGTGAGGCATCCATCGATTCTTGGACTCAGGGAACATATATTTACTGGATCGTGAGTATTCAGCATTTTCATTTATCTTAGGACTTGTTTCTCTTTAGCTCTGTGTATTTTGGTTCTCTCTAAGAACAATTGGTGTTGGCATTTCGCAGTGTTTCCTCCCTTGCTTGGTTCATGTCAAATCAAGAGACTAGTTTTGTTACCATTGGTCAGAGACTACTGGCAAATCCTTTGAGGTAAGTGTGTTTGCTGAGAACAACTGTAGTGATGTTTGCACATATGTTTCTTTTTTTATCGTTCCCAAATCAAAATACATCGATCTCTTGCTCCTATATAGGGTCCGTTTCCATTATGGCCATCCAGATGTGTTTGATAGACTGTTTCATCTAACAAGAGGTGGTATAAGTAAAGCATCCAAAGTAATCAACCTCAGTGAAGATATATTTGCAGGTATATTCTACTTCTTGTGGAGGACTATCTGTTTCTTTCATTGACTCTTAAGTGATGTCCTCGCTGATGGATTGCTAGTGTTTTGTATTGAGCAGGATTCAATTCTACACTTCGTGAAGGAAATGTTACCCATCATGAATACATACAAGTGGGTAAAGGAAGAGATGTTGGTCTAAATCAGATCTCAATGTTTGAGGCCAAGATTGCTAATGGCAACGGAGAACAGACATTAAGTCGAGACATTTACAGGCTTGGACACCGTTTTGACTTTTTCCGAATGATGTCATGTTACTTCACCACAGTCGGCTTTTACTTCAGCACCCTGGTATTATTTTCGTTCCTGTTTTGGTTAAACCAAGTACCGCACGACTAGTTCAGTATCTGATTCATTCTCTACTGTTTTCACAGATTACCGTTCTCACTGTCTACATCTTCCTTTATGGACGTCTCTATCTTGTTCTGAGTGGGCTCGAACAAGGATTAAGTACACAGAAAGGCATCCGAGACAACACGCCTTTGCAAATAGCTCTTGCATCACAGTCGTTTGTTCAGATTGGTTTCCTTATGGCTTTACCTATGCTTATGGAAATTGGATTAGAGAGGGGTTTCAGGACTGCCTTGAGTGAATTTGTGCTGATGCAGCTTCAATTGGCGCCGGTGTTCTTTACGTTCTCTCTTGGGACAAAGACTCACTACTATGGAAGGACACTACTTCACGGTGGTGCCAAGTACAGGTCCACAGGCAGAGGGTTTGTTGTCTTCCATGCCAAATTTGCTGATAACTACAGACTCTATTCCCGGAGCCATTTCGTAAAGGGGCTAGAAATGATGCTGCTACTCGTTGTGTATCAAATATTTGGAAATGCTTACAGAGGCGTCCTTGCGTATCTTTTGATCACCATATCAATGTGGTTCATGGTCGGGACTTGGCTTTTTGCTCCATTCCTCTTCAATCCTTCTGGTTTTGAATGGCAGAAAATTGTTGATGATTGGACTGATTGGAATAAATGGATAAACAACATCGGTGGTATTGGTGTCCCGGCAGAAAAGAGTTGGGAATCATGGTGGGAGGAAGAGCAAGACCATCTCCGATTTTCCGGAAAGCGTGGTATAATTGTTGAGATTTTGTTATCCCTGCGGTTCTTTATCTATCAATACGGGCTTGTTTATCATCTCTCGATTACACAGAAGACTAAAAACTTCCTGGTATGTAACATAACCTTTCAGAATGTCAACTTTCTTATATTAGCTCTGATTCAGTTACTAATTCTCTTCTTAACTCAGGTTTATGGTGTATCATGGCTGGTAATTTTCATAATATTGTTTGTGATGAAGGTGGGTTTACTTGATATATACCAATTTCTTGTTAATTATTACGACGATAATGGCCAGTAATCATATGTTTCTGTTGTTTCGTCTCAGACTGTTTCGATTGGAAGACGGAAATTCAGCGCGAGTTTCCAGCTGGTGTTCCGGTTATTAAAGGGGATGATATTCATGACATTTATAGCAATTCTTGTGATATTGATGACACTTGCTAAAATGACGATACAAGACATAATTGTGTGCATCCTTGCCTTCATGCCTACAGGCTGGGGTATGCTCTTGGTAAGTAAAAGAAAAAAGAAAAATCTACATTAAAAGTGTGCAAGACAAAGAATTGATGTGTGTGTCGTGTGTTTGTAGATTGCGCAAGCGTGTAAACCGGTGGTTCATAGAGCAGGATTCTGGGGATCAGTGAGGACACTAGCTCGTGGATACGAGATAGTAATGGGACTGTTGCTGTTTACGCCAGTGGCATTCTTGGCTTGGTTTCCGTTTGTGTCAGAGTTCCAAACGCGTATGCTCTTCAATCAAGCTTTCAGTAGAGGTCTTCAGATCTCTCGTATCCTTGGAGGACATAGGAAGGATCGTTCTTCTCGAAACAAGGAATGAATCATCATCATTACACTTCACTCTGAAATGCAGAGATGTGTTATCTTCTTGTTGTTGGCACAAGTAGCGAATCGTATGGATCGATTAGTATTAAATCATCTTAATTGTAGTATTTTGCGTATCGTGTAGTCTTAGGTTGATAAAACATTGTACTAGTATGTATGTGTTTCTTGAGAATCCAAAAATAGACGCTATCTATTAATTTAGTGACGACCTATTTGAAATTTATTCGGGCATTTCCTATCGATATCGTTTTGAAGAACCTGTTATATACACTAATCCCAATCATATCATCACGCCCTAACAATATTTTCATATATAATCAAGAGGCTAACAAGAAAATCAACGGAAAACGTGTTGAAGAAAGAAATATAAAACATTGAATCCACAAACCAAGTTAGGGCAAAAAAATACTGTGAAGATGCGAACTAACCATCTTGGCTTGTGGTACAAGTTACAAGACTTCAGCATATTCCTACTGTATTTCGTAATTGGGCCGACATAAAAAGCCCACTAGCCTCTTCATTGCGTTAAATTTTACGTCATTTTTTTTCAACAGTAATAAAAAAAGGTAAGAAAGCTCCAAGCAGCAACGTGGCGGGCATGGATAGCTCCACGATATTTGTACGAGAATGACGATAATTTTTGTCTTGTCTCGTTCCAGCCTGTTAAACGGTAATCTGTATCCGTACAGCCAGCTTAAAGCTAAGGATATTAGTAAAATGACGGGTTTACCCATCTTATCGCGAAGAAACCGAGGGTAAAACGGGAACTTTCTCCTTATTAGACGACACAACCCCTCTCTCGTCACTGATCTCTTTCACAGAGAGAGTTTTTTTTGGGGTTTTCCGAAAATGGCGGCGATGAAATACAAAGAAAGCGTTTCTATCATCATAATCATCATCATCCTTCTTCTTTCTGCGTCATTTACTCACTCTTCCTCAACAAAATGTAAGTAGAAGTCGACTCTTCATAATCATTTAACTTTTCTCCATCGTTTGGTTACAAAATAATGACTCTTTTTGTTTCTCTTGCTGTTTCTAGCTTTCTTTTGGTTAGGAGAAACAGAAGATATGAAACCCATGAAAAAGGTAACATTTATCATCCTTATAATAGTAACACAATGATTTTTGTCTTAAAAAGGAGACTGTTTTAGTTTCAGAAAAAAAAAAAGGAGACTGTTTTCGAATGCAGTGAGCATATTAGTAGTCAAAAAAGAAGAAACTTTTGTATTTGGTATTCGTTTGTTATTATTCATCTTTGTAAAAAAAAAATTTTGATTTTTGGAAAATGGAAAACAGGGGAAGGAGATGATGGTTGGAGAAAGCTATGAAAGATCAGCTAATGAAGTTGAAGGAAGACAAGTTCCTACTGGATCCGACCCTCTTCATCATAACCATATCCCATTTACTTCTTCTTCTTTTTCTCCATAGATTAGTTTTGTTTCTTTTTGCGTCTTTCTGTTTTCCGTAATTGACAGATTAGTTTATATCACTTTTTCACATTGTTCCAGTTTTGGGTTTTGTTGTTTATCCGAATGTTAAATTTCATTTCAGGTTATTAAATTGGTTAATTTCGTTAATAAATAGAGTTTCAGATTGAAGAACGTTTGAAAGCATTTTTTGTCATCCACTTGATAAATTAGGCAAATTTTTAGCAAGATGCCAAAACGTTTGTTATTTGTACAAGAAAGACGATTATTTAATTTGTTGACCTTAAATCTTGGTTACAACTTTAAATTGCATACCTAAATACTGGTCAAAACTTCCAATTACTGACCCTGAATGATAGTCAAATTCAAAGTCTAAATTCAGTTATTGCAGAGTAAATGGATTTCTATAAACCAATTAAAGATAAATACTCCTCCTTAATTAGACTAAACTTCAAATAGTAAATCTTATTATATAAAGCATTGCACAAAACTTTAATTTTTCTAGAAAGAACATAGAATTAAAAGGTAAATGAATCATATAGTTAATTCCCCCAAATCCTCTTTTCAATATGAAGATTTTATATATAGTTTTAAACAAGCGCCTTAACGGAAGAAAGATAGGCACGTGACGGAAAATCCCCAGCCCTATAAATACCTTGCTCTCTTCCTCGCTCTTAATTTCAGTACAGAATTCTTCTGCGGCGCGTGGCGATTTTTGAAGGCTATGGCTAAATCTCCTAATCCCCTCTCTTCCAAATCCGCCGCTGCTTTCACCGGAGCTTCTCCCTCCAACGATCAGAAGTTATCGGCGGCGCAACAATTGGTTTACGATCTCACCAATCCCGAACTCAGGGAAAACGCTATTTCCAAATTGTCTAAGGTTTTTTTTTCTTTCTCTACGGAATTCGAATTAATTTGCTTCTATGGATTACGAATTGTTTCGATTTTTTCGTTTTCTGCGTTTTCTCCGGTGTGAATCTCTAGGACATGGTTTTGGATTAGCGACTCTTTTTTCGGTTTTTCGACAATTCTTTTGAGCGATTTTTTGTAGGATAGTCGATTAGGGAATGTAGAACATGCTTGATGAGTGGATGATAATGAAACATGAGTGATTGATCCATTTATTTCCTTGATCAACTTTAAGTTGTTGGTATATGATTGTTCTTTACTGAAAAAGTTGAATCGGTTTTGATTTTCAATTTGACTGTGACTTGAGGATGATTTGGTGTGTACATGTTTTTCTCGCTGAAAATTCATGTCTATGATTAGTAATTTAACCTTTGTTCTGTGTTTCTTTTCTTTCATTTTTTCAGAAGAGAGAGCTCTTTAATGATTTGGCTCCGGTTTTATGGAATTCTGCTTGTACCATTGCTGTTCTTCTACAGGTATTCTCTTCATGTTTTGGTGCTTGTTCCTTTATTCTTCAATGGAAATGATATATATCTTTGTGGTTTCTCTATATAGTGTTTGTCTTTTTAAAACTTTTTAACGTTTTCGATTTGATGTACGCCATATTGGTTAAGATTTAGTCATTTTCTGTATTTCCTATTTTTCAGGAGATTATCGCTGTTTACCCTTTCCTGTCTCCTCCAACTATGACTGCTGCTCAATCGAACAGGGTCTGCAATGCACTTGCGCTTCTTCAGGTGCATACAATCTTGTCAATTTTATCTCTTTTTTTTTTTCTTTTGGAGAATGACAAAAAAGGTTATCTTGGAAGACTCTAATTTCTATTGATTCGATCCTCCTTTTTTTTACGTCCAGTGTGTTGCTTCTCATGCTGAAACAAGAATGTTGTTCCTTAAAGGTACATTCCTATTTCCGCAAACAATTACAAGAATTTTCTGGTTTATGCAATTGTAGAGCTTTACCCGAAGCTTATGTTTCAAGTCGCCAAATCAACACCATATTGGATGTGTGTGTGCTAATAATATTCTTCAAACTTAAAGTCTGTTGCTTTTCAAAATACAGCTCAGCTACCGTTGTACCTCTATGCTCTCTTGAATACATCAAGCAGGTCAAAACCTTTTGAGCACCTACGTCTGACTAGCTTGGGGGTTGTTGGTGCACTTGTCAAGGTATGTCTTGAACACTCTTTTAACAGTTAAATACCACATTGTCCTGGTAAATGTATAGTGTTGATTTGAGAAACAACATTTTAGCATGCTATTAAAACCTTTGAGTAAACATTTTAACATATACATCTTATAATCATTGATTTTTCGTGTTGATGTTGCAACATTGTTCATGTTTGGTAGGTTGATGATACAGAAGTGATCAGATTCCTTCTTTCAACCGAAATTGTCCCATTGTGCCTCCGAACAATGGAATATGGCACCGAGTTAACAAGGACTGTAAGTTTGTATATTTTTAGATTCCTATCAACTATTAACGCCATTTGCGTAGACCTCAAATCGTTACTTCATACAAATAACTCGTATAATTATTGCTTCTGTAGTTATAGTTTCTGATTGGTTTTTAGGCATAACCAGTATTTCTTCATCTGTTTGACATTTTTTGTTTTGAACCGGTTATGTCAGGTTGCTACCTTCATTATTCAGAAAGTTTTGCGGGACAACATTGGGCTTGAGTACATGTGCACCACATCAGAGAGATTCTTATCTCTGGCTCGGGTTTTTAAAATTATGATTGCTTCACTTCAAGAAACACCTTCTCCTACTCCTAGGCTGCTAAAGCACATCATCCGCTGTTATCTCCGCTTGACAGATTGCCCCAGGTCCAATAATTATCCCTTTTACTTCATTTGAAAACAAATTTATTATACACACTCGTGCTTACACGATACAATTATTCAACACACAGGCCTGCAATGCACTTGGAGCCTGCCTCCCAGATATTCTGAAGGATACCAACTTCACCAGTTGTCTCTCTGTAAGTTTTCTATCTTTTTGATAGCATCATAACCGGATATTACTGATGCGGATACTAAATTGTTATCTATCGGTTTTATTGTTATCTTCTTAGTCATTTTGGTACTTGAGACTTAATTGTTTAAAGCTAAATCTGCTTGCTTACTTTTACAGGATGATCCTGCAAGGCATTTGCTGCAGCAACTGCTCCACAAAGTTAGTTTTGGCAGTAGGATACCTCAATCAGGTCTCGATCAACTGCTGTGCATGAACACTTAGGCGAAAACATTAAACAAAAAAAGTTAGGCGAAATCAGAAATTACGAGGAAAAGAACCTCACAACCAGAGAGATTTTGAGTATGATGGGATATATGTAATTTGGATTCCCATACCGTCTTTGCAATTAATAACTAATTTTCCATTTATAAAAACCAACATTAAAACCCAACAAACGTTTTTTCAAAAGCAAATGTAGATAATATATGTCTATAATAGACAGTCAGATCTTGCAGGTAGCCTCCTGAAGAGATTGAGCGGTGTAGACGGGAGCTTGTGCCTGAATCTTGGATGCCTCAGCACATAGATCCCAGCAAGAAGTGCCACAACCTGAAACGGTGTAACGTACAACACAATACCAGCTATAAGACAGAAGAACACAAACAATGTGGTTGCCCTCGGGTCTCTCCAGCTCAGTAGCGATAAAAACCGCTCTCCCTGTGTAGCTAGATCGCCTATCACGGTCTGAACACGTCCTGCTATGCTCCTGAGCCTGTCATATCTCATCCGCACAATCTCAGAGGACCGGGAAGTCGGGAAAGTATCAAACTCTTCATCGAGCTCGTCCGGGTGGACAGCATCTGCGTGGGACAATCGTGTGTCCATGTGTGGCGGGTGCCTTGGTCTCCACCGGAAATTCCAGATCCCGATCAAGAAAAGGTACAAGAATACCGTTGGGAGGATTAATTCCGGGTAGAGTACTAAGATTATAAACAGAATATGAATGAGAATTGTGGTTAATGGGTTTCTCCAGTTGCAGATTTGATCAAACCATTTTCCCACTGCAATGAGACCACTCAGAACATTCATGATTCTGAAGAAGTTAGCTTTACTTCTCCTCATGCTCCACATGTGGGAGTCAACATCAAGCATGTACTCTACAATCTCCTTGCGAAGAGGCGGCTCTGCTCGGTTCAGCCTCACCGAGACAATGTTCATTGCCTGATGCCTCAAGCTATCTAGCTGGAGAACCGATAATGGGTGAATGTAATGCATTCTGGGAAGTAATGGCTGTGAGTACATGTGAAGCATGTTGATGAGAGATAGGCAAGTGAACCGCACGGCTAACTGGATTTCACCCGTTTTCTTGACTCCGGAAGGATGTAAGACGAGCAGCGGATATGAATGTGTGTAGATACGGTCAGCTTCAAGGGTCGAGAGACGGATTCTCACTTTCCCGATTCTCATATCTTTACCGCTTCCTCCTGGAATGTGTCCGTTGTCGAATGCTCCAAAAGTTATGACAGTGCAGGTATCAAACACTTCCCATGTGTACTGCTCGTTCCATTTAGGCGTAAAGCTATCGACAATTGTTCTTGTTCTTATCCATTTCTGCCCGTATTTAGCCACGCAATACGCATCTGTTGTTCCCTTCCCGTCTTTCGTCTTCATAGGCATCAGTCCGTGAGCGCTTATGATCCCTACTTCAAGCACTCCAATGCTCGGTTTCCACAGTTGTTTCGCGGTTGGCCTTAAGTCGCTGCTGTAGTGAGTTGATTCATCAAGAACATGGTATCCGCCTTCAAGAAAGATTCGTAGATGAATCCTAGTCGCGAATTTAATCTCTTTTTTCTCTCCATCAACCATAATATGTTTCTCCAGGTTGTACCACCTCGAGTTAAGCGGCCTATGGTCTAACCTCCTCTGTACATTCTGCAACGGGATCGCACACCGGCCTAACGTTTCATCTTTGTTCGGTGCTACTCTATCTTCAACCGCGAGAATCAACGCCTCCTCAAAAGGTTCAGCAACAACAAACATCAGATCTTCATTCCACATCGGATTCAGCGTCTTGTTCTGAGAAATCCGCGTTTTTAGAGTCTGGCTTCCGAGCATTGCTTTTACGTAAACCTCAGGGAACTTGGTCTTATCATGAGGTATCAAATCTTGAGCCTCGATCACATTGACTCTCACATACCATAACTTTGGCGAAATATAAACCTTTGACCGGATATTTCCCACTCCTTCAGGTCCAACCGAGGCTGCATCCGAGTGCCAAGCATCCGAAAACGCTTCATCAGCTTGTGTCCCCATCCAAACAGCTAACATAAGCTCTCCTTTAGCCTTACGCCCGTGTCGATCCTCCAACCTATACCACTGAGGAGCCAATGGACTATCCGGCGGAACTCGCTTAGGAATCTCATTAAGATCAAACATGATTCTACCAATCAAATCATCCAACACAAGATCTTTGTCTTTCACTACAACTTCCAAGATTGATGCTTGGATCCTCTCCTTTGAAAAAGCAAACACTTGCTTCCACTCCGGATTCGACTTTTTCTCGAAATGTTTGGTCATTCCTTTGTAGTTTCCGAGCCTTACTTCCACGTAAGGATCGCAACTACCGGTTATATCTTTCCCCGGTAATTCTTTCGCCTTCACGACCCGAACATAGAGGTAATGCATCTGCTCAACCAAATCATAAGTGCAGGAGAGTTTATCACCTGTCACATCTCCTGCACCAATCTTTGGTGAAGTTTCCTTCAGTGCAAACTCTATATTTGGACCAGGTTTCTGCATCTTTTCTGATTCTTGAAACTTTGTGTTTTGAAATCCAAGAAACTTGTAATATGAAGCAGATTCTGCTTGGTTCTGTTATCTTAAGACAAACCTTCTGGTAAAAAGAAACATAACAGAACAGTTAGAGAGATTTTAACAGTTTACATACATGGTGGATACAACATATTAGTAACATAGACATCTCTCAAAAACAAATTAATGAGCAAGGAGTTTGAGATCTACACTCTTCTAAGAAAAGTATTACCAGTGTGAAAAATGTTAATGGAGAAAATTTATAAAAAAAGGCAAATAGTAATATAGTATTATACTTTTGCTTATTTTAAATTTTATTTGCCATTCTTGTTGAAGTTATCTCACCAAACAATCAGCTACCAAAACCAAAAATGTTGACAGACATTTCCTTGTAAATTAATATCCCCAAAAAAATGTATTTAACTTTTTCTTCAATGACTTTTTCAGAGCTTTCTCCTAATTTGATCCAAAACAAAGCTTGAAAGCGAAATATTAGAAGCAATAAAAAAAACCATTACTTTAAGAAAAAAAGAAGAGTAAACATGAAAGATTCATCTTAACCAGTAAAAATGAATTAATCTTTTGAGAGACAACTAAACCCCACAAGAAATGTTTTTGTATCAATAATGTATTTTACTCTTTCACTATCGCTGTTACTTGAGCAACTGATCAAAACAACATTATAACTACACACAATATAATATCTACAAATACAAAAAAAAAAACCAATAATTTTGGAACTAATTAAGTCATGGTAATGTACCTCAAGGGGTTCTAATGAAGAATGTAACTTAAAAACACTTTATTTTTTGGTAAAGTTTAGAAGAGTGTGAAGATGTTGAAAGTGAGATTAAGAAGCAGAGTGAGTGACCTTTTAGATAGGTGAATGAAGAAGAAAGTGTACAGTAGAAATAGAATATTTGGGGACATGTGGGTGTGCTAAGATCTACTGCTTTTAGTGGACCTACTCTTTTGACCTATTCTTTTAATTTTATTACTAATTTCTATTCTTATTTTGTACTTGCCATTTCCAATTTCTACTCTAGTAATTTTAAATTAGTTTGTTTCTTAGTATCACATTTAATGTTGACTGTATAAATTGAATCATGGAAGCAATGTTTGTTTCCTTTGTATACTGCTTGTTGAAAAGAGCAAATATGCTTTCTGTCTGCAAACATTATTCTGTTTTCAACATTTTTAGTTCTTTACGTCTCTCTTGCTTATAATGTGAATAATATAAATATTTAATTTTATAGTAACTGTTAGATTAAATGAATAAACATGAGTACAATTTATAAAACCTTGTTTATATTTATTGTAATTGCAACATACATTTTGTAGATCAAATAGAAATACACAAACAAACCAACCTAAAGATGCTAAACATCTAAAACACAACCCTTAGAGCTATTTTCTTAAGACTTCTTTTCTTAATTTTCTCCAATGTACTAAAGGAGGTTTTAAATGCTACTTTTTCAAGTTTGTACATTGAAGTACACATTGTATGTTTCATCTCTAAAGCTGAACAATGGAGATAACACAAAGTTCCTCTCTGTTCCACTCATCACAAAACTCATTGGATTGTATTGACTCATTCCTGTCCTTAACCTAAAGCTTGCTCCTTGTTTAAACTTCTCATCACTCGCATCCGAATCACATTCAAGCTTCAGTTTCATCCCTGGTTTCGGCGTTTGATCGCTGTACACAAAACAACCCTTTTTGCTTTCTAACCTTAACGATACACTGCCCGCCTTCCCGTCAACTCCAGGTACTAACCGAAAGCTAGAAGCTTCTTTGTCCGTAGACGATGAATCTTGAACCACTAGGGAGTTACCAGATCCTTGCATCACAAGCATTCCAGGGAAATCAAACGGTTCCACCAAGACCTGGCTTCCAATTAGATCCTCTGGACCCGAAACTGGAGCTTTAGTAGCATTAGTCACGAGCCTGAAAGTCGCTGCAACAGCGTCTTGTGTCCCTGGTCCAGGGGATACTTCCATAGTGATGGTTCGGTTTTTGTTTGACAAAACGTAAGATACGTTTCCAGATTGTTGTGAGAGTGTGACAAGGTGACTGTTATGAGTTTCAGGTATAGGGTTTATCCATTTTCCAGCTTTAGCTTGAGTTGTGATGCTCCAGTCCTTGCTCGTGTGCCCGGCTAACAAGTAAGGGCCATAGAGTATAGCCTGAAGGGATGAATACTCCGGTCGATCATCTACAATAATACACAGAAACAGGGAAATACTGTGAAATCAGTTGCTTTTGTTATTGCTTTGTCAAAACAGAGTTGTTACAAATGAACAGATTAAGAATAGTGTATATACCTTTTATAGCTTCGGTACTGATACTCAACGGTAGCTCCATTGTTACTTGGTCGCCGGATTTCCAGTTCCGTTTGAGTGATAGGAAATTACCTACAAAGCAAAAGTCAGGTCCAATGTGATTCTCATCTGTGCAAACTAGACTACATGCAGATTCTGCTTTTAGAATCATAAAACCATTTTTTATTCCGGTTACAATACAGAATTCACAAATCACCTGAAGCTGGTATGTTGAGGGATTGTCCATTCAAAGATACTTTGGCACCTTGAGAGTTTGTCCAAACTGGAATTCTTAGATTCAAAGTCGCCATTCCCTGCACGAAAGTTGGATTGATTAAAATCTCTCCCCACTTGAATTGGTTGCATTTGCATTTAATTGATTAAATCACCTCTTTGGAAGAAGAGATAGCAAATGTCACACGCATGAACGGATCCCACGACACAACGGGTTTAACTTTCTGAGATAACGAAAGACCAGCAGCTTTCCAATCAAGTGAGCTTGATATAAATTGTGTGACATAAAGAGCTGGAGATTCACCATCTTCTTGAAAATAAATGGAATCTCCCAGTTTTGAGAAGGATTCAATTCCTGTGAAGGCATTGAGGTTATATTTATCTGATTTTGGTATGTTAAAAAAAGTATGACTGGGGTTAAATATTACCAGTGCCATAGCAACACCAGAAGGAATCATAAGGTGTTCCCCAACCGTGATAAGTCACAGCTTTAGATACACCTCTACCTAATGGGAGCATGTAGATCATCAATCCAGGCTGGGTTCCTCTTTGAATTCCAAGAACACCGTTTGTCAAAGACCGCTCGTAATAGTCTGCATAACTAACTTCTTTTGTCCACCTAAAAAGATTCCTAGAGACCTGAAATTGTTCAAGTTTTGATATGTTACCTTGAAAGCAAATTATATAGAGAAACAAAAAATGTTTGAAATCCTACCTTGAGCATGTTATAAGTAGTACATGATTCCTCATTTTCGGTTTGTAGCGTAGTCGCCATTCTCTTTGGATCTTGCCTGATGTTAACATTTCCAAATATGTGGTTTAGGATAAAAACCAAGGTCATGATAAATGAAACAAACTCTAAAGTCAGGTAATGTTAGTACCAGAACTCATTGACTGATGTTCCTCCAGTTGCATAGCTGTGAGAAGCATTGACGATATTCATAAAAAACTTTGAGATTTCCTGAAAAATGCAGATTTCAGAATCAAGAGAACCAATTTTTTCTTCAACAAATCTCACATTTTTCAGGGCTAAGCTTTAATACCTTATGGAGTGGATCACCAGTGATTTCATACCGGAGTTGAGATCCAACAACAATGGGAATGTGCGTGTTAGAGTGGAATCCGCTTATATCATCCGCCTGAAAAGAGAACAAGGAAAATTCTGTTATCTGACCATTCACAACTATTCAAGCTAATCATGTATGTAAACTACCTGAATTGCAAGCACTCCGAGAAAGCAAGGCTTGTCAAAGAGATGCGCGAGTAACAAATATTTGGAATCTCCCTGCAAAGTCCAATAACTATATGATGAAGCAAAGCTAGATAGAAATCTAAGGAGGGTCAGATAAGATTTTAACCCACAGTGATGCTAAATAGCTGATACAGAACATCATTCATGCCACCAACTTCCTCGTTTAGTGATTGCCAATGTCGTTCAACGCTGTACTTCTTTATCACGTTACGAACACGGCCATAGAAGTAATCAGCCATCCAGGTTGCCATTTTCAGAGCTTGAGTGCTCCCAGCCAACTTGTATTGATCCACTAGACCGGCTAAAATCTATTGAAATTAAAATAAAGTTGAACCCTTTTTGCAAAACACAATCATATTATCTACATCTCAATCAAAGCGTCTGAGTTTTCACCTTGTGAATGGTGTAGTAAGGAGCCCAGACAGGCTTTATAGCTTCAAACCGGTCGAAAAAACTGGTAGGAAAAGCAGAGAGATACCCTGTACCAAGTTTCTGCTGGCAATCCGATAGAGCTGAGACGAGAGCCGACATTTTCGCCTTGAGAGTATCATTATGAGTACTTGCCCACATGTAAGCTGTTGCACTCAAATAGTGACCTTCAACACAAAACATTCAAACTTTATAAGCCATAGAGTTAAAGATCAAACCTTCTTTAAGCCTATATGCAAAGTAAAGCTAATTCCTTTAAGAGCTTAAGCAATCTAAAATGTAAAATCCTTCAAGGGTCTAAGCAATCTAATACCAAAACATCAAAAATATGGATCAAGAAACCGTATTTACCAACAAAATGGCCACGGAGTTCGCTATCCGGTCTCTCCCATCCTCCATAGGAATTTCCTGGAGCATCAAGACCAGCTGCTTTACGGAAACTCCATGACAAACCATCAACATCCAACATCAATAGATACTCAAGATTCGTCTGCTGAGCTCTCCCATGGAAGGAGTCTGGATCCAACCTAACATCATGCAAAGAAACATCCTTGAGAAATTTAGCAGATTCGTTGTTGGAGTTCTTGATGTTCCTATACATCATAGTCCAACCATATTCATCTTCCTCTTGTCTCAACATCTTCCTTGGTAACAAACTAGACCAAGCTGAGTCATCAGTTGGTGTTAAGTGGTAATGAGAGAACATCTCTGTCTTAAATGTCTCGTTCTGCGATTGAAGAAGGTCGTAACGGAAAGTATGAGATGAGAGCTGCGTAGGAGTGTTTGTACACTCTTTTGCATCTGTTACAACAACAACAACAACAAAGACTATGCACAATAATAATAGACCAATGGTACAAGACTTCATCTTTTGTCTTAACAAGAAACAAAAACTCAGATTCTTGTAATAATCCAAAAACCCAAAAAACCCAAAATCCCAAAAAGCTAAGATTTTTAAGAGAAAGAATCAAAGACCCATCAAACAGTTAAGGAGAGTTCGTTGGAAGAGAGAGTTGTAATGAGAAGGAGATATTTATAAAGGAGAAGAGAGTTTTGAAGATTCAAGCAATGTATACCACAAAACAAAAAAGAGAATGTGTATATAATTAAATCACGTGAAAGAGAAATTGTGAGGAGGTCACGGATAGTTTGTCGCTTTCGCTGCGATGGCTTTTGTAAATGAATCTGTAAAAAGGAAGAACAGTTTCCAGAGAGATCAGTGGGCTATTTCTGGTTTTTTGTCCTCGAGATGAAGAATTTTGATTACTAATCTCAATGCCCAAAATGTAATTTGTGATTCAAGAGATAATGAATAATAATAATAATAATAATGGTTTCCAATTATATCGCTGATTAAACGAAAATGGATAGAGAAAGAGAGAAGAGGTTTTCGTTGCAGAGAAGAAGAAGAGAGGGGAGGAAAAAAGGTTGAAGGAGAGAAAAATGAAATTAATTAATTAATTTGCATACCGTGTAAATTGATATTAAAATAAAATTTTGTGCTTTTGTTGTGTGTTGAAAACATTCATAACTTCCGCAGAAAAAAAAACATCCTTAACTATTTTAATAGTTTTATGAATTCCTTAAACTTAAGTTAATTGTTTTTTTTTTTAAATAACTCTAATTAATACTACTAGTTAGTTTGAATGATTGGAACACAGCTCGATATGTATAGAGTAACTGGAATATGATGACATATTTATTTGTTGGATGACATCTATATTTCTTTGTATAAAAAAATGTAAAAAAGGTGTATTAAATATCTATAGAAAAAGTTATTTTATCCAAAACAAAAAGAAAAATAAGTTATAGCACAACCAGTAAATGATTCTCTTACCCAATTTATATTTGGTTGAAATAATATTAACTTGTTTGTTTTATGTGTATTAAGGAAGGAAGAAAACCATAATATATATGTTCTCCATGTATTAAAACAAAGACCTGGCTTACATAGAAGTGAAGACTATTTCAACTTGGGTTGGAGAATCATTTATCTGTACTATAATTGTTTAGTTTTATAATTTATTGAATTTCATTCCTTCTGGTTATATCATCTCTATTTTTCCAAAGGGGATTATTTTTATACAATTTTTTACATAATTTTACATGACGTAGAAATAAATAATAAACTCTACTAGACCCGATGTAATTTTATTTTTTTTCTAACTAACATTACTAAAAGTAAAACGGCTTTATAAAAAACACATATATATCTTAGTCAATGGACCGTAAAACCTAGAGTAATTTTGTTTTTATACCAACACATTGATAAAACCAACACATTGATAATTGCTTACTAAATGCACTATATCGATATTTTTTGAGCTCCTTATATATATAAAGATATTCCTTGAACATGAAGGCATGCAATTATTGTGTACATAGATCATAGATGTGATATAAATATTATCAAGGAAAATAACATAAATACACTCAAAGAGAGTTGTTGTGTAGTAATGGAGAGTGATGGCCTGTTAGTTAGATGTACTCGTCATTTGTCAATTTTAAGAAATAAATCTTTTGGACATTCCGACAATTTTGTTATATTCAGCTTGGCTAAGATATTTGCTTCCGTCAATTATCGGATCAATTATCTAATACAAATTATATTTATTGGGAGATAATTAGATATATGGTTCTTAAAAGTTAAGGTAATGATAAATACGATGATGACGTTTAGTAATTTGTTGCTTCAAGAAAGGAGCACCTTCTACACGTCAAAGGTAACAACCAAAGGTCTCTTTTTCGAGTGTAGTGCGAATGATACACGAATTACTTTTCATCCACTTGTAGTCTTGTACACTGCATATATATGACATATGATCTAAGTGTATATGTCTAACTTATAAGCAAATTAATCAAAAACGATTACTAGTTCTTGAAGACAAAACTGATCACAAATAGTCAAAAACAACCGATCAAGCTAAAATGATTCGATGGAAGGTCAAAAGATCTTAAAATCAAGATTGACTGTACAAAATACAGAGAAAACAGAAATTAACTAATTTTAAATGTAAATATTAATGTTCTTAAAATTTGGCCTTGCATTTAATTATGTCTGAATGGTGGTTTTTTCAGGCAACATGTTATTTGAATTTTCATAATATGTAATTTTTATTTCAACATTTAATTTATTAAAAACTATGAGGGTTTTCATAGTTAGTTTTGATAGAGCATCATGTGATAAATTAAACATTGCATCAAAAAGTAATATACTCCTTGTAACATGGTATATTATTTTATTTTTTTGTCAAACATGGTATATTATTTTTTCATGCGAATGTTTAACATGGTATATTAGTTTTTAATGCGAATGTTTAATTTTACGGCAAAAGCGATCACGCTTCTTGTAACAGTTATTGAAAGAAACAAATTTGAAATTTATTTTCATAGGATTTAAAAGCAATTTATCACAAACTCACTCTTATTTTTTTGTCTATTTTTCAAAAAAAAAAACTCACTCTTATTTTTATTTAAACTCATGCTAACGGTTCTTCAAAAAGATATCAAAATTCTCATGTTTTTATCCATTCCAAAACTTGGAGTTGGTGTCTGGTGAGAAACTATAACTTGCTAATAAGTTTATTAGACAAATATAATGGAACGTGAATTAGTAAGAATAAAGTACCTCAACATAAGGTTTATACATTCCAAACATTCGAGTTGGTAAGAAAGTATTGAATCTTGCTAAAAAGGATAGTGGAGCCCCGTGAATTACTATTAAGACTTTAATAGCACCAAATTACGGTATTACTATTAGACCCCCAAAAAAAACCGAGGTAGGAGTTCTAAATAGGTAACAAATGAGTTTATGCAATTCATGTAGAGATTAGAAAACTCACGTCACAATATTTTGAACAAATCTTCCTCAACACTCCGTTGAAAACTTCTTAGGCATACTCGCTCTTACCATACTGGTTTTATTTGGTCATAGTTCGATACGATGTTTTTGTATGAAGATCCTTTACAATCATATAGTAAATTCCACAAGAAAAAAGCCCCAAAAATTAAATTAATCTCGTTATAATCCTTTATGAATTGAATATTCAGGATTAGCACAAAAACGTTTCTCTATTGATCTCTATGTTTTGGTGTCCCATCATGTATGAGACGACCTTTTAATTGTTCAAGTCACTACTCCACAACATGGTAACATTTTGACCCCATAGTAAATTCTGAAGAATTTGGAAGGTTTTTTTTTGTAGTTGAAGCATGATTAGATTAATTGATTTCAACAAAATGATTCCCTCGAGACAGCTTCACTTCGTCAAGCCTCTAGGAGAAGTGAAGAACTATAGAACTTTTAATCTCATGGATTGGCGATAAAACGTTTTTTTTTTGTTTGAATATAATTTAGTATTTATTTAAAAAAAATTAAGTAGCTGAAAAAGAAATAAATTATAGTGGTTTAGATAAACAAAAAAAAAACTGACAGCTGAGTTCAAACTTACTACAAATTTTAAAGTCAGCTGCATTATCCATAAAATACTTTAATTAGTAGGATGCTTCAAAGCATAGTTTGAATCACATACTTTTTATGAAATTCTCTCATGTACGGTATTCTTGTTAATAATAAATTAGTTAACTTAAAAGCATCACATACGTGTTGTGCAATTCTCCCCCGCACGGTATTCATATGTTCTTTCTGTCGTATCTTCTTGTTTTTTTTTTGCTTTTAACGTATATATATATATATATATATATATATATATCTTCTTGTTCTTCCAAGAAATTATGTCTACGATATAGTTATGGTGATAACATCTGCAAGGCACCATCACTAGAGCGGAGTCTAAATCTATATAAAACAAATACCATTGATGAATATGTTATGTAATCTAGTTGTGTTTGCATCTATCAGATTTTTTATTTTATTTTATGTCACCATCTATCAGAATATTTGACAAGATCCTCACTTCACCTTGGAAATATCAAAAGTGTATTCAGTGAGGGATCAAAGAGATATATGTCGACTCCATTAAATATTTTCTTTTGTACTTCTCCATGGAGAACACTAACAAAACCTGCATTTTTCGACGGAACTAATTATAGTTGGTTTACTACGAGGACTGGAGTCATATGCGGGAAGCATCCATTTATACGTTTCGAATATAATGGGGAATTAATATTTGTATCACGTGCTATAAATGTAACCATTCTCCTAAAATACGACACATGCATCACGGCATTGGACACAGAGCCCACTAAACCAATTTTATCCCATACACTTTAATATGTTTTTGTTAAGTACTACCACCTAATTGGACCGTATTGACAAAATAGCCATCAAATTATTAATTAGTAGGCCTAATTACAACTTGTTTTTGTTACAGATGCTTGTTTTTTCGTGGTCAAAGTTTGTCTACGATAAAAAGCCCATTAGACGAAATTGGATACAAGATGAATTGGATATTAAAAACGTGTGTTCGTCACTTAAAATGGTTTGTTTGTCAAGTGTCGAGAACCATAACTTCTATGGAATCATCAAATAGATCCAAACTACATGATCAATGTTCCTTCGGATCTTCAATTATGTTTGTATATGTTCCTTAAAAATATATGCAAACGTAACTTTTGTTACGGAGCAAAACCAATTCATATATTATTGTGAATATTATAAACTGAAGATATTTGTAATCCAAACTAACATTACAAATATTAGAACTGTAGTGAATTCTCAAGCATTGTGAATTAGAGAAAAAATCGAATTTAATGAAACCTTAGCGTCCGACCCAACTCGGCTAATTTATTTATAAAAAAAAAATTCAAGTAAAGAGGATAAATCTATCGAACATATAGAAAACAAAGAGATTCATAAAAAAACATACTCCCTCCGTTCCCAAAAGATTGATTTTATAGGAAAAAAAAATATTTTTAAAAGATTGATTTTTCACTTTTTCAATGCATTTTTAATGAAAGTTTAATGGTGAATTGTAGATTTCAAGACATATTTATTGACTTTATTAGATTACTATTGGTTTAAAGTCATGGAAAATTGTTTTTTGCAAAAAATAAGACATTTATAATTAACCATTAATGTGTTTTCTTAATATTTGTGAAAACTTTAGAAAATCAAACAAATAAAAACAGAGGGAGTATATATCTAAAGGGTTATAGTATACTAGTAGGCTAGTAATAACAGTTCAGAATCAATAAAGAAATTGAAATTTGATATGGGTACCGATCTGGTCAACCAAACAGCATGCATGCTTATTATTACGTTTCTGTCGGATTTTTCCAATTTTAAAATCGTATCTTAAATTTGGTTCGAGGAGTCTATTGATGACCTTGATCTTGAAGAATCCTATTGATGGGGACTCGAGAATCAACGTAGAGAAGAGGACTAAACAAAGAAAACAAAACACCAAATGATAAAATATTGCTTTGCCTCTTTTACAAACGGCTAGTTACATGATCATAATATTGAAATCAATAATATAATAACATCCAAAATCAAACTATTGATTCCTCGAATCTTTTTTTAATAAACTATTTCCCACAATTCCCAAGAGGCTTTCCACAAAGACAGTCATTGTAAGCGAACGACGTCGCTTCGAGCCGGTCAAACGGAGATCCCGCCGGAATCTTCCCACACAGATGGTTATGACTCACGTCAAGATGTCCGATAAACGAAGCCGCGGTAATACTCGCCGGAATCGGTCCGTTTAGACGGTTCTTGGAAAGATCAAGAACTGTGAAGTACGACCTCGGTCCGAACGTGTTAGGTATGTTTCCGACGATAAGATTCCCGCTGAGATTCAAATTCGTAATCGAAGACGCCATCAAAGTCCCTGGGATCTCGCCGGAAATCAAGTTACCGTCGAGGTTAAGCGTCGCGAGCACCGACATTTTCCCTAATGAAGCCAGGATTGAGCCAGAGAGTCTGTTCATGGCTAGCTCGATATCAGCGAGACGGTAGATCCGGGTTAGAGATTCGGGTATTTGACCGGAGATTTTGTTTTCGGTTAGTAACAACCGGCTAAGCATCTTTAACCGGCCGATGTCTACCGGTATGACTCCGGTGATATTGTTGTTCCTGAGATCAAGATGAGATAAACTCGTTAATCTCGTGACCGACGTTGGGATGCCACCGGTGATTTGATTATCGGCGAAGTTCAAAACTTTAAGCCTTTGTAACCTCCCAATATTCGCCGGGATCGCGCCAGAGAGTCGGTTTCCGACAAGATCTACGATTCTCAAGAAAAGAAGATTTGTGATGCAGTTTGGAATAACACCGGAGATTCCTTTCCAATCGGCGATTATGATGGTGGAGAGGCTAGTGAGTTTACATATAGCGGGCGAGATTGAGCCGGTCATTAGCCCGCTCCGTTTCGCCCGCTGGAAAATTGGGTCTTCGGATTCCCCGCGTAGGTTAAGACTGGCGACCCGGTGGGTATTGGGATCGCAGCTCACACCGTACCATCCATTGCAGCAGTCTTGACCTTTCCACGTGTTGAAAATGCCAATGTATGGCTCACTGAGCTTAGCTCGGAATTCGAGAAGCGCGGCTCGATCCGACGGTGTACAAGCTTGGACCACCGTGGAGCTACCGACAAGAAGTAACACGCTTAAGATAATCAAGAACGACATTGTCTTGATCGAACAATAATACACACTCTCTTTTTATCTACAATATTTTTTTAAGCGTAATCAATGTGTTTTATGAGCTCAAAGAGATTGACATGGGAGTGAGTTTAGTATGGTGTTATATGCTTGTATTTATAGTCATATTGATGTGCACAAAGACGAGGAAAATTTTCTTTTAGTTGTTTCGTTGAAGCTTCTCGTTTATTGCCACGTAACAACCTTTGCATGCTACTTTATTTCATGTTAATGTTTTAAGATAATCTTTCTTGTCAAAATAAGTAGATCACTTTACTTATAACATGCTTTTGTTGTTTATGTCGCCTGGTGCTAAGTACTATACCATGCGTATCATGTCATCTGGCCAAAGTAAATCAATATTTTTTGGCTAAGAAAAGTATAGAAAATTTTAAAATGGTGGATATAAACACAATGAGATAAAAATGACAGCCATAGGAGTTAGACGTATTATTCATCTTTATCACGTCAAACAAACTAAGTCGCGGATAAAATCGATAAGCATGCTCTAGCTTTTTATTTAACAACGCAAGTAATTCTTCTAATATATCGGATTAGATCCGGCCAAACCATTGTTACTTGTTAAGCCACAAAGTTTCATTCTACATCATAGGTGTGAGATCGATACATCATAATCAATAGTTAACTCTCTGTTTTTTTTTTTTTTTTTGGTTGTCTTTACATTGAATTTTTGGACCTACTAATGAAGACAACATTCAAGTGGGTTAGTGTATATCATGATTTTTACCCAGTCTAGACCATGATATAAGTCCAATATCTAGAGTCTTTGGTGTGTTTTGTGTTTGTTTTAGAGTCTTTGCAGGTTTCTAGATGTTTGGAGCATAAAAGATGTTTACTGGAAGTTTTGGAACATTGCGGAATAAGACGACGAATTGATCAAGTGAAGAATAAATTTCAGAGGCTGGTGTCGCTCGACACCCTCGCGGATTCAGAAAAATTCAATTTCGGAAGTTTGCCGTTTTTGTCCAGAAGTTGCAGATGTTTACTTTTATGTTTCCAGTCGGTTTAGGACCTCTATAAATACGTTTTTACAGCCATTGTTTAGGTTAAAGCTTTATTTTACTTTGTTTTAGAACCTACTCTTAAGAGATATCTCTAATAAAGATGTTTTGTGCTTCATTGAATATGTCTGAGTAGTTTCTCTGTTAGGTTTAGGGTTATTCAAAGGTGTTTGATGAATTGCTAGGGTTGTTCGTAATTAATAAGATAAAATCATTAGAGTTCTTCATCTGGACTTGTGTTTATTGTTGATTCTAGTGTAGCTAACTAGAATATGATTTTAGGTTGTTTGGTAGATGCGACAACATTATTGAATTACTTGAACTAGTGTTAGATGAGCAAAATTCCTATCCGCAAAGAAATTTGGTCTAGGGTTTTGTGAACAATTGAACTTGAACTTTAATGCTTGTTTAGATTGTTAGGATTCGCAAAGAAATTTGGTCTTCTAGGATTTAAACATAGATAATCTCTGCAGTGAAAGTTGATTGATTTTACATTCATGTTCATGTTTAAGAACTGTGCATCATTATCCTATCTTTTATTTATCATCTGCATATCTGATTCACCTGCGATTTCCCTGTGTCTAATTTTCTTTTAATTGATCTTTTCACCCGTTCTAATTGCTTTTATTTACTTGTCTTTTACATTTATAATTCTTCTTAGCATAATTCAAATTTATGAATCTATTGTGTTTCTCTGATTCCCTGTGGATTTCGATTCCCAAGTGCTGCAATTGATCTCTTAATTTGAGAGAGTAGCTCAAGGTTAAATTTGAGCATATCAAATTTTGGCGTCGTTGTAGTATAATGGTAAGTATTCCTGCCTGTCACGTGGGTGACCCGGGTTCGATCCTCGGCAACGGCTCCAAAATTTGATATGCTCAAATTTAACCTACTCTCTCAAATTAAGAGATCAATTGCACCACTTGGGGATCAAATCCACAAGGAATCAGAGACACAATAGATTATGTACTTTCAAATTAAGCTAGGCAAAATATAATATATGAAAAAGCAAATAAAACAAGCAAGCAGGATGATAAGCTTTAAAACAATAAAGATAAAAGCTAGGTTCAGGGAAATCTATGGTGAATCAGAATTGCAGGCATAAGCAGATAAATAGGATTATTAAAGCTCAATTCCTAAACATGAACACGAATGTAAACAAACCAACTGTCGTTGTGAATATTATCTATATTTAAACCCTAGACAACCAACTGTCGTTGCGAAATCAGATTGATTTAAACAAGCATTAATGATCAGGTTCAATTGTTCACAAAATCCTAAACCAAATTTCTTTGCGAATAAGAATTTTGCTCATCTAACACTAGTTCAAATAATTCAATAATGCTGTCGCATCTACTAAACAACCTAAAATAAGATTCTAGTTAGCTACGCTATAATCAACAATAAACACAAGTCCAGATGAAGAACTCTAATGATTTTATCCTATTAATTACGAAAAACCCTAGCAATTCATCAAACACCTTTGAATTACCCTAAACCTAACAGAGAAACTACTCATACATATTCAATGAAACACAAAACATCTTTATTAGAGATATCTCTTAAGAGTATGTTCTAAAACAAAGTAAAATAAAGCTTTAACCTAAACAATGGCTGTAAAAACGTATTTATAGAGGTCCTAAACCGACTGGAAACATAAAAGTAAACATCTGCAACTTCTGGGCAAAAACGGCAAACTTCTGAAATTGAATTTTTCTGAATCCGCGAGGGTGTCGCTCGACACCAAGGGGGTGGTGTCGAGCGACACCAGCCTCTGAAATTTATTCTTCACTTGATCAATTCGTCGTCTTCTTCCGCAATGTTCCAAAACTTCCAGTAAACATCTTTTATGCTTCAAACATCTAGAAACCTACAAAAAATCTAAAACAAACACAAAACACACCAAAGACTCTAGATATTGGACTTATATCATGGTCTAAACTGGGTAAAAACCATGATATATCAACTCCCCCAAACTTAGCTTTTTGCTTGTCCATAAGCAAAACAGATGTTATCACTCCTTTAGGAACCACATACCTTGCAAAGCTAATCCGGTGATACTTCGATGTTTCCCTAGAAGTATAGCAGTTCTCCAGATTGATTCCAAACTCCTTAGAGAATCTCAGACTTTCAGTCGCAAACCCCTTTAGTTAATTAGGTGCGGCCTTATCGATCGCATGACTTTTTAGATTCTTTCCCTTACTTAAACACTTTTCTGCACTGCTCTTTTTTCGTTTCCCTTAGATTATTATGTCCATTTTCATGGTTTCATAGGATTCAACTCATTACTATTGTTTCTTGTGGAAGACAGGCTCATGAGGATCGCTTATGTAGTCTTAGAATAGCGCTTATTACTGTTGTTCCTTGTGGGAGACATGGTCATAAGGCCTACACTACTGTGGTTTCTTGTGGAAGACCGGGTCGTGAGTATCTTTCCACTTTTTATTCTAAGACTTTTTATTTTCTGTTAAGGGAAAACCAAAGGAGCTTATCCTAACCTTGCTAGTGCTGAAAGAGGAATCAAGTCCGCGATTACCAACGCCCAAGACAAGAAATTAGAGTTCATTAGGGGCGGGGTCTGCAACGTCTTTCTGGCGTTCTCCAAAAGTATGAACTCGCTCCGTTAAACCGATCCACTTCCAATTACCCACCTTAGTAAAACCATCAAACTTGCATTGGAAATGGTCCTTGAGTGTTGTTCAAAGCAAGTAGAAAGGAGAGTTTTTGACCCAAAATTTTTAAAATTGACTCTAAAAACTCCAAAACAAAACACATAGTTAGCAACTACCTCCCCCAGACTTAAACGACAATGTCCGCAGTGTTATTAAGCCTAAGATCGGTGAAAGAAACATAAACAAAACTGAAACGAATTGAAAAACGAAGAAGAAACTTACCTGCCGAGGGGTGTCGATCGACACCAAGAAATTTCGTTCAAAACAGATCGATTGATCAGGTCGATCCGCGTAACGAGCGGTTGGTCTTCTCCTCGGGTGTCGATCGACACACTCCAAGAGTTCTTCATTCTAAATCATAGGTGTGAGATCGATACATCATAATCAATAGTTTACTCTCTGTTTTTTTTTTTGTTGTCTTTACATTGAATTTTGGATCTACTAATGAAGACAACATTCAAGTGGGTTAGCACATCAGTTAACATTATCATCGTTTTTGTCCCCATTAATGCATAATTTATTAATATTTGACGTCAAATCTTAAGGACAATTGCAAAAATGTCATTTTTGAATTATATTTTACAAACATGTCACTCTTGAATTATATTTATAAATTTATCTTACCAACATACCACTTATAAATTTGTTTAAAATCTTATATTTCATAATTCTCAATCATAATTTTTTTTCTCTAATAAACCTTAAATAAAATAAAAAACTAAACTCTAATATAACATAATTCACCCAAACATAAATGATTTCAAATTTTGAAAAAATGATAATAGCATTTTTGCAATTGCAAAGTGGCATATCAAAAGTAGCATTTCTCGAAAATTTTCATAATCTTATCTTTGTAGATGAACTTGTGATCTTATCGTTATTAACATGTGATCTTTGTCCTTGTTAGCACTTTGCACACATAAATAATATCATGCCCATGAATTCAATTTAGCAAATTTTAAAGGAAAACAAAAGTAATAATACTAGAATAGCAACCTCATGTAATGATGTGTAATTTATTGGACCTCTTTTTGTTTTGTCGACAACTTCGTCTTTCAAACTTGAATCAACGGTAGAGTTATATATAAAAAATCGTCTCCTTAACTTTTATTTAATCTTTTTACACTACCCTAACCATGGTTGCAATTAGCCTCCACATTGACATTGGCCACAATGGCCGTAATAGATTGTCATCAAGATAACTTTTTACTATTGATTGGCATTTCCCGCTACGGTTTTGATTAGTGTGTCTCTGTTCGTTGCGTCTAAAATACTTTACAGTTTTTAAAGAATATTTCTAGTATTTTTCTATTAAAAAAAAAACTAAAGATGTGTAAAACAACCATAAAATTATCCTGATATTTCTCAAATTTCATGGTCGGCCCGATATATAGGAGAGGTTTGGAGACAGCTAGAGTAAACGTGATAGAGAGATTCGGCAGTTGTTTAATTGTTTCAAGAGATTTAGAAGGAAGGAAGTGAAAGAAGTCATAATGGAGACATTAATGGCTTTGACGTTATTTGAAACATAACTCATTTGCCTCCATGTGCTTCTTCTTCTTCTTCATTTCCATATTTACTTCTCATTTCTCATGTTATGTATTTTATACTTTTTAGATCAAAGTTCAAAATATGTCATTACTTTTACGAGTAGTCATGTTTCTATCATGTGTAAATTCAGATTTTAGAGTACCTCGCTCTAAAGAACTATGTACGTATGTGCTAAAATACGTCAGAAACAAAAAAAGTAGGACCCTAGTTTTATGGTATTAATTTACGGACGTCCTGACAATCAATTTAACTTATAAAAGAATGCCAATCAAACTAGTATGATCATCAAATATTATTATGTAAGCCAAACTAATTAGATTAATCAACTATTAGTTTTAGTATTATTAGACCTATCAAAGTTGTATTTGAACTACCGGATATATATATTTTTTTTTTAAACGAGGGGATAGTTTTTACAACCCGACTAATCCTCCCAGAATTACTTTAGCCATCGAGTAGCCCACTCACCGGGTTTTCTAATGGGCCTAAAGCGTGACACCACTTCAACTAGCCAAATGAGCCGAATAACTTATCTTTAGATCGTAGATATTAATTATATACTTTCTCCGTTCCTTAAAAATTGATGTTTTGTCATTCTTTTGTTGTTCTACAAAAAACTGATGTTATATATTTTTATATTTCTTTATTAATTTATATTAACAAATTATAAGTTTTAAAAAATATTAAATGCGACTTTTTAAAATTTAGAGAATAATTATTGGTTTATGGTTGTGGAAAAATATTTACGGTATAAAGTTGCTTTTATAGCTAAACATAATTTATCATTTCTTAATGTGAAAAATGCTAAAACATTAATGTTTAAGAAACAAATGGAGTACAATTTTCTTATTTATATTTTCTTAAAAAAAGGAAATATTTAGAAAGGAAAATTGGCACTTCATCCTCCTCTAGTTACTCTGTTTTTCTCTCTGCAAGAACTCAAACCAGATTTTCCAGATCTGCAGCTCCGGTGGTGCTCTTAGCATCGGAGCTGTCGTTTCTCTTTCTTGTTTTTCAATTTCAGCATCTTTAGATGATATCCATCACATTTTTGCTTGATTTTCATCCGTTGATAGATTCTCTTCTTCCCTTTCTCGGCTAAATCCGATGAATCTCTTGAAGGAGATAGTAGATCCGGGGATTGTCATGATGGTGTGGTGGTTTAGTATCGGTTCCTAATTCTTCTCGCTGCAAATCTGGTTATTTAATCATTTTTTGGATTAGGGTTTGGGATTTTATTGTTGAAGCCTTGATATATCCTTTCATCCTGGATTTTGGTGCTCTGTTTGGGTGCTAGTTTCTCAGCTTTGTGTCGCAGATCTGGCCGTTTCGTTATGGGACGAGGTTCGTCTCAGGGTTTGTTTGTTTGTGCCGCCTCCTTTAGCTCGGCTTCGCCGGAGCAGGTATAAGAAGGTTTGGTAGCGACTAATCCGTGGTATATTTGTGGTAAGGAGAAGGATCAATTGTTATCCGTTTGGGTGGTTCTTCTAGCCTCAGATTTGTGTTTGTTTTTAAGATGGATTTTGTTTCAATTTTACCTCTCGAATCTTAGTCTAAAGACTTGTTAATTTATCGATTTGTTAGTCTTGGTTTAGGTCTTTAGTTTATGCATTTCTTTTAGTTATTTGTGATGAAGGAGTAGTCTCCGAAGGCCTTTTTGGCTCCGGGTGTGTGTCCTGTTAAGCACTGGCTTTGTTTCCGGTTAAGCACCGGCTTTGTAATCGCTCGGACTCGTATTATCAATATAAACTTTATATGTGTCAAAAAAAAAAAAAAAGGAAAATTGGGAATTCAGATTGAATTTTAAAGTGAAAAAATTGACCGCAAATACAATGAAAACAAAACAGTTAGGAAAAAGAAAAATAACCAAAAAAATGTTAAGTGTAGACCCCAGATGTTCATCCCAACGTTAACCCCTTCAATCGATTCGTCTTCCCTAGGAGGGAAAATCCCAATTTTGAAATCACACAAAAATCCAAAATTGATAAAAGAAAAAAAAACTCTCCTTACAAAGTGAAATTTGTCTCCTTTGAAAACGAATCGTTCTCTGTACTTACTCTCGTTTCCTCCATGGAAGAACCCGGTTCGGATCCCGGATCCTACCCATTTCCTCTCGCTTCAGTCCATCTCGCACCCTTCTTCTCTTCCCCGTCTTCTCGTCGCCTCTCAAGCCACTTCACTCATCCTCGTACCCAGCCAGTGAAATCCTCTCGTCGGCTAGCTTACATCTCTCTCCAGGGTTTACTCGTCAATTCGGATGAAGCCAGCTCGGCTCGCTCAATCGGCGGCGGATTGAGCCGAGATGAAGCCGTCGCGTGGGAGCTCTTTACTCCTTACCAGAGATTCCTGATTGTAGCCGTCATCGGTGTCGCCGCCGCCGCCGCTGAATCGAAGAAGAACGGTGTGATTCGAAATCTCCAGAAATCGGTTGATCTCAGGGTTCGTAATTGCCTTCATTTTTAGGGATTTTGAGAAATTTTCGTTAAGATTCGCTCGTTTTGATGGTTAATTTGATTACAAGTTTAGCTATTTTCTCGGATTGTTTAATTAAAGCACTTGGGTTAGTTCATGATAGTGTTCAATTATGCTTCAATTTACGTTACTTGATTTTGAATTCCCTATACATTTGTGTTTATCTCTCTAGATCTCTGAATTCTTACTTACAGTATAAAGTGGTGTTCTTTTGGAATGCAATTGTTGTGATTTGATCTGTGGTGTGGTGGGTTTTTTTATTCAGGATCAGCTTCTTTCAAGCATGCAACAAAAGTTGGAAGATTTGTGTCAAGAGCTAAATCTTGTTAAAGATCAGTCTGGAAATGGAACCAAGGACTCCTCAGATCATGATGATTTACAATCAACTCTTCAAGAACGATTCGGATCGGAGAAGATTAAATTCGTAGATTGTGGTTGTTGGCTGTGTGATCAACATCATCACTCATTACTATTACCTACTATTCAGGTGTGTGTGTGACTGTGTGTGTACTCTTTTGCTTTTTCCATTGAATATTCAGTTGATCATGTTCTCTCATTGGTTATGTTGTTTAGGATAAAGCTCTCACGAATCCGGTGATGATTGACGTGGAGCCAGAGGAAAGGCGTATGTCTTACCTGTCAGATTGGTGTTCTAGTGTCACTTCTGCTGCAGAAATCCATGTATGTTTATTAAACAATGTTGTGCCTTTCCATGAAACAAACTCCTTTGTGGTGGATCTTGTTTTGGTTTTGTTGCAAATGAAGGTGACTTGGTTTTTGATTGTTTATTGCAGTTTGATAATCTTTCACTTGATCAAGACATGCTTTCTCTCAGAAAAGAGTGTCAAGAGAAAGATGCAACAATAAAGGACTTAACTTCATTTCTTCAGTTGACCAACAAAGCTAGCTCAAAGGTAAGTAAGACTTTTTGAAATGCCCTTAAGATTCTGTTTTTGGTTCCTCCTACTTACACAAACATGTTACTCTTCACTCTTTAAACAGCGAGAAACCGAGCTTGAAGAGATTATTTCTAGGAAGAAGACGGTAATTAAGAAGCTTAAGAGGGACGTACTGGTGTTAGAAGAGAAGGTATGAAACTTGACCAACCTTTAAGTTCCAACGCTTGAAAATCTCGAATTTTTTCATCCTATAATGTTCCTGGTAAGTACATCAGTGTTACCGTCTTTTCGTTGTGAAATGTGCAGGTCACGCAGCTCACTAGGCTCCGGAGGTCGTCCTATTCGCCCGCAAGCTCAACTACCCGTGAATTCCCTATGAGAATGGACAATCTTCTTTACGATATGGATGTTTCTACAGCTTCTTCATCCTCTGATTCAGAAACTCCTGCAAACACACCCCAGCGAGCTGTGTTGGAAGAGGCTTCAGTTGATTCCATGAAAAAGGAACCTTTGGATTTGGGACAGACCCATATATCAGCTTCAGTTGATTCAATGAAGGAGGAACATTCGGCTTTGCGACAAACTCATAAATCAGCGACAGCTAAATCCTCGGCCTCATTTGTGAAATCTGTGAAGCCACCTTCAGTAGTTAGTCCATCGACTAATCGTAGGCGTGTTTCTTCTTCTTCTTCTTCTTCTTCGTCTTCTAGGATGAGACGGACTTCTTCTGCTGCTGGTGATTCAAAGAAACCTAGAAGGCCAATTCAGATTACTCCGAGAGATTCATCTGGTTCACATAAGAGATGGGTTTAGTATAAATGTGGGTCTAGTGGTAACTATCATTTGCCATTTCTTAGAAAAACAAAAATATGTTATATATTACATAATTATTTATCTGGGGGATGTGGACTTCATATCAAAACCCAATTCTTTGAATTAGAGATGAATTCTTCAAGAGGCTATATTAACTGTCTCAATCATTTTTTTTCAAAAAAGAATTACATGCCACATTTGAAAATATGACGCCCTTAAATTTTTTTTTGCAAACATGTCACTTTTTATAGAATAATACAAAATCATTAAAAAAAATTTCTCTCTCAAAACCCAAAACCTAAACTCTACCCTCCAAAATTATATCATAAATATAAAATAGTTAACCCAAACCCAAAAAATATAAAAGTTAAGTTAAAAAAATATGGTATTCTTGCAAAAATTTTCTAACGATGGCATAACTGTAAAGTCAGAGATGTGTTTGCTTCACTAAAATTTAGGCAATTGCCTAGGGCCACCTCTTCATATGCTAATTTTTAAAGCCCCTAATTTCACATAATTAGTTTACTTAGTAAAATTTAAATACATACTATTTATTTTAGTTTGAATTTTGGTAATAGTATCATGCAAATTGATTTGAGTTAATATGTTCCATATGAGAATTCAGTTTTTAAATAATCAATCATTCTAGTTTTCGTTACATTTTCTTTCACATTTTTTTCTTAGCTCATTCAATATTATATTTTTGGGTAACTATATATATATACCCTTATATTTTTAATTAATCTATTTTTTAATCAAACCACACAATATTATATCTTTGGGTAACTATATATATAAAACAATATTAATAACAATATTATATTAGAGGAATAAAACCACACAATATTAATAACAATTTTTTTAATATCAAATGGTTCTTATTTTACTTTTGATCTAGTAAACTAATTTGAATATCAACTATTAAATACAAATTTCCCTTATATTGAATATCATTTTTTATATTAAAAACAATATATTTATAAGATAAATTTTATATGTAAATAAAAAATATTTTAAAATATCGCCTTAGGCCCCAAAAAGTTAGGCACGGCACTGTGTAAAGTGATATGCCAAAAATTGTATGAAAATTCTCTTGTTTTTACTAGAATCTGTAAATGTTCACATTGTTCAGGATTAGCTCTGGATACGAGCAATACAATTAGTGCTAGTTTGAAGATCATTTAGAGTTTAGACTAGCAGTAATTCATGTGAAAATATATTTTAGTCATAGTATTTTTATTTTCTCGCTTTATTCACACACGCACACTCTCTATAAGCGCAAAGAGAAAACGCGGGAAAATTAAGATCCCTAAATTATCGGCCAGAGGTCAATCAATGGAGAAATACTTGATTCCGCCGGAGGAATCGCCGCCGCCGCCAAAACCTTCAACATCGGTCAGGTAATTCGATCTACGACGTTTTTACTTCTTCTATCAAATTAGCGATTTTTCTGTATGGTTACGGAAGTTTCTCGAACCTTGAAGGCGACCATGGAAGCGATCTTTAATCGAATTGAACGGAAGATTGGAGGCAGATTATCGACGCGAGCTCTATACTCTAGTTGCTCATTCCTACTCTGAGGTTCTTACTCTCTCTCGTTCCTTTTCGAAAGTTTTTCTCTTGCTTCTTTGAATTGACATTTTGGATTTTGTTTTTGGGTTTTTTGTTGCACTGTAGTGAAGATTGGGAAATTTTCGCATCTGTATCATTTAAACGAGATGCCATGTCGAACCCATGTACGAATTTTTCATCTAAATTTGAAAATTTACCAACTTTGAAAGCATTTTTGTTGAGAGATAAGAGTTTGTATTTCAGGTAGGCGTAATCCAATCCCAGAGTTTGTATTCGTCGACAATGTCAGTTTCTATTTAAACTTCCCTGTGGTTTCAATTTGTTTATTACCATTGTGTGGAAAACTCATATCTCATTTTGAGTATGCAAGGATTGAATCGATTTTCAAGCGAGGTGTCGCGGGGATTGAGTTCGATAACAAGGTGAGTTCTTTACAATACTTTACGTCTTGTTTTCAAGTCTTTGTGTTATTTTTTGCCTTCTTTTGATTTTCTTGTTAGCATTGATTAGGTAAAGGTATTGTTTTCAGGGAATATACTTAGTGTCTGTTACAAGAGCAGGATGCTTGACGGTGCATGACTTTGAAACTCTATATTGCCAGAGTAAAGTTGGCACAGGTGAAGTTTTTGAACTGTGCTTATTGTGTTTAATTTTAATGTCATCTCGTAGAGGTGTCTCTTTATCCGGAAAGTTTATCTTCTGTCTTTGGTTCTGAGCTGGAATGGTTTCCAAATATTAGCCTGAACTTTGAAGAGCTTATTTGTTGGCAAATCCAAATAGCCTTTCATAGTCTTTAGTACTCTGCGTACTCAAGTGTCTTGCAATAGAGAATAAAGTTCGCATTCTTTGAACATCAGTAGTCAATGGAATCTTATTGTATAAAGTTGGATGAGTAAGGTATATGTAATGACGGTAATGTTGTTGGACCATATGTTATAGTTTGTTTGATCATGTTACAAGTTTTTGGACCTTTGTCGTTACAGTTTTGAATCCTGTATGTTTGATGAATCATCAATAATAGGTTCTGTAGAAGATGAAAGTAAGCATGTTCTCCATTTGTCTTCCCCTGTGGATAGAGAATTCAATGGCGCTAAATGGAATTCTACAAACCAGGATGAGGTATGGGATTAAAACAGCCCTCATCTGATATCTTAATTCCTTCTAAGAAATTCATTTCAAAACATTTTTTATAAGCAACTATAATTCCTATAGGTAGTTTGCACTTCGATGAAATGCGATAAAGTCTTTATCTTCGATATCACTTACATGTCTTCCAACCCTACTGAGGTATGATTTCAAACATCTGATTTTGGGATCACGTGGATTTACTTATACATTGTTTTTTTGGTTACTACTTCTGGTTCAAACTCCTGTGACTGCATCATTATGAATTAGGCCGTTATCTTTCTAGCTCAGTTTATGTCTTAGACGGAAACACATATGTATCGCTGTATTTCTTTCTTAGGCATAGCAAAAATTGCCTTTTCACTATGGTTTCAAGAAACTAGCGCATATAGGGAATAATGTCTCTATTCTTCCCATCATAGTTATAAGAAAGCCAGGAATATTTTTTTGAAATGACACAGTCACTACTTACACTTATCTCCCATCAATTCTTAGTCTGCTCTACTTAAGTATTCAATCCTTTCGCCCACATGTCAGTGATTCTTCTAATTGTGATTCAGGAATTGCAAACTCGACAGAAGCTCTCGGTTCTTGGCCGCAAAATTTCTAGTGGTTTATCTGATGTTGCTATTACTAGTGATGGAGATTCAAGGTTTGTAGAATGGCTCATCCCTGGGATGCAAAACAATGATAGCTTCTCTGTAGCTACTTTCTTCAGCAATTTTTCTGCATTTACTCTTTATGCAGAATATTTTCTCCAGATACACGTGGTATCGTTCATGTGTGGGATAGAAGAGCAGGTGTGTTTCCATGCATTGAACTTTCGACAGACAGATATGATTCAATCAAGAGTATTCAGGTATATGTCGATAATCAGGTAATCATTAAATAAGACATCCCCAAGCCTTGTAGAGGTCTTCTAATCAATGAAATTTTTAGTGAGCTTTTGATATCAGATTAAGTTAGTCCCCATAGTTTTGTTTCTTCCTAGTGACTATGTTTCTTTCATCTACCATGTAGACTATTTTTGGAGCTGGTAAAGAAGGAATCATTCATATCTGGGACCTTCGTGGAGGAAGAAACTCTACTGCTTTTCAGACCCGCAAAGGTGTAAGTTTTACAAAAGGAGAGCTGGGATTGGCTATGGCAGTATATTTTATCGGTGACATCAACATCAATTTACGAAACATGTATATGTCATGATGATTTGTTATTGGTAACATTCAGATGAGCCACTTGCCTTTAGCATCTCTACATCTTGCACCAATGCTGCAGAAGATTGAATCTCTTAAGGTAACTTCTGTCTTTTTCATTGCAACACACTTGTGCCATCATGCGAACAACCTTTTGAGGCTTCTTTGGTCTTTCTCATGAAAACTGTATTTGATTCATATTTTGGACTATCATCATGTTCTCAAAACCTGAAAGCTGCCTATCTCAATAAGTACCGAAATAGTTTTGTGGGTCTTAATCTCAAAACTTTTAGCAGAAGATCATACTGGAACTAGCAGTTTCACTCTGAATCCTTTGCAGGCACAGTCAGAAATAGTCCCTAAGGAAATCCATTCAATCAATGTAAACCCATCTTCTCCACATCAACTGGCATTTCACCTTGACGATGGTTGGTAAGTCATACTTTCATCAGCTCTTTTCACCTTGGAAAAATGGTTATAACAAAACACTAAATTCATGTTTCTCTTCGTTGATTTGATTTCATTTACCATTTCCTTTGGTGCAGGTCCGGTGTTGTTGACATTTATAAATCTGAAGTTACTCATGTACATTGCCCTCCTCCAGCTTGGTTGTAAGTTAATAAGCAAATTCATGTACATTTCTTTTTGTCACAAGAAGCAATTGAAGTGGTACAGAAAAATATGAATATTGGATTTTGGTTCACTAGAGAGGGTTCCAACAATTCGGCTGATCTGATCTTGCGGAAACCATCATGGCTACCAACATCATCTGTAAGCCCTGCAGTTTATACCCATCATTATTAACAGTCACAAGTGCAAATGTTTTCACCTTATATCTGGCTATTCATAAAAATTTATATGTTTCCTATTGCAGATTTATGTGGTTGGGTCCATGAGTGAGAAAGGGATTCATGTTCTTGATTTTCATCCAAGCTCCAAGTCTCCTTGTCACGTTGACTACGAGTAAGGATTTCTTGGAAACTCCCATATATATTATGTTCTCTCTAAACTTCATGACTACATTCCTGACAATGCTAATATCTTGTTGCAGTGAAGATTCACAGAAAAAGGAGAAAAGAGAAAAGCGTTATCACGGTAACAAGTTTGTTTTTTTATCTGAGAGTGTCACCAGTTGTGCTGCACATCCTCTCAACAGCATGATTGTAGCTGGAACTCGGGTATGTTAAAGTTTTGCTTCAAGTATCAATCAATTTTACTCTTTAAGACCATGGATTTGGGTTAGTTTTAGTGTAGTGCTCGGCTAATAAAACAAACCAGTGAATTAAGTGGACTTGTTGGTAGTAATAGAATGGTGAGATTGGCATTGTGAATTATAAGTGGATTTCTGAATGGAGACTGGTGATATTGCAGAACTCGTCGTTGTTGTTGATCGCGCAGAGACATTGCTCATCAACATCAGAAACTGTAGAAGGTGAATTGTAGCATCTACAAGCTGGAGTGAGCTTCTAGATTTGTAAACATAGAAATCGTTGACGAGGTTATGTTATGTACTATGTTTTTTCTTTAAATAGGTTCCCAAAAGTTGAAACTCATCACATTGAAATTGCTCCTGAATGATAAGATTCTTTTTGTGTATTAGACTATTGAAAACCTCAAAAAGTAATGTGAATGAAAAAACTAGAACATGTAAACATGCGAAATTATGTGAAGGTATGACAAATCCCATTATGTGAGCTGAATCTAGATCATGTAACTAGACTTGATCCCAACAACTCATTATCCAAATCTAGATCATGTTTAAACCATAAATTGACTTCGTCAAATCTTTAATTAAAGAAAAATTCTCAAAAGATACTTCTAGAAATGTCATGGGACTTTCACAACGATTTTTAATTATTTATCAATTTGTGTACTTCGGATAAGAAGAGTTTAGAGCTCATTTTGTCCATATGCCTTTGACAAAAAAATACTTGGCGTTACATAGAAAACGCAAACATCAAAAGTAGGTTAGGTATGTGGATGTTTTATAATTTGTGATTTGTTAATCAGGTGTTCATGAGCTTCATACCATATAAAACTACTTGTTTTATGATAATAAGTATTACATTTTATTGGAGGAATACTTGTTACTTTTTTGTTGTAGATATTCAGCTTTCAACCAACAACAAATCTAATCAAGAAAACAAAAATATCAACCAAGCAGCATTTATTTCTTTCAAATAAGCTTGAGAAGTACATAGAAACGAGATTCTTAATCCCAAAATCTAGAAAGATACAATATCATTACTTCAAACTCAATTATCTCCTCGAATCCTTCTAGCAAGTTGAATATGCTAAGGCACGATTGTCACTCTCTTGGCATGTAAGGCACACAAATTCGTATCTTTGAACAATTTACAACACTGCTTTGGAACAGTATTATACTTCATTTGCTAATAAAAAACTTGACAAATTACCATTTAACATATAATTATTATTTTTGTCATGCTACCCAATTAACTCTTTGATTTTAGTGAAGGTCATACATAATTGTATTACTATTCTCTTATTTCTCATTCTATTGAACGAGAACTCGTTATCCTTGTGAAAGAACTATTCTCATTATTTGCTCTTTCACAAAATGGTCCTCCCTAAAATATGGACCAATACTAATATATTATTAGGCATGATTCTTGGTTGGTCATACCTATTTTTTGTCTTTTTTTTTTTTTTTTTTTTTGCGGGGCATTACAAACTATTATTTCAGTAAATCATTTATTAAAGGGTGATTTGCAACAATAACCAACAAAAAATTAATAATTAGTAATCTAACCAAAATAAGCTTATGTGGCTTAATCTAATCCATTGAAATTAGGGAAAATGGCTAGATTTTAAGTTATCATTTTTTTTGGTGCTATTGGGCCAATTTTCCCTTTATTTTTTTTTTGAACGTCTGAGATGATATAAATCTGAAGCAAAGAAAGGAGATCAATACAAAAATCTAAAAGATAAAATAGCTTGCGACATAATCATCAAACCCAATGGCAAGGGAGAAAGATGCTAATTACAAGCTTCGCGTCGAATTAAATCATGAAGCCATGCCGGACCTCCAAGCGCCAAATAAGATTGGAAACGTCCATCACGAGTTACACTTTTAGAAATCTCTCTAGCCACTGAATTGGCTAACGGCGTTTCCAAAACAAAATCGCAGCTCCGAAATCTTCTACTTAGACCAATGATATCTTCTGTAAACATACGATAACGCGGCCAGTCCCACGGTTTCATCAGAGCATGAACCATTGATTGACAATCGGAGCTAAAGATAACATCTTGCACATGAAGATCTAGGAGACTATGCATTGTCCAAAGCAAAACTCTAAATTCTGCGACAAGTCTATTCCGGGAGCACGTAAAAGCCTCTCTTGCATGATATAAAACCGAACCTGAAACATCACGAATGATCCAAGAACCCCCACTGTGCAGCTTTGAGTTTCTCCAATTACCATTGATATTGCATTTGACGGAATTAGCTATAGGTTTTTGCCACCGATTTTCCAATAAGCTAGACCTTTCTCTGTTTTGTTCTGTTTCATTTTCTCCATCATTCACTTCTGACCAACATTTCGCTTCTTCCCAAGCTTGTGTGACCAAAATTTGCAATGAAACTTGAGTTCCGGCATACAATATTGCATTCCGATTCTTCCAGATTGCCCAAATAAGCCAAGGAATATACTCCAAGTGAAGGTTAGGATCCTGCCGTGTATCCATCAAAGACAAGATCCAATCTAGATTAGTTTCAAGAACTCCACCAAAACCATGTTGTGGTGTAGGAAATCCAGCAATCTCCCACATTTGTTGACTGAAATCACACCTAAATAGCACATGGTTAATCGATTCCGATTCCTTGATACAAAGTTTACAACTTGTAGGAATTGTAATGCCTCGAGTGATTAATCGATTCGCGACGGGTAAGGCACCAGAAACAACACGCCAAAGAAACATTCTGATTTTCGGTAGAGTTTTTAGCTTCCAAACCCTTTGTTTTAAAGCAATCCTTTGAGTTTCTCTAGGTGAAAGCGGCTGTACTGGTATCGTAGAGTGGTTTGCAACAAACCAATAACCACTCTTGACCGTATATGCACCATGATCCGTATAAGCCCAAATGAGTTTATCTTTAGTATCCCCACACGCCATGTTCTGAATTCTTGCAGCATCCTCACTTGGAAACAGTCGGTTAATCGACTCAACATTCCATGTTTTATCCGAGTTTATTAAGGATGAAACTTCTAACTCAAGGTCAATCATCCGTTCTTTGTTCATTGGTCTACGAGGCTGATCATCAAGAATCCATTTGTCTAACCATATTCGCGTTCCTTTACCATCACCAATGGATTGCATCATACCTCGTTTTAAGAGTTCACGTCCATGTAAGATACTTCGCCATGCATACGATGGGCGGTATCCTTCACCGCATACCATAAAGTCTCGATTAGCATAGTACTTGCCTTTATAAACCTGAGCTAATAATGAATCCGGCTCATTAACAAGCTTCCAAGCTTGTTTAGCAAGTAAAGCTTGATTAAAATCACTAATATCCCGAAAGCCGATCCCTCCATTAGCTTTAGATTTACACATATCTTTCCACGAAACCCAATGGATCTTTTTCTTTGACTCACACGCATTCCACCAAAAACTAGACATCGCACTCGTAAGCTTCTGACAATGATGTTTTGATAACCGAAAACAAGACATCGCATATACCGGGAGAGCCATTGCAATTGACTTAAGGAGCACCTCCTTTCCACCAAGAGAAAGCGTTTTGGCATACCATCCATTAAGTCTCTTATTAAGCTTTTCACCAATAAATGCTAAGAGTTTCTGTTTCGAACCACTAAAACATTCCGGAAGTCCCAAGTAAGTTCCTGTTCCTCCTTCTTTTTCAATACCAAGTAAACTTGCAATTAAACGGCGTGAGATTGGATCGATCAGCTGCCCGTACGTAACCGCAGATTTTTGAAAGTTAATAACTTGTCCAGACGCATCCCCATATAACTTCAAGCATCTTAGAAATTCCGAACACTCTTTCAACGTAGCTTTACATAGGAACAAACTATCGTCCGCGAATAATAAATGTTGAATCGAAGGACACTTCTTTGCAAGACTCATTCCCGTAATCCGACCTTCTTTTTCCGCTTTATTCATAATGTGAACCAACGATTCAGCACACAAAATAAAAAGAAACGGAGACAAAGGGTCACCTTGTCGTAACCCCCGTGATGGAGTAATAAAACCATGAGCTTGACCATTTAGAAGAACCGTATATGTAACTGAAGAAACGCATTTCATCACCCAACAAATCCACTTCTCATCAAACCCCATTCTCCTAAAAAGTTCCTCAAGAAAGCCCCATTCAACGCGATCATAAGCTTTGGACATGTCCGTCTTGATAGCTATAAACTCTTCTTTGCATAGTGGGTTTGTACGAAGACCATGAATCATTTCATGAGCAATCAATAAGTTATCTGAGATCAATCGGCCCGCTACAAAAGCTCCTTGAGTTCCTGATATTAATGTAGGAAGAAACCTCTTGAGACGGTCACATAAAATCTTCGAAACAATTTTATACATTACAGAGCAGAGACTGATCGGACGCAAATCCATCATAGACGCTGCATTAGACTTTTTGGGAAGGAGGCAGAGTTGAGTGAAATTCCAACCTTGCGGCATTACCCCTGTTTCAAAAAAACCTTTAACTTCTTTGATTACTTGATCACCGGCTATGGACCAAAAATGTTGAAAGAATTTCCCTGAAAAACCATCAGCTCCAGGAGTGCTATCACTCTTGATTGATTTTACCGCTCTTTTGATCTCAGCATTGGTAACCGTTTTTATCAACTCGTTATTCATTGGACCCGAAACTTTCTTCTCCAAACCATTCAATAGTTCGCCAAACTCTGAGTTATTAGAGGATTGAAAGAGAGATGAGAAGTAATCTACCGCAATGTCACCTTTAACTGATTCATCTACTTGCAAAACTCCATTCCGGTCCAACAACGAAGGAATATGATTACGCATTCGCCGATTTTTAACCTTGTCTTGAAAAAACCTTGTATTCTTGTCACCATCTTTCAGCCAAGACACTTTACTTTTATCCTTCCAGTAAATTTCTTCTTCTCTACTAGCTTTTTCCAATTCAATCTTCCAATCCATCATCGCTTGAATATTCGGCTGAAGTTTTGATGATTCCATGTCCAGATTTTCTTGTAGCTTTTGAATCTGCAATGAAGAATTGCTATTTGAGTTCTTCTTCCATTGAGAAATTTCTTTTCTACAATCTGATAGACGGTCCATTATCGAACGTGATACACCTCTATGTGCACGATTCCAACCTCGTTGTATAACCTCAACCATTCCCGGTTTAGAGCACCATCTTTTATCAAACCAGAACTTTCCTTGTCTACTTGAATTAACCATCGATATTTTGGTAATAAGTGGACGATGATCTGATCCATATCTCACCAAGTATTCACCATTAACTTGTGGAAAGAGTCTAAACCATTCCGCGTTGCCAAATGCTCTGTCCAGACGACATTGAATCCATACGTTCTCCTTTTCACCATTGGCTAACACTATCTCACGCATACCGGCCCAAGAGAACAGATTTCCGGTACAAGGAGTTTCTTTAATCCTGCAGCTACGAATTAAAGAACGGAAAGGATAGAAAGTTGACTCCAATCTTGTAGGACCTCCAAGCTTTTCATTATTATGCATAATCTCATTGAAATCGCCCACCAGAAACCAAGCCTCATTCCTTTGAACTCCTATAGTCATTATTTTATCCCAAACCAAACTTCTTCGATGTCTCACAGGGTCCCCATAAATGAAGGACATATAGAACACAAGAGAACCATAATTAATTTTGGTATCTATAATTCTATTATCCGAGAACAACACTTGAACCTGATGAGAATTCTTCCAAAACAAAGCCAAGCCACCACTCCGACCCACTGGATTTACCAAATAACTGTGGTGATAACCCAACGATCTCGCTAAACTCATTACGTAATCACTAGAGTTTTTAGTCTCTAGGAGAAACACAAAATCCGGAAGATGTTCACAACACATCTTCTCTAGGCGTCGAACCGTCAGGCGGTTTCTCAAACCCTGACAGTTCCAAGAGAGCGTCGTCATATATCATCACTGGATGGTTTCTGGTGAACCATCAAACCCAAATTACTCTTGAGAAATTTTGTTGAATCCTCTCTATCCTCAGCACTTTTTCTTTTCATCCCACAATCCCTTCCTTCCATAACCTCGTCCGCTGCCTCTAATAATCTCTCCTTGAAAGCCTCAGATTCAGACCGCGTCTTACGAACCCATGGCCTCTGAGCTTTTGAGACCACATTCTTCCCACAGGTAACAGAGTCCACTGTCTCATTCAAAACCGTCTTGAATGATAATTGGTTCAATAGAGGGTTAACACACGAAGGACCTATTTCAATCTCTTCATTCTGATTTGCAGCCAACTCAATGTTATTTGAGAGCCTATTCACTCCTAGATCCTCTTTGTTCTCCCTTATACTGCCTATTGCCAATTTCTCTGTTTCTTGATTTTTTGTTAAATTGTCTACCGGTAGAATAGGCTGTGTTCTCTTTGTTCCTGTTGTTTCAATCCTCAACATCTTCTCCTGATCACTATCAACTAACTGCATCGTACCTGGAGTGAAACCATCTCCAGATTTGTCTTTTTCCCCAACAATATTACCCTCAACTTCACCTGAGATAATGTTTCCACATCTAGCCGTACTTATCTCTTGTGCATCGCCTGCACGCATTCTCCCATGTCTATTCACTATCTCTTTGATAGTATCCATTTCAGGTTCTAGTGTCAGAAACTTCCTCCTCATCTCCGGGTCTTTCTCTAAGTCATTAACTTGTTTGTAAATACGCCATGCCCGTGCTTGTTTTTCCCCTTGATCTTGAATCATCAAGTTTTGACGCATCTCGTGCAAAACATCTGGGTGAATCCTAGGCTTTCCGGTATTAGGATCTATTCCAAGCTGTTCCGGAGAGAGAACACCCACCAGTGGATCCTGCAACCCTTTGTTGTCATTCACTTCTACTTCCTTATTATCCTTGATAGGCAGAGCTTGATTTGGTTGAGGTTTGATGTTCTGCTTCTTCTCAGGACAATTTGTATTTTCATGTGTCAATCGTTGACACGAGAAACACCGTTTACGAATTCCCTCGAAGTCATAGAAGATATTAGCCGAAATACCTCCAGGGAATTGGAAAACTTTAGCTCTTCTCAACGGCTTTGAGATATCAAACTTGATCAATGCTCTGAAGTAATCCCTTGTTCTACTCTTATTCGGATCAAAATCTGTGCCCTTTACATCGCGTAGTAAACTTCCAACATACTTGATTGATTCCTCAGTATGAAAGTTAACCGGAATGTTCCGAATCTGAACCCACACCATCATGTACTCCAAATAATCTTCTGGAAAGGGATCCATCCAACGTTCTAACACCACCGACCAATCATTATATGTGTGCACCACTTGTTTCAGAACATCCTTTAGATCTTCCTCATACTTGAAAATAAATTGGAACCTATCTTTAGAAAGCACCACTCCACGTACCCGATTGAGCATACCCCACTTTCGTGGCATATCTAGCACCAAACTTGAAATCTTTTGACAATAAGGGTTCACCAATCTGCCCAATATGCTTAAGGTATTCCTTTCAGTTGATTTGAATTCAGGCAGATCCGGCATAATGATGGGTGAATCATCTTCTTCTATCGTCATCGCCTTCATAACCTTGTCCAAACCTATCTCCATATACTACTAGTTCCCCAGGAAAGATTAGGGTTCTTAAGCGCCGACGTGAGATAATAATGATATCAAAAAAACATATAACACGCTGTTAAATCTTTCCAAAATACACGAAAAACCTTTGAAAAATAAGTAAATCCTACCCCTCGCCAATGTTTCTTAAGCGGCAACTTTCTATATTTTGAATGATCAAACCTTCTAACTCAAAGGGTGAGTCCTAAGCCCAAAAGAGGGAATGTTGTTTTTTTCATTTTCCCTTTATTAAAACACATTTTGGTTTGAACACACTTTTTTTTTTTTGGTAAAAGGTTTGAACACACTTAACACTAAAATTTTTGTACTTGTAACGTCATTTGCAAGAATGTTGAATACTATATGGGTAAGAAATCAAATGCCAAATATATTATGGAACTCTTGGAAGAAATACAGTATGTTAAACTAAACCTCAAGAAAATTGTAACAAAGAAGTGTAATAAAGCATGCCCAGTTCATTCTCAAGAAAAAGGCAAAAACTAAAAAGGCTACCAATGCATACTTTTGCGCATGTGGAGGGTTTGTCAAAGCACTTTATTAGGTTAGGCTCTTTGTACTTTATATATGTGTTTGGTGGGTTTGGTTTTGAAAGTTAAACACAATTATGTAACAATGATTTTATCATCATTATAATATTAACAGCTTTTCTACTCTTTTTTTTTTAGTTTCTTGACTTCTTCTCTTCCTGATGTAAACAACTCGACTTTCCAACATTATTCCAAAAACAACTCTTAAGAAATGATCAATCACACAAGCAATTTCTATCTTCTACTACCAAATCCGGTTTTGACAGAAAGTCTTCTTAGCTTTTTAACTAAGCAAAGGCTTGAACTCATGATCCACTCCTCATTACCATCTTCTATTTTTCATTTTGGTATCTACTAATAATATATATGCCGTCTACTTAATTAGCTACGACCTAAAATATCACTAACTTTGGGTTTGTTGACGAAAACGAATTGTTGAATGAGTCTAACATATACACACTCCCAAACATTAATATACTATTGTGCAAACCAGTTAGACTACTCGATCAAATATGATAATACATGAAAAAGACCTATGAAAAACTTGTTTAATTACTTAGATAATCAAGGTGCTGACATTATAAGAAACCAGAATTAGTTATATTTCTTGAGGCCTCTAAGTGATTGCTTTAGATAACAATGAGGTGATCCTTGATATATTCTTCAATGACTAGTGGACTACTTTTGAAAGACATTTTAATCATTTATCATTTATGAGATCCGTTTCCTAAAATTATTTTAAAACTATAATTCTTTATGTATCTAGGATTTGAAACTCTTAATTAAATTTCAATATTCAGCATTTTATTTAGTTTTTTTATTTCTATATAATAATTTCAATGTTTACTTGTATACACATATATGATATATATCTATATCAAAGAGATTTTGTTCCTAAATTTGAAAGTTTTTTTCTATATTCTTTGTTTAAATCTATATTCTTTGTTACATAAAGAACAAACCATATATGCTCTGTTTTTTGCTAATAAATCTAGCTTTTGTAATATCCTATATACGAAACAAAACTTTTAACCATTTATCCACACACAAAAAACCTTCAGCGAACCATTATTTCAAAATACAATTTGATTTTTTTGTTAGGGGATACATTTTGGAGTTTTTGCATATAAACTCATTTTGTGTTCGAACCAGCTGCTAATACATCAAACACCTGTATATAATACATTTAAAGTGCATATAGCTTCGTTACTATACAGACTATTCCGCATATATACTCCATCCTGCACCGCACTGTCACCGAAACCTTACATAAACCGCATTTTCTTTATATCGTTCTATTATCTTTGTCAATATTCAGACAATTCCCCATATATATCTCATCTTGCACAGCATTGTCACTGAAACCTCACATAGACCGTATTTTTATACTGTTCAATTATTTTGATATGTTACCATCATTTACAAAAAGAAACAAAAGAGGAAACGAAAAGGAAACAAAAAGTGAGGGGGCATTTTGGTAAACATAAAAAAGATTGGTCTCTGGCCTTGTTCACATGCGCTCTTTTTACCAGTCCTTTTTAGAGAAGGGAGACAGAACATTCTTTGGATTTTCTCTCTCTCTCACACATACATCATCCTCATCACAAACCCTTCGCACAATCGCATTCATTCACAATCTCTCTCTTTCTCTCTCCTAATCTTCTTCTTGTTCTTTCTTTCATGGCTTCTTCTGAAACAAGAACGATGAACAAAGGAAGAGAAAAAGAAAAAGAAGAGGCCATTGCAAACGGAGTTAAGCTAAGAGCACTTCAAGCTGCTCTTCTTATGCACAAGACTTCAAGCCCTTCTTCTACTTACAATACAAGAATCCCTTCTTCTTCTTCTGCTGCTCCTTCTCCTGCTTCTCGTCCTCTCCACAACAACAACAATCTCTCTGCTCATGATTATCCTGTTTTCACTCCTGTAATCATCTTTTCTCTCTTTCACTTTTTCTTGTCTCTTACTTGATTCATTTCGACAATTTGTATGGGAATTTGGGTTTTAAAAGCTTTTGAAAGTCTAAAAGACACTTTTTTAAACTCATCGAACCCGAGATTTCTTGGTTTAATCCGGTCTAATCTCCTTAATCCTTGCATTTCACTATTCAATTGGGTTTAAAAGCTTTTGAAATTCTCTAGTCATTGGTTTAAACCGGTTTAAGCTCGTTAGTTGTTGCATTTCTGTACCCAATTGGGTTTTGAATTTTTTTTTCAACTATTGGTTCAATCCGGTTTAGGCTTGTTGCATTTCTGTTTTTGTGAATCAGATTAAATCATCTTTCTTGATTTATTGTACTATGTCCTTGTGCATTTTGGATCTTCACGTACCGTATATATTTTTTTTTAAAAGGAAAAATGCATTACTGAATTTGGTTAGTCACTTTAATAATTTTACCACTGTTGACACTAAAAAGACAAACAGAAAAGACCTGAATTTGGTACAACCATATGTTTGGTCTAATATGATTTTTGTCCTTTGCTTATTCACCGTACTGAATTTGGACACAAGTTACTGTACTTTACTGTATACATGTTTCTGATAAACTTCTCTATGTGATCTTGAAAACAGAGCTATGAAGATGAGCCTGTATCTGCATTTCATCACAAGAAGAATCTTACATTATCTGAGAATTGGGATGAATGTGGAAGTGCTGGTTTAGTAGATAGAGATCATGAAGATGCTTATCTCTCTGATTCTTACAAAACTTCAACTTCAAGAAAGACTTCAGTACCTCATCAAGATCAGTCTCATGCTCTTAAGTCTCCTCCACCTTTACATTTCTATACATCCGGTAGAAGCAACTGCGGCTCGGTTGATTTTAGATCGGCTTCTTCTTGTAACGAATACAAACAACGAGGTTTCGATACAAAGAGCTTGAAGAGCTCTAATCTTGTTGTGCCCTTGACCGATTCACATTCGGTTGTTGTTTCTTCTCAGACAAGAAACCGTGGAGGAAGAGTCATGTCTTGGTTATTCCCTAAGTTAAAGAAGAAGCAAAAGAGTAATTCAATGTTTAATTCGCCTAATCGAACGGATAAATCGGAAGAAGTTTCCGAGGCGTGTGGTTCGGGTGTAGAAAAGTTGAAGAGAGAGTTAATGGAAGCAAATAGAAGTAAGGAAGCTGCTTTAACACAAGTCTTAGAGATGAAATCTTCATTAAGAGAGTTAAGTGAGAAACTTCAGTACTTGGAAAGTTATTGTGATAGTTTAAAGAACGCGTTGCGAGAAGCGACAGAAGTTGTGTCAAAGGAGAATAATGTTGCAAGAAAGAAGAATTTAGAGATGCCAGTAAGTGAAGAAGTGATGGTTGAAGGGTTCTTGCAGATTGTATCGGAATCAAGATTATCGATAAAGCAGTTCTTGAAAACATTAGTTTCGGAGATCGATGAAGAAGATTCGACTCAAATTGGTAACCTCAACACTCTCTTTCAATCTCACAACTTATCCTTCACTTCCAAGTACTCCAAAATCATTCAGTACCACTTAGAAGCGATCATAAGCCAATCGGTATACCAGGATTTCGAGAATTGTGTTTTCCAGAAGAACGGTAAACCGAAACTGCTTGATCCGGAACAAGATCGACAAGCCAAGTTCGCATCTTTTGCTTCCTTGAGAAACTTGAGCTGGAATGAGGTATTGAAAAAGGGTACAAAGTATTATAGTGAAGAGTTTAGTAGATTTTGTGATGAGAAGATGAGTTTGATCATCACAACATTGAACTGGACAAGACCTTGGTCTGAACAAATGCTTCAAGCATTCTTTGTGGCTGCAAAATGTGTAAGGTTGCTTCATTTGCTTGCCTTCTCGTTTAATCCAGCTTTAGGGATCTTGAGGGTTGAAGAAAACAGAGTGTTTGAATCGAGTTATATGGAAGATATGGGTGCGGATAGAGATAGGCAGAAATCATCATCGTCTCGTGGACCGGCTCGGGTTAAGGTTATGGTGATGCCTGGATTTTATGTTCAAGATAGGGTTTTGAGATGTAAGGTTCTTTGCAGGTACAAGTCATTAGGCTGAGGAGAGTCCAATCTTAAGTCTAATCAAATTTCATTGGTTTCTTTTATAACTTGTCTTCTTTTTTTGTCTCTTGGGTTTCTTCTTAGGCTTAAGTGGTCTTTTTACATGTATCTTTGTTCAGAATTGTCATAGGTTATAAAATTATTATCAAATGCAGAAAATAAGTTTGGATTGTTTTCTTCTTTCTTTTGGGTGATGAGATAATTACAAACTTTAGAAACATAAAGACTTAAAAAGGCACTAAATTTGGCCTAAAGTATTAGATTGGTAGCAACTAGCAAAGCCTATCACCTTTTATTTGTTGCTTGCATTTTATTTTGTGTGTAGGCCAAAACAAATTATAACACTAGCAAAACCTATCACCTTTTCGTTGATTCTATAGTGCATGTCCATAAACATTTTGAGCCGGTTAGTAGTTATTGGGACATTATAAGTGAACATTGTTCTTGAATTGTAGGAGGTTCGTATAAACTCAACTCAATGAATTTCAGTGACTTAGTATCCATAGCTAAAAACAGTTATCAGAAAAGAACCAAAATTGTTCTAATTAAGAAGGTGATAGAATGTAATTAATTAAAGGAGATACGTTGGAACGAATAAATTAGCTAAATAACCAAAAATTATATTATATTTGGAAAAATAACTAAAATTGGTGGATTCCTATATAAAAGAGTAAGAGGTTTTGCACATGCTTTTGTTATATTCCTAATTTACCTATAATTCTTAGTCGTCACATGCAAATACTCAATATCAAATAACAAAAAAAAACAATACTCAATATCAAATAACATTAACATCTACGTACATAAAACTTTTAAAACATTTTACAAAATGAAACAAAAGGTAAGAATTTTTTTTTTTTAGATTTTTTATGGAACAAAAGGTCAGATTTTTTTTTTTATAGATTTGGTTATGGAAACAAAAAAAAAAGAAATATATCTGAAAAATACACATTATAAGTTATAACTAGATTCATCGAATACACAGGTAAATTAAACCTGGCCATGGCCGCGTCCCCTACTCAGATTCATCCAATACACATTGATAGCTAAATTCATCGAATAAAATTGCGATTTTTTTTAATTCATCACGTAACGTTTCACAAACCCCAATATATTTAACACAAAAGAGTTGGCGAATTAACATAAAAAGCTAACGAACACCAATAATTCGTGGAAAAAAAAAATTTGGACGAAAGAGAAAAAAAAGAGTAACATATCTAATTTTACTAAATGGCCCTTACTAAAACCGACACATAATGAACCAAATTTATAAAATCCGACTGTTGAGTTTCTCTATTCTCAGACCAATACATTTACTTCTGTCTGAAACCTGAAAGCGTTATCTCTACGGCAAACAACCCAAAACACAGATCTCGTTTTCTTTCCTCAACCATGGCGATTTCTAAACCCAAAAATCTGGAAATAGTCATGTTTCCATTCATGGCACAAGGCCATATCATTCCTTTTGTAGCTTTAGCTCTTCGTTTAGAGAAGATGATGAAGAACAAAGACAACAAACTCAAAACCATCATTTCTCTAGTGAACACTCCTTTGAACATCCCAAAAATCCGTTCAAATCTTCCTCTTGATTCTTCCATAAGACTCGTTGAGTTACCTTTCAATAGCTCTGATCATGGTCTCCCTCAAGACGCAGAGAATTTCGATTCTCTTCCTTACTCTCTAGTCATTAGCCTTCTAGAAGCTTCTAGATCGCTTCGTGAGCCTTTTGGAGACCTTTTGAAGAAGATCTTGAAGGATGGAGATGATGAGGAGAGTTCTGTTATGGTGATTGCTGATTTTTTCTTGGGTTGGATTGGTAAGGTTTGTAAAGAGGTTGGTGTTTTTTCACTGATCTTTAGTGCTTCTGGTGCTTTTGGTTTAGGTTGTTATAGATCCATATGGATTAACTTGCCGCACAAAGAAACCGAAGATGATCGGTTTTTATTACATGATTTCCCTGAAGCAGGGGTGATTGAGAAAACTCAGTTGAATTCTTTTATGTTAGAAGCTGATGGGAATGATGATTGGTCGGTTTTCATGAAGAAGAATATACCCGGATGGTTTGATTTTGATGGATTCTTGTTCAACACTGTTGCAGAAATTGATCAGGTCGGATTATCCTACTTCAGTAGGATAACTGGTGTTCCGGTTTGGCCGGTCGGGCCGGTTTTGTTCTCTCGGGACAGAATGCCGGCGGAGTCAAGGTCGGTAGAGGAAAATGTGAAGGCATGGCTTGACTCAAAACCGGATCATTCGGTTGTCTATGTATGTTTTGGTTCAATGAACTCGATTTCTCAAGGGCATATGTTAGAATTGGCCAAGGCATTAGAGAGTAGCAAGAAGAACTTCATATGGGTCGTGAGGCCCCCGATAGGCGCGGAGGTGAATAGAGAGTTCGAGATGAAAGAGTATTTGCAGGAAGGATTCGAAGAAAGAATCAAAAGATCGAAAAGAGGATTGATTGTGAATAAATGGGCACCACAAGTTGATATATTGTCACACAAGGCAACAAGTGTGTTTTTTAGTCATTGTGGATGGAACTCGATACTTGAATCGCTTAGCCTCGGTGTGCCATTGCTCGGATGGCCTATGGCGGGCGAGCAATTTTTAAATTCGATATTGATGGAGAAACAGATAGGGGTATCGATTGAGGTGGCGCGTGGGAAGAAGTGTGATATCAAATGTGATGAGATTGTTTCTAAGATCAAATTGGTGATGGAAGAGAGTGAGGTAGGGAGAGGGATTAGGAAAAAGGCTAAAGAAGTGAAGGAACTAGTGAGGAGAGCAACGGAAGATGGAGCTAATGGGTCTTCTCTCATTGGTTTGGAAGAGTTCCTTGGTCAGGCAATGGTCAAGAAAGAGAAAAATTAAGAAATTATATAAACATCTTATTTTGAATCACATATTAGAAAAACGAATAACGATGAGCGGTAGTTTTTTTTTTTTGGTCGAAAACGATGAGCGGTAGTTATACCACACAAATGTTGTGATACATTTGCTAATCTTTTTAATTAACACATAGTTTTTTAAACAAAATTAAAATAAAATCAAGGTGATATCTACAAAACTCATAGAAAGATAGCTTACATTCGCTGTTTTTGGGGTTAATACATGTGCCCTTGAGCAGGGCCGGACCTGGAGCAATTGAGGCCCCAAGCAAAATCGAAATAGAGGCCCAAATTTACTTAAAAAAAAAAAAAAAAATTCAAGCCTAAAATTGGCCATTTAAAAACGGAGGCCCAAAGCGTAAGCTTTATTGGCATGTGCTCAGGCCCGGGTCTGCCCTTGAGTATAGATCTTCACCTTATATTATGGATTAAAACTCGACCAATTTAACTAGAGTTCTCGACACATAGTTTCCTAACAAAGAACCGGCGTGGGCTAAAATAGGACAACTAGAGAGGACAATGTGGGTTATCAAAGTTTCAAAAAAAAAAAAAAAATGTGGGTTATCTTATCTCGAGTTTAATACCATTTGACCGTAAATTTTTCACTGCCATGAGAAAAAGCACTTCCTACCCATTACTCTATATTTCATTCCAAATTAAAATTGGTTTTATTCAGATTCTATTCTACTCTAAATATATAATAAGCATATTCATTACTCCATTTTAGAGTTGAAACAAAATATGATTGGAAAAGATTTTACTCCAAAATAAAGTTCAAAATGAAAATATAATGAGACTGGAGTATGGAGATGTTCGTATTAAGAATTCTCAATTTCCATTGAAAGGATGTGATCTTTTGTTGATTTGATGTTTACTATTTTTTTGTTGTCAACTGCTATTAAGCCCATAGGCTGAAACATGGTGATTACAAAGGCCCAATAAAAGAAACCGAACAAAACAACAAATGTGATAATTAAAAACATATGTTTGATTAAACAACAACTGGGACCATATGTCATCTTGATGAAGGCTCAGACATGCATTCACCGAGAAGCTTCCACCTCCTTGCACCGGATCATCAACGCGAAAACAGAGCTTCTGACCTCCTTCAACAGACCAGATGCACTGATTTAATCACCCTAAGATCCTTTCCCATTAATCACCGATGTATCTTAGATTGAAGCTTAACCACCGATAAAACGAAATCCCGGAAATCCTAAGCTAAGGAGAAACCAAAACTTAGACGAAGACACATCGCCTAACTAATCTTGGATCCAACCTCGCCGTAAAATCCAAACACATGAATCTCAAACCCAAAAGATACTTTACCTAAGCCATATAAGGCTCCATAACAATGGGGTAAAGATTGATTCTCCGGAATAAGAGATTCAAGCAATCGAAAGGAAAAGATTCAACCAGATATCATACGGAGGATACAAAGATCAACCAAGGAAAGAACCAGACCCGACTAACATCAGATAAACCAAACTAAAATCCAGACTCAGCCGGAAAAACTAATCGATAAACCGAACTAAAATCCGAATAAACATCGGAAACTGAGAACTAAAACTAAAGCACTATATACAGATCCCGACGTCGGCAGAAGCCGATCGCCGGGATAAACACTTTTATCCTTTTGCTTCTTTTCTGTTAGGGAGGAGGAGAGAATTAGAGAGAGAAGAAACTAGTAGCCTTTTTGATTTGATGTTTACTAAATTTCGTATTAAGTTTTTTTTTTTTTGTCGTATAATTTTTTTTAATTGAATTTCCAAAAGAACACTACAAAAACCGACGGATATGAGTACCTCAAAAACTGGCTGGAAGTGTTGAAACTTCCCAAACATATATCCTAGATATGGGGTGATTTTTTTATACAAACGACAAAGATAAGAACGTAACACAAAGAAAAATCATACTATCAATTCACCCAAAACTGTCGGACGCCGATCTCCAAACACATGGTTAAAAAATACTAGAGAGACAAAAAGCTGTGCAAGTCGCTGCCGATCTCCAAACACATGGTTAAGATTTTAGGCTTGTTCGTGGGCTGTGCAAGTCGCTGCCGCTGCGGCTGCGGCGGAGAAAAAAAAAGACTCTGTAAAAAGAAAAAAACAGCTAATACAGTCTTTAAAAGTGGACGCCGGTGTTGTGCGTCACATTTTTATGGTCGCTGCATATTCTAGCGTCAGCTTACAGTGCATCGCGATCATTAACGGCACACATTTTCCTCCGTCACCACTGTCATTAATCTCGTTTTGCACAGTGACAGTCGCAGCCGTATAGTCTTGGTAACCAGGCCAAATCGAAGAATTTCATAGAAGATCTACTAAAATTAAATGTGGAAGTGTTTAAGAAAATATTTATACGCTAAAAGTATGAATAGTTTTTCAAACTAATCATCAAAAGAAATGATTCGATATTTAGAAAAAGCCAAACACACACATATTCTTAATTAGGGGTGGGCATTTTACCCGAAACCGAAAACCGAACCCGAACCCGAACCGAAAAACCCGGGTTTGGATCGGTTTCGGTTTCAGTGATTAACCCGAATGGTTTTCATATCTGTCGGGTAGCGGGTTCGGTTTCAGATTCGGGTAAAAACCGAATTACCCGCGGTTACCCGTATAAACCCGAATACTATAAACACATATATACTTTATATCTCTTTACCCGACAAAGCTTTAACTCATTCAACCCTTGAGCTTCCATATCTCGAATCGACCAAATCTGTAGCCCTAAATCCTCTTTCTAATATACTTTCTCATCACAAACTGGAAATCACAAGCCGCAAAACATCAACGTCTCCACCATCGGAGACGTCTCAAACTCAATCACAGGTACGAATCAAAATTTGTTTAGTTTTAATTTTGTTTAGATTTCTAGTTTAGATCCGAAATGCATTTGATTTTGTTTTATTCAGTACTCGATAATGATGAAATTTGGATTCGATTTCGTTGATTGTCTCAGTTTATCAATTTTGGTTTTGTCTCAATTTTGTTTCATTTGTCTCAGTGTATCCATTTAGATTTTGTTTCTATGCTTTTACTTGATTATAGCTACTTCTGCTTATGTCTCTGTAACTGCATATGTTTCAATTGTCTCAGTTTATCCATTTAGATTCTGTCTCATTTTGTATATGTTTATTTTTTTGCAGATGGATTCATCGTCTTCTAAAGTTAAAAGAAACACTGGGAAAGGAAAGGCAGTGCCTATGGACTGTGAGGAGGAGTGTTTGACACCTCAGAGTGTACCAAAGCCAAACGACATTCCTAGTGGATATGCTTCTCAATCTCAACCTCAGGCAACAAAACCAAAGAAGGTCTTTAGCTCGAGGTCTCCTCACTGGGCACATTTCACCAAGAGGCCAACTGATGTTACCAAGTGCAACTCCAACTACTGTGGGAGGCTACTGTCATGTGCATCAAAGTCAGGGACTTCAGTTCTGAAAAACCACATGAAAGTTTGCAAACAATTCAAGGCATGGCAAGATGGCCAAGGCAACAAACAGCCTGTGATAAATGAAGAAGGAAATTTGGTAGCAGCCAAAGTCTCTGAATCAGTTTACAGAGAAGCATCAAACGAATTGATGGTGTTAGCTGAATTGCCTTTTTCTTTTGTTGAAAGCTTGGCATGGAAATACTTCTCTAACAAGGTAATTTACTAATTTATTGATTTGTTTTTAGCATATATTACTTGAAATGCTTGTGACTTTATCTAGAGCTAACTGTTTTTTTCTTTTTGGTCAGATAAAAATGTACACGCCTCATTCAAGGAGGACTGCTACCAGAGATATAATCAAGATGTTTAAGCAGAAGAAAGAAGAACTAATGAACATCATCTCCACCAGTGACATACGAGTGTCTCTTACCACTGATATTTGGAAATGTGAACCAACATGTAAGTATTCTTTAGTCTTTGTTCTTTCTATTCAATTGATATCTATTTAGAAATTAATTATGTAATTGTTATTTCATAATTTACAGCTGCGAGCTACATGGTGGTCACTTGCCATTTCATTGATGCCAATTGGATGCTGCAGAAGTATATCATTGCCTTCAAGAACATTGGTGATCACAAAGGTCAGACAATTGCTCAGATTCTCTTAGATGTTTGTGCTGAGTGGGGTATAAAGAAATTGTTCACTGTTACAGTAGATAATGCTACTGCTAATACATCAGCATTGAGGACTTTTCACCCTGAGTTTGCTAAATTATCTACTGATGCATTAGTATTAGGTGGTAGTTACTTGCATCTCCGGTGTTGTGCTCATATTATAAACTTGATTGCAAAGGAAGGCTTGTCTGATTTAGGTGATAGTGTAGAGGCTGTCCGTAATGCAGTTATTTATCTGAGAGGCTCTACTAATAGGTTACAAGCATTTGCCCTGAAACTAGATAGAGTAAAAGTGTCCCGGGGTAGCTTGCCTATGGATGTCTCAACTAGATGGAATGCCACCTTCCTTATGTTAACCAGAGCTGTTCAGTTTAGGGCTGGATTTGATAAGATGGAAGAAGAGGACAAGTTATATAATGATTACTTTCTAGAAGTGGTTAATGGAGTTAAGAGGATTGGACCTCCTTCTGTTAGTGACTGGAATGCAGTAGCTAGATTGATAAAGTTCTTGGTCATTTTCTACAATAGCACTTTGGTAGTCTCTGCTTCAACAAAAGTGAATTCCTATAAGTGATATGGTGAAATTGTGGATATAGAGAGAGCTCTAGAGGCAATGTCTGTTAGTTTTGACACTGAGTTGAGTTTACAAGCTGATGATATGTTGAAGAAGTTTGTCAAGTATTGGGAAGGAATGAAAGGCATCAATAAGATGTTGATTATAGCTACTGCATTTGATCCTAGGCAGAAGTTGAATTTTGCTAAGTTGTGCTTTGATAAGCTGTATGGGAAAGATACTCTGGAGTGTACTGCAATGTATGATTCAGTTTACAGTCTCCTTACTGAAATGTTTGAAGAGTATAATGGGAGGTTCAACAAAGGGCCTTCTACTTCTACAATGCCATCATCTCAGAACTCACAGTCTAGCCAAACCGACTCAGCCACTGTCCTGTAGCAAGTAGAAGACAGAATGGAATTGAACTATGGGAATTTTGAATATGAAAGAATTCCGTGTGTGTTTAAAGAGCTGGTGAAGGAAACAGGTGTTGCTGACCCCCGAGATGAATTGAAACTCTATCTGAAGGAACCTGTAGAGAATTCTTCATTACTATTTGGAGACTGAAATATACTCTCATGGTGGAAGGTTAACAGTGGTAAATACCATGTTTTGTCTGAAATGGCTAAGGACTTGCTAGCAATGCAAGTATCTACTGTGGCATCAGAAAGTGCCTTTAGCACAAGTGGAAGAGTTTTGGAGCCAAGCCGTAGTTGCCTAACACACTTCCATATAGAGGTATTAATGTGTCTTGAGCAATGGCTGAAATGTCGCATTAGAATCAGTGAAACAATAGTGATCACCAATGAACAAATGCTTGCTGATGTTGACATGCTAGATACGGTTCAGGAAAGTAAGTCACATTTCCTTTCTACTTCATTTGTTTTATTATTCATTTTTCTGTCATAGCATTCTAATATTGGTTTTGTTGTCATTTGTAGTGTTTGAGAACAATTGTCTCCCAGATGATTGATTATTACCAGCTAAAGAATCAGACATGAGCATCCCTCTTGGTAAGTCTTAAACTGTTTAGTTCTAAGTTCTTAATTCTTTGTTCTTACAGTGAGTGTTATGCACAATCAAACATGTTGTTCTCACTTGTATTACTTTCATGTGTCTCAGGAAGCATGGAGACTATGGTGAATCAAGATCCAAGATTATCTTTTCAACTTGTTTTTCAGTTTGAATTCTGTTTCAATTTCGGATTTAACTTGGTTGTTTTGCTTGACTTTGAATTTCAGTTTGAACTTTGGATTTAACTTGGTTGTTATTGTGCTTGACATTGCTATTTTATGATTATCCATCAAAATTATTTGCTTGTCAATAGTGTTTCAGACTGAAACTTTCAGTTTACATTACATTATGAATTCTGTTTAATTTCGGGTATTTGTTTACATTTCGGGTATTTTGGGTTTTTCGGTTTCAAAACCCGAAAACCCCCGAAAACTGAAAAAAATAAACCGAAACCGTTTACACTGCGGGTTTTTTTCGGTTTCCAACCTCCTATCCGAAAACTGACCCGAACCCGAACATAACCGAACCGAATCCGAACCGATATTTTTAATAACCCGAATGGTTTTTATATTCAGAAAACCAAAAACCCGAAAACCAAAAAATCCGAACCGAAAACCGAATGGGTAACCGAATGCCCAGGCCTATTCTTAATTCTACTATAAAAACATGATTTAAACTTTAAAGGATACAAAGTAAAAAATATACTCTCTATATGTAACTTTACTGTTTTTATTTTATGGAAGTACTACGTGTTTCTCTAAAGTGACGCAGTTTCACAAGAATTAGTTCCTCTGTTTTTGTGCTTTGCGTCTTATGTCTCTTTGGGAGAAGAAAGCATGTCGTTAATGTCTCCTTCCTCTCCTCGATGAGGACATACATCACAACGTACCAAAAAAAAATGTTACTAGCGAATTAGAAACACAAGAGAAACATTTTTTTTTTGTTCAACAAACATTTATCTTTACTTTAATTAATCTTTTTACATAACAAAAAAAAAATAATAATAATAATAATAACCAAGGTTACGTGGTCTAGCCATCCAGTGGTATTATTATTATTGGGTCAGGTGCTAGAGTATGTGTCATGTGTGCCAAAACTAGCAGACGAATTCCACGGTATACGACCATCATTTTTTGCCAACATAATCTTTTTTGGCCATCATGTTTACGTTTTTTTTTTTTTTTTTTAATGCAAGATTATAAAAAAGGTTAATAGTAAGTAGTAACATAACTAACTAATTTCAAAAAAAAAAAAAACATTACTAACTAACTGCAAAATTATAGTTTTTAACAATTAAAAAAAAAAATCAGATAAACAACATCCAAAATAATATATTCTACAGGATAATTCCGATATGGTTATATTCTAGTAGGATATACATTAGAAACAAAGATACAAGTAACATTCTTTAACAAAAAAAAGAAGATACAAGTAACAACTAAATCGCAAAGTAGATTTTCCCGTATCTTGTTAAGCATTCTTTCATGCACTAGATTTGTAAATTGCTTTAACCAAAGGGTCAATTTGGCAAGCAACAAAGAAAAAATTAATAATTGAGGAAGTAACAAAATGTGGCATATGTAGCAAATTATGAATCCTTAGATTTAGGTTAATTTCTTAGTTTTTACTTTTTAAATTATTTTTTTTCATGGTTATTGCACACAATTTCCTTTAACCAAAACAAAAATCTGTAAATTGATTTCTCGAAATTACTCGAGTCCTCCTTTTATCCAATTTAACCAATTTTTAATACAGATTTCTATGGGTTTCAGTCAAACTTATCCCACCAAAAAAAAAAAAAATGTTGGCTTGTTTTTAAATTATAATAAACACCAAAACCATTGACTTGTTAAAATAATTACGTATTCCTCTATATAATAATTAAGGCATCTATGTATAACCCACGAGACCAAACTTCTTCAAACAAAATTAAATCAAACTTTCAATTTCTCTCTTAGGATTCAAAGATGAGACGTTCATGGCCAATACGCCTCATCTTCTTGATGATTCTCACTGTTATCATCACCATGATTGCAGTAGCTTATGGTTATTCCTCTGGTTCATCATCAAATCATAAGTTTCCTCATTACAAATATAAAGCACCAAATCCTCCAACAACTTATTCTCCTTACCGTTACTTCTCGCCGCCTCCGGTGACCGGTTCAGATTCTGGAGCTTATGAACGGTGAAAAATTAGTGAAGTACGTGCATTTTGTAACATTATTTATTATTGGATACGGAAATTATGGGTTTTATTTCAATGTGTTATCTGTTCTTTTCGAATAAATTTTTTTTTTTTTGATTTTGATGCAATGTTCAAAATTAATGGCCAGTTTTGCAAGTAACCGTGAGAAAGGTATGTACGAAATCGATTGTTTACGTTATGTTGTGGGAATGGAATAATTATCAGAATGATTTGTAGTAATTTCTACTAATGAAGTAATTACTGGATTACAAATTTGTTAGCATACGTTTTTTTTTTGTTTTGCTAAAAATATGTAGCGTACGTTTGGAGCTCTGTTCAATGTTTAGGAATGTATGACTTAGCCAAAAAAAAAAATTGATCTAGTAGTAAATTTTGAAAATGGTCTATCACAATTAGCTCTTTTGATCCTTTCAATGCTGTAACCTTGTTTGGAAATAATAAATATTAATGAATTTCATTAAACTTAGTGGTGTACCATTAACGAGAAAAAAAACTTAGCGGTGATCTACTACATGTAGCTTTGGTAATTTTTGTTGACTTTTTCCTTTGTATTGATTTGACGCCGTCGTGGCCGACGCGGTCTAGCTGTATAGATTGTAGACGAGAAGGCAAGTTTAATTGTATTCTTTTATAAGTTACTCCTTCATTCGAATATATCGTCAAAGCAATTACAATAATAAAATGTCAAACAAAACCAAAATAACAACTTAATAAAGGCAAGTTATTAGCTGTTAACAGGTAATAAATGTAATGGAATTATTAACAGCTAATAAGTTTCTTCTAGTACTCCCTCCTTTTTATTTTATAAGATATTTTGATTTATTTCACGAGAATTAAAAAAATAATAAATACAAACAAAATCTTATTTAATAATTAACTAAAAATATAACTCAACCAATCATATATAACACTACGGAATTTAAAAGGACAAAAATATTAAATCACATTAAAATCTGAATAGAAACTAGTAAAACATCTTATAAAATAAAATAAAAATATTTTTAAAAAAAAAATTATATAATGAAACGGAGGGAGTATGACTTTTGTTGACTATAATCAACAACTATTTGGCCATATTAATTTCTTACACCATTTTGTTTTTACACAGATTTAATTTTCCCGATTATGCAAAATACAGATATGGTGAATCAGATTGTAATTAGTTATGAATAAAAAAACAAATAGTGAGTAGAATTTTAGTGGTTGTGGATATCAGGACTTAAAACGGACAAAAGAAATCCAAAGTAAAAATGAAATAAAAATGTATTAGACCATGCTCAAGGGCAGTTTTTTACCTAACTATCTTAACATTAAAAATGAAATAAATATAAAAAGAAGGAAATAGAATGAAGATGACCTCTTTAACGAGAACTTGAGAGCATCTTCATCACTAAAAACTCCCAAAATTTTCTGATTTACTAGTTTTAATATAATTAAATTGTTTATTTAAATTTAAATTTATTAAAAATACACTAAACTAATCACAAAACACCATTTGGCAAATGGGTTTCTCCCAAACTAAAATATCAGTTCTAGAACTTCTTGTTTGAGAACCTCTCTTCTTTCTCTTTCTTCCCTTTTCATTTTTTTTTTAATTTTTAAGAATCCTAATTAAAATACTCTGATGGAGATGGCTTGGGAAACCAGTATTAGAACCTCACATGCTATTTGTCATGTTTTGATTGGATTAAAATTTTTATTTAGTTATATTAGAAATACTAATGAAAAATTGGATAAGATACTCTTTTAACATACTAATGCGATGGACATGCCCTTAGTGAGACAGAGAGATTACAAATACTTTTGAGAAATGTCGACTAAATTCTCGAGGGAGCCATAGGATACTTTCTATGTATAAACTTGAACATATCTTTCACTAATGGTTGTTTTCATCCGCCTGCATCAGAGTGATTTCGCTTCAATTCTTCATGTTTTTGCCAAGTCATCCCCATTTATAGTTTCAAACTAGGCGTTCCACCCACACTAAGTTTGCATAGCATCGGAAAAAGCCTAATATTATTGATTCGAGACAAGTCCATTAATATATATAGTTAAGGTTTTCCTAGCAATATATATATATATATATATGTTTGGAACCTGTCCTTGAAAACAATTCTCCTTCTTCCTTTTTATGAAATCACTATAAAATCATCTTGTTCTTGTGATCAAAGTCTTCTCTGCCCTTTATTTTCTTGCACTAAATAAATCTTTAATAATTTTAATCTTTTATTATTTCATAATCTATGTTAATAAAGTTCTAAGAGCTTCAATCCATCTTGCTTTAGATTTTTCTACATTAGAGAGAGCCTGTAACTATTTCATCATGATCATGCTTTGTAAAATCAATGCCACACAATTAGTACATGGAACCAATAGGAGAATTTCCATCATTATATGCTTGTTGCTATTCTCATCTTTTTCCATCAAACCCATCTGACATGTGCTTTTTCCTCTTATTTAACCGTCTTTTATTCCTTTGGCTAGTAATGGTAAACTTTACCGCACCAAATTAAACATGTTAGATGGAGTTTTCCAATTGCCTAATGGTTTTAGGCAAAACCATATTCTTTTAAAACATTAATTAAAACTCGTTCTTATCTACGAATATCAGTTCAGAATCTCTAGATTATTTGAAAACCAAAAACAAAAAAATGGGTATCAAAATACGTCATGTGTTGTTTTTCGATTTTGTAGTGAGTGAGAGTTAATCTTTTGAGTTAATGTTCAATAAAAATGATCTAATTAGTTAAATTTTTGAGGGAATTACAAACATGCCACATTTGAAAATATTTTTTTTCAAATATGCCTTCTTTGATAATTTATTGCTAACATGCTACTTTATAGATAAAAAGACATAATCATTACATTTTTTCTCTCTTTCAAAACTAAACCCTAAATTCTACCCTCAAAAACTATACCCTAAATATAAAATAGTTAACCTAAACCCAAAAAATATATAATTAAAATTTTTAAAAATGACATTTTTGCGAAGATTTTCAAACGATGGCATAACTATAAAGTGACATGCAAATAGTGGCATATCATAAAAGTTCTTGGAAAAGCTGTCAAACACTCAGGAAAATCATCACACAATATCAGGATGCCTCAGGACAGCTTATCAATTGCAACAAATCATCTATCACCTTTTCAGCTAAAGCACCTCATGAGATAAAAGACAGAGCTAAAAGAATCCTAGCAATCCAAAAAGAGGTAGGAGTAGGTAAATACCTAGGACTCCCAGAGCACTTTGGGAGAAGAAAGAAGGATTTGTTCAACCTGATAGTTGACATGATCCACCAAAAAGCCATCTTCTGGACCTCTAAGCAACTGTCAGCGGCTGGCAAAATGGTGATGTTGAAATCGGTTCTCTCTGCGATGCCTACCTACACCATGTCATGCTTCTTATTACCAGTCAGCCTCTGCAAAAGAATACAATCAAGACTCACTAGATTTTGGTGGGACTCAACACCAGATAAGAGTCTCTTGGGACAAGCTTACCAAAGGAAAGAAGATAGGGGGCCTAGGTTTTAGAGACATTCAAATCTTTAATGAAGCCTTACTGGCAAAACTGAGCTGGAGAATTCTAAACCATCCGAATTGCCTCCTCTCTAGAACTCTTCTGGGTAAATACTGCAGAAACTCCTCCTTTCTGGACTGCACAACCCCCAACTCAGCCTCCCATGGATGGAGAGGAATAGTGCTGGGAAAAGACCTCCTGAAGAGAAAATTGGGTGTTGTCATTGGAAATGGTAAGAATACCAAGGCTTGGGAATCCCCTTGGACCTCTACAAAGGAACCTCAATGCCCTATCGGTCCTCCAACTGCAGAAACAAAAGACTTGCTTGTATCAGACCTAATCATGCCACACTCTTCAACCTGGGATAGAGGAAAAATCAAAGAGGTTTTCCCAGAGCTAGAACAACAGATAACTCACCTGAAGATCAGTACAAAGGAAACCCCTGATAAATGGGTTTGGCTTGGTAATTCAACTGGGACTTACTCGGTGAAGTCAAGATATCATGCTACAAAGGAACAAGTAACATGTCAGGCAACACAAAACATTAACCCATCACCAAGCTTCAACTGGAATTCTAACATTTGGCAGATAAAAACAACACAGAAAATCAAGCTATTTATGTGGAAAGCTACAAATGGAGCACTACCTGTGGGCTCTCTCCTAGCCACCAGAGGAATTGTAGCCCAAGCTCAATGCTCGCGTTGCCAACTACCAGAATCCATCACTCATCTATTCTTCCACTGTGATTTTGCAAAGGAATGCTGGACCAGAGCTCCTTTCAATAACACTTTCAAGCCGGAGGATATTCCTTCTATCCAAGTGGGTCTAGAAGAAGGTAAACAGCTCACATGTCTTCCCCCAACAGGTATTGCTTCTGGATCTCTATTCCCTTGGGTTCTCTGGAATATATGGCTGGCAAGGAACCAACGAGTCTTCAACGGAAGAACCTTCTCTCCGGAAGATACAATAGTTAAAGCCATACGAGACGCCAAGGAATGGATCCTAGCTCAACTAATCGCCACAAAGCTAACCAAGGAGAAGAATACAGCAACAATTACCCAATTGGATCAGACAAGACTCCGATGTTTCACCGATGCGGCCTGGAAATCAGAAACCCTCACCGCTGGACTAGGATGGATTGGGGAACCATATTGCCCAGGGATCGAAAATAGAAGCTCAAACAAGCTCCCCTTTAATGGCCGAAGGATTGGCGATAAGAGAAGCGCTAATACAGATGTCAAATCGATCACTCAGAGGAATCGTCGTGGCCTCGGACTTAAAACATATCATCACCCTCATCAACGGGAACAAAATCCAGCTTGAACTATATGGTATTATCCTAGACATAATCAAGCTCGCTCAAGATCTCAATGTAATTTTCACTCATATTCCTAGATCAGATAATCGAGAAGCAGATTTGTTAGCCAAATCCTGCTTGAACTATGTACCAAACTTAACCGGAAGTTTTCCGGTTTAATTGAATGAAATCAAATTTTAGACCAAAAAAAAAAAATCATAAAAGTTCTCTTAATTTTATTTCATATCTTTCTAACCATATTTAAACTATCATAAGAGTTTTAAATCTTTTAAGGGGGGATAATGCTAATTTTGAAAATATTTTTTTCAAACATGCCACCGTTGAAAATTTATTGCAAATATTTCATCTTTTATAAATTAAGACAAAATCATTAAAAAAAATGTATCTCTCTTTTCCACGAAAGATCAAAAACCAAACCCTAAATCATATCCCCAAAAACTATATCTTAAATAGAAAATAGTTAACTCAAACCAAAAAAATTAAAAATGTGATATTTTTGCAAAATAATTTAAACGATGGCATAACTATAAAGTGACATACTAAGAATAGCATAACAAGAAAATTTTCATCTTTTAATGAAATAGGGATTAAATGTTTTAAATTTTAAATGAAAAACTAGCAAGTGATCCGGTGATCAAACCAATTCAAACGATGTTATTTGAGATTACGACCCAACGGGACGGGATGGGTTAGGTTAAAAAATTATAATTGCTGATAATGGGTTTGATTGGTAAACAATCTTTATATTATACCACTTCTGCGTACAACTTTGCACTATGCGTTACACTCAGTTTTTTGCACTATTAGGGCTGGGATTTTTACCCGGATCCGAACATCCGATCCGATATTATCCGAACCAAATCCGAACCAATTTTTTTAAAATACCCGATAGATCATATATGTCTAGAACTGAAAACCCGAAACCGAACTAGTACCGAACCGAAAACCCAATGGATACCTGAAATATCCGATACATAAATTATTTTGTAAACATTTTGGTTTTAGGTTGGATATGTAGGATAAAATTGGTGAATTTTACAATTTTGTTTTTGTTAGTTTTAAGATTTTTTTTCGGTTAGTTTAATTAAAAAACCAATTTATGTGAATGGTTTCATTTTTTATTAAAAAAAATTATATAAATTTCGAATATATTGGATATTTTCGGATATTTTAGTATTTTTTTTTTAGTTTGGGTAAAAATATCCGAAACCGAACCGATACCGAATTTTTTCGGGTAATTAATTTTAAAACCGAACCAATCCGAACCCGAAAATACCGAACCGACACTGAACCGAATATGTTTCGGTTCTTTAATGGGTATAAAACTCCTACATCCGATTACCCGAACCGATTACCCGAATTCTCAGGCCTATGCACTATCCATACAGCTTTGCACTATGCTTACAGTTTTGCACTATGCGTTACACTTAGTTTTTTGTACAGCTTTGCACTATATTTACAGTTTTGTACTGGTTACCAATCTGATCCAATGTTTGATATGAAACTGTCCGATTGTGAAATAATTGAAAGAGCATGAAGTCCATTTTGTGTTTCTTCAAAGACAATTAACCAATAAGAAACAAGTGTAACAAAAAGTTCTCCACCACAAAAAATTTATATAAATGCATAATGATTGACCAATTAGATTTTGTCACCAAAAAGATAGAAGTGAGTAATACTTTACTAATCTTTTCGTCATATGAAAATATAAAAAACAGATATATAATACATATATAAAATTATAGGTTAAGATACATCACACTCTAAAGTAAGATTCAAGTTTAAGATAATGATTTAATTCAATGGTAGTTTGTTAATTTCCTTTATTTGGGGCTCTGTTCTCATGGGTGATAATTGCTTTCCTAATTAATAACCACTTTGACTTCATTTAAGAAAATAATAGTACTATACTATTGCATATATGCATGATTAATACTTTAATAGCGTGAAGCTTCCGTTATCAGTCTTGAAGAGTTTCAAAACACATGACCCTACAATTATACAGTTATTATCCTCGCATAGTCACATTACTGTATTGTTATTTTTAAAGCGATATTGCTTTGTGTGTTTTTAACTTTTCCTATTTTTAGACTTACACTTAACGTTTTAGGGTTAGTTTTAGCAGACGTCTGCATGGTTTAGATATGTAGATTTTAAGAGTAAAATGAAAATTAAAGTTTAATATTCAATTGCTAAAAGATATTGTCATGAATTTCGTAATCTATTTTCATCCAAATTTCTATTCAACTCTTTAACAAAGGTAGCAACTTTATCTCATATTCAATCAAAATCAAAAAGAAAAAGAACCAAATTTCACAGTTTTATTACAAAAGAATGATTGTTTCTTTTGTTTATAGAATAAACTTTATTACAAAAAGCTTACATTCTATTATGGGTGTCTCTCTTTCGAGAACTAAATTTTTATTTAGTTTGTTTTCAGCTAACTTTGGTATAAAGTTTATAACATTAAAACCAAAATAGAAAAATCACATTCCCCAATTACGACAAAAGGAAACACATTATTTATTTATTTATTGATAAAGAGGACATACATTTTCTAGCTGAAAACATAATCTCCACTTAGTTATGAAAAATTAAATATTTGTTCTTCACTTTACCGAAAGATCTCATCAATACTATATATATTACTCTGCGAACCGGTTTATTCCGGCTCAGTGCAAAATGTCACACCACTGATTTCATGTTTCACGTCCGATAGAATTTGTGCTAAACGCATATTGATCCATTTTTACTCATGGCTTCTCGTATGTTTTATAATTATCGACTACTCTCGATACGCAAGATAGGGGAGGAAACCTACGAAGAGGGTTTGGTCAAATGGTTTGAATTAGCATATTGATCAGCATATTACTCCATTTATATTGAACATTTGAATCTTATTTCGAATACTTTCTAACTTTTATTGTAAAAAAGTTTTTTTCGGTTTGAATACAATTTTGCATCATTTTTTTTTCTGCTCATAGACATGAAACATCTTATATGTTGTATTGTATATTTCCGCTTTTTAGTAGGCAAGAGAGAACTAAATGGTCAAAAAACATGATAAATATAAGAGCAAAATCTCACATTTAAGTTCTTTAATTAGACTTGGAATAGATACCAAAATCTTCTAAACGGAACAAATACAAATATTTTCCCTAAAACATAATACCTTTGTCCATCTCCATTCGAATCATGTTCAATATTCGAGATTCAGTATTCTAACTTCTTTTGTACTTTAACCATGTTTTATTTAGGATTGTAGAAAAAGTTATGTTTTTCCGGATGGGTAGGCGAAAGTTATTAATACTAAAAATCATATATGACTGTAAACTGAGAAGTCAAAATCATGACCCACGTTTAAAATATATGGATAAAGGAGTTTAATATTTCTCCATAACAATAATTTGATTTCTTCAAGTATACGTGTTGGTGCGTGAGAGGTAGTTGTGTGAAGCCGAAGCAAAACTTTTGCTCGGCTAAGTCTCATATAAAACTAACAAACAAACAAAATGGTTATGACACACGTCCATTTGCTATGTATACAGTCGAAATATGCTTATATACGTCTACAATTAATGAAATAAACACAATATTTGCTTACCTTGAAAATGAAGAAACCATAGGATCGGAATAGAAAATACTCAAATAGACATCCTCATGAATAAATATATATAATAATGTTATATATTATATATATATATACACACACACACGTAAGGTTAACGAATTAGACATGTAATTTATACCTTGTGAATGAAGAAACTAATAAAATTGGATTTTATATTCAAAAAGAAGAAGAAAAAGAACAAGTGAAGATCACTTCTCCTTTTTGTCTTTGATGTTTGCATTTTGGGTCACTTTCAAAACCGTTTTCGCCCATGACCCGGCAACTAACGTTTCTTACTTTGGTTAAATTCGTTACATACAAACATACATTTGTTGTTGGTGTGTATTTTTTCTTTACCTCAAACAATATTGGTCGACTAAAAATGTATTTTAATTGTTTTCAAAAAAGCACCATTGTTCGGGTGTTTTATTTTATGTTTTAAAACAAAGCAAACACACTATGTAAAATATTACTATAATTAAGGAATAGAGATTAAAAAGTAAGAAGGTTTTTCTTCCCAGAATTGTAAGCAAACCATACAACTATCCCTTTCATCATCATCATCATTCTCCCCTCATCAAGTCTTCTCTTATTTCTCTCTCTATTATAAAAACAAACTTCACTCGTTCACATCAATTAATCGAACCTTGAGAAAGACAAACAATTATAACTCTCTCTAGCCAAAAAAAATGAGGAAACCAGAGGGAGCAATTGCAATTCATCAAGTAAAGAAGATGAAGAAGGGACTTTGGTCTCCTGAGGAAGACTCAAAGTTGATGCAATACATGATAAGCAATGGCCAAGGGTGTTGGAGCGATGTAGCGAAAAACGCGGGACTTCAAAGATGTGGCAAAAGTTGTCGTCTTCGTTGGATCAACTATCTTCGTCCTGACCTTAAGCGTGGTGCTTTCTCTCCTCAAGAAGAAGATCTCATCATTCGCTTTCATTCCATCCTGGGCAATAGGTTTAAATTCTTACCACCATTTCGTTTTTTCACATAGTAACAACTTCTTTGTTAAAAAGTATAAGCTAACCACTAGTGGCTAAACTTTGTTTTAGCAAAACTAATATCTTTCATGTTAATCTTGTTTTAAAATTGTTAAGTTAAAAAGCATAGGAAGCCAGCCAACTGATCTAAAACATAAGTCCACCTTAAAACGACCAAATTGTTGAATTAAATCTTAAATTATGTTTTTTTTAGTATTTTTCTATCAGTAAATTAAGAAGTGAGCTACCTATATATAAGTTTACATAAATTATCTCCACTTAGGTTTCACTCTTGCATTAAGATATGTAATACTTAGTGTATTGCTCTAATGATGTGAACGATCTACTATCAGATGGATACTATACATCTTAAAATGTCTAAAATATGTATATATAACCGAACTTCAAGTGGAAGGATCAAGTTTGGTTCGAATTTTCATTTGCACGATAATGTTTCAATTCAAAGGGATGAATGATTGTTTGTGAAGAAAATTGACCCAATAGAAAGTTGGATTATATAATAATAGTAACAATAGAAAAATGGACGCAATGAACCAAATTAGGTATGAGTACATTCACATGTAACTATCTGAGTGGTCAAAGTTCGTTAATCGTGGGTGTTAAGAATTAAGAGTGCGTTTCAGTGAAAGGGCCTTTTGTCTCTTTACAACCTTTTCTTCGTTCTTCTTTAGGGTTTTACTTCAACTTTCATCTTTTTAATTATACATTATTAGTGTTTTTTTTCTGTCACTTTCTTTAGAAACACATATCTAATTGTATACGCAGGACATATTTCCCTCATATATATTTTCCTTGTTTTGTTATAAAATATTGTCTTCGTTTCAAAATAGAAATCTTTTTGATGTTTTGATACGTTTTACGCAAATTAATCATACAGTTAAATATTAAATTATAACATAATGTTTTGGTACAAGAAGGAGTTATGTAGACATAAATTATACATATGGTAGTCAAAAATTTATATTTATATCATAAAAACAAATTTTGCTTTAAACACTAAAAATAGTGCAAAGCTACACTTATCCTAAATGAAGTGACCTTAACTACTAAGGATGACGTAAGGAAACATAATTGATCTGTAGATAAATAAAATACACGCAATGTCCTTAACTTTTTTTTTTCTTTTGATAAAGAATGTCCTTAACTTGATTGCGTAATTTTATAATAGTTGTATATATTGGCTTGTTTTCACGTACTCAAACATATAAAACATGAAGAATATGTAAGTTTCTGATTCCCATGCAAACCATGCACTGGTATAAAATAGTATTACATAATATCATCTCATTAAACTACTCTACTCTCTCTAACTCATCTTCTTCTTCGATTTCATAGATGGTCTCAGATTGCAGCAAGATTACCTGGTCGGACCGACAATGAGATCAAGAACTTTTGGAACTCAACAATTAAGAAACGGCTAAAGAAGATGTCTGATACATCCAACCTCATCAATAACTCATCCTCATCACCCAACAACACAAGTGACACTTCTTCTAATTCATCCTCTTCTAATTTGGAGCTTAAAGACATTATAGGAAGCTTCATGTCCTTACAAGAACAAGGATTCGTCAACCCCTCTTTAACCCACATACCAAACAATAACACTCAATTTCAAGCGCCACACATGATCAACCACCCATGTAATGACGATTTTACCCTTTACACAGATGGTTTCTATGGAGTCAACACAGGGTTACAAGGGGAGCTTTACTTTCCACCTTTGGAATGTGAAGAAGGTGATTGGTACAATGCAGATATTAATAACCACTTAGACGACGTGAACACTAATAATGGATCTGGAAACGGAAACGTGCCTGAGAGTATGAGAATGGAAGAATATTGGGACCTTGACCAGTTGATGAACACTGAGGTTCCTTCGTTTTACTTCAACTTGAAACAAAACCTATGAATTTTTCTTACGGCATCTTATTCTCTTTATATTCTATTGAGGAGTTATACTCAAGATTCTTAGCCACACACATAAATGCAAATATACATATTGTTACAGATAGATGAAAGTTAGAGAGTGTTTTGTAATTCGAATAATCTTTTCGTACTAAGGCTTGACGTGCCATTTGTAATGATTAGTCAATGTAAAATAAAAGAAGAAAATAAGCATACATTCATATAACATGGGCAAGAAATTTGTAATTCTGAGAAAATCCCTGTTTCAAAAAAAAAAAGTTATAATTTTTGGGTTAAAATGCATGTAATCTTATATATACATAAATGAAAAAGTATTTTTCAAAGATAAAAGATATATACATTCCAACAATATTGATGCGCTCATTCTTCTTTACATCTTCCAACTTCTTGTGAGTGGTAATTTCCTGAAATTACGGAAGATAGGGTTCTGCAAAATACAACATAACCATCTCTTGTGGTGGAACTTCAAATTTGTGGTAGCTATCACAGGAAATCTGTATTGTTCAGTTGCCAATATTATAAGTTTATAACCCTCAATTATTTTCTTGCCCCAACTGGTGCAGAACGAGTCGAGTAAATGCAATTTCTTGTGCCTTTCACTGCTTAACAAAGATTAATGTTTGGGCAAAGAAGAAACACAGTAACTTAATTTACTTTTTCATCCAATGCGCAATCCGGATTAACTTCAATTGGTCAAGAAAGAAAAATAAAAAATAATAAGTAAATCCAATTTAGAAGTTACTTAAGCCACAAAAACGAAAATGGCATGTGTTTAGTACATCATCCAAACATTCAAATGACATTCAAAGGTCTTGCCACATAAAGCATAATCAACAAGTGCTGAGCAATCAGTGAGATAGGCTTTTCGTTTGGAGACTAAACAGAGTGAAAACAAGATACTTTGCAGCTTCCTTCCTCTCCAAGGACAAAAGGGGTTGAAGGAGATGGTAGCTTAGCAAAGAGTTGTTCAGTTGCTTCAACAAATCTACAAAAGTCAAATGAAACAGTGTCCTGGAAAATTGGATAATCTTTATCCACTATAAGAAAACAAGGTGGTTTTTGACCATGAAATTGATCTATATTTGGTCAATAACAATCCATTTTGATGATTTTTTGACTAAATCGCCTTCGTCAAGAAACGCTCGTTGAAAATCACTTCTCGTCAAAAAATGATCAAAATATTATGACCAAAACGGTTGGTCTAAATATGGTCACGGTGTTTTTGACCAAAATGCTTGGTCTAAATATGGTCAAAATGTTTTTGACCAAATAAACGATCAATAATTTTTGACGAAATTAATGGTCGAAATATTTTTGACCAAACAATTGGTAAAAACATCTTGGAATTTCTCACAAAATAATGGTCGTAATGTTTTTGATCAAATAATTGGTTGAACCGTCTTGGAATTTTTAATCAAAAGCAATGTTCTAAAAATCAAACCAATCGCCGGTTAGGCGTCCGACCAGTCAGTAAGTAGCTTATTACCGACTCGATTTTAGCCTAGTCGGCTTCACTATTCGGCCAACGACTAACCGGCCGGCTATCACTAATTAAGGGAATATGAACCGCTTTATTAAGCAGTTAACCTTTAATTTTTTTGACCCAAACCATAATTAGTGTGTGTGGGCTTGGATTTAAGTAAATATTTCCCTATCCGTCCATGCGTATTATATAGAGAAATATTAAGTCTTTCTTCTCTACTTTAACCGATGTGAGACTAATACTGTTTTAGCTTTTACTTTATGATCAGTTTCTTTTTATAAGCGAGTTTTTTTTAAAGATAGAAAAATAACAAGCATTTTTCAGTATAATTCCAATTAATAACGTTTTAGGATCATAAATTTTTTTTTTTTTTTTTGTCAACTAGCTCCATATATTAAATCACATTTAATCGGTAAAAACGTCCCGAAATCGGGAACTATCTACCAACTCATCGAAATCTACATAGAACGATTAAACCAACTTTCTGCACTACGTCCATAAATATTTCTTTGGGCCTGGGCATTTACATGTAATTATGCCTTTCCCTTACTCATATATATAAGCTGAAGATAAGTAGTAGTATATTTCTGTGATTGATGAATGCTTTGATCAAAAAAAAAAAGTAGTAGTATATATAGTAAATATTCTTTTCGCTCTCCTTCTACTCAAATCGATGTGGGATAATTGTAACATGAATTATCGAGTTGTTGTGGATTTAGGTCTATATATTTACGTTGCTTATCATTTTATTTTCAAGAGGAAAATTGCAAATTCAAATGGTATTTTAATTTTGTTCTTTTTGCTTTATAAATAATAGACATTTACAATATGATATACTTTTTAGAGTAAATAAATAGGTAATTCGATAACGCCTAGGCCTCGCCTAAGCCCCGACTAATCGATCTAGGCGCTAGGCACCTATCGAACGCCTAGATACCGCCTAACGATTTTTATAACATTGGTTGGGATTTTTTGCCCAAATAATTAATCAAATGAAATTTGACTTATTTTTTACGTATTAAATTAAAATTATTTCATAAATACAACAAAAATTAAATCATAAAATTAAATATGGAATTACGAAATTTATAATATAAAAATAAACATCTACAATAACTTAATGTTATAGATCAAACTAGCATATATGCAAAACCAGATGAAGTAAAAACTAATATGTTACAAAATGACTAAAAGATAGTTCTCACATCAAAACCAATCTGTTGATATTTTTAAATATGAAATATCAAAACCTTTCATACCAAGTTAAGATTACGTCCAATAAGTGAAGTAATATCATTAGCAAATCAGCACCTAGGAATAATAAAAACCATTGAACGATGTTCTCCAACTATTTTACTAATTAATAAATTACTAATTTTGTAAAATTTTATCAATAATAGTTGAAACATTTTGGCCCTATTTTAACCATTTTACACGAGTTACCTCTATGGTCGATAGTTGGTTGATAATGTTTTGACCAATTTATATCATGTATTGTTCGTCAATAATTGTCAACTAGTTTTCGAGCAAAATTTGTTTTAGTCGATATTTGGTCAAAATGTTTAGACTTTTTATCGACCACTTTTAATAGTCACAAATTTTTGATCAATTGTCGACCAATCCAATTTTTATCATATTTTGGTCGAAAATAGATCAATAAATATTTTGACCATTTTAATTTAGTCAAAAATCATCTTGTTTTCTTGTAGTGATCCATCAACGTAGATTAATAACTCGGTACATCGACCAAAAGAAAAGAACCAAAACATATCAACTAACAAATCGAAACCAATTCAAACACATAACAAAATCTAAACAAAAGAAATAGAACACCTCATCTTATACTAAATCTAAGTCCCCCATCATAATGTTCTTCTAGAGAAGCATAAATAAACAACGAAAGAAATTAACAATCAAAAACCCAAACAAAGAAAAAACATTACAAATATCGAATCAAATCAACAATCGACATCAACACAAAGATAAAGAAATTGAGACGCAAATCAATACATGGGAAATGTTGTGGAGTAATGCGAGTGATGTAGGTATTTAAATACTTCATCAGATGTACATATTTCGCATATACATCGATTTCTTCTTCAAAAGCTATTTTGACACTTCCAAAGGTATCATATATTCAAACACGCATCGCATCATATAGACGAGGTAATGTGAGTTGAAAATATAACTTAAGATGTTGATTTGATTTTTTTTCAAAACTGTTTTGAAACTTCTATTGGATTAATAATCTATTGGTGAGAATAAAGGTAAAACTAACAATTCAAAGTTATTTATATATATATATATATATATATATATATATATATATAATTAACTGGAATATAATTCAACTCTAACTCTACCATCAATTTTCAATACCTCATCATATACCTGAGATAAGATGGGATGAGAATATAATTGTTTTTAAACTTTTAATTGAATAATTTAGTGGTGTGAGTGAAGATAAAATTAACAATTCAACGATCAAAATATAAAATTAATTGGAATATAGTTTAGCTTTAACTCTACCATTTATTTTTCAATATCTTATCATATATTGGAGATAAGGTGGGATGAATATATATCTACCTTAGCACCCTAACTGAATTTTTTAAATAAAAATACTGATTTGAAACTTCTAATTGACTAAACAAAAAAAGGTTGATAAATCAAGATGAAATTAACAATTCAAGATACCAATCACCTAATCAGTTCATGAAAAGTGATTCAAACACAAACTTCAAATTGATGATGCTAACTATAGTCTTGTCTAAACACATTATCTTCGATTTGAAAAATAAAAATAGAAAGGAAAATGACAAATTATTTTCCACTCCATCTACAAAACTATAGAATAAAACCATGAGGGAAAGCATATATACACAGAGAAAAAAGAAGATACTAGAAGAAAAAGATAATCAAGATCCAAAATCAAGCATTTTGTGTAAGATCCAAACAAATCAATCAACATACAAAATAGCAACCCTTCATATGATTTATTGATACAACAACCATTCCATTATTTACTGATTAATCAAAGTTAATGCTCTCGTGTACGTATCATTAGGGGTGTCAAAATGGGTTATCACCCATGGGTTACCCGAACCCACCCGCAGTTTTAGTGGGTAAGGGTTATATTTTTTTACCCATATAAATAAATGGGTTTCGTTGGGTTACCCTATTGGATTCACGGGTTTAATGGTTAAACCCATTAGGGTTATGGGTTACCCAAGGGTTAAGCACAAAATATAAAGTAATATATATATATATATATATATATATTAATAGATTTATATAAATTAGCTTATATGGCATATGATGTGCTAAGCATTCCTATAACTACTGTAGCTTCAGAATCATCTTTCAGTATTGGTTCTCGTGTTCTAAACAAATACCGGAGCCGACTTCTTCCGAAACATGTCGAAGCTCTACTTTGTACGAGATCATGGTTATTGGTTCTCGTGTTCTAAACAAATACCGGAGCCGACTTCTTCCGAAACATGTCCAAGCTCTACTTTGTACGAGATCATGGTTATTTGGCTTTCCAAGTGATGAAAAAGGTAAATCATTTATATTTACTATATTAATACTAGTTGCTAAATTATCCAAGTTAGTAATATACTTTTCTTATTATTTGTAGACATTGAAAGTGATGAGAAGAACAATGAATCAAATGGATCTAAAGAAGGAGAGGAACCGAAGAAAGATTGAAGTGCTTTTTAAAAATAGTTTTATTGATTTTATGGTTTTTCTGTCTTATTGGTTTTATGATTTTACTAGTTTATTTTAAGATACATTGGTTTTATGGTTTTTCTATATTATTGGTTTTATGGTTTCTTTCTTGTTTAAGTTAAAAACTTTTGTTGGATTTATTATAATTTATGAATTATGTGTTGGGTTTTTATAAGTTTATTGTGTGATTTGATATATATATATGGGTACCCATTTAACCCATTAAGCTAACGAGTTTCATATAAATGGGCTTGGGTATGAAAATTCTACCCATATAATAAATGGATTGGGTTAAACCCGCCCAGGAAAATCTCAAACCCATGCGGTTTTGGGTAGGATTGGGTCGGGTTACCCATTTTGACACCCCTACGTATCATCAAATGATTTGTCACAACAACAAATCTGAGTTTATATAGTAAATTTTTAAAATATGTGATTAAATTAAAAGAAAATACAATTACAATACAGTCACCTTCTATATGTTCTCCCAACCAAATGATTAACACAGACATACAAAAAGTAAAAATTTTAAAGATGTCGACAGGTATCTATTTGAACGGCCAATTTATTTTCCAAGTTGGCTTGTATCATAAATGTGGCACCTAGGGGTGAAACATTCGAATCTTCTCTCCTTCAAATATCAAATTTTATAGTTGTTTGTGGTCAGGGCCGGCCCGTCGGGAATAATTGCCTGAAACCAAAAAAATGTTTTGGTTAAATTACAAGCCTGTATGATAGTTCATTATCTGGTAATTAGCTATTCGTCATTAGTGATGAGCGCTATCATCGTAGCCTAGTCAGTTCCACCTTATAAGCATGCCTACTTGGTGCATGTTTAATAACATCTATTCGATTGACCCTCTACCAAACATGTCAAAATCAACACAAACTTGTATTTTTTCTTCACCATCGGGCTTTATTTCCCAAGCAATCTCGATCGTTTTATATTTTGTATCTTGTCTGTATATCAATTTTTTTTTTAATTTACTACTTCCATTTTTTTTTTTTTTTTTTTTCGTCGACCATAGGCCGGTCTCACTAGACAAATTTTTTAGTCCTCACGTAAGGAGGAGGGGTCGAATTGTCGACCTAGAGTTTTTAATTTACTACTTCCATTATTTTACTAGAGTTTGGTTGATTGGGCGGATTTTACATTTAAAATATGGTAATTTTGAGAATCACCACAATAAAAACAAAGATTGAGTGAAGACTTTTTTTTTTTTTTTGTATTTTGTATTTGGTGGATCTAAAAAGACCAAATGCCTTTTCGATTGTAATATTGGTCGATTATAAAACTTGGCCAATAGAGATATAATACAAGCTTGACCCACCAAAGACGGAGATCTCAATTTTCCACCTCACGAGCAAAGGATTACTCAATCTCTGTCCGTAGATTCCTTTCTCCACATCCACCGTCCGATCTCAATCCAACGGTCACCAATCAAACTCTCTTTCTTCTTCTCACTTATACTCCTTCACTTCCCAACATCACCGCCTCCTTACTCTCGCCGACGCTACAACAATGGCGTCTCTCGCTCTCTCCGGCTCTTGCTCTCTCGCTTTCCCTCTCAAAACCCGATCTCTTCTCCTCCCTAATCGACCTTCTTCCTCTCTCAATTTGCTGAAACCTCTCCGATCTACCGATTCCAATCTCCGCTCCTTCGTCAAATCTCCATTCCCCGTCGTTCTCCGCCGGAGATCAACAACCACCGTCCAAGCCTCTTCCTCCGTCTCTGCTTCACCTTCATCATCTCCGGCGCCGTTAGCTCCAGCTCCGGTTCCATGGCAAGGAGCTGCGATTAAACCGCTTATCGCATCGATCGCAACTGGTTTAATCCTATGGTTCGTTCCAGTTCCCGAAGGAGTCACACGAAACGCGTGGCAATTACTCGCGATCTTCCTCGCTACGATCGTCGGAATCATCACTCAACCGCTTCCTCTCGGTGCGGTGGCTTTATTGGGATTAGGAGCTTCCGTTCTCACCAAAACCCTAACGTTCACCGCCGCTTTCTCCGCTTTCGGAGATCCGATCCCCTGGCTTATCGCTCTCGCTTTCTTCTTCGCTCGTGGATTCATCAAAACCGGTCTCGGTAACCGTGTCGCGTACCAATTCGTTAAACTATTCGGTAGCTCCTCGCTTGGGCTTGGTTACAGTCTTGTATTCAGTGAGGCTTTATTAGCTCCGGCGATTCCTTCAGTCTCGGCTCGTGCCGGTGGGATTTTCCTTCCGCTTGTGAAATCTCTGTGTGTTGCTTGTGGTAGTAACGTTGGAGATGGGACTGAGCATCGTCTTGGGTCGTGGCTTATGCTTACTTGTTTCCAGACTTCTGTGATCTCATCTTCTATGTTCTTGACGGCTATGGCAGCTAATCCTTTGAGTGCTAATTTGGCGTTTAACACGATTAAGCTGACGATTGGGTGGACTGATTGGGCTAAAGCTGCGATTGTTCCAGGGATGGTGTCTCTGATTGTTGTTCCGTTTCTTTTGTATATTATCTATCCTCCTACGGTGAAAAGCAGCCCTGATGCTCCTAAGCTGGCTCAGGAAAAGCTTGATAAGATGGGACCTATGTCCAAGAACGAGTTGATTATGGCTGCAACTTTGTTTCTCACGGTACACTGCTTCCTTCTGCTTCATCAGTTTTGTTCTTATGCTTCTAGGGCTTTGCATTTACAACATTTGACAGTCTGATACTTAGAATTGTAGCCATTTTAGATGAAGCAATGGCTCTGCTTTTGTTTAAAGTATTTTGCTTTCAGTGAAAATGTTCTGGTTTTGATATTTTACTAGGCACAAGATTGTTACTTTTCTAAGCAAGTTCTCTTCTTTGACACAGGTTGGTCTATGGGTTTTTGGAGCTAAGTTGGGTGTAGATGCTGTGACTGCAGCGATTCTTGGATTATCGGTCCTTCTTGTGACAGGTGTTGTGACATGGAAAGAGTGCTTAGCTGAGTCGGTCGCGTGGGATACACTCACGTGGTTCGCTGCTCTAATCGCGATGGCTGGTTATCTTAACAAATACGGTCTCATTGAGTGGTTCAGCCAGACCGTAGTCAAGGTTTGTTAATGGATGCTTAGAATGATCACTTAGCAAATTGCTAATGGAATGTTTTGACCTTTTTTTTGGGTTTGATTTGCAGTTTGTGGGAGGATTGGGTTTGTCATGGCAACTATCTTTCGGAATCCTCGTCCTCTTGTATTTCTACACTCACTACTTCTTTGCAAGTGGAGCCGCGCACATTGGAGCTATGTTCACTGCCTTTTTATCAGTCTCAACCGCTCTAGGCACTCCACCATACTTTGCAGCTTTGGTTCTTGCGTTCCTTTCGAACCTGATGGGAGGATTGACCCACTACGGAATCGGGTCTGCGCCTATCTTCTACGGGGCTAACTACGTGCCGCTGGCTAAATGGTGGGGCTACGGATTCTTGATTTCTGTAGTCAACATTATTATCTGGCTTGGTGTAGGTGGTGCCTGGTGGAAGTTTATTGGCTTGTGGTAATAACCACCACACACACACAAGCAGTCCCATTCTTTTCCTTACTTATTACATATAGTCTCTCAGAATGGCTTTGAGATTCAGATTTGAGAAGGATTAAAATTAGGGATTTTAAAGGATTTAGCAGAGGTTTTGTGTTGGTTTTTATTCAATCTCTCACACATTTTGAGGTGTAAGCTAATCTCTTAACTTGCATCAATTTTGTTTGTTGTCTTCTGACTTTTACTTTTTGTTTCTAGTGAGATCACTTTACTTCCTAGCTACTTTACTTCCACATCCGTAAACGTGTGAATTGTGCCACCAACCCAATGAAGGTTGATACGAAGTAGATATAAGTTATAACAATACCCATCACATAACTGAAGACACTAAAACAGAGTAAACCAAAAGGAAAAGAATGAATATTATTAGATGATGAAACAATATATGTTATTATTTCTCATACAATAATGTTCTTTGACAAATATGTATGAGATATTAGAAACAATTGATGACAAAACTAGAAAAAAAAAAAAAAAATTATCAGAAAAACAAGGAACAACAATAGAGGCAAAAAGAGTTACACTTTGGCCCTTTGATACGACAGAGAGACAATAATCAATTTAATGAGGTGATAACAGAAGAAACAAAAGTAATCATATTTCAGAAAGAAGCCTGAAAAAACCGAGCCTTTTAGGGTTATTAGAATCGAAAAAAGCTTACCCGGAAAATTTGCCTTTTCCAGTTGCTTTCTTGAATAACAAATAAACGAATCATCATCAGTTTCGCAGCTTCGCAGTAATGTCAACCTCTCTCCCACTGAGTCAACGATCCCGCTGCTGCTCGAGCCACATATCAATCATGTCACTCTCACGCCCGTCATTGTTATGGTTCACGCTCGAACCACCTTGAACCAACGGCCTAGCACTGTTCATGTTCACGACTCGGTTGTTGTTCCTAGGTGACACAGAATCATTTACCAGCTGCTGAACCCATGAAACATCTGCTTCCCTGTTTTGGTTATGATTAGCCAAGGAATGCGATTTTCTCAACCGTCCTAATTCGTCTGATTGCACTGACCAATCCACCTTGCTTCCGTGGTTCTGGTCCCAATTTGACCACGGACTTAGCGGCGAACCAGAGTCATTCGGCATTAGATCACGGGGCAGACTGGATCCAAAATCACGGGAGCTAAGGCTACGCGATTGTACCTGCTGTTTCATTCGAGAGTTCATTGGAGAAATCGGATCCCCGGCTCGAGGCGATGACTGCATAAGAGAATGTTGCTCCACGTTCTTCGGAGAAGACATTAGATTTGTCTTAATAGGAGAAAGCATGCTCTGCTTATTGTTCTGCAGATGATTAAGAAGCGCAGATTTGTGGGACGGCGATAGAACAGACGAAACCGCAAGTTGATCAGAGAACCGAGGGGATAAAACCTCGGCTGAGAACTGTTCCTCCAGATTCGACGGGTTCAGGGACTTCGGACGAGCAGAATGATTCATGAAACGCGGACTATGCATATCGTTAGAAAGCTGACGTTGCAATTCAAACTCTTGAAGCATGCTAAACTGCTCAGAAGCAATATCTCTAGCGTTGAGAGAAGATCTCAGACGACTCAACTGGAGATTACTTCCAGGAAGATGCAACGCCGGTGGTATGTTCTGTTGAGGCCAACCCATCGATGAATGCGGCATATTGGAAGGAGAGATTGGCGGGGTGAACGAATGTTGTCCCGCAGCAGAAGGTGAGCCTGGTAACATGTTCAAAACTGAAGCCATGTCCATAGTAGAGGCGGAAATTGAAGAAGAAGACCGAGGCGATGGTAATCCAGACCCTGTGGAAGCGTACAATGGACGTAGCTCCTCGTTCGCATGAGCAAAGAAGCAAACCCTTCGGTTGCAACTCATCCCGTCCTTGCACAATCGGGTTCTGTATTGAGCAGGGTGTAGCCAGCATTCAAACACACCATGAGCGTATTCACACATATCGCTTTGCTTGCAGGAACCCTTCTTAAAATCAGGGCAAGGGACACAGGTATAATGAAACTTCCTCGGATCTCTTCTCCTCGCATTCTCACCCGGGTGTGCGAACGGACATTCAGTCCAATCATGAGAATAAGCTCGAGAACACGGTCGGATCTTAAACGAAAACATACGGAACTCATCAGTCGAGTAAATCCCACTTTTGATATCGGGCAACGATGGATCAATCGGGTACTCTTTCTTCTCCAATGCAAAAGCTCCATCAACACCGTTTGGCTTAGTCGGTGAATCTAAAGAGAGCAACGAGGAGCCGTTATCAGGTGACGATGAGAGAGACCGGAAACTTGATCCCAAGCTACATGAAGACGCGTGCAAATCTTCGGATATAACCTCGTCTTTCTTCAAGATCTCTTCAAGGATGGTTTTCAAACCAGGAGCGTGCGGAGACACAACAAGAACATCAACAGGACGATTCCCGTGAGCATCAGCGATATTAGGATCGGCTCCTGCACTCAGAAGCAGCTTCACAACATCCAACGAATTCACCGAAGCACCAGAAGCAGCGCAATGAAGCGCAGTACTTTTATCCGGACCGCAAGACAGATTCAACTCGGTTTCCGGTAAAGAAACAATCAACTTCACAACATCTAAACTTCCATAAATCGAAGCAACCATCAACGGAGTTCGTTGCTCAAGAACCATTCTCCTAACAAACCTCTGGCGTCTGTACCAGAGACCCACCTCGTTGATACACGACACAAGAGAGAGCTGCCGTTTAAAGCCCTCGACATCGTTGTCTGCAGCGAACTCGAGTAAAGCCGAAAACGAATGTTCCCACTCAGAATCACTCATGGGTTTGTCCAAAGAATCACTCTCTTGATCTGAAAATGATTTCTCCGTATCCAGCTTCTTAGAAAGACCACACATACTTTCACAAAAGATCTGAAATTGAACAAAACCAAAAGAGAGAAAAAGGCTTTTACTTGTTTGAATCAATCAATAACGTATTATATGGTTGAATTATATAACAAGTATTGGTCAAATCAGAATTAAGCAAAGAAGGAATTCTCATTAATAAAAAAAATTGACCCAAAGAAAAAGGAAACAAATTTACTCTTCCCCTAAGAATTGACATTGAAAACAAAACGGAAAGTCACCAAAAAAGAATACTCAAAAACCAAACCCGTCACAAACGGATCTAATAAATGCTCAAAAAAAAATCTGAAATTAAATTTTATTAACCCAGATTAACAAAATCTAAAGAACCAGTACATTTCAGACGAACATCCTCATCAAACATACAATTTTTTCCTACCAAAACAAACAGGTAAACAACTAATTCAAAACATCAACTAACTAGTTAAAACCAAAAAAAAAAAAAAAAAAAAACCAAAGAATAAAAAGTCAATAAACAGTCAACCACAATCGAAATCTCTATACTACACAAAACCAAACTAATTGACTCAAATCTCCTTAATACCAATTAAAAAAAAAAGCTGAAAAACAACAAAATCAGTTAAAAATCACCAAATCTAATCCAACCACGAAAAATGAGTAAAACGAAGCTTACCACTAGATTAAGATCACAAGCCGAATCGAGCGATCTGGAATCTGAAGTGTAGTTGATTCACAATTACAGATTCAAAAGCACGAATCTGAGAACGGAGAAGAAGATCGATCACCTCACCTCAACTCCACTGAGAGAGAGAGAGAGAGATGCGTTTTTTTGGGGTTTTTTGTTGTTTGGAGTTTGGGGAAGAGATGAGAGGTGACTGGTGTGACCGGAAGAAGTAGTGAGAGAAAGAGTAAGGAGGTTAAAAGAGGTAAGGAGCGTATGTGACGGGATAAAGCGGTAGAAGGTGGCGGGCGCGTGGGGATATCATTAAGTGAATTGGAATACAGTTTTGGAATCCACTTTATCAGAAAATTAAGAGAATCTGATTCTTTTAATCGTAACCGTTGGATGTTCAGGAGCGGACTCTCAGTGACTTTTAGACGGTGGTCAAGCTACACTTATTATTATTTATATTTTTTTAAATATTTTTCTACTTTTTTTAATTGAGAATAATTTTTTTCTTTTTTTTTATTGGAGGATTAATAGAGAGAGTCTAGGGGCTTGTCTTTAACCCATCTTTCAAAGCTTCTTGGGTTCAAGTACCACAAAATGTGGACCAAAAAAAATAAAAAAATGTATTGTCAGTATTAGAATTGTCAAAAAGATCTCTTCCATTATGTGGAAAGTCAGTCAGTTGGGCTTTGGCCCAATTGGTTTATCTGGTAGTCAGAAATGCAGGCGGCCTGATTACCCTCTGACACTTAGTCGGAAGGCACTCCAAACTCGAGATAGGCAGAGTGATAGCCCGTAAGGGCCTATCCGCTAACGCGGAGGACCAGTTCACTTAGTAGCACCTTGGTGCTTTTCTACCGGGGCTGACCGGATAGCCGATAGGGTTTATCAAAAAAAAAAAAATTCTTCGCGTTCAGATGAATATGTTTGCGTAGACAAATTTTAGATAAATAACATAATTTGGTCGATGTAATAGATCAAAAGAAAATCATGGGATATACTTTTTTTAAAAAAAAAAATTTCTGGTTGTATTCAATAGGAGCTGTTACATAATAGAAAAGAAAAGAAAATTACAAAACCTTAGGTCAGAGACCATTAAGGTGAGGATTAAGAAGAAAATAGAGGTTAAGTACCTCTGAACCACAATGAAAGAGATTCAGAATAATATTTCAAATCTCTACGAGCTGAGCATGTATTCCGTATACCTCTGTCCACCTTTGTCTTGAATAAAACCTCCGACAAAAGCCTTTTGTTGTTAAAAATCCGGTCGTTTCTCTGCTTCCACAAATCGTACACAATTTGTTGAGCCATTAAAAGTCTTAGGTTGTTCTCCGGTTCATTTGGGTACCTTCTCAATAACCACCTCTGGAAAGCATCCCATGTTCCAAATCCAAGGTAAGGAGCGTTAAATCGTTTGAATCCCATTCTCCACACTTCTTGACTGTAGGGACAATTGAATAACAAATGGTCCCTTGTTTCGTGGTAAATCTCACAAAGAACACAAGTGTCGTCTTCGATAATTCCCCAATGTTTGAGCTTAGATTTAGTTGCTAATCTGTCAAGACATGCCAACCACATAATGAAAGCGTGCTTGGGGACATGACCTGAAAACCAGACTTCTTTGAACCAAACCACTTCAGCAAACGGCTCTGCCAACTATTTCCTTACATGGGAGAACTTGAACATGTCCTTCAGGGGACCTGCTCCCTCTCTCCACCCATAAGTATCTACTATGTCTTCCTCCACTATCATCAAGAAGTCTGGGTGATCAAGCAGATGTAGATTAAATTTGAAAGGCCTCTTTGGAGTAGGGGTTTCCTTAAGGATTCTAATGAAGCACACCGCATGATCAAAGAAAAGAGGTTCTTCAAAACTAACCTGAGCTTCTTGAAAATGAAGTAACCCCTGGTCGTTTGCTAGAATTTTATCCAGCTTCTCTGCGATTGGATTTAGAACTCTGTGGCTCCACCAGGTAAAGACTGGCCCAGTGAAAGGCAAGTCGGATAGGCTTGTAACATCTAGGCAGTGTTTGAACTCTCTACTACCAGCCGAAACTTCCTAAAACTCATCCCTAAGACAATGTTCTGAAGGCCTTAATGTTTGGTTAAAGTCTCCATCAACTAACCAAGGAGACCTTTTGAGGATATTGTTACTTGATAAGGCTTGTAACTCCATCCATAGACCTCTTCTTTCAGCTCTGAGGTTTGCAGCATATACAAAAGTGACGGTATAGTTCATCTCCCTTTGTAAATGAGAAACACCGCACGTAATCTGCTGCAAGGATTTATTATATACAACCAGTGTTACCAGCACTGGATCCCATACTAACCATAACTTACCTATATGGGAATGCTCATCATTTGCCTCCATTCTCCAACCAGGAAGGATTGAGGCAATGACATTGGGAGCATTGTGTTCCAAAACATGTGTCTCTGCAAGACAACCAAAAAGAGGTTTATTTTTTTAACCTTCAGCTCCTAAAACTTTGCTGCTTTGTTGGATCATTGATCCCTCTTAAATTCCAAAAGAAACTCAGCATCAAAATTTATATAGAAAGGGATTAGTGACGGAGAAAGGGTGACCCTTCCACCTTCTGAGCATTTAACTGTTTCCTCTTCTTCTTATTAGATTTCTTCTTTCTCTTAGATACTATCAACAAAATCTGTATCCATTCCTTTCTCATCTTCAGTACATTGATTATCCTCGTCTGTCAAAGAAACCTCTCCATCTTCCTTGAATGGCTCAGAATGGGGAACTGAAACAGAGGGAATATTTAGAGCTTCCAGTATCGTCTGATGTTGCTCTGTGACAAGGGTTATTTCATCTTGTCCCTTTGCACCAGGTTCCTTCCCAGGTTCTTAAATTTTTTCACACCAAACTTCTTTATCTTTTGGAACCTTAGAGTTTCCCTTTCTTAGATTCCCTTTAGGACAAATCTCCTCTTTATGATACGCCTTGTTACATTGTTTGCACAGGGGAGTAGCTTGGGGACATCTCTTAGCAGGGTGACATGCCTCTTTGCAGAGAGAACAAATGGGAGGCAAGTGTGGGCAGTAGACATCAACTCTCACAGTTTCCCCTGATTCGTATCGCGTGCAGACCGTTTCAGGCAGAGGCTTATGCAAGTCAATCTCGATGAAAATCTTAGCCACTTCAAAATTGGATGTAGGTGAATTGGATGACCCACCAAACTAGCAATTCGACTCAACGCTGGAGGGTTGTAGAATTCATACAGGACATTACGCATCTCAAGCCAAACTGGAGCCGTTTTCAACTCAGGGACCTCAGGTGTGATTCCAGGGCTCCAGGGTGCGACGAACATAGTACTACCATCTATGTTCCAGATTCCTTCGTTGAGAACCCTCGATGATTTATTCGGGATTTTGAAGAGAAAGGAATTTGAAGATTGCAGCTTCGTTACAGATACATCTCGATTCTATTTACTCCATAACAGATTAACCAGAGCTTGAATTTTACCTAAAGAAGGGGCTTTGCGATAAAATTGACCTATCACAAATTCCTTCCACAAAGACTTACTTTCCTCAATAATCGTGTTTGGGATTGTTACACAGAGCTCACCACTATCTAGCTTGTAGGGTGTGCCACATTTTGAGAGAGTACCCGGTTTGAGCCGTTGGCACCATGTTAGAGTCGGAGCTTGAGATTGTGAGGGACCAGATGGAACCTCCACTGACGGAGAGAGGTTAATCGGAACAGGGGAAACGGGAACAGAGGCTCCAAGTTTCAAATCCGATTTAGGTTTTGATGGATTTGGGTCAAATCCAGGAGAAGGAGAAATTGGGGGTTTTTGATTTTGTGGTTTAGGAATCTTTGGAGGGATGATCAAGGGCCCGGATTTGCCCTTTTTTCTGGCCATGGAGGTTGAGAACCGCCGACGGTGGCCACCGCCGACTAAGGTTGTGAAGAGGAAGGAAGGGGCTATATTTTCGCGATTTTAGAGAGAGAAAAACAAGACTTTTGAGTCATTTCGTAACAATGATAAATTAAGGTAAAAAGATAGATTTAAGAGTGGGATTCATGGGATTCATGGGATATACTTTAGTTAAATTTGTATTTGGATACGTTTAATAAACACGTGGTTTGATTTGTTTTTGATTGCATGTTCAGTCCATTAGACCGTTTAATTTCGTATGTAGACATGAGCATGACTACTCTCAATCAATATAAATTTTATGTAGCTATCTCGTGTATTTTTTTTTTTTTGCTAAACTCGTCTATTTTTTGAAGCGTATTATACAATGTTTGTTTCAGGCTTGTAATTGTCACACTATTCATTTTATGTTTAGACTTTAGGTGATAACTTATCTCCAAAACTAAATTAAACTCGGGATATAACTTAATGAATTTTTGTATTCACATCTCTTTAGAATAGTTAGAACATGTTTTTCTTTTGTTGCTAATTTTCATTTGTTAACCAAGACAAGAAAAAACTAATAAAGGGTAGAAACATATTGGCATCCATACGAGAGATGAAATACAATCCCATCAAAGGGTAAAGAATATCTATAAAAAGTTATACAAACATATTTTGTTTCAAAATGGATGTGACTGTTATGTTCAACAACAACAAAAATCTTCTAACTTATGGTTAGTTCCATGGCCATTTAACAACCATTGGTCTATTATGGTTAGTTTCATGGTCATTTAACAACGTTTTTAATGGTTAAATAGTTGTTATTGTTTAACCACATAATGAATAATAAGAAATTTGTGAGAAAGTAATCACTACACTATTTGTAGATAGTTTATAGCCTATCCGTTGCCTTATAAACAATAATGACAATGAATTTCAACGGACAACAGGTTTCTGGCCACAAAAAAATATTATGTGATTATTTATGTGTGCCTAACCACATAAAAATTAACTAAATCACATTTTTAATAAAAAAATATGATTGGTATAGATAAATATGATTGGTATATATAAATATGAAAAAACTCCAATTTCTCATTGTAGTTTACCAAACTTGACGGTTGCCATGGTAAATTAGTAACACTAATGATAATGAATTTCAGCGTAGTAAATCAAACTCACTAGAAATAGATCATTTTACTGCTCGGAGTTTATACAATAACACTAAACTTCTCATAACATAAATCAAAGCAAAAAGTTTTACGGCGATATTTATATAAAAAAAAGTCACAACCCAAATTAAAAAAAAAATCACAACCATCAATTACAAAAATAATTATACAGTAAATATCCTATCCAATCATCCTCCTAAAATCAAGGCTTCTCTAAAATATATTGATCAAAAGTACTTTGTTCACTCAGCAACAGGGTATGGCAATCTTGAAACCATGACTGTTAAGCAATACTGTCTTTAACGGAGTCTAAGAATGTATTCTCATTTCTCCACAAACTAAAATTATTTGAATAAAAACAAGATAATGTATAATTTTCACGTTTATCACATATGCATTGTTCCCTAAGTCCCAATGTTCGTTTAGGGACTGTTAAAGACGGGTTCCATTCGCAAGTGTGTCACACGAGCAAAACCATTAGCAACAATCACGAATCATACTAAACGCTTTAGATCTAAAATCTCACCTTCATTACTCTCCCAAGCCCTAAAAACAAAGTAAGATTAAATCTATAAGGATCGTTCAAACCGAATTTAGTTTTGGTTCATATTCGAATTTAAAAAAATTATATCCTTAGTTTTCAAATAAATTTCGGTTTAAGTTTGGATTTTTTAGGTTTGAGTTTAGTTCCTTGATTTTTTTCGGATTTTTTTTATCGTCTAAAACATAATATTATTTCGATTGGCTAGATCATAATAGTTAAATAATTTTGTTGTTTGGGTTGATTGCTCTATATCTATATAACAATTCTTGAATCTTGAGACGCCATATACCACTTAATTTATTAAATATATGTTATATTATAGATTATGACTTACTAATGACTCTAAAATTTCTAATTCTAATTCTAAATCTTGGATTATTTCAAAATGATTTGTTAATTTACGAGCTCATTTCACTGAACAGGATATCTCTTCATTCCAACAACATATATCCTCGCCTCTGCAATTAGCTCCTCCCACAAGGATTCGTTTTAACCATTGACGTTTCTCCTGTAGAATCCACAATTCAATACTTGTATATGTAATTGTAAGTTCTTCAAGATGATTTAGCACAACAAGACCAAGTTTATCATTGTAGTTGACTAAACTTGAATGTTCTCTTAGTATCATCTCACTTTCCGTAGTTTATTCGATAAAACTGAACGTCTTATAACGCAAGTGAAAGCAACACAGTTACATACCTATTTTTAGTCTCATACTTTTTTTTGAGAATCTGACTGTTAATGCAAACTTCATCTCTTGACTCCTTTCGATAAAAATGAGATACATTGCATTCAATTCTTCTCCATTAAAGTTTCCTAGGCCCCTAATGTGAGGACTTGATGATCAACATACATTTACACACCACCTATCCTTATATGTGTCCATCTCATATACTCAAGATAAATTTATGATCATAGAATTAATTTATTTTTTTGCATTTACAAATCGTTAATGGAAATCTTTCTGTTTAATATTATTAAACGAACAAATATTTTGAAAGGTAAAAAAATATTTTATTTTTTGGGAGAATTGCCAAAATAGGCTACTTTTTTTTTTGCAAAATGTCCCATTAGGACTAGTAAATTTTGCCCAATATTTACCTTTTATGTAATTAAAATTAATTCAAATAAAATGTTTTTAAATATTTGAAAAATCTGATAATTATAAACAAGTCATGAATAATGGTTTTATATAAAAGTTTTAATTTTTTCAAGTTGAAAATTTATTTTTAAAATGAATTTAGTTTTTCATTCTACGGATAGTGGTAAAAGTAGAATACGGTTTCTGGCTATTAATATGTTTCTACGTAATATAGAAACATGTTTCTGCTATATACTAATGTTCTACAACTGTCCAGAGCACTATTTCCACCACTTACACTGGTATCTACCATGCGCTGATAGCTCTTTCTACCGATAGTTCTGCCACTATCACTTCTATCTACATTTCGCAGAATCCACTTTCTACCAAAGTAGTTATTAGCTCCTAAAATTAAGGAGTAAATATTTTTGTTTCCTAAACTGAATTTTCAAAATATTTTAAAGTTATTTAACTACCGTATTTTATTTTTTATTTTCGAATTTATAATTAAATAAATTTTTATGAATAATTTCCCATTAAAAATTTGTAAAATAGAAAAGTTTTAAAAATATACTCACCCAAGGAATTGAACTCGCAAATTAGGTGGCATGGGCTTGTGTAATTGTACCAATTGAGTTGTAGAGTATTTATTGTGGAATGTTATTGTGTAAAAATAATATACTGCTATTATCTTAATTACCTAAATAAATAGAAAAAAATGTTGCCACATACATTCGAACACGCGACTTGGGAATCATGGGCATGTCATTGTTTGTGGGATTGTACCGGTTCAGCTGAAGAATTTTTATTGTTCATTGTTATTTTCTAAACATAATATACGTTATCATCTTAATTACATAAAATGATTGTTTTTTTGGTGAAGACATAAAATGATTGTTTGCGTAAAAATCAGTAGTATAATCTGAGTTATACATCCCTAAAAACGAGCATATAAATATCATTTAATGTTGAATACGGTTTGAACAAATTAGTTTCTCTAAAATTTTGGAGAAAATAAGTTTGTTTCCTAAAATATTTTTTTTTAAAGATTTTATTTCCTTAACCATTTCCTTAAAATATTTTCACGTAATATTGATCTTGTTCCTCACGTTTCTATCGTCCAAAACCATCGTTCTTTTTTTCTTTTCTTAACTGATAGTTTTTTCCAATACAAAAAAAAACATAAAATACACTTGTTTTGGCTAATATGGTGGATATCTATGCGATTTGTGGTGAAAGGATCTTTGATTTGGACTGGACCTAATAACTTAAGCATACAATTGGTACCACTTTTGAGTTATGGCATAATTAGAAACATGACAAATTGTTGTTGAGATGACACAAAACACGACTGCAAAGTATGCCATTCTATTGCCTTTGCCCAAAAACCCAAGTCCATCCTAATCACATTCACAAATTTTTACACAACCAAGTGTGTTTACGGATACTTGATTAACATTCCAATAAAAATGGGAAAAGGACAGAGTAAAAACAAAAGAATTACTAATGCTCATACAATAGTAACATGATTTTGTATCCGTAAAATGACAAGAACGTAACAAAAGGGTTATATAACTGCCTTCATTTTTTGGCTCCATTGACTTCTTTTTTTACATGGAAGCAAGAAGTGCCCTCATTTCAGTTACCCCAGGAACGTTTTCATTAGGGTATACTTTTGCTACAAGCTGCACGAAGCTTTCGTACTTGTCCATAAATTCCTTCTGTTTTCAGTGCACACATAACATATTTCATTCAATCCAATTCAACAAAGTGTATTCAGTTCAACAACTATTTCATATATTCAGTTTGAACTGGTACCTTGCATTTATCCCACAACGACGGAAGCAACTCCTCCGATGCTAAATTCTTCTGCAATTTTTTATACATTGCAGCAATCGACTTGTCCACCTAAACAAAAAATAAATGTTGAAAGCTATTTATGTGAGAAGGTGGTCTCTGTGAAGAATTAATACACTCCAAGGAACATCAGTTTTACCCCTGACAAGCTTGATATTAACATCTTCCGGAGTTCCATTTCGACAAACCAAGCTGGAACGGTAGATGAAATATGGAGAGTATGTATCAGGCCATGAAAACAATAGAAGGAACAGAGATTAAGTTTGGAAACTAAAATCGAAATTATAGATTATTGAATCTGACTACATTGGTACATTGGTACACAAATGCATATAACCAAACAATAAATTGATCACCACAAACAAAGATTCCTAACAAAATGTGAAAGAGAAAGACACATCAACTGAAATTGCAAAAACTGAAATTGCAGGACCTATCAAAATCTAAATTTTAGGTTAATGCACAAACTAAAATCGATGGAATTTGGATTACGTAAGTCTCTGGAATTAAAAAACTTCGCCGACGAGTATTCGTGTCTCCGAAGCTGACGAGAAGACGGAGATTATGCTTCCGCGGAGATAACAGAGACGGAGCCAGAAGAGAGGGTGAAACTTTTTATAGTCGCCGGAGATGACTGAGACGGTAACTCCTCCGGCGAAGAGATGATCTTATCGGATTGAATTGGTCGGAGACGATGGAGAAGAGGAAGAGTCGAGATCGTCGGTTTGATTTTTTTTTCCAGATTTTCTATTACTCCCTCCGTGTTTCACGAACATAGATTTTTTTAGTTTTTCACACATATTAAGAAAAACAATTATTATCTCTAAAAAGTGTATTGATTTCTACAATTATTTTTCTTGAAAGCTACAATCTCTCATCCATAAATGTTGAAAATCTATCTTCATGAAACAACTTAAAAATATTGTATAATTAGTATAAAAGATTTGCTGAAATCTTATATTTCTTTTTATTATTTTATAAATATTGTAAAATCTTTAATAATTATATCTATTATATTATTAGAGAGGTAACTATGAACCAGAATGAAAGTTGAGAATTTTATTACATCAGATTTTGTGTTGTCTTTACCTGGTTTTAATTTCTTACGGATATATTCGATAATCGTTTTTATAAATTTAATATAATTATGTTCTGTGTAATATATTTTATGATTTGAAATTATCCCTTTTCTATATAACAGTCGAATAATAGTTTTCATCAGATCTTGATCAATATCTCCCCAATAAATAATGTTTTAATTAACATTATTTTTCCATTAAATACTTTGTGTTTCTTCCCATATTGTTACGTCTTTATTGTTTTAGTTCTAGATCCAAGCTTTAAGCAATGTATTTTGTTTACGTGTTCTCTCATATGTTTGATGGCACTTATGTATACATTTTTTTTTTTTTTTTGATATGTTTCTCTACATGCATACTAATCAAATTATTGATATCTCTACATGCATACTAATCTAATTATTGATATCTCTACATGCATACTAATCTAATTATTTGTTCATCTAGATATGGTGTTTTGAACCCGATGAAAATTATGTTTAGTTGAGACTTGAGAGTTCAACACTGCATCGTGTAAGTTTTAAATTTTTTAATGGAAGTCTATCAGTCGAACATTATGATCATAAACCCTAATTTACCGATCTATTCTCATCCATGCTTATATATATATTTTCCTCTTCTTTTCTTTCCACGTAAACAAATCTTTGCTTTTTATGTTTTTAGTAAAATTTGCTTCATCGTTTGTTTATTTCTTTTAAATATGTTATTTTCTTGCAGTTTCGTTGTGTAAACTTTTCTATCATTGATTTTTACATATTTGATTTTATTCTTTTTGTTAAAGGTTTTTACATATTTGATAGTCCTTTCTTTTGTTGATTCGATTTTCGTTTTAATATTTTGTAGATTTCGCACAAGGTCATGGAACTTTCTTCCACTTCCTATTACCATGATGTTTTGGAGTTTTTGACGTTCGTTTTTTGTTTAACGTTATTTTGTTGCCACTGCCAAACTACCTTAGCCCCTTGCAGCAGCCTCTAAAACATATATATTAAATCATGATTCATAAAGTCAAAACTCATATACATATCACGATTCATGGATAATTTTTTAAGTCTTTCTTAATTATTACTAGCATTTTGACGGGAAGTTTTGGTCTGATTTTTTTCGTATGCGATATTCATTTAATGGGTTTGTTTAATGGTTTTCAATATTTTCCAGTGAGTCATCGTCTACCTATTGTATAGGTAATATGTTTTCCGTATATTGATTTTGTTTTTTTTTTTTAAATACTTTCAATTAACTGGATTTGTTTGTTTTCATAATGTTTTGTTTTGGATAAATTATTAATTGATTTTTTAGTTTTTTGCTGTAGATTATTCTTTTATGGGACATTTACAAAAATTACCATTTTTTACATGCCACTTTTCAAATATGTCACTTTTGAATTATTTTCTTACCAACATGTCATTTATAAATCCGTTTAAAAACTTTATATCTCAAAATTTTCAATTTTAAAAAATGTTTTGATCTCTCACAAACCTTAAACCAAAAAAACTAAACCCTAATATAATATAGTTAACCCAAATATAAATAATTTAAAATTTTGAAAAAGTGATAGTGGCATTTTTGAAAAATGGCATGTCAAAAGTGGCATGTCAAAAGGACTTAGTTTTTATTTAAGATATTTGTATATCACAATATTATTGATTTAGTTTTGCATCCATATGTTTAATTTGGGGTATTTATGTTACGAATAAGAAGGTAGTTCTATGCTTCTTCTTCAATTGTGGTTTCGGTAGTATTTTTATTTATTTTTTGGTTATTTTTTGAACGATGTTTAATATAATAAATTGTTAGTTTCCTTTTTTGAACCTATTTCATTTTTCTTGTTTATATTTTTTGGTAATTAAAAATATACTAACGAATCATTTATTTTTTTGTTCATGATTTGAATTGCATTTGTTATTTTGTAGGTTTTGTGCGTGTTGGTTCTCCCGTTAATTTTATATTTTCTTTTTAATTTGTTCAAGTTGATTTAGACTCTTATTTTAGATTTTATGATATGTGTACTCTATTTTGATATATATGTTTTCACTGTTGGTTAGGGGTGGACATTCGGTTCTTTGGTCGGTTTCGGTTCTTTGGTTGTAGCTTAAATAAGTCTATATAGAACCGAATGAATTATAGATCGGTTTGGTTCAGTTTCATAATTTAGAGGTCCATATTAAAACTAAATTGATTCGGCTTCTGTTTGGTTTCGGTTATTAACTGAATAACCGGATCGGAAAATATTTTTCTACAATAAATTAATAAAATATCAGAATCTCAACATTATTAATTTATAGAGTATAGAGTTTTCACTCTATATCTTCCTAAAAAAATTACTTTCATTGGCAGTTTTTGTTATTAGTCAAAACTTTATAAATTATTAAGTTTGTTATTCCTTTCATTTGTGGGAACCAGCTTCAAATACACCAATAACAAGTTTATGAACCTTCAAAATCAATAAGTTAAATCAAATGAAACGTTTTAAACTATTATGTATTTTATATGAATATGTGAGGGTTTATATTCCACTACTAGGCTTTAGTACTTTTTAGTATCTACATATTAATCAAATTCCTTATGTTCATTTTTTAGGTTTTAAGCTCCTATACAAAGTTTATTACCCTTCAAAATCAATAGATTTAATCAAATTGAACGTCTTAAACGATTATGCATTTTCTATTTATGTGTGAAGGTTTAGATTTTCATAATAAGGTTTACTGTCCTTCACAATCAGTGAATTTAATCAATTTAAACGTTATAAACCATTCTTATTTTAATTTCATGTGTGATGGTTTATACTTTCATACTAAAGTTTAATATCCTTCAAAATCAACAAATATAGTCTAACTAAATGTTTTAAATCATTTGGTATTTTGTGTTCATATGTGAGGTTTATGCTCTCATACTAGGGTGCTCTTTCAAACCAACGAATTTAGTCAAATTGAACGTTTTAAATCATTCGGTATTTTTTTGTTCGTGTGTGAGGGTATAGATTCACACACTAAGTTTAGCACCTTTCAAAATCAATAAATTTAATCAAACTGAGCGTTTTAAACCATTCCATATTTTATGTTCATGTGTAAGAGTCTAAGCTCCCATACTAGAATTTATTACCCTTTTAAATAAATGAATATAGTCAACATCCATTCGTTTATTTATGTTCGGATGTGAGGGTTCATGCTCCCATACTAGGGTTTAGTACCCTTCAATATCAATGAATTTAAAACTTAGTTTTGCTATTTTCTTGCTTTTGTTTTCTTCTTCTTTGCTATTTGGCTAGCTAACGCAATCATAAAAGATATTGAGGAGTTGAGCACGAAAAAAATTGTGAGTGAATTAGATAAAAGCTTTAGCTGATTAAACCGATGTTTACAAAAGTAAAACATGAAAATGTGTAGACTGTATGCGAGAAATACAGTCAAGAAAACTATTTAAAAACACAATTTTTTTATAAAATTTAAATATATTAATGCCCTCACCGGGTGCATATTGTATGTTTAAATATTTTATGTTTAAAATTTAAATATTTATGTTTATTTGTAAGGGTTTAGTCTCTAATATTACGGTTCATTATTCTTTCAAATCCACCAAATTATTCAAACCGAGTGTTTTAAATCATACAATATTTTATGTTTATTTATGAGGGTTTAGACTGCTCCCACATAAAATTAAGTGACCTTTAAAATCGATAAATTAAATTAAATCGATTGTTTTACATCATTTAACATGTGTGAAGGTTTAAGCTCCCATATTGAGATTGTATATCCACTATTTTAATTCCAATTAGTTTGATATAAATGTAAAATTTAGATGTGTAATACAACCAAAAAGTATTAATTTACTAGGACTATTATGTAATTCATAAAATCCCTATTATAAATCGTAATGCCCGCGCAGGAGCGCGAGTAAAGTCCTAGTTTTAAGAATTAAATTGGAATTTTGAAAGTACAAAATCTTATTGGGACTTTTTTATGTTCATACAATCTTAATGAGATATTTTCCATCTTGATTTGTCAATTCCCCTTATTTATTCCGACAGGTAAAAATATTGTTTCGAAAATCAATTTGTCTTTGCCATACGGTCCCTACAGATTTCCACGTGTCCCTCGTCCGAGCCGATCACTTGCGTGTCACTTGGCCCCAAAATTTCTCTTCTTCAATTGTTTATTTTTATTTTCAATAAAAAAATACGAGCCTATGATAACGTCACCCGGAGAAGATCCCAGATCTGCGCTCGCTGGCATCTTTCACTGGACGCCACGTGGCAAAAAGGTTTCACTTTCGTTTGATGATCGATCTTATCAAATCTCGGTCTTTTGTGTTTCGAGAGCGATAATAATCATATTCCTTTTTTTTCCCCTACTCAATTACCTCTAAAGAGTATAAATTTTTTTAAAAAAAACACACAAATACAATTCTGGGAAAATAAAACAGAGAAAATCCCCAAAATCTAGGGTTTTTCTTCTCGTCAAATTCGTGTTTCTTCTACGAAATTTCGTTGGTTCCGTTTGTCGGGTGTTTCCCAATCGCCTTTCTTCATCAAGTTCTTCTCTGGGTTTTCGTTAGATTCTCATTCTTATGGTCGATTTTTGTTTTCCTTTCTCTGAACTGTGAAACAACAAAATCGTGATCGATTAATTCTGATATCTCCAAGGTATAAACTTTTTTGAAGTTATCTTTTCTAGAAGGCGATTGCAAGACGTGAATTTCCTCTGGTATGCTGAATTTTTTCTTGTCTTGTTTGAATTTCGTGAAGAAATTGAATAATTGTTTGAAATTTATGAGCTTTTATAGTTTGAATCGATAAATTTGAGGTGCGATGTAGTTTTAGACGTTTTCACCTTCTCTTTGGCATGCATCTGCATTGCTTAATTGCTCTAGTGATGAATTTTGTTTTGATTAGATTTGGAATCGTTTAGTGACATATGTTTGACCTAATTTTGAAGAGATGCAGTCTAAACCGGTAAGAGGAAATGAAGTAGCTGAGGTTAATCACCATGGTGTTCAGCAACCTGTGATGTATCCAGAGCCATGGTGGAAAAATAACACTTATGGTGTTGTCCCTCATGAGAAACCTTCTGGTAATCCATCAAATTCGTCGTCTTTGGAAGGCCCGAATGGTTCAGAATCGAACGATGTTCATTCCGCATCGGAAGATGGTGCGTTGAATGGTGAAAATGATGGTGCTTGGAAGGATTCACAAGGTGCAACTTCGTCCCGTTCAGGTTTGTCTTCTTGGTTTTTGGCTGGAGACATATTTCTGCAGTATCGTTGTGACTTCTTTGGACGTTTAGGGATTACAGTACCTTCCTAAATGAACTTATGAAATCTTGATTCTGTTATGTACTTGCATTGTAATTGACGGTTTTGTATTGCTAGTAGTGCAAGGAGATGCTGTCTTGCTAGAAATGTGGCATTACTTCCTTTTGTTTATTGCGTCTGTAATGGTGCCTTTCTTTAAATACAGATAAACATGGAGTGGATGGGAATGATCCCGGGCATATGATGCGTAATGTGCATGATCCGCAACTTGTACAACCACCAGAGCTTGTTGGACACTACATTGTATGTGGTTGCGTCTGATTTTTTTTATTATTAGTTCCTGAAATTGTGTTTTTTTGTGTAACGCCCTTGATGTGTATGATAAACTGAAACTCCATTTTCAGGCTTGTGTCCCAAATCCATATCAAGATCCATATTATGGGGGAATGATGGGAGCATATGGTCATCAGCCATTGGTATATTGTCAAAAGCTCTATCAGTCTCTGCAATAGATTTAGATGGTGTAGTGTTTATTTCATGATTCTAAGTGAATTTGCTGCTGCACTTTTTTGTCCAATGGCTTAAGCAGGGTTTTCGTCCATATCTTGGAATGCCTCGTGAAAGAACAGCGTTGCCACTTGACATGACACAAGAACCTGTTTACGTGAATGCGAAACAGTATGAGGGAATTCTAAGGCGAAGAAAAGCACGTGCCAAGGCAGAGTTAGAAAGAAAAGTCATCAAGGACAGAAAGGTAGGTTCTCATACCAAATTGTATCTTATCAAATTATAAAAAGGCACAATATAGGAAATCTGGCATCACAGGTTGGACTCATCCAAGCATGATGTACATAGTTTTGGTAGAAACAAGTGAACACATGCCATATGAAGGATTGAAAAATTTCTAAACTTTCTGTGTAGTCCGTGGCTTCTATTTAGTCATATACCCCTGTTTGTTTGAAATTGTGACAGCCGTATCTTCATGAGTCAAGACACAAGCATGCCATGAGAAGGGCAAGGGCTAGTGGAGGCCGGTTTGCGAAGAAAACTGAGGTAGAAGCAGCAGAGGATGCAGCAGGGAGAGAAAGGGGTTCAGCAACCAACTCATCAGGCTCTGAACCAGTTGAGACAGACTCTAACGAGACCCTGAATTCTTCAGGTGCTCCATAATCATAAAAGCCAGAGCTCTGAGATAGAGACAGAGAAAGACACACTTTGGCTATAATATATCCATTGCCCAAACCGGCAAATCATTCTTGGCTTCATGGTTTTTTTTTTTTTTTTTTTTTTGTGTTTTGCTAGTTGTTCTTGTTAAGTCTCATACATTGTGTGCTTTTGCAGTCATGATTTGTACAAAGAGAGGTGAGTCATTAGGTGTTAGAGTTTGAGACAAGAGACAAAGATAGTGAGTAGGTCTTGTTTTTTTTCATTCTTTTCCCAGTTTTCTCTTCTTTTTATTTTGTTTGGAAAATTGGAAAATTACGTTTGTTTAAATCGTTTGCCTTCATGAGCATAACTTGTTACAGAGCTCTAAATCTCTTGTCCATTTTGCTTCATCTCAATTCACTAATTAGCAAATCTAAGCACATTTCATATCAACCAAACCAAACAAACAATCTTATAAGATTCTTGGATTCTTACTATTTTTCTTTTCTTAATGGTTTTGGTCAGAGTAAATTTGAATTAGGTCCCTTCTTGGCTTCTTCCTAGTACAAGGTGAATCTTTTATGTATGTAACCGATAACAGTTTAGTTTGATCAGATTTCAAAAGAACACAATAAAGCAAAATCATTTGTTTTGTTACGAGTATTAGGCGTTGTCATAGTTTGAATTCACTTCACCAGAGAGAAGAAGAAAAAAAAGAAGTCATTTTTGTGTGTTTCTAATTTGACGAAGAGAGAGAAAAGGAGAAGACTTTGACTCTTCTTCCTCCTCTCTCTCTCTCTCTCTCTCTCTCTCTCTCTCTATCACTGCATTTGTTGTCTCACATCGTTTGATGACCTTTCTCATTAATTTTTCATTCTACATATCCTCTTGCTTCAACTGAAATTATACCCAGTATAGTATCTCTCCTCGCTTACGTTTTGAGGTCTGTATTTTTCCCCTTTTCCCATTTGTATAATATTTCTTTAGTCTCTTAGGCTCTTAGCTCAGTTTCATTTCTAGGGTTTACTTATCTGGTTTCGAATTTGATTCTTAGAGTTCACTTTCATTTTGGGGTTTGTTGCCAACATTGAATCAAATCTGACTTGTTGCTTTTTCAATTTGAAATGGTTCGTAGCTTAAGAAACTAATGACAACTTGTTGATTAGTGCTCAAAGTCTTCAACTTTCTAGGTTTCAGAAACGAAATTGTTGAAATTTCAGTAATTCGAAGATGATTAGTGCTCAAAAGTGTTCAACTTTCTGTGTTTGAGAAGTGAAATTTGTGTGAAATTTCAGGAATCATTTGATTTAGATGGGGAATTGTTGTGGCAATCCGGGTTCGGCTACTAGGGAGAGTAAACAAGGGAAACCCAAGAACAAAAACAATCCTTTTTACAACAACGACTACGCTACAACAAATAGATCTGGAGCTGGATTTAAGCTCTCTGTGTTGAAAGATCCTACAGGAAATGACATTTCCTTGCAATATGATCTTGGACGCGAGGTTGGTCGAGGAGAGTTTGGTATAACTTACTTGTGTACCGATATCAAAACAGGCGAAAAGTATGCGTGTAAGTCCATATTGAAGAAGAAGCTGAGAACAGCAGTGGATATAGAGGATGTGAGAAGAGAGGTTGAGATAATGAAGCATATGCCTAAACATCCGAATATCGTCTCTTTGAAAGATTCGTTCGAGGATGATGATGCAGTGCATATAGTTATGGAATTGTGTGAAGGAGGAGAGCTCTTTGATCGAATTGTCGCTAGAGGTCATTACACCGAGCGGGCTGCTGCTGCAGTTATGAAGACTATTGTTGAAGTTGTTCAGGTTTAGATTTCTTTGAAAATCCTAATTTTGTTTGTCTATGATTCTGTTCACACATCCCTTGTGTTTATCTTTACAGATATGCCATAAGCAAGGAGTGATACATCGGGATCTTAAACCGGAGAACTTTCTTTTTGCGAATAAGAAAGAGGCATCACCACTTAAGGCCATTGATTTTGGATTATCTGTCTTCTTTAAACCTGGTACATATTATAATATCAGATCTTGATGAGTATCAATGAAGAACATGTATTATTGTATCTTTAACTTTATCTGAATTTGCAAAACTATAACAGGTGAATACTTTAATGAGATTGTTGGAAGTCCTTATTACATGGCACCTGAGGTGCTGCGACGAAACTATGGACCTGAGATTGATGTCTGGAGCGCAGGAGTCATTCTCTATATCCTTCTTTGTGGTGTCCCACCATTTTGGGCCGGTCTGTTTATGCTTTACTGTAATCTCTTTGTTTCCTCTGGAATATTCACCGAAGACCTTATACATATGTATACGTTTATTTTTGGTATAGAGACTGAACAAGGGGTGGCTCAAGCGATTATTAGGTCCGTAATTGACTTCAAGAGAGATCCGTGGCCAAGAGTTTCTGACAGCGCCAAAGACCTTGTAAGAAAGATGCTTGAACCTGATCCAAAGAAACGGCTTTCTGCTGCAGAAGTACTCGGTAGGCTTCTGGTTTTAGCTCTGAGTTTTCCGATGGATACTTTGAAATCGTAAACTCATGAAGAAACCTTTTATTTGTAGAACATTCTTGGATACTGAATGCAAAGAAGGCTCCAAATGTTTCTCTTGGGGAGACTGTGAAAGCGAGGCTCAAGCAGTTTTCCGTTATGAACAAGCTCAAGAAACGAGCTCTACGAGTACGAATTCTGTTAAACCATGTCACTGATTATCAATATGCCTCTAATCTGATTCAGAAGCAACAACAAAAATGTAAACTTGTTTTCCTCTTATAGGTGATAGCTGAACACTTGTCGGTGGAGGAAGCAGCTGGGATAAAGGAAGCGTTTGAAATGATGGATGTAAACAAGAGAGGCAAAATAAACCTCGAGGAGCTTAAATACGGACTTCAAAAAGCTGGACAACAGATTGCTGATGCTGATCTTCAGATTCTTATGGAAGCTGTATGAATTTCTCAATTCTAAATCGATAAGTTCGATACATGTGCTATTACCACTTCTTAGAATTGAAACTCTTTTTTCGTTTTTCTGCAGACTGATGTTGATGGGGATGGGACACTGAACTATAGCGAGTTTGTGGCTGTTTCGGTGCACCTAAAGAAGATGGCGAATGATGAACACTTGCATAAAGCTTTTAACTTCTTTGATCAGAACAAGAGTGGTTACATAGAGATTGAAGAACTCCGTGAAGCCTTGAATGACGAATTAGATGATACTAGCAGTGAAGAAGTTATCGCTGCCATCATGCAAGATGTCGATACCGACAAGGTAAATTCGCAATTCATTTATCCATTCGGTTAAGCGAATACATTTTTAGTAAGCGCATACTATTTCCTATGATCAGGACGGGCGAATAAGCTATGAAGAGTTTGCTGGAATGATGAAAGCGGGAACAGACTGGAGAAAAGCGTCGCGGCAATATTCCCGAGAAAGATTCAACAGTTTGAGCCTCAAGTTAATGAGAGATGGTTCATTGCAATTAGAAGGAGAGACCTAAGAAGCAAAGTAAAGTTCAGATTTTTTTTTTCCAAGGGCACACACAAAGTGTTGTTGATGACAAATTGTCACATAATTACTATGTTTTTAAAAAAGCATTTAACACGGTAATGATAGAAAAATTTGTGCATTTTTTCTTTTCCCACTCTGCTTTTGATATTGTTTAGTACAAGTTTTCCATTTGATAGTGATGTGATGATGTCAAAGAAGTTTCTGAGTTTCCAAGATGGTGACTTTTGTGTTGTAGCTACTCTCTCATTGGTATCGAATTTCATATTTAATTTTCATAAAAGGAATATTCCACAATTGGTATTAGAAAATTCTGAGAAACAAGAAAATGGAAAAATGTAACATTAAATTAGATTCCATCAAAGAGAAAAACCCTTAAAAACATAAATACGAAAGATTCTAACTTTTTTCGCTGACTCTACAACCGCCTACCTTCTCTTCTTCGACAGAGAGAGATAGCGAAGACTTTCAGAGATCTATCTCTCTCTCTCAATCTCGCATCAATGGCAATCGCTTCATGCTTCTTCTGTGTCCCAACTCCAAACACATCTTCTGTCTCCGAATCGAATCTCAAATGGCCTCACTTAGCTTCATCTCCGAAACTCTCTTCCTCCTCCTTCTCTGGCGTAATCTCCGCTAAATCAATCTCTCTCCACCGTCGATTCACTATTACCCCGGTTTTCTCCTCCGGCGGCTCTGACAACATCGGAGGTGGTGGTGGTGGTGGTGGTGACGGAGGTAAGGATAACGGAGATGGAGACGGTGGCGAGGATAGAGAGAGGAATAGGAACGAGGCGATGCTTTTATTGGCGGAATCTGGGACTGGATTGGATACGCTTCCTAAGGATCTAGCGGCTGCGATTGAGTCGGGTCGGATTCCTGGATCGGTTATTACTCGGTTCCTTGAGCTTCAGAGATCGGCTGTGATGCGGTGGTTGATGCAGTTTGCTGGGTTTAGAGAAAGGTTATTGGCTGATGATCTTTTCTTGGCTAAACTCGCCATGGAATGTGGTGTTGGTGTTTTCACTAAGGTTTTGATTTTGACTTTAAAGTTTGGATTTTTAAGGATTTCTTAAAGTTGATTTTGATTCTGATTTTGGGTTTAGCTAATGTTTCTTTTGTTTTCAGACTGCTGCTGAGTATGAAAGGCGTAGAGAAAACTTCTTCAATGAGCTTGAAATTGTCTTTGCCGATGTGGTAATCATTCTTCTCTCTGCTCCTGTGGTTGAATTTTTCTTTAGTGTTCATGTTAGATTCTGGGAATAGACTTAAACTTGCTATGAGAAATTGTGGGATGGTAGGAAAGGATGAGAAAACTGAGAACTTTTTAGATGACCCATTGGGATAGACGAAAGGTTGGTTAGTTTGTGGTTGTGATGGGGTCTTCAATTCTTCACCATAAGTTTTTGCATGTCTATGAGAAAATAGTTTGAGGTTTGCTTTGTCTTTGAGGTAAGAAACAAATTTTGAACTGTACAATAGTAGACCCAAGTGTCGTTGGTTTGGTTTTCAAATTTAGCTTCTTTCATATTTTTGTCACTTCTTTCACATTTTGCTTCTATTTTTGATGTGGTTTAGCTTTCTATTTCCTTGTTTTAGGTGATGGCTATCATTGCCGATTTCATGTTAGTTTATCTTCCGGCTCCTACTGTTTCTCTTCGACCACCTCTCGCACTTACTGCTGGTGGTATATCCAAGTTTTTCCACAACTGCCCAGATAATGCCTTCCAGGTATCGTTTTCTGTAAAATAACATGTGGCACATACTGGACAAGTTTCGAAAAATCTTCTTCTTGTCTAATCTCTATATGTTTTGCTGCAGATTGCTATGTCTGGAACCTCATATACTATCTTGCAAAGGCTGGGTGCTATAGCGGTATATGGCTTTTTTAATATCAATTTCTTCCTATGTGATCTCAGTTGTACGCAATAGTTCATTTTAAGGGCTGCTGATTTCTGTATAATTTATGTTGTTTGTATATGTTATGCAGCGCAATGGGGCTAAGCTGTTTGCCGTAGGTACCACATCATCGCTGGTGAGTCAGAAGATTGGATAGTTTTCCATAAAACAATATTTGTATTGCTTTCGCATTTCGTTTCTACACTCTTTTGACTTAACGAATTTGTATAATTGGTTAGGTTGGTACGGCTGTTACAAATGCATTTATAAAAGCACGAGGAGCTGTGGACAAGACCGCTGAAGGTGAAGTCGAGACTGTTCCAATAGTCTCCACAAGCGTTGCTTATGGTGTCTACATGGCAGTTTCTAGCAACCTAAGGTACTGAGTTTCTTTCTACCAAACTACAGAAGAAGTCAAAGAAAGCTTAACGAACCCGAAATAGTGCGTTTTTAGCATTTAGATTGGATAAAGAAAGTAAAGATCTATGGTTTGAAATAAACAGGTACCAAGTATTGGCTGGTGTGATAGAACAACGTCTCCTGGAGCCAATGCTACACCAACACAAGCTTGCACTCAGTGCGTTGTGTTTCGCTGTTAGAACTGGAAACACATTCTTGGGTTCCTTATTGTAAGTTGTTTCTAATCCCAAATCTGGTTCTTACTCTGTGTCATTTGTAAGTTTTATTCACATTTTTTGGCTTCTTTTATTGGCTCAGATGGGTGGACTATGCGCGTCTCATAGGGATCCAGAAGTCTCATTGATGAAACAGAAGAAGAAGAACCTGATGAAACCCAATACAGCGTGATCTGCTTTCGACTTATGTATACGAAAACCACTTTGCTTCATTTGCAATTGTTTCTGATTTAAGGGCGGGCCATTTGATTGTTTTTTTGGTCCTCTTCCTAGGAAATTAGTTGATAAATCGATGCAAACAAAAGGCTATTTATGCATTTGGGGTTTGAAACCTCTCGATTCCTCGATAACAGATTCGATTCGGTTTTATTTTTAATACAAATGAAAAAGAATTTCACCCTAATAATAATAGGGATCAATCTATCACTAGACATATGGCCTAAGCAAGAACTTCATCTTTATGGCAAGCTCTTATCTTCACTTCCAAAATCTCCCAACTGTTAACATTTTGCACATCGCAACATTCGATTCCTTCACCCTGTAGATAGTGTAGAATTGGATTATGATCTGCTTGAAAGACTATGAAGAATATATCAGTAACTTAAAAGTATGTGATTAGTCACCATCTTGTGCATAGTAGTAGCAATGACTCGGACTTGTGAAATGTTACGAGGAGAATGGTTGCCATTTAGCAAACAAGGAGGCAAACTACTTGCCGTTTTCATCTTGTACATAGTAGTTACCGAGCTTTGGTTCTTGTCCTCCACAACCGAATCAAAGAATAACTGACGAGGCATCTCACACGGATCTTTAGTCACACGTCTAGTGTTAAATGTATACAACGGTATTCTAACGTGCTTCCATGGCTGAAACGTTTCGAGAGGGCGTTTAAGGTGGTTTCTTGGGAATATAGATTGGTAAATGTGGACTGAGTATCCCCAAGAGACAGAGACTGACCAATTGTTTGCCCTTTGGTAACATATTGTTTGTTGCAGGACACGGGATTGGTCGGTTTTCGCGGTTTTCATGAGGTGGTGCACGGATTCTTGGCGGTTCATGGCTGGGAAAATAGGGTCTATGACATCAAAATGGTGGAGGCTTATTAGAGGAGTCTGGGGATGAGCTGATAAGAGACCTGATATGTCACCGTGCAGATCAATCTGGTTATAACACCACAAGGAAGTCGGTGTTAGAGAATGCAACCATATAGTTATGAGGAACAAGAATCACTTTCTTGTTGGTTAAAAATTAAAATGGATTCATTTGTCTATGTTCAAAACATCTAAACAGAATTCGAACCAAACTAAACAAAAAATCATTTAAGACTGGTATTTTGACCGAAATTCGAAATCAAATTGTGTATTTTGCTAACTATTATTCAAAAGCCAAAAACCCGTAAAACTTAAAAAAAATAACCATACCAAAACAGTCCATATACATTATTAAGTTTTCTTACTTGATGGAAGCCCTTCTCCAAGGTAAGATCAATTCCCAAGTCAGCCAAGCAACGAAATGAGAGAAGATCGCTATATACCCCAAGGTATCTTCTAATACATTCTTCCATTTTGTTGAGAAGTGTTTCCACGGTTGGATAGCTCAATGCGTATCCACCACCGCCATATCCCATGTCGAATGCAAAAATCGCATTCGACCAAATGTTTTCCGAGTTCATACCGATGTAATAATATTTCCTGTGGTCATACCGGGAGAGAGCTTCGACTAGATTGTCCAAAAAGAAAAGAGTATCATCATCAGCTATGACAAACCATCTTGTGTCATTGGATGCCTTCATAAACGACTCGTGGAGCGATTGAAAAAGGCGGATTTGAGTCTTGAATTTGTTTATGGTGACGAATGAGTCTTTGTTAACAGAGAAAGGAGGAGATTGTTGAGGCCAAGGTAAGAGATCACGACCGGGTGGTCTTTCGAGAAAGACATGTCCTTTTGTGATGTTTGGTCTCCACCAAGGCTCTATGTAGCCTCTCCTATACCTCCAAGTCCTAGTGCTACCAACAATGACAAACATGAGGTGGCTGATATTTGTAGGAGGTTCAGTTTGCAAGGGCGATGATGCGGATATCGCTAAGGAGGAGGAGAAACTAAGGTCGAGAGGCGCAAAGAATTTATGAGTTATCATTTTAAGAGGATGGTTAAATGCAAATGTGTGTAACAAGAAAAGTAGAGCACCAGAAATGGCTAAGGACTTCCATAAGGTAGATAATGATAGGTTGTGAGAGATATGACTCAATTTGGCTATTTTGGTGTTGGTGTTGGTGTTGTTCTCAAATGCCATTGAGAGACTAAGAAACACAAATAGATTTGATAGACTGAGGATTGATTTAATTCCATACATATATAGAGATATAGAAATAGTTAGTTCATAAAGTAGAGGGGAATGTTGATCATGAGAGTTGATGTGCATAAATCATGTGATCTGGATGTGAAAGTATATACTGAAAGTTTCTCGTTTAAGAAAAATGATTAAATCATCAAAAAAGAATAAACGCCAAAAAGGTGGTGATGAAGCAATTTTCATGCTGCTTCTATGCATAATTGCATGTAACCTTCTCATTTACATTACCATACGGTTAGAAACTTTCTAAAGCAAGCTTGAACCATCTATCTCAGATATGAGTAACACACTTTCCTATATCTTTCACTTGGAAAAGTATTACATTTATAGATGAGATATTTCATTTTCCGAAATTACCAACACGAAAAAACTCGATATGATTTGTTTTATTTGACCTTTTTTTTTCTTTTTCATGTAACTCACATTGAAGCAAGAAACCAATCCTTAGCATAGGATTAATTAGGCAACTGTCTACGGTCCTACCTCAATTAACAATTTTAGGGGCCCCATTTTTAGATTATTATAATTTTTTTTTAATTATACACAGTTTCCCCAAAGGCTTTCTAGGCCCAAGAGACTAATCTGTGTCGTCGGCGATGCCCAAATTTTAATCCCCCGGTGGCCAAGAATCGAACCCGGGACCTTATTGGGAATTACCTCCCTCAAGTACCACTGGGATACGACCACTTGGTTAATTTAATTAGGGAAAATTTGTAGTTAATTTTTTATTTAGACTAATCTTATTCATCTAATACTTGTTAATGGGCTTTTAAATTATAATCCATATCTTTTAATCTCCTTTTTGGATTGTAATTAGTTTACTTTCCATTTTTCTTTTTATTAATATTTTTTATAATATCATTTTTAACTCATTTGTTTTTATATTTTTTGCATGACTAGAATTTTATCATTTTAAAGTTACATTTAATGTTATTCAAACTAACAAAAATGATAAGATACACACATATGCTATAAATAATACTTTTAGAAAAAATATTTATTTTTTTGATGCAATAAACCGCATAGTATAATACAATACTATATATATTTTATGTAATATATATTGTCAGTTAAAATTAAATAATATTATCAACTATCGTCTTAGGCCCCGTAAACGCTGGGCACGGCACTGTCCGTGTAAACTTCTAACCAGATTTTCTAATAGAACTAAAGAATGTCACAATTTTCAACTGCCCAAATGAGAATAAAGTATTCCAATTAACTATCATATCCGAGGAGGGAGCAAATTTACGCCATACCGCTGAAATTTCTATCAAGAGAAATTTTTGTGTATTAAAAATTCTATCACATGTATTACTAGTAGCTACAAACACAAATAAGATGCATCATAAACCCAAATTAACATCCCTAAGCCCTAGCTAGATGTTAGGGGTAAGAATTCGAAAAATTGAATATAAAAAGCAACAAACCTAGCTGGTACCATACCATACCATACCTCATATATAGAATGCAAGATATGGTTGGGAACAATTACTCGAGTATAATAATATTGGCCATTAGTTTATCAGATTACTTGAAATACAGAGTCACCTTAGTAGTTTAAACGTGTACACCAGCTTAAAACTTAATTACATAACCCAAAAATAAACTTAGAACGTAATTAGTAGATTGAATAACTAATATGTGCTCTCCAGTTTTCATTAGGCGATTATTTCGTCGCTGAAACAATCTCGAAGTCTTATGTTTGCAATATCTGCACCCTCATATTCCACCTCGCAACATTCCACTTTTCTTCCCTAAAAGCCAAACAATAAAACAATAGTAATTGACATTCAATAATGGGACTAAGTAACAAATAGTGTTTCCAGTGAAAAAATATTGTGACTAGTAAGATAATGAAAAAAATCTCAGTTATAGCAAAATCTTTATATTTTGTGACTAAAAATACATTTGTTTCTACATTCTTAAATTGATTTACAAATTCTATTGGCAAAAAGCAAAAGTGTATGTGATAAGTTGAACGAACCTCTTTGCGAGTTTTGGGAGAGAAGACTCGAATCGAAGCGATAGGATCCGCAGAAATATTACCGGAGAAGGAACAAGAAGTCATGTTTCTAGGAAACCTCCTTGTGTAAGAAGTAACAACTCTTTCATTCTCTTGTTTAATCGAATCAAAGAAGAACCAATGAGGAGCTTGACATGGATCCCGAGACACCCGTCTCGTATTAAACATGAAAAGCGGAGGGCGGCCTCGAACCCACGGACGGAATGTCTCGATGGGACGCATCAAATAGCTGCGTGGGAATATGTTCTCATAAATATGAGCAGAGTATCCCCACGAGACGGAGAAAGTCCAGTTAGTTGCTCTAACATGGCAAATGGACTGTTGTAAAATGCGTGATTGGTCCACATTGGCAGCTTTCATGAGATGAAGGACTGAGCCACGACGGTCCATACGTGGGAAAAGTGGTGCGACGGTCTCAAAGTGGTGGAGGCCGAGAAGAGGAGCTGTTGGATGGGATGAAAGTAGGCCTGATAAGTCACCGTGTAGATCCGTCTGTCGTATATATGTATCCAATACTTATTGTTTGATACATTTCAAGTCTCAATACATTCATAATGTTAGGATCTCTCCTAAGAAAGGTTAAAAATCTGTGGGAGTTACCAACTTATCCACTATTATCAATTGATTTTACATATCGTAAATAATTTAAGTAAATAACAAATATATATATTTAAGAAGAAAAAAAAAACAATACTATATATGAAGAGTTTACCTCATTACCCTGAGCTCTTTTACCTCTACCACTTAGTTATTTTTCGTAGATTAACCTATATTTTTCGTAATTGGTAGGTAAAATTGCAAATCCTAGCCACTTTATATAGAAAACCCTTCATTTAACTGCTACGGTAGCGAGGTCTTTTTTGTAACATATTGTTTTTTCTCGTACAATGTTATTATTTTATGGAAAGGTCTAAATCGGCCATACCTGATGAAATCCTTTCTCAGGAATGAAAGTAATCCCCAAATCAGCCAAACAAGCACTTTGTAACTGATCTCCTGCCCAAATGAAATAATACCTCTCAATACATTCATCTAACTTCGTCACCAAAGTCTCCACCAGAGGATAACTTAGAGCATATCCTCCTCCTCCGAATGCCATTTCAAATGATAAGTGAGAATTCGATGTTAAGGTCTCCGAATAAATTCCGATGTAATGTTTCTTCGTGTGGTCGTATTTTGACAACGTATCTACTATGTTGTCTACGAAAAGAAGAGTATCATCGTCACCCATCACATACCTGTTTATTTTTGACAAGATGTATAAGTTAGATCACAATTTTTGTAACAGTTATATGTAAACAATGTTCTAAAAATTATTATAAGGCTAATCGGATGTTGGAATTTTAAATACGGGTTAAAATACGTGCCGATTGACACGTGTTACACTCGTGTTAGTTATAAACTTGACGCACCAAACTTTATCAAAAAAGATCTTTCTTTTATATGTATATATGTATATATTAAATTGTATATATTTTCGCTTAAATTAATGGTCTACGTACCATCTGACACCCTCGTCTTGTTTGAGCCGGTAAGTCTCGAGAATGGACCTATAGATCCGAGTATGAACCCGATTTACGAGTTTTGGATAGATTTTGAGTTTCTTGAGATCTTCGTTGACTTTAAAGGGCGGGAAGGCTGGAGACCAAGGCCGGAACTCTTTTGATGGCTCCACGTCCAAGAAGAGATTGCCACGTGTTACATTTGGTCTCCACCATGTTTCTATGTAAGTTCTTCGATTCTTCCAAGCACGTGAGCTCCCAACCAGCACGAACATCAAGTGGCTCAAGTTTGTTGCTTTTGTCTCCTCAGGTTCCAAGAGCCTCTCTTGACATTTTATGGTGAATATATTACTGTCGAAAGATTTGGAATAATCATTGTAGATTTGGTTGTAGAAGAAGACTGCAACGACGCCGAAGATCACAAGATATTTGCATAAGATGTTTGTGTGGTAACTTTGAAACGACATTGTATATAAAAATATAGTATGGTTGAGGTTTAGATGGAGAATGTGATATATGAAGGAGGTTTTGAAGGTTTAGAGAAGAGGTAGTGGGTCAATGTTTAAGAAAGAAACAAAAGTATAATATGAAGAAAGTTGTTTTTATCAACCCGTTTCGTTGCGTATAGTCTTTACTTTAATTTACAAGTCGATGTGACGATGGGATAGGATAGTCGTATAAGTATAGTAGTATATCTTAAAATTAATTATAGATGTGACTAAATGGAGAGTTTCTAAGTTTTTTTGGTTAGGTCATGTGCATTAGAGACACTTTGGAATATAAAATTAATAAAATTTGAATAAAGAGAGTAGAGAGTGTCTAAAAGGAAGATAAAATGTCTAAAATTGGATATTTTGGAGAGTGTTCTTAAAAGGAAGAGAGAATGTTTAAATATAAAATTAATAAAAATTGAGTAAAAAAATGAAAGAGAAGATATAAAGTTGAGTAAACGGAAGAGAGTGTGTGTTTTAATAATTTTATATTATAAGGACATGTGCATTAGACCCCAAAGTGTCACTAATGCACATGCCCTTACTTGTCTTTTTCTTTCATTTAACATCATTTTTCTTTTTTACTTCTCCAACACTAAAACAATGATGCTTGACATTGAGATATAAAAATGAAATGTTTTATGTTAAAATCGTAACATGCTCCATAAATGCAGATTCCACTTAGCATGATCAAATAAATTAACTAATTTTGTATGAAAACCCAATGGGCTATTACAAATGGTCTTTTGTTTTTTTTTTAACTTGAAAAATAAATAAAATAATCAGAGATATTGTTGCCGGTTCGGAAAGATGGTCTGTCTCAACCGGTCGGTCAAATTTTGGTTTCTGATCTGAATCTCTTCTCCACCGTTGTCTTCCGGCTCTGGACGCGAGCTTCTCTTCTTCTACCCTTTGCCTGATATTGCAATCTTCGGGCCGTGTTTCTCTCTCTTTCAGGGCTATCGACTTTCTCTCTTTCACTCAGTTCCATGTAAGCTTTTTTGCCTCGCGCTCTTGTATCGTAGTTTAGGGATTTCGTATCATTACAATGCAATTCGAGTCCTTTATTTTATTTTATATAGTTTTCTTCTGATTGTATTCCTATGAATCTCCGGGAGATTTAGCTATTATCATTCTTCTTTCGAAACAATTTTAAGGTTTTGGTTTGATTGGAAACAAGGAGATTAAAAAAGATTTAAGACTTTTTTTGGCTTTTAAATCCTCTCCAATTTGCAAGTATTAGATTCCAGATTTCAGGGTTTCAATGGAAAATAATGATTAGCATCTTTACTCTATCAATACTCAAAATGTAGATTTAACTTAAAGCTACTTCCACCACTTGTTTCAAATCCTCTCAGTTCATCATTCTATATGTTTCTGCTGCTTGAATTTTGGGTCTTGAGAATATGAAGTTTTGGAGAGGCTTCTTAGTGAGCACTGGTTCCATTTCCTTCATTGGGTTTGTGTTTGCAGCTATTGTGTCCAAGTTGTTTCCGCTCTCTCACAATCCTGTAATCCAAGCTATTCAGAATGACTGGTACATACAAACACTCTTGTTTCAAAATCACAATGTTTTAATCAGGGCTAGTTATAATGTTTATGTATCATTCTTGTTATTGGCAAATATCGTATGGCGTAATCGCTAGTGGTAAGAATATGTAATCATGGTCTGGATTTTGTATCTCCAGGTACTACTGCTTCTTGGCTCCACTGACTCTTCCTGCACTACTCGTTGCTGTCTACTTTCATTGGCTTAGCATGAAGCTCTTCAAACATGCATAACAACATCTTACTCCAAGGTGGTTTTGCATGTATATAACAAAAAAAAAAAAAGAATTATTCTTCTTATGCAAGAAACATGTTTTCTTTGTTTTTTTAGTTGAATATTATACTATGTTTTTGTAGCCTGCAATAGAGATCAATATTGTTTGATTAATAGACAACATTCTTTCCCTTTCTTTTCTCCTGTTGTGTGATTTGTAGTAACTCCATTAGTAAATTGAGCTCATAGCGAGAGCTATTCCGTTTGTAAATTCCGATCATGGTCATACTAGGCAATCTAACCGTAAGAAAACGGCTTCGATGAAGGATCATTTTGTTTTCGTTAATGTTAAGAGGTCCCTCCTCAAAGCAAGGAGAATGTGTAAACACACAAACACAAACACTCGTTTCCTTTGGCAAATAAATTTGGGGGTGATTCGTTGGGCTGTAAAAAGTGATTACAACCTTAATTTGTCTTAAAATTTTTAAAACTTACCAATTATGCTTTAGACTCATTTTAAAAGCTACATCCCAAATTTATAAAAAGGGTTGTAAGTCCCCTAAAACCTACAGCCATGTATATGAAGCTTTAGGAAAGAAAAAAAAGGTCTGTACGTTATGATTCGTTTCTTTTTTTTTTCCTACGTTTTAATTGCTTTTTTTTTTTCTCTTTTCCGCCATTTCCTTATAATATTATATCATATAAAATGCATAACAAATCTTTTATAAGTTTTTTTGTCGTCATCTTTTATAAGTTTTTTGTATACATACTGATAATTTTTTGTTTTTGGTGAATACTGATAATATTACAAATATATATGTCTGTTGCATTAGTTTTTTATTTAAATAAAAATAGTATTATACTTGTATTAGTTATATAAAATAATATATTTTGGTTTAGTTAAATATTTTTCCATTTCGTTTGTTTTATAAAAATATTATAATTATGTACTTATAAATATTTTTCATGTAGAAATAATATTATATTTATACTGCTTATATAAATAAATTTGTATATACATTTTGAGAAATTCCCTAAAATACCATCAAAAAAGTTTTTGTTCCAAAAATACCATAAAAAAGTTTTTATTCCAAAAATACCATTAATTTTCAAAAGTTCCAAAAATACCACAAACTCAAAAATTGATTTTAAAGAGTTTCGAATTATTTTTTTTGGGTTTGGGTTAACTAATACATAATTAGGGTATAGTTTTTGGGGATAGGGTTTAGATTTGGGGTTTAGGGTTAAGTTTTGAATATTTAAAGTTAATTTGTAATTTGTGGTATTTTTGGAACTTTTGAAAAAATGGTATTTTTGGAACAAAAACTTTTTTTTGGTGGTATTTTTGGAACAAAAACTTTTTTTGGTGGTATTTTTGAGAATTGTTAAAAAAAAAAAAATTATACATTGTGATATAATATCACTTATTTTATTTTGCAAATTTTACACATTTTTTTCTTTCTATACCATACATCTAATTTCACCAATTGTAATTTAATATAAAATTTATAAGTAAAATCTTACATTTAGTTTATTTTGCAATTTATATATAACCAAAACTCATTCAACATCTAATACTTATCAATCGTACTTTAAGTTAGAAAAAAGTTACAGCAAAAATCCTACAGCTACAGCAAAAATGTCTACAGACCAAATCCTACAGCAAAAAAATTACAGCTACAAAAAAATTAAACCTACAGCCGAACCAATCACCCCTTCTGCCTTTTCTTTTCGCCTTTTCATTGATTTAAATAGAAGAGAATTACAAGAAGCAAATGGAGTCACAACTCTAGGCAAATATTGATAGATATGTGTTCTAGAACTCAAACAACGATTAGATAAATTGATCTACTCCCGTAGCAACAATTACTATGTCTAAACAACCTAAATCACACAACTCCCGCAGATAATCAAGTAGTTAAACATGCATGAAAAGTTCAAGTTTGATATGTTCAGAAAGTTTCATAGTTTTACTTTCGTAGGCTATGATTCTCTGCTTATCTAAATTATTCAAGGTAATTCAACAACACTTTCGGTGAGTTTATAAGCCTAAGATGTATTAGCTAGATGAGCAATCAAGCTATAAGTATTAAACACAAATTTAGATAAAGAACTCTATCGATAAACCCTAATCTAGCAACCTAACGATCAATCCATGAATCCTCCTTGAAAACCTTTAAACCCAACAAGTGAATTACTCAAACATGGTGCACGAAACAAAGCAAAGATATAGAGAATTCATGATAAATAAACATGATATAGAGAATTGCCTCGGAAATAAAGCAGGTGCAGAAACGACCCAGACACACCTGCTTTATTTCTGAGGCAATTTGACATATCTTCAGTAAATCGAGTGTATCTTCTTGCTCACAACTCCAAATGAGATAATTAAAAATCCCTTAGAAAGCTGACTCAAATACCTTGAAAGTAGCAAAGTTTCATTGATTTCCAAGTTGATTTGACCCTCCGTCCGTGGCTAAACTTTGGACTCTTCAATTCTGTCCAACTTGATAAAGTGTGATAACTTGACAAATATTTGGCTTGTACTAAGTCATTGGCTTGTAAAACTTGTTGTGGCCTATAATACACCTCTTTAAACTCTTTTTGCTCCTTTTTGATGATATCCCTATTAAGACTCTAAAACTACAAATACGAGAAAAACTACTTCTTTTGGTGTAAAAGCTTATTAAAATACTTAGAAAATGCATTGAAATAGATATTAAAATAGGTAAAATATAGGGTATATCATGCGCACCTTTGAAACCTCCTTCATGTTGGACGAAGTTTCACTGCTGCTTCTTCCCAGCCTAAACTGTTGTTGCTTGGGAAATGAAATTTTTGGACTTTCTGTACTTCTCTGTCAATGTCTTCACTTCCTCTTCGCTTTTGGCGAAGCCTGTGGCCTGATGTAGAGCGTCTTGGATAGTCGTTGGCTCGTTGACAATTATTTCTTTTCGAATATCGGATTCATACCACAAAGCTTTTTTCAATGCTTTAAGTGCGGACTTATTATCTGTACCTCCTACCTAGGTGAGCACACGCTTGAATCGTTCGATGAGATCAAGGAGAAGTGTTGGATGTGATCAAGTCTTCTCTTGGTTTATTATTTAAGAAGAGTCGTATATTATGTAGTGTAGTTAGGTAACTGATTTTTGTTATTCGTATCACACGCCGAAGAGATGCGAATATAATTGTTAATTAGAAAACAGTTACGTGTGTGTCTCCACATTGGGTTGTCTTTTAGAGACGTGTCCCTTAGTCAAAGTGTGTCATGTAAAACTATAAATACAGTTTATATATCTAATAAAAGTGTATGGTTTTTCGTTTACAAGAGAATACGTTGAGTATCTAACAAGAAACAGAGAGATAGACAAAAACAGAGTAAAATCGGTGTTGTCCGATCCTTAACGACTTTGAGCGTTCAAAGTTCTACATGGTAGCAGAGCTATGGAGACAACAATGCAACAAGTTATTCCGATCTTCAATGGTGAATCATACGGTTTCTAGAAAATCAAAATGGTTACCATCTTGAAGACAGGAAAGTTGTGGGAGATTGTCGAAAACGGAATCACGGTGAGTTAATCTTCTGAAAACACTACACCGGCATCGATCAAAGAGAGAGAAGATCAATTGATGAAAGACATGTTGGCTCTCCAAATACTTCAAAGTGCAGTTTCAGAATCTATATTTCCGAGAATCGCTTCCGCATCGACCGCAAGCGAGGCTTGGAACGCTTTGGAAATGGAGTTCCAAGGAAGTGCACAAGTGAAGATGATTAATCTTCAGACCTTGAGATGGGAATATGAGAATCTGAAGATGGGAGAAAGTGAAACCATAAATGATTTCACAACTAAGTTGATTAATCTGAGTAATCAACTAAAAGTTCATGGAGAAGAGAAGTCCGATTACCAAATGGTTCAAAAGATTCTAATCTCCGTACCACAACAATTCGACAGTATCGTTGGGGTACTTGAACAAACAAAAGACCTATTAACTCTTTATGTCACAGAATTGATAGGAACATTGAAAGCGCATGAGAGGCATTTAAATCTCCGAGAAGATCGTATCAATGAGGGTGCATTTTTTGGAGACAAGCTTGACTCAAGAGGAGGAAACAAGCAAAACAAAAATCGCCATGGGAAGACCAACATGTGGTGTGGTAAGAGTATCAAAATACCAATCAAAGTGGGGAATGGTCAACGAGTAATTACGGCAGGGAAAGAGAATATCCAAGTGATGACAAGCCATGGAGAGAAGATCATCAAAGAGGTGTTTCTAGTACCGGACTTAGCAAGGAATCTGTTAAGTGTTTCGCAAATGGTTACAAATGGGTATGGAGTTTTGTTTAAAGCCAATCGATGTTTCATAGATGATCCTCAAGGAAGAAGGATAATGAATATCAAGATGAAGTACAAGAGTTTTCCATTTAGATGGAATAAATCGGAGGCAAATGCATTACTTGCACATGAAGAAAATTGTCAACGAGAAGTTCATATTGACGAAGCCCTTAACCACAACAAGATTCGAGGAACAATGGGAAATGGAGAAGATGGTTTCCTTCACAAAAGGAATACTCATTCTTTTTATTAAAACTGAAACAAACTGCAGCAATTAATTACGACAAACCAGAATAAAATCAATTACCGAACATACTACTGGTTTGGTGTTTCGGTTTGGTTCGATCACCTTTGGTACGGGTTTGTGCTCCATCATTACTCTCGGTTTACTCCGGTTATGATCTCATCAGTTAACTAAACCGAATTGTTCTGGACCGAAACCATACGTTTTTCAGTCCCAAGCGAAAATCGGACTAGCAGTTCAAATAAGCGCATCACTTTGAGGATATGACAACTTCATTGCATTATTTTCATTTCGAGAACAGACGAACAAAAAAGCCATAAAAGTTTTTTCGTAATAATCATTAGAATGAAATGGTAAATAGTAGTATTAAAGTAAAAAAATTGGTTCATAGCCATGTGCATAAAGGGACTTTTGAAGGACTCTTTTGTCTCATATTTTGTGGCTTCCTTTTTTTAGTTGGTAAATGGTTTGATTAATCCATGCATCCGTGTATATGTTCTTCCTGGATCCATGTCAGTGCGTATGGTCTAACTTATATTATATACATATGTATATATATTTTTTTTAGATGGCTACTTGCACTAGCGGTTCAAATCAAACTAATTTTTCTATGTTAAGGATACATAAACACTATTTCGATCCTCAAAACATAAATAACGACGTTTAAAAGTTTCTCCGACAAATTGTGTTATTGGCATAAAAATTCATACACTTTCACTAACCTATTCAAATTTCAAAAAGGTCCCCGCGGGAATAAAACATGTATACTCCAAAAGACAAACCACATGGCCACCCACAGTTTTTTTCTTGTTCCGATAATCACGTCAGTCCATTTATTTCACATCACAATACATACATCATTTTATTAATAATTCAGTATATATATATAAAAAAAAAAAGATATAGGCACACGCGCGCGCGTGAAATAGACCGCCCTGTGAAAAAGGCTGTCGCAAAAGTTGGCCAAAACCCACACGCGCTCTCTCTATTTCTCTGACACTGATTTAACAGTACTCATAAATCTAAATAAATATTTTTTGTTTTCCTTAAAAACAATATATATTTCCATTAGTTGAAAAAGGCAACATAATTTTCCTTCTAAATACTGTTACAAACAAGGAATACAAAACACCTCAAAATCTTTTGCAAATCTTATATAGTTAGTATGTAAAAATTTAAATCAATTTTTTTTTAATTGCCTGGTAAATGTTTGGCTTTCCATATAAAACAAAATAAGAATAGACTATTGACTGTATGCTGAGGATGTTATTAGTAAATTATTTTCGACAATGAAATTCTAAAATAAAATAATATCTATCTAACCGAATTGAATCTCTATAGTCCATTACTTGTCAAATTTAAATATTTACCAAGATCTTTCTAAAAAGAATAATATCCATTTATATTTTATACTAAACACAGCCTGTATATATAAGCGAGAATGTCTATAACCACTTTAATTAAGAGAGAGGCTAACCAACAAGATTTAAAACGTGAACTAGTTCTCCTCTTCTCCACCGCTTACCACCTCCGTATGACCTCATCTATTCTCTTACCACCTCCACTCCTCCTTGTTTAAACAAGATCTTCCTCTCCCTTCCATAAACCAAGAAGTCTCTTCTCTCTTCAAATCTCACCATTTTTCCCGCAACCAAACCCAAAGTTTCTGATCGGACTCTCACCTCTTCCCTCCTCCGGCGTTTATGCCGTGAGGTGGGACTATTCTAGGCCGGTTCTCTCTCTCCTCCAAAGATGAAATCCTCATCTTTGCTCCAAAGTTTTTGTAACCGACGTCGGAGATCTGGCCAGCGACGGTGGAGCTATCACTGAAAGTTTTACCCAACGGTGACTCAAAACTTCACTGCTCTTTTGGGTGTGAAGAGTAAAAATAATCTCTCCCCATTGTTTGGGTGTTTGGTAGATCTGCTTTCGAGTTCAAAATCCATCATCAAGATCTCGATTTGGCGGCGAGGTTTTCATCGGTTTTCTTCGAGTTTCTCCGGCGGCCAAGATCTGGGTATTAAGTACAGATCCGATCTGGGATCTTACATTCGTCGTCTCCAACTTCTAGCCAAGTGCTAAGATTTTAGTTTCGATTTACAACTCACGTTTGTCTTAACCGGAGACGTCTCACCGGAGCCCCTCAAGAGCACTCTTTCCAAAAACGGCGCTTTAGCTCCAACAAAAAAAGAGACTTAGTGCACCAATCATCTCTAGCCTAGTGCTACGTTCTCAAATTTTTGTCTAAAATCTTCGTTTCCATCTCCGATCTTGAAATACTCACCATAAGGAGGGCTCCAGAGCTCTGTCCCGGCAAGGACCCATCGCGACCAGATCTGTCATCTCCTTAGATCAATTCAACACCACCTTCTTGTCCCCAATGGTTGTTGAAGACCTTCTTCGGTGAAGCTCCCTCGGCAACCTAGATAGCCGGAGTAGGAATGAGTGTAATCCCGATCCATGAACCATTATCAAAAGACCTCGTGAAGAATTATGCTCTGTAATGTAATCACCAAATCACAAATAAAATTGTACGGTGACCATTTGCGTGAGCATAATCAACAAGATCTACCACCAAGAAGTATTATCTATGAATAAAATTTTCATATGAACAGTGTACAAAAATCAAATCTAGCATCTTGCTAAGCAGCTGCATTCACGTTATCAATTTGCTAAAATGGATGTAATAGCTTGGAATTGTCAAGGAGCGGGAGCTGATCTGACAAAAGACCATTTAGAAGAATTACACCGATGCTTTTGTCCTAGCTTTCTATTTTTATCAGAGACAAAGAACAAGAGGTCATTTCTGCAAGATTTGCAAGTATCTATGGGTTATGATCATGTTTTTACAGTTGAGCCGAGAGGTAAAAGCGGCGGTCTAGCTCTCTTTTATATGGATGAACCTACGGTTGTTATCGCTTATTCAGATAATCGCTTGATAGACGTTGAATCTACTTTTGAAGGACATAAAATTTTCATGACTTTTGTGTATGATGATCCGTTTGTTGAATACCGAGAATGTGTGTGGGAACGCCTTACGAGAATGAGTTTAACTCGGCAAAATGCTTGGCTTATGATCGGTGATTTTAAGGAAATTATCGGAAATCATGAAAAGCGAGGTGGACGAAGTCGACCAAAACCCTCATTTATTCCATTTCGAACCATGTTGGATAATTGTGGAATGATTGATTTCCCACATACAGGGAATCCACTTTCATGGGTAGGACGTCGCAAAATGGGTAATGTAAGAACAAAAGTAAAATGTCGTCTCGATCGAGCTGTAGGCAATGAAGAATGGCATACCCTCTTTTCCCACACTATGGTGGAGTATCAAAAACTATGGGGTTCCGACCATAGACCAGTGCTAGCGAGAGTCCGATCCACGATTCAACACAAACGAAAGAATTTTCGTTTCGATAAAAGATGGATCGGGAAACCCGGATTTAAAGAAACTGTGACTACAGGATGGGGCATCTCAAGTGGAATCCCACATAAGGATTTTCATCAGAGATTATCCTCATGCCGATCACACATCTCGAGATGGAGGAAATCGACGGTCACGAACTCAGCCAAACTAATTGAAGAGCTTAAAGATCAATTAGACCGAGCTAATGCTGATGATGATTCCACCCTCGAGGATGTGGAGGAAATTCGAAGGAAACTTCTCCACGCCTTCCGGGAAGAAAAATTATATTGGCACTCGAAGAGTAGAGTCACTTGGCGGTGTTATGGAGATAGAAATACAAGTTTCTTCCATGCCACCACAAAACAGAGGAGAGCCCAAAACCGTATTATCTGCTTAAAGGATAAAAACGGTCATTGGGTCGAGAGTGAAAAGGGGGTAGCAAAAGTTGCAACTAATTATTTTGAGACACTATTTACCACTTCGGAACCTCAAAACTTGGATGATTCACTCCGGTACGTTACCGAGAAGGTTTCAGAAGATGATAATGTAAAACTTACCGCTGAGCCGACGGAAGCCGAAATAAAGGCAGCTTTGTTCAACATACATCCAGACAAGACCCCTGGACCCGATGGGATGACAAGTCGATTCTATCAGAGATTCTGGCACGTGGTGGGCCAAGACGTAATAAGACTAGTGAAAGACTTCTTCAACTCTGGATCTTTTGACCCACGACTGAATCAAACCAACATCTGTCTTATTCCAAAAATAAACAGACCACGGGCAATGCAAGAATTCAGACCAATCAGTTTGTGTAACGTTAGCTACAAGATCATATCAAAAATCCTATGCAACCGGCTAAAAAAGACCCTCCCGAACCTAATTTCGGAGACACAATCGGCCTTTATGGCTAGACATCAAATAACAGATAATATTTTACCCGCTCAAGAGAATTTTCACGCCCTAAGGACCAACAACAGTTGCAGATACAATTTCATGGCTATGAAAACCGATATGAGTAAAGCCTACGATAGGGTTGAATGGAGGTTCCTAGAAGCCGTCATGCTAAAACTCGGTTTTTCGGAAAAATGGGTCAAATGGCTTATGTTCTGTATATCATCAGTATCGTATCAAGTCTTGATAAATGGTGTGCCTAAAGGAAGAATCAAACTGTCCCGGGGAATTAGACAAGGAGATCCTCTATCTCCGTTCCTATTCATACTATGCACAGAAGCTCTCATCTCCCTGCTTAAAGGGGCAGAGGAAGAAACCCGCATTACAGGATTAAGAATTGCTCAAGCAAGCCCGAGAGTTTCCCACCTCCTTTTTGCTGATGATAGTCTCTCTTTTTGCGAAGCTGAAGTCCTGCAATGTACAGAGATTTTAAAAATCATCAAAACCTATGGCGATGCATCTGGTCAACAACTAAATCCTAACAAATCCTCTCTATTTTTTGGGAATAGAGTTGATCATCAAATCAAAAGCGAAATCAAGAGGGTCATCGGCATAACAAGCGAGGGAGGTATGGACATGTATCTAGGGCTACCAGAACAAATATGTGGCTCTAAGGAAAAAGTATTCGCGTATGTTCAAGATCGGCTAAACAACCGGATTAACACTTGGTCTGCAAAATTCCTTTCCAAAGGAGGGAAAGAGGTTCTAGTAAAATCAGTGGCACAAGCTCTTCCGACATATGTTATGTCGTGCTTTAAACTCCCTCAGGGCATCACAGATAAACTCAGGAGCGCTATATCTAACTTTTGGTGGAGTTCTCGTCAAAATAGTAGAGGACTACATTGGATCGCTTGGGATAAGATTTGTACCTCTCGAGACTCGGGCGGCCTAGCGTTCAGAGATTTACATGAGTTCAATTTAGCCCTCCTTGCAAAACAGTTGTGGAGGCTGATCCACTATCCAACATCTCTCCTCGCTAGAGTATTATGTGGACGATACTATCCCCAATCATCCCCGATGGTAGACCGTAAGGCTAGATCTCCCTCATATGGTTGGACTAGCATTATGGCGGAAAAACGCCTACTCGAACTAGGGCTTCAGAAGACTATTCGCTCTGGTTATAATACCAAAACCTGGAGTGAATCATGGATTCCAGACACACCGGCTCGGTTACCAAGGCGCCTTGATAGACACACCTGGCGAGACCCTCATCTACTTGTTAAAGATCTTATGCTACATAGCCCACCGGAATGGAACCACACAAGAATTCGGGAATTATTCCATCCCGAGGATGTCGCCCTTATTCTAGTGTTGAAACCTAGTAGAACTGTCAAACTAGATGGCTATGCGTGAAGTTATACAAAATCAGGAATGTATACGGTTAAATCTGGATACGAGTTACTCCATAACACAAACCAAAGAAAAGTACAACCCCAACAAATATCTGAGCCGAGCATCACATGTCTACTTAGCCAAGTGTGGAAAATCAAGACCCCCGGAAAGCTTCGACACTTTATGTGGCAAGCTTTAATGGGGTGTATAGCCACTTGTCAACGACTTACTTACCGGCATCTTGGAAATGATAAGAGTTGTCCGAGATGTGGTGCATCAGAGGAAACTATCAATCATATAATTTTTGAATGCCCTCCGGCCCTCCAAGTGTGGGCCTTATCGGACTATCTGTCCCTTCCGGGTTATTTCCCGAGTACATCCCTTTACCAAAATATGAATTTTCTATTTTGGAGGGCAAAAAAAAGGGGTCTCCCCAAACCACAAAGGGATACATTCCCGTGGATCATTTGGTTCATTTGGAAGGCTAGGAACGACAAGCTTTTCAATGGGATTAATGTATCACCTGCGATTACGCTTCAAGTAGCCCAACTAGAAGAGGAAAGCTGGCGATGCGCGAATTTGGCTAGAGAAGAAGACGAAGAGGAAGATGGCAATACTTTCGAGATTGAAGATATCACCCGATCCGAGCATCCACATATCCCGATCTGCCAAGTGGATACATCTTGGGCAGATCCAGGGCCCACTAGCGGTCTTGGATGGTGCCTCACGGACACATCAGGGCAAACACACACCGGCAAGCAAGGATGCCGAAGAAGCCTCTCAGCCTTACATGCATAGTTCGAGGGACTTCTCTGGGCGATGGATTGTCTTATTCAACAACGCGTTCCTAGAGCCCGATTTGAGACGGATTGCTCAAACTTACTGACGATGACTGACGATCCGATAGATTGGCCAGCTTTCTAGTCTGAGCTAGATCACTTCGTCGAACTTAGAGAAAAGTTCACTTCCTTTCAATTAGCTTATATCCCTCGTTCTTGTAATGTCCGTGCCGCTACTATTGCAAAAGCGGCAAGAGCATGTAATCTTATCTTTTCCCATGTAGATCTCGACGAGTTGGTAGATAGCATCCGATTTCGGGATGTTTCTACCGACCAAATGTGATTTAATATATGGAGTTTGATGACAAAAAAAAAAAATATATAAGCGAGAATATCAAAATTTCCCGTAATAATCGAAAACTGTTGCTGTAAAATTATTTATACTTTTGGAATTACAGTTTTCTAGAAAGTTGAATATTAATTAAAAGCTGAACATTTTCCCAATTGGTCGTACCAGTAAGGAGAAAGCACCAACTGGAACGATAGAGATAGGAGTGAGTAAACGAGTGAGATTCAAAAAATATAAAAACAAATTCCAAAATCTAAACAGAAGCGAACAAAGAGGAGTGATGGATCTTCCCTCTCTTCTTATCTACTCCTTTAAATTTCTATAAAAATCCTTAATTTTGTACTCTGTTTCGAAAACCCTAAAAACCATGGATTCAGGCGACCCTACAACTTTGCTTTTGACGAAAATCAGAAGCTTGGAGCCAGATTATGCTCCGAAGATCATTGGGTATTTACTTCTACATGATTTCGAAGAGAGTGATTTGATGCGTCTTGCACTTGGTCCTGAATCAATCTTAAAATCTCTGATTTTGAAAGTGAAAAGTCAGTTGGGCATTTTCTCGAACACCTTGTCTTCACCTTCTACTCCGACGTCTCCTTCTCCGTTCAACCCTATTTCTCGACCACCCATTAACGGACGAGGCTCTCACTCTAATGGGTCTATGGATTTCCGTAGAAATTCACCATCTTCTCTTTCTTCTACCTCTCCATGGTCACTCAATAGTGCGAACAACGCTCACATTTCCCCTAAACCGATCTCGAAGCCCTTAAGCTCTCACCAAAGCAATGGAGTTTCTGCTACAGATGCTGGTGTCGAAGCTAATGGTACTGATGATTTACTGGATGATCAACAACTTAACGATTACCTCTCATTTCTTGACGATTCTTGTTCGAAAACCGAGGATGTTGTAGATCCTACGGTTCCTTTGGACTACCTAGACAACAATGGCGAAACCCATTTGCACAGGAGGAGTTTTTCGGCAGATGCGTCGTCTTTTGGGTTGGGAGATGATGGGTTTGGTGGTGGATGCAAACCATGTGTGTATTTTAGCCGAGGTTTGTGCAAGAATGGAGAAAGCTGCAAGTTTATCCATGGAGGATGTCTGGATATCGTTGATGATTCGCCAAGGCAAATGGAAAACTTTGTTAGGCAGCACGAGAAGATGATGAGGATGAAAATGGCTTATCAGCAACAGAGGATGGCTACTCAAATCCTGAGTAGAGCTCCCCTGTCTCCATACGAGAAGAGAATGGATTTTCTTTTGCATCAGCATGCTCATAGGTAATTTAGAACTAGTCCAGTTAGTTTGTTTCATTAGTTGGTCCTGATATTGCTTGAAGGAATCTAACTACGCATATTATAACTGGTTTGTTGCATGGTGCTTTCTCTTGGATGCTATCGCTTTCGCTCTTGTTTGTTTTATCAACAATTTTCCAGCTTTAGTTGATTGGATGCAACTTTGTTTCTTGGACGAGTTTGAAGCCTTGGTTGTTATCTTGTTAGTTATTAAGTTATAAAGTTTTGTGCTTTATCTTTGAAGCAGAGATGGTGGCTTACCTTTTGGTGATGAAAGATACTGGAGCAGCAGCCCAGGACGGCTAGAGAGGATGGAACTAATGGCAATGCATTTTGGTGATCAGTCAGTCTCGGCATCTAGACAGATATACTTGACGTTCCCAGCTGAGAGCACGTTTAAGGATGAGGATGTTGCAACTTATTTCAGGTATTTCTGGACAACTATCTCTGACAAATAAGTGGTGGATGAAGATGATGTTTCTTGTAGATTCATTTGGAATTATCAGCGACTAAGTAGTATTGATTAATTAGGTGTTCTTTGGTTAATCGATGTGGCTTTTCGATAGAATAACACTAATGAATTGTCTCGTCGATGAAGTCTTTTTGGAACAGTGCAAGATGTGCGGATCCCTTACCAACAAAAGCGTATGTTTGGCTTTGTTTCATTTGCCCATCCTGAGAATGTGAAGGCTGTACTAGCTACACGTGTTCTTGTCAAACCCTACAAAGAAAAAGGAAAAGTTTTAGACAAGTATGGTGCCTTTTTCTTTCTTCTCTTGATTTTTCCTTTGATCTTTCTTCTTGGAGATACAATGTGTCATTGGAAATTGGATGATACAGGAAGCAGCAGTATCTGCTACATCAGCAGATTGAGCAGGGGAATTTCTCCCCATGTACCAGTCCATCTGGGATTGATCCTAGAGAACAAAGTGACTTTCACCTTGGTTAGTATCCTTGTTTATTTAGTTTGAAAGACAAGTAATTTAGGTTTTAAGGTATTCGTTCTGCCTTTTTTTGTTAGTTAACTTGTTTCCTTTTATGTGGTAGATTCAAAGATGTTCTATGAGAGGCGGGAGATGATGAGAAAGAAATTGGAGCAAGCTAATCTGGAGAGGGCTATTGAACTAGAAAGAAGACGCTTCATTAATTTGCAGCTTCCTGACTTCAAGAATAGTGCAGTGACGAATCATCACCGTAGCTTCTCTATGGGGTCTCCTGGTTATTTTTCATCTGCCAGCAACTTAAGCCCTGACTTTCCATCTGGACTCACTAGTGCAGATGCTTTAGAAGGTCGGTGAAGTGAACAATGTTGTTTTGAATGTAAATAGGTTAATATCTTTGTTGATCAACTGTTGTTCCAGTCTCATTAATGTTGTTTCTTCGTATGTGGCTGTGGCAGTTGTTGATGATATCTCGGAGCTGCTTCCTTACCCTAGGAATATTAACAATAGCTACTCCAATGGTGCAAAAGAAGGGACTAACGAGAGGGAAGTGCTTGAACCTGACACTGGAAGCACTATAGAGCTTGTTCTTCCTACTAACCTCTTCCCTTCTGCAATATCTACTGATGATCACAAAACCAATGATTCTACTGAAACTAATGCAAAAGCTGGAGTCTCCTCTACTAATGGAAATGACCATGAACCACCAACAACTACCGATAATCTGGTGCAGTAGGCTATTTCACCTCATAAATGCCGAGGGTTAGTGTACTCCCTATTCTCTTCCCCAATGTTTCATGTTTTATATGGATAACAAAAATCCATAAATTTTGTATGCAGGTTTTTTTCCTTATGGATAAAGTGAGGCTACCGAAGTGTATGTAATAAAGGTAAACTTTCTTATTGATATTAGAGCAGCCGGGAATGCGTCTATTGTGTATAGGGATGTTAATGATGGGTAAAAACCAATAGGGTACCCTAAACCCGGGTACAAATTTAAAACCCAAAACTTGCCTTGTATGTTGTAAAAACTCGCGGGTTTAAAACGGGTTGAGTATATTTTTTTAATTACCCTATCGGGTTTACTGTATCGGGTTCCGGGTACCCGATGGTTTTTTTTTTTTAAGATAAAACTTATTGCAAAACGACGACGTTTCACATTTCCTCTTTTCCAAAACCTAAATTTTCAATTTGGTCAGAACAAATCGGCTTTTTTCTTCTTCTTTCTGTGAGAGTTTTGTTTAGATTATAATCTCCTTCGTCAAGGTCAGGAGGACTATAATCTCTTCTTTCTGTTTAGATTCTCAAATTCAATCTCTTCTTTCTGGGACGTCTCTCGTGTGTGTTATTGAATTGAAGGATCGGGTTTCTCCAAAAGGTGAATCTTTTCTTCTATTTTGTTTAGCTTTTGGGTCGTAATTTCATGGATCTTACTTTCAGATTATGGGTATTGCTCAAACCAAAATCATTAGTTTTTGTTTTCCCGATGGTCAAAAATTGAATTAGTTTTGTTTAAGTAGTGTTTGGTTTTGAATAAAACAAAATGTGCTAGATTGATTACGACCATAGTTGGAGATTGTTATGGTCCAGAATATTTCATCTAATATGCTTGGTAATTCATATAAGAAGAAGAGAGATTGTTATGTTGGCTTAAGCAAGCCAAAGATAACGTCACTCTTGTTTGTGTTGTTAGTAAAATAATTGTTATATTGATGCTTGAATGATCATGGTTACTTTTATAGTGGAAGAATTAGCTGGGTTTCTGAAATTTTTCAATATTGCACTAATATTAGCTGGGTTTGGAAGAACTAGCTGGTTTTTTCAATATGATCATGGTTACTGTTTATTTAATTTCATGTTTGTTTATAAATTATAATATAGGATTTGTATGAGCTTGAGAAGAGCATCCCGCCTGGTCTAGATAATACAAAGACGAATTTGGATCTTTATTTAGACGAGTCTAGGAAAGAGTCGAAGTCTTTTACCGACATAGATGTTTTAACCTATTGGAAAGGCGAAGGACAACGCTATGGCGACTTAGCTAATCTTGCATGTGATTTGCTCAGCATTCCTATTACTACAGTAGCATCGGAATCAGCCTTTAGCATTGGAGGTCGAGTGATAAGTCCTTACATAAACCGTCTCTTACCAAAAAATGTCCAAGCTCTACTTTGCACACAAAACTGGTTAAGAGGTTTCGCTGAATTTGAAGGTATATTCTCACTTTTGATCATGTATTTTCTTCTGTTTGATAATTAAGTTTGTAAATCCTTAACTCTGTGTCTCTTTTGTTTCTTCTCTTCTAGGTGATATTGAAGATTTTTTTGATGATGAAATTAGTGATGCTACAACGACATCAAGTAGTTGATGATGTGTTTTTTCCTTTGAGTAGTTTGGTTTTTGCTTCTCTTGCTTCTTATCATAATCTGTTATGGTACCTTCATAGTTATATTGAAAGAGGTAAAAATGATTGCATTTGTTATCATATACGTATGGAAGAGGGTAAAAATGATGGCATTTCTTTTTTGCTTACTTAAATAACAAATGGAATCCATGCGTACATCTCTTTTTTCTATTTGTTATGTTATACATATTTATGCAAAAAAATTTCTTCTTTATACAATTTTATGCAAATTAACAAAACTGAATTAAAATCATTACTGCAATTGTAGATAAATGATTAATTATAAGCAAAAAACATTAATTTATGTAAGCAAAAACATTAATTATAAGAAAAAAAAACATTAATTTGAACATTAAGTATCTATGTAAGCAAAAAAAAAAAATTAAACAAAAATAGAAAATAGAATTCGGGTACCCGACGGGTAACCCTTAATATATAGGGTATTAATCGGGTAACCCTATTGATACATGGTTTTTTCGGATTTTTTCAGTTTAGGGTATTGTTTGGGCGGGTTTACTTCGGGTTCGGGTCGGGTAGGGTAAAATTACCCATGACAACATCCCTAATTGTGTAATGTTGATGCTCATATCTTTTTATTGGTTTTGGATTTGTGCAGACAGTAAAAAAGCATACACAAGGAAGTAGGATGATGTATATGTATATTTAAGTTATATATATATATGAAGAACAGAAAGAACGTAGGAGATGATAAATATCGTATGAAGATCGCATGTTTCTTCAGGTGATACTATACTACTAACAAACGAATGCGTAAGACAATACTTGAAAAAGACTAATCTATTTAAGATTTTCTTTTGTGCTTCTAGTATAGAGTGTTGTGTAACTTTATAACTGAGCTAGTTCTTATACTATTTATGATTCCTCCTTTTGTGCATCTAAATTTTTGAAGTCTTAGTTCTAGAGAATCTCTTTGACATGCATCAAAGTAAAGATTTCAAAACAAACTAAAAAAATAAAGATTTTGGACATAAGAACATTAGAAGGATGTTGATGGTTATCCACTTTCCATTTCACATCTTTGGTAGATGGATAACCAAAAATATCTAATGGAAAAAACAGATGTCTCGTGTTCAGTCAACTTCAACCTTAATTAGTCATTCATATACCAATGATGTGTAAAGTAAGTTATTAAGTTAAGACTTAAGATGCATTGAAAAACGTCCTTTTTTTCTTTTGGTTGAATAACAATGTGTGAATTCTTATGAAAAAAGGTCCTTACTCGAACCACCGAAATAAAACCAATGGTATGGTTTTTGTCTCTCGAATGGTATGGTTTAGTTTAGGTCTTGAAGGAACTCCTTCGAAGCTGAGTAAAAAAAATGAAAATAAAGGACGGCGACATCAAAGCAATCATAAAAAAAAAATTTAGTTTCTTGTGTATGTTCGGTAACAACCATAGATGATGATGCCCAATTTCTCTAATAATCACCCATTAATTTGAATTTTTCCTGATTTTTTTTTTCTTCACCAAAAATTTCTTCCGATCGATCTATCTTCTGAAAGATTCAACATTTTCTAATACCCATCTTGATTTCATCGTAAATCTCCGCTTTTCCAATTTCCGATTAGACGACTTTCATTCATGTCACCGGCAATTTTGGTAAAGACTTGACCTTTCTATTCGCAGAACGATCCTTCCAAGTTTTGTTTGTCTTTGTGTTAATTCGAATCAAAAGAGATTTCTATTAAAAAAAAGCAATGAGCAACTTCGGCGACTTGAATCCTGCGTTTTCCGGTGCGGGTCGAATCAACAAACCCGACCCGAGTTTCAATTCAGCTCCGTTTTCACGATCATCTTCTGGTCTTTCTAAGCCGAGACTCTCTAAGTTGAGAAAACAAGTGAAGTCTCAGAACTTGAAACCATCGTCGGTGACTTCAGATTCCTTACCGGGTCAGGGTTTCTTCAACCCATTTCATTACCCTGGTCCAATTTCCGGTGATCCACTTCCCGGTGATGTTAGATTTGGCCGGAACAGTAATGACGGTTTTGTATTCGGATCAATTGGTGTAGGGTCTAGTGAAGAATTTGGGAATAGTGTTATGGAGGAAATAGGGAAATTGAAGATTGATGGTAGTGGAAAGGTTAATTCTAATTCCGGCTTCAGTTTCGGCGAAAATGCGAGGAGAAATGTAGAAGAAGAACTTCCGACTCTGTTGAGTAATAAACTGAGTATTGATGGCAAAAAAGATAGCTTTGGTATGGAGAAGTTGAATATCTCAGAGAGGGTGTTTGATAATGTTGTTGATCAGAAGCAAAAGAATAGTGTGAAATCCATGGATTATGTTGGGGAGAAGATACTATCTGATGAGTTGTGTAGAAAATTAAGCGTTGGATGTATAGCTACTGATTCCTCTGAGAACCTTTCTCAGGGAAATGTCAGTGAGAAGAAAGTTGCTGACTTTAATACTTCACATTCGATGAATTACAGTTCTGTAGGTAGAGAGCCAAGTGAACATCTGAATCCTAGAAATGTTCATGGTGCGACGACATCTACAGTAAATATGGCTGAGTTTAGTTTTTCGAGTAATCAAGACAGTGCGGGGAAAAATTTTATGGAGTTTAAGACCCCTAATTCGAAAGTTAATCCGTTTTCTAGCTTGGATCAAAAATTGGGGTTCAATGCGAAGAAGGACAATGTTGGTGCCACGAGAGCGAGAAGAAAAGGGGGTAAGCAGCCTGTGAAAGTGCAGCTAAATATTGGACAAGAGTTTGCTTTTGTAGAAAGTGCTTTGCCACAAGGAAGCAACGAGGCTTCTGAGTCTTATTCACCGATGGATATATCTCCATATGAGGAGGCAGAAGATCGTAGAGACTTTTCTGGTGTATCAGATCAGTTTCTGAATTCTGACAAAAACTATCTTTCATCTGGTTTACCGCCTGCTTGTCCAAACGATGAATTTGATGAAGAGCTAGCTGCTGCAACTGAACGGATAGAAATAAACGAGAGGGATGAAGTTAATAACTATCAAGCTAAGGAAGTTAATACTAGAAAATGTGCTGATCATGAAGATGTTGCTGAAGATTCTGTATCTGGGGCTGAAACTGAAAGTTTTAAATCAGCAGCGGAAGAGATGGAAACTAGTTGTGAAACGTTCGTCACAGCATCAGAAAGTGAGGTTACTTCAAGCTTAAGGTCTGATAGGCAAGAACATGACGACCATTCCCTTTTTAATTCAAGTGCTGCTAGTCCCAACTTTGCCTTTTCTGCTTCATCGTTTTCGGGAGTGCATGGGCAACCATCAACTTCAAAGCGTATTAACAGAAAGAAAACCCCAGTTAAACTTGGGCAGGATCCATATATTTTAATTCCGAATGCAACACTTTCAGTTCCTTCATCACTAAAATCTTCACAACATTCTCCGTTAATTGGTGTTCGCTCACACGTTTCCACTGGGAAACCAAGTGAAAGGGATCCGCTTATTCGTCTTCACAAGCCTATTAATAATCCAGTGATGGACAAGGGACGAGACGAAAAAGATGTGTCTAATGCAGCGCAAGAAACATGTGAAAAGTGGCGATTAAGGTTGTTTACAAGTCAGCTATTTTCATGCCCATTTTATTATTTTACTCATTGTTCCTGTGGTGTTCTGATTATCTAGTTGTTATTATTGCTTGCTAGGTTTCTGTCTTTATCTTTAATTGGACTTTTCTTGAATGCCTTTTCTCCAGAGGAAACAATGCTTACAAAATTGGAGATCTTCCCAGAGCTGAGGAATCTTATACTCAAGGGATTGATTCAGTGCCTAAAATTGAGACTTCTAGAAACTGTCTCAGGGCACTGATGCTTTGCTACAGCAACCGTGCTGCAACACGCATGGCCCTTGGAAGAATGAGAGAAGCAATAGCAGATTGTACGATGGCTTCTTCAATAGACTCCAACTTCCTCAAAGTTCAAGTCAGAGCTGGAAAGTAAGAATCGACCTTCCCTCAAAACCTTTATTCTTTCTAACGAGCCAAGATAAAAATATCTTTGGTGTTATTTAGTTTTTGATACGAGAGCTTATACCGAGCAATATGTGTATGTGTCTGGGTTACCTTGCTAGTCCATACTCGTCCTCAGCTAGAAATAAAAAATAATATATTATAATCTGATGATGTCTTATTGGCTGATTTGGGCTATTTCCTGGTAGTTGTTATCTTTTACTTGGGGAGATTGAAGAAGCATCCAAATATTTCAAAAATTGCTTGCAATCTGGAAGTGACATCTGTGTGGACCGTAAAACTATTGTAGAGGCTTCTGAAGGTCTACAAAAGGCTCAGGTAGAGTTCTCTTTCTTTTTAAAAGCACATAGTGTTCTTTGTAATTTTTACAGATGTTGTACCACATGATAATAGGACACATGTTGCATAGTTACATCTCGCAATGCCTTCTTCACGGAATTGGATCTTACACTTCTCATTAGTTAGCGTAGGATCTGGACTGAGCCATAAAATATACTTAATGCCATGCTGTTTTAGTTATTGCTTGTTATATGATAGAGAATTAGAGATTGACCATCCTTTCAAGATATGTGAATTTTAATATCTTTCTTTACTATTAGATTCAATTCATATGAGTTAATATTTTCTGCATATTCCTGGATAAAAGATTGATTATTACACGTACACTTCTTATTGATATATTGTTTTGTCTTCAGAGAGTCTCCGAGTGTATGCACAAAGCTGGTTGTCATTTGCAACTTAAAGCATCAACTGATGTTGAGAAAGCTTTGGGAGTAGTGGAAGAAGCTCTATTGATAAGTCCGTACTCTGAAAAGTTACTCAGCATGAAGGGAGAGGCGCTTTTGATAGTAAGTTGCACTCATCTTTAAAAGATCATTTGAAAGTGATCATTAAACCTTCGGATAAATGTGAGTAGATAATCAAACATTTCTTGTCGGAACAGATTAAGAAACCTGCTTTCTTTTTTATTTGGTGACAGCTTGAGAAGTATGACGCAGCAATAAAGCTTTGTGAGCAGACAAGTGATTTGGCTGGAAAGAACTCTCTTCCCATAGACGCTATGGCTAACCCAGATTCTCGTGATACTCCTAAGGACATCAATTTTAGAATTTGGCGGTGTCGTCTTATGCTTAAATCATATTTTCATATGGGAAAGCTTGACGAGGCGATTGCTTCTCTTGAGAAGCAAGAACAATTACTATCTGGTACAAAAAGGTGATTCAGATGTACTCCTTTTATGTTTCCTTATTGTCATAAGAAATTGAAAAATCTGACATGTCTCTTTTGTCTGTGTCACTCTGATACAGTGACGGAAACAAAATTCTTGAACCCTCCATTCCCCTGGCTTCTACCACACGAGAGCTGTTGCGCCTCAAGGTATTGCCTTCCTTTGATACAGCTGTAGCTCTGAACCTGCAATTCCTTTTCATATTCATTGCGCTATATACTTTATTTTTTGTACGGTTTTCATACTCTACTGAATTACAGTCGGCAGGGAATGAAGCGTTTCAGTCTGGACGACACACTGAAGCAGTTGAGCATTACACAGCAGCCTTGTCTTGCAATGTGGAGTCACGTCCTTTTACAGCTGTGTGTTTCTGTAACCGTGCTGCTGCATATAAGGCTCTTGGTCAATATTCTGACGCTATTGCAGACTGCAGTCTTGCTATAGCTCTTGACCAAAATTACTCAAAGGTTTCTTCCCTAACATATATCATTATCTTGTTTATTTTGTTCTATATCTCCTTTCCACGACACGTAGTTGGAAGATTTCGACGTCTTCATAGAACACTGGATTTGAATGTTGAGTAACAACTTCTTGTCGAAGCAAAGTAGTTTCAGTCCAGCTGAGTATCAGTATTTTGGTTTAAGTTTCAAATGCATGTAAGCTACAGCATTTACAGAAAGCTTTGGAAGCGATTTTGTTATGGATTAGGACTAGTTTCTGTCTGGTTATCTGAAAATGTATTATGTCACATTGTCACTATAATATTTTGTTTCGTTCGCAGGCTATTTCTAGGCGGGCCACATTGTTTGAGATGATTAGGGATTATGGACAGGCAGCCAGTGATATGGAGAGATATGTTAATATTCAAACCAAGCAAATGGAAGAGAAGAACTCTGGAATTCACGACAGGTTCAGTAGTTTGGCCAATGACATAAGACAAGCTCGTATACGCCTTTCCGAACTTGAAGAGAAATCAAGGAAAGAAAATTCACTGGACATGTACCTCGTCTTGTAAGTAGACTATCCTTCTGATATAATTTTATTCCATGAATGGCTGCGTTATGTTCTCTAGTTCTTTGTTGAGTTGAAACATTTCACTTCCAACAAGCATGCCAAATCTCATTTGTTCCCATGAAAATTAGAAAAGAATATGTGGTTCCTTTGTCTTTCTGCTTTTGCGGGTGAAATAATACTCCTGGAAACTTGGTTAACGTAGAAGAACTTTGTGATACTGAGAAAATTATTGTGTCAAAGCATGCTAATCAGAATGGGACCTCCTTTGTGGCAGGGGTGTTGTACCATCATGCTCGGCTTCAGATATCAGAAAGGCGTATAGGAAGGCCGCACTCAAACATCATCCCGACAAGGTATTTATATGCTGAAACTCTAAACTTTACGTGCTTGTGAATTCAGCTAAAACTAATTTTAATGCGGAAAGCTAAGAGCTGCACAGACTATATAATAAGTGCCTAAAATGATATTTTAACTTGTTGAAGGCCGGTCAGTCTTTGACGAGAAACGAGACTAAAGATGAGAGGTTATGGAAGGAGATAGGAGAAGAAGTGCGCAGAGATACCGATAAATTATTTAAAATGATTGGAGAAGCTTATGCTGTGCTTTCAGACCCTGCCAAGGTAAAACACCTGAAACGATAACATCGAGCAGCTCTGTTTTTATTTTCTCGTCTTTGGACTTTCTTTTGGATTTGTGTACCCAGAGAGTTTCCGTATTGTATTTAATTTATGTTCTGGTGCATTTCACAGCGTTCTCAGTATGATCTCGAAGAAGAGATGCATAATGCGCAGAAGAGGCGTGATGGAACCAGTACTTCTGGATCAGACACAAATGCTACTTTTAGTAGAGGAAACTGGAGAGATGGATGGAGTTCACATAGGAAAGCATCAGCTTGGTATGATCCATACCAGGCACACCGTTACCCGTTGTAACTGTAAGCATCTCAAAGATATCTTTTACCAAAAATTCCTCAGCAGCAAAAGTTTGAGGCCTCCTGCAAATACTCAGGCCGATAAGGCATGCTCAGATTCATGGAGCATATATACACCTTACACGAGAAACATGAAAGACAGACTTGAGAAGCAGGGAATGTAGAAAAAGGAGAATCGTATACTTGTTTTGTTTGCGAGGTAGAGACTTCTCCATGTCCAATACGTTGAAGAAACGTTGTACAGATCACAGGAAACGTTAAAGTTGATGTTTTTAATTTTGTTTTTGTTCATCTTCTTCGGTGTGTTCAAGAAGGTGACATGGGGTCGTTAAGGAAGACGCTATGTGATCCCTCTGGTTTGCAGATCTTGTTGTTTACCCTTTTTGATTGTAGATTTTCTCAATTCATTGATTTCTGCACAAAGTTATTAAGATATGTTTCTCTCATAAATGAAAAATAAATGATATTTGCGTTTTTGTATAAATTTTGTATTCTTTATTTATTTGTTTTGCTAAAAGAGGAGAGTATATCGTACTTAATCACAAAATCTAAGATGTCTGTCTAAAATAAAAACAAAGTATGGAAGAAAGCCTCAAAAAAATTGGCAAAAAGTTCTATTAGTTAGTTTTTTTTTTTGTGCAACCTTCTACTTTATAGAATTAAACCGCATTGAAAGCGAGATCAAACAACGCGTTTTTTGCTAAGGAGTCAGCTAAACAATTTGCTGTCCTTGAAATATAACGGAAAGAGATAGAATCAAATCTTTTGGAAAGAAATGAGATATCATTAAGGATACCATGAAGTTTGGAAACTTGAGAGCCACTGTTGATTGCTCAAACTAGTTGTAAGGAATCGGATTCAACCGATAAAGTCCTTATATCTTCTGCCACAGCCTGTGATAATGCTGCACGAATCGCCAGGCCTTCGGCGACTAACGGAGAAACTACATTTGACATTCCTTCTTCAAAGTTGCGGCGTGTGTGGAGATCTTGGTGTTCAAACGTCCATCCAAGTCCTGCAGCCTGTAAATCCTCTCGCCATGCCGCATCAGTTTGACAAACATAATCCCATTTCTCCTTATTGACCACGCTAGACACCACAGGTTCCTTCACCTTGGGTTTACTCTCTTGTGCCTTCTGCCATTCGATAGCGTCCCTAGTTGCCTTAGAAACTATCTCCATGCTCAAACTGTCCTTGTTACTAAACAGTAAGCTATTTCTAGCTTTCCAAATGTGCCAACACAACCAAGGTGCTAAGGGAACCTTACAGCCTGTTGGCGGCAGACATTCACTCTGTTTTACTTCCCTCCATATCTCCTCAAAGGAAGTGTCAACATCTAGTCTAGGGGAAAGAGTGAAGGGAGCTTGTAACCAAACTTGAGAAGCAAGCTCATAGTGGAACAACATATGCGCCATAGTCTCTGTTCCACCACATCGAGGACATGGTACTTGAGCTTCGGGTATTCGCTCCATCAGTCTCTCTCCCACTGAGAGAGCTCCTTTTGCTGCCTTCCAGATAAATGTTTTGATTTTAGGAGACATTTTTAGCGCCCAAACATCAGACATCTAAAAAGAGCTGGTGGTTTGGTAATGTTGTTCTTCAAGTGCTGCGTAGTAACCAGTCCTTGTAGAGTACTCTCCACATTTATCTCGGAGCCAAATCCTCTTATCTTGTCCCTTATGAAAACTTGGTTTGATATTCATGATTGATGTTTCAAGCTGGGGAAACAAAAGCTGGATTTTCTCCTTGTTCCACTTTAGATTTGACTCGTCCAAAAGGTCAGACACCACCAGTTCTGTATCCTCAGCCAAACATGGACCATAAGGGGCTTGTGGACTCTCGGTGGAAAGCCAATTCTCCTCCAAATGTTGACTGAGTTCCCACTCCCTATAGCCCATCCAAGATGTTTACACAGGAGATCACGGCCAATTAGAACACTTCGCCACCCATGAGATGCAGAGCCAGGACATTTACATTTTTCGAAGTTCACGTCTTGACAATACTTACCAAATAATATCCTAGAGAGGAGACTATTCGGATTATTAAGTATTCTCCAACTTAGCTTTGCAAGAAGCGCATCGTTAAAGCTCGAAATGTCCCGAAAACCCAATCCTCCGTTTGATTTGTGTTGAGTGAGTTTATCCCAAGCCACCCAACACATACCTTTCTTATCCGCCTTTGAGTCCCACCAAAATCGTGTTAAAGACGATTGGATTCTCTTACATAACGATCCCGGTAATTTGAAACAAGTCATTGCGTATGTTGGCATAGACGCAAGAATGCTCTTAAGCATTACCATCTTTCCCGCTCCCGACAAGAACCATGAGGACCAACTAATAGCTTTTTGCCGAATTTTATCAATAATTCCGGTAAACAAGTCTCTTTTCCGACGACCAAAATGCTCCGGTAGACCGAGATACTTACCAACTCCTCCTTCTTTAAATATATTCAATTCTCTCTTTACCCTTTCTCGAGTCTCGGCTGGAGTTTTCTTGGAGAAACTTATAGACGATTTTTCCGTGTTGATTTGCTGTCCCGAAGCTTCTCCATATTTAGCTAATATAACTTTCAAGGTAGTCGTATTTTTCGAGCTTGTGTTGCAAAAGAACATGGTATCATCGGCGAAAAGCAAATGATTGACCCTCGGACTTTTCCTTGCTACTCGCAGTCCTTGTAAAGAACCATTTGCTTGCGCTTTAGAACAAAGCCCCGATAATACCTCGCTACACAAGATAAAAATATATGGAGAGAGCGGGTCGCCTTGACGGATCCCTCTTGTGGGAACGATTCTGCCCTTTGGTTCCTCATTGATCAGAATTGAGTACAAAACCGTACTAACGCATTGCATAATCCAAGTTACCCATTTCCGGTGAAATCCAAACCTGAGCAAAACTAGACGGATAAAATCCCATTCCAAGCGGTTGTACGCTTTGCTCATATCGGATTTGATCGCCATAGAGCAATATTTCTTCGCATTAGAATTCTTGAAGTAATGTAACACTTCATGTGTTATTAAAACGTTGTCCGAAATTGCTCTTCCAGGAACGAAAGCCGATTGATTCTCGGATATTAAGGACGATAGAACCGGTTGTAGTCTCTTGGATAATAGCTTTGAGATAATTTTGAAGTATACGTTACATAACGCGATAGGCCGATAATCAGCAACCTTCTTTGGCCCGTGGATCTTGGGACTTAATCTGATGAAGGTTTCGTTACTCGATATCGGTAATACACCAGAAGAGAAGAACTCTTGGATTTCCTTTACAATTTCAGGGCCAACACGTACTCCAATTCGTGTGGAAGAAGCTGGCGGAGAAACCGTCAGGCCCCGGAGCCTTATCGGCGTAAATCGATGAGACTGCATCCTTAATTTCATTTGCCGTTGGTTCAGCTATCAATTCCCGATTTGTAGCTGCAGATATCTTTGGTGAGATGGCTTCCTCAATGATCTGTTTCCTGTTTCCATCTTCAGTTGTAAATAGCTTTTGGAAATAAGACACCATTACTTCCATAATCTGAGATTCTTTAAATTTAGGAACACCCTCGGAATCTTCTATAACCGAGAAGCTGTTTGTGATGGCGTGAAAATATCCCGTGTTTCGATCTCCAAGACTGAGCCACAAGGTCCGACTTCGTTGTCTCCAGAATTCTTCTTCTTCTTGGTAAGCTTGCTTGAGATCCTCCTTTATCTTTGCAATCAGAGTTGCGTCATTAACTGGATTCACCATGGCTGCTTCAAGCAGGATCTTCCCTTCTTCGATCTTTTCCTGACTAGCTCTGTGGTGGGTTTTATTCCAATCTATAATAGCCCATCTGCATCTTTATATTCGCCCTTCAGTCCATATGTTCTTAATCATCTCCTTCACTTCAATATTACCCCTGAATCTGCGATCATATCTAAATGAACCTTTTTTCCTCTTCCGGTTAAGATCAAAGTGAGAAATTATGGGTCGATGATCGGATCCTTCGAACATCAAATACTCGCTTCTTGCTGTTGGAAAAGTTTCTGCCCAGTCACTATTGGCTAATGCTCTATCCAATCGGCAACGGACCAAATGGTTGCATCGATTGCCTCGCCACGAGAACGGATCTCCGGAATATTGTAGATCGTAAAGATCACCTTCTGATAAAAAGGATCTAAAGTCGATGAAAGTACCCTCAGCTCTGCTTGGGCCTCCTTCCTTCTCATCATTGCTGATGATGTCGTTAAAGTCTTCTGTTAGAAACCACGCAGCTTCTCTGATTTTGGCAAGCTGAATCAGATGATTCCAAGTCTCCTTGCATTTTATCCTGTCTGGGTTTCCATACACCAGTGTTATATATATGGTTTTTCCTTCGTATTGGAGTCTCGTATCGATGAAATTGTCACACGCCGTTAGGACTTCGAGATCGATATTCTGTTTTCAGAAGAGGGCCAATCCTCCTCCGCCTCGGCCGTGTGGGGGAACTGTGATGAAATGACCGTAATTCATCCATTGGAGTTTTTGAAGCACAAATTCCTCAGAATGCATAGTCTCCGAAAGAAAGAAAATCTCCGGGAATTATTCGAGACTAATACTCCGGATTCTTTGAACTGTCAAGGGGTTCCCCAATCCTTGACAATTTCAACTCGCAATCTTTAAGGAAGAAGATTTGATGGAGTATGAAAATCCATCTTTTTCCTCCTAATCTTTGGAACAAACTTGCATAGAGGTAATTGGGAGTCTGAAACCATCACCTCTGCCTGAGGGTTTACATTGCTAGGTCCTCCCAATTCAGCGGTAGAGACTGCTACATTAGCCTGGTCAGAGTTAAGTACAAGCTTCCTTCTCGGTGAGTTTTGTATTTGTTGAGCTTTCCTCTTCTTCGAACTAGCCCCAGGGAGGTTGGGGCTGCTTTGCACTTTCTTTTTACCAGGGGGAAGACCTGGTTCACGCTTCACTTGTCCTATGGTTGTATCTCTCTTTCCCACACCAGACGCCACTATCGGCAATAGATTTATTGGGCCAAGGCGAGATAAGATTGGAGGCCTTTCAACAGCTGTATTAGACTCTGGTAAAACCTGAGATTGAGTAGCCAAAGCGGTTTGAACCAGTTGTCTCGCTGTTTCCTCTAGTTGTCCTGATTCCTCTGAAAGTCTGAATCTTTCTTTCCTTGCTCCACTTTCCGTTTGGTCAGGACAATTTGAGTAGCGTATCATAACTTCTCGAATTTCACCAATGGCCTCGTCCACTGCATCTTGGTGGATCGCTGGTGGTGGAGTTAATAGATTGTCATTAGATGTAGTTTGTGAATGATTAGCCCGAGAAGTATCACTTTCCTCCCTCGTTTGATTATAGATTAGATTTTCCTTCAGTTGAGCTCTCTCAGCTCGTCCTGGTCGTAGCTTTGAGTTGAAACTTCTAGTGATCCCCTGAACTCATCCCTGGCCGAGTGATTGGATCTTCTCCAGGATGGATAATCCCTGCCTCTGTCTTTCTCTCTATCTCCACAGTAATCTCTGGTCCTTGAGTTATATGCAGCTTTGTAGTGAGGGTACCTTGTCTCGTCTCTGGTGTGAGTAGGATACAATGGTTTTTCCTGGGGGGGTCTGTGAGGTCCTCTTGGCTCCTCTCTGCTGAGATGCCTCAAGTCCTCAGCTTTACGGGTATTCTTGAGATGGTCTTGTTGGTCAGCCCTTGGGAAAGGCTCTAAGAATTTTGCTAACTTCGGAGGATGGAACTCTGGGCATTCTCTGCTTTCATGATCTAACCGCATACATAACTCGCAATGGCGCTCAAGTTTTTCGTACACTAGCGAGGCAGAAACCTCGTCACCATTTGGATACTCAACAATGGATTTGGTGATAAGAGGTTGAAGTCCATCTATGTGAACTCGCACTCTGGCAGTTGTAGAGGTAATATCAGTGAGCTCACAAAAACCCAGCCCATCACCAATGCTCTGGATCGTATCTGGGGTCCAAAGGTGGATAGGGAAACCTTGAATCTTAATCCAGAACGGTATTTGAGACGGAAACGAACTGGATATTGTGGGTTCCCACCGTTGTATGATAAGCATCCACTTAGCAAAGTGGTAAGGTCGATTTGCGAGGACCATTTGCAAATCTTCTTCGGTGGCAAACTGGAATTGAAACATTCCTTGACCTAAGTCGGCTCCAACTGGTCGAATTGATGTCTTCCATCTTTCCGTGAAGAAAGGAATGATGGACCAAACTTTTTGATACTTTTGATGAGTAACTCTACCCACCAAAGTCAGATTGTGTTTCGCAATCAGAGCTGAGTTATCAGAAAGTTGCACTTTGACTCGTGAGACTCTCTGCTCCCTACTTGAATCAGCCACTGCTTTTCCTTTAGTAGAGTATGGAATTCTTTGAGACATTGTTGAAGTGGTTAGCACCAGGCTTCAGAGATTAAAACGCACCTCAAGTTCTTCAGGGAGAGGAAAATTGAGGTTTTACCGCAAATAGATGAGAGGATTACCGGAAAAAGGAACGAAATGGAACCGAGGTTTTTGTGAGCACCATCTCCACCGGGAGTGGAAAGATCAGTGGACCGCCGGTGGCCGGAGAGAAAGTGAGCTGAAGAATCTAATCTGGGTTAATTTTGGTAGGTAAGAAATATCAAATTTTGAAAAAGGACCCAAAAGAGGAATAGCTTAGTGGATAAAGCCCAATAACATTCTATTATCCAGTGAGTTATCTCTGTCTCGGGAAGGTCGCCTGAGAGAGAAAAATACTACCTCTTTTGAGTTTTTTTAGATAATTTATATTGCTAAAACACAAAAGAGTTTTCTATTAGTTAGTTTAGATATACAAAAAAATTAGAAGTTCCCCCATTACCAAAAGCTAATAGTGTAAAAGACTAACTTTTTCAAGTTTATGTAGTTGATCCATCTGATATGAACCTCTCAATTTTACTAGACTCATCGCTAAGCCCAATAAAGCTCATGATGAGTAGAACGCATAAAAAAATAGCTTTAAAATGAGGTGTTAAGGGATTTTATATGGCATTACTTAGTCTCGCTCGAGATGCTTTCTTTCTGGTTTCGCTTCTTTCCCTTTCCTCGTCACGTGCCCGAGGGCGAGGATCAAAATGATTTTAGAGTAGACCCATAACCAAGTCCAACGAATCTCATAATTAGAACCTTTCCAAATGCTAGTTTAGGATGGGAGTGCCCATATCAAATTTTACAATGCATTTGTTAGTCCAACTCCTAACAATACACACTTTGCACATGTCTATGTGTGACATTACACCTAATTTGCTTCTTGTGGCATAATGGCATCGCTCATTATTTTTCATAGGGTAGGACGGTCGCAGGTTTTCTCCATCCATCAAGAGTTGGATATTAATTTTGACCTATACAATTGGTTTTAATGAGCAACAACTAATGCATATATATGATTTTCTGTTTTTGTTAAATTACAAATTTTCTAACCAACTTGAATGATTTCAAACTTGATCCGCGAGCGGATCAATTAACCAAAGCACTTCATGGGTTTTGTTAAATTTGTTTCGTTTTAAGCAAATAAAAGTACATGTGTTTCAAACTTGACAATTTTTTTCTTTCTGAATTTTATTTAAAATAAGCTGGTTGGCAATCAAATTCACATTAAATGTAATCTTATTTGCGTAAAGAAAATTCACACTTTTTTTCCTTCAACCAGTTGTATTTTTTTGGGTTAAAAACCACTTATAAATTCAGATATAGAAGAGCACTGCAACATTAGAGAAGAAATAAACTTCGACCATGAAAGAAAGAATGACGACGGAAGAGGAGGAGGAGCCGCTTAGCCCGATGGCGCGTGTATTTCAATTGCCGGGAGTAGACTATTGCGCGGTCAGCATCTTGGGGTTCAAAACCGAAGTCGTTCTTGATGCTTTGAAGCATAATGTCTCCAAACATCCTCGTTTCTCCAGTAAACTGGTACTCACTTACACATGTTCATTCTACAGGCCTTTTTTCATCACGTACGTAATTGTTACATTCTAAACATGGATCCACTTTAAAAAACAATCTTTTTGTAGAATAAATTCTCGAATATTAATTTTTGTAAAAAAATATACACTAAGATAACATATCTCCATACTTATACTATTTTGCCACTATAGTTACTTGATTTAGCTCAAAATTAGACTACTTACTTTTTTCAATATATGCTTGATAAAAAAAAACTATTACACTTGAATTCCATATAGTTTGAGATGGTCATGTTCTTATAATACATGTTCAAATTGTACCTAAATTCTCTACTTGAGATTTGACATATTTTTGGATCTCCATTTATTTGTCTTAACGTCACAGTCTGATAATGGTGCAAAATGGATCGAGACAGAAGTCAATGTAGAAGATCATGTGTTTGTACCACACATAGACGAAGAAGAGAAAGGTGAAGATGGAGATATCTTCGTTGATGACTATATCTCACGTCTCACGATGATTCCTCTTGATAGATCAAGACCCTTGTGGGACATTCACATCCTTAACATCAAAACCTCAGATGCTGAAGCAGTAGGTGTAATAAGATCTCACCATTCTTTGGGAGATGGAATGTCTTTGATTTCCATAATGATCGCATGTACCCATAAAACATCAGACCCGAACAAATGTTCTACTGCTAATCCTTCCACGAAACGGCGTGACACGGTGTCCCATGGTCTTAAAAACAAAGGCTGGTTCCAAAGGTTGGTACACACAATTGGTTCTACAACGAGACTTATTTGGAATACAATTGTAGATTTGCTAGATTCATCCAAATCCACATTGGCTCTTATCATGCTGCTCTAGTGTATTTGATAATCAAAATCATCCTAAAAGTGTTAGGAGTTAAGGTAAATAAATTGATGAATAGATTAGAGATTTGTTTGCAACTGTGTAGACAAAATAATAAAAATCTAACACAATGATCTTGTTATTATAGGTCGCAGCAACAGTATTAAATCGACATGTGATGAATATAACGACATGCATTTCAAACGTAATTGGCCCCATGGAAGAAATCAGTTTCCGTGGTCATCCTATCGCTTACATCGCTCCGAGCTCTTATGGACACTCACAAGTACGTAGCTTTTTCTTTGTTGCACAATTCAAATAAAATGTTAAGTTTGGTTTTGATAAAGAAAATAAAAAAATCTCACACATGTGTGTTTCTGTGTTTGATAGGCATTGTTGATACATTTCATAAGTTATGCGGATAAGATGATAATCGATTATTGAGATATCTCAATAGCGGTTGATCCTACTGTCATACCAGATCCTCAGAAAATATGTGATGGAATGGAGGAGTCACTCAAAGCAATGAAAGTTGTTCTCCGAGAAAGAGGCTTGATATAAGGCGATCCATTATAATCCGCAGACATGTGGATATATGCGTAATTTGGTGATTATCAAAAGGTTATGAGTTTTTAGTCCCTTAATCCTTTTGGACTAGAGAGTAGAGACCAAGTAAATTATTCATCTTTCCAACATCTAGATTCAAACTCTTGGTTAAAACACATTCCAAAAGGAGATTTACATACTACACCAATTGAGATACCGTAGCTATGTAGCATCGAATATTTGGTCTAAATATTACTATGTTTTAGAAGCTTATAATGTTTTTTGTAATATCTATAATATTGGAGTCTCATGACCTAGTTGTTGAAAGAAAAATAGTACTTAGGAAATGTCAAATTTGCTAGACTATTAGAGATTTCATTTCGTACTACTGATTAAGAGAGCTTCAGTGAATGACTTGACTAACACGCTTAACTTAAATATATAAGCAAGATTCTCCGACGATTACTCAAATAAATCTCGAAAAATGGACCCCTCGTCCACTCACATTGATCTATTCTGACTAGAGCCTACGAGAATCTTGTAGAGAATAATATTCGGAAACCCTCGGAAAACAATATTCAGGAAACGGCGGAAAAACAAACTCTTCACCAGACATCATCACCAAACCTGACACATGTTCCTTTTCCAGTGAACGAATTACCTACTCTACTTTCGCTAGAAGTTCTATCTAGTACAGTAGACATTTTTCTACGAATTAAAGAAGTCATACGACTCATACGGAGATTGTGAAACCCAACCATAATATTTATATTTTGCGTACTTTCATTGTTTTTCCAAAAAATTGATTGTTTTTCCATGTTTTTGAATATCTTCAACAACTGAACTAGTACTTTGATATTAAATTATTAATGCACTTTCTAGATTTCGTATTAATTGTCTTTATCTGTTGTGTCCTGTTAGACAATAAGACAAAAAAACAGTCTCATTCACAGCTTAACACTAAAATTAAAAATTAAAAATCTTTGTCGTTTCCGTCGAGTAATTTTATTGGAACTTATTTTCCCAATTATAGGTGAGGTGATCGAATAAAATAGAAACAATTTTGCCATTATTGTAGGTGTAGACTGTAGTTAGTGGATAGAGAATGAAATAACACTGCATTTTCTTCAATAAGACTGTCGTTAGCAGTTAGCATTGATGGTTTAGCAATCCAGCGCATTCAATAATTTAAGATACAAATTAATAGGGCTGGACAAAAAATCCCTTAAATCCGATTCGATCCGCGATTCGTTTCGATCCGAACCGAAAAAATCGAATATCCGTAAAGTTTCGAAGCAAAGCAAATATTAAATTGGACGATCCGTAAAAAACAAAGCAAATCACAAATCATATTTTAGAAAAAGTCATTATCCGATCCGTATTATTATATACATATATATATAATATGTCCATAGATATAGATACATGTACATTTTTTTTTTAATGATAACTTCATTTCATAGAAGAAGGCCTAAGGCCCAATACATGATGAAAAATCGAGAGCTTATTACAACCAATAAAGCCTCATTTCAAAGAAGATAACAATTAAGCATTAAGCAACACGTGGCTGAAGGCTAAACAATGATCGTCTTCACTAGAACAACTCCGACATTATCACGCCGAGTCTCCACCAAGCACCGCCGTTAATGTCAAGAGATTACATGTTTCGACTCAGGTACATGTATTTAACTTAGTCTATGTATTTAATTTTTTTTTTTTGAGTTTTGAGTTAATAAAGTATTTTTAACGAATCGGATCGCGGATCGCGGATATTCGTGAAATTTTTCGGATATTCGACTTATAACAGATCGGATCGGATATTCGCGGATATTAAGAAAAAATTTGGATATCCGAATTTACGGATATCCAAAAACAAACAGATCGGATCGGATCGAAAAATCAAATATCCGTGTTGGACGGAGCGGATCGCGGATACCTGCATTTTCCCGGATATTTGCTTTGTGCCCAGCCCTACAAATTAAGACCGCCACTTTTTTGCGTGACTTTTAAGTTTTGGCAACTACATTCCATACACAATTTAATGAGAAATTTTAAAACCATCAATTCAGGAACAAAGAAGTAAATGCTTTTCCTCTACATTCGACTTTTACCATGAATTTTTTCATTTCTATTTAACTAGTCAAAATAATGTACTCCTACTAGCCAATTCGATAAATTTGTCACCTCTTAGTAATCAAATATTAATAATATTATGCCACAAGCATTTGATAGTAATAAAGATATATATATATATATATATATATATATATAAAACTTTCTCACGACACAAATTTCAGGTTGGAGTCTAAGAGCATGTATAATGGAGACACTGTTATGCTCTAATAGCATGGGGTCTAAATAGTGTACATATATTGAGTTGGTATAATGGCATGGGGTCTAAACTCTGTCTAGTTTGTTCGACATTTATCTGTTTTTTTTTCTTGTTATAGTTGCCTTTGTTTAGTAAAATTCGATATTTCTGTTTTTTTTTATGTGTTTTCTCTCTAATTGATGTAAAATATAGTAACATTTTACCTAAAAAAAAACTCAAAACATTCAAAATATATGCTCGAATACATAAATGTAAGTAGGTATAAATTTAAGTACGTATAAATATAAATTTATGGCACAGTAAAATATTATCTATTTTTTATCAAAAAAAATCTGATCGTCAGCTAAAGTGACATTAAATGTGATACTATAGTGAGAAAAATACAAAAATTAATTTCCCTCCAACCACTTGTCCTCTATTTTCATTGTTAAAGACCACTTGTAGTTGACAAAAAAAAAAAAAAGACCACTTGTAAATTTCCCCAACCACTTGTACTCTTTTCATTGTTAAAGACCACTTATAAATTTACGTTCCCTTACACAAAACACTAGAACCATGGAGCAAAGAAACAGACGTCAATGAGGAAAGTGAGAATGAAGGAGGAGGAGGAGGAGGAGCCGCTCAGCCCGATGGCGCGTGTATTCCAATTGCCGGGAATGGACTACTGCGCCGTCAACATATTTGGGTTCAAAACCAAGATTAATCCCCAAGCCGTTATTGATGCCTTGAAGCATAATGTCTCCAAGCATCCTCGTTTCTCCAGTATACTGGTAGCTGTTTTTTATCACTTTTAATTAATGCATTAGAATATAAACCTAATTTTTTGAAAAAATTACTTAATAAAATCATTTTTTAATTTTTTCCTTTTAAAATTGGATTGCTTCAATTCTTTTACTGAAAAACTAAACACATCCATATTAAAATATATGTTTAATAAAAAAAATTGCATTAGGCTTCTTACTCGTTGAGATTTGACATAGTGTTGGGTCTATTATACATGTGCAAATTGTACCTAAATTCTCTACTCCATTTGTCTTACCGTCACAGTCTGATAATGGTGCAAAATGGATAAAGACCGAAGTCAATGTAGAAGACCATGTGTTTGTACCGTACATAGACCAAGAAGAGATAGGTGAAGATGGAGACATTTTCGTTGATGACTATATCTCACGCCTAACAATGAATCTTCTAGATAGATCAAAACCTTTGTGGGACATTCACATACTTAACGTCAAAACATCAGATGCTGAAGCAGTCGGTGTAATAAGAACTCACCATACATTGGGAGATGCAACGTCCATGGTTTCCCTCTTACTCGCATGTACCCGTAAAACTTCAGACCCGGACAAAAGTTCTACTGGTCTTCCTTCCTTGAAACGGCATCAAACGGTGCCTCATGGCCTTAAAAAAAAAGGCTGGTTCTTAAGGTTCATGTTCACCATTGGTTCTACGATGAGGCTGATTTGGAATACAATTGTAGATACTTGTCTGCTTGTCGCGACTATGTTTTTCTTGAAGGATACAAAAACGCCTCTAACAGGCGGCGTCAATGTCGGGACTAATCCCAAGAGATTTTATCGCAGAATTGTCTCTTTGGATGACATTAAGCTTATAAAGAATGCTATGAATATGGTACGTTACGTTATAGCTTTGTGTTCATAACTAATTTGAGGATTTCTCTTCTTTTTTTTTTTCAATGGATCTAATTTATTTCCTCTTTCTTGTGTTGCTAGACTGTCAACGATGTTCTAGTTGGAATTACACAAGCCTCTCTTTCTCGTTATTTGAACCAACAATATGGTAAACACATTAAATTCAATGTATGATCTATTATTAAATGTTCTTACGGAGTTACGGTTGGCTTACCATATGTATATACATATATATATATCTAATGAAAAGAATAAGCTTGTTGGATCTATATAAATATATTTTTTTGTCGACTGTTGGATCTATATATATATTAATGCTTTTTTGAGTTAGAATATATATATCTACTATTTCACATTTAATTCTTGTTTCTTGACAAACAAAGACAAGAAGAATGAGGAGAATGGATCATTGACATCATATCCGAACAATCTCCCAAATGGAATACGATTTCGTTCAGGTTGTACTATAAATCTAAGGTCCGACATCGGGTTCAAGGTTAGAGATATACATACACACCTCAAAATTAAATCAAAACCTAATTATTGTTGCCAATAAATATGTATATAAGTATCATTTGTCTTAAAGCCTTTGGCAGAAATGATGGCCAAGGATTCAAAATGTAGATGGGGAAACTACTTTAGCTTCATTGTATTGCCCTTCTCCATAGGTTTACAAACCGATCCATTGGAGTATCTAAGAATATCTAAATCCATGATGACGCGAAAGAAGCACTCTTATCATGCTTCTATAGCGTATTTTTTAGTCTTAATCGGCCTAAAACTGGTTGGACCTAAGGTAAATAAAGTGACTAATGATTATAACTTAAGAGATTAATTTGCAATTTTCTTGACAACATAACACACTCTTCTATTTATATATATATAGGTAGTAGGAACATTATACAATCGACATGTGAGGAACTTAACGACATGCCTTTCAAACGTCATTGGACCTGTGGAAGAAATCAGTTGTTGTGGTCATCCTATCACGTACATCGCTGCAAGCGGTTACGGACACTCACAAGTACGTAGCTTTTTCTTACTTACGCAATTTATATAAAATGATCTTATGCATTTTTACTTTCTAATTTTTTTTCTTTCGAATACACTTGTTTCTTTGTGTTTGATAGCCATTGTTGGTACATTACCTAAGTTATGCGGGAAAAATGGTAATCTGCTTAGCGGTTGATCCTACGGTCATACCAGACCCTCACAAGATATGTGATGAAATGGAGGAGTCATTGAGAGCAATGAAAACTGCTCTGCGGGAAAGAGGGTTAATCTGAGATGCATGTGGATGTATTTATTACAGATCTAAAATGTTACTTATTTTGTTTCATAATAAGTTTTTCTTTAGCATTTGATTTTTGTTTCACAAAATTGTTTTTTTTGTACTTTTGCCAGAAGTGCTTTTCACACGGTTTAAATTTTCTCAACACAAATGCTTTAATATCTTCTTCTTTTTACATTCGGAGATGTGATTTATGACAAATTACGAGGACTGTTACAAAAACTTCCACGATCAATTCAACCCGATCTTTAGGTTCCAATTCCAATTCCAATTATATATCCAATTCCAATTCCAATTATATATCCAATTCCAAAATACTTTAGGTCCATATTTTAAAACTTATAAATATTTATTTAAACTGTGGCCCAAATATAAATTGATTTTAGAGTCTATGACAAAATTGAACCCTAATATACAACCTCGTTACTCTTCCTTACCTCTAGGGTTACAAAACAAAACAGAGATGATGAACAGAGGAAACGAAGAGAACAACCACAAGAGCTCCTCACCACTGCCTACACAATGTCTTCGCTGCCGTGAAAAGTCCAGTGATATTAATATTCCTTTGGATCTAACGGTAGAGATACTCAAAAAACTCCCAACAAAATCTCTCTTGAGGTTTCAGTGCGTCTCGAAGCAATGGTCATCAATTATCGGATCATGTAAACACTTCATTGACTCCATCGTGACTCGGTCTTCGACTCATCCGCCATCCCGCGATACCCAAATCATCTACCACCACCATGAAGGTTATCCGAATGATATTTTCTTCATCTTTTCGTCTACTTACCCTAAAAATATAGACAAAGAATCAGTATCAACCACTGCTGATGCGTATGAACATGTCCGCGGTTTGATTTGTTGTTGGTCAAACTGTCCTAATTCATTAGCCATTTATAACCCTACCACGAGACAGTACTTTTCCTTACCCAAGACGGACATTTACATAGGCGCTTGCTTCTTTGGATACGACCCTCTCAATAATCAGTACAAAGTACTGTGCATACCAAAATCCAATATGGAGAAGGAGCTGTGCGTGCTGGATTAATCACACAATCGAATTTATGAAGATTCGTTTGAAATAGAGCTTCTTTAGGGTTTTCAAACACTTAGAGGATGATAGAATTAGATTATGAATTAGGGTTCTTATTCATCAAGATCAGAGCTGTAAACAGTGTTTTTACCAGAAATTTCGGATCCCCCTCAAGTGAAGGGGTACATGCCTATTTATAGTAAAAAGAAGGCGGTATGAACAGTAACACGCTACTGTTCATACCGTAAGTGGAATACTAAAGAATTGTTGTTGGGCCTTTGACAAATCGCTAATGGGCCCTTAATGGATCGCTTAACGGGCCTTCGTCTTCTGGGCTCGATCGCTGAGCCGATTCAACGTGCGTTTAGCCGTTTGGTTTATCGATTTTTCTAGGGGAGTTTTGACCCCTACAGTTAGCCCCCCAGTTCAACACTTTTAGTAAACTAAAAATGTTGAAGTAAGGGTGTCCCAGAATCGATTCCCGTTTAGACCGTAACGAGTTGAATATGGCGTTGATGAGTTCAGGAGGCGATTTGGCGAGCCGTCCGAGGTGATGTTTAAACAGTTTGACTTTAGATTTGCGAAGTCGCGAGCTGGTCGCGTAGAGCGTGAGATCGTCTGCCGAAGGGAGATGTCGCGAGGTCGCGAGTCGATTCGTTCGAGGAGAGATGTCGCGAGGTCGCGAGTTGATTTGTTCAAGGAGTGGCGACGTTGCGAGTCGATTTGTTCAAGGAGTGGCGACGTTACGAGTCGATTTGGGCTTTTGGAGAGGAAGAAGAGAGAGCCAAGGCCTCGTTAAAAACCTTATCTTGTAAAACCCAATGGGTAAAAAACCAAGACAAGGAAAAGAGCGCGCTTGAGCCTCTTCGCCTTGAGTCGCAGCATTGGCCATTGGCATACGTAATGATTCGGGTACAAGCTTGTCTCGCTTGGAGGTGGCTTTGACCTCAGTGAAGTGGCGAGATGAATACGTTCTGAATCTGCTAAGTGAATTGATTTGGTGAATAAGATCCGGTATTGCGAGTTGATTCAGACGGAGAGAACTTGCGACTTGATTTGATGATACGAAGTCGCGAGTTCGAAGCAGATGAAGAGACTTGCGACTTGATTTGGTGGGACGAAGTCGCAAGCTGTCCGCTGAGTCGAAGTCGCGAGTTGATTTCTGTGGAGAGAAAATCGCGATTGATCCATTGCGATGGAGTCGCGAGTTGATTTTCACGGAGAGAAAGTCGCGACTGATCCATTGAGATGGAGTTGCGAGTTGATTTTCACGGAGAGAAAGTCGTGACTGAACCATTGAGATGCAGTCGCGAGTTGATTTCTGTGGAGAGAAAGTCGCGACTGATCCATTGAGATGGAGTCGCGAGTTGATTTTCACGGAGAGAAAGTCGCGACTGAACCATTGAGATGGAGTCGCGAGTTGATTTCTGTGGAGAGAAAGTCGCGACTGATCCATTGAGATGGAGTCGCGAGTTGATTTACACGGAGAGACAGTCGCGACTGATCCGTTGAGATGGAGTCGCGAGTTGCAAGATGCTGAAGTCGCAGGTTTATTCGTTAGTGAAGTCGCGAGGTCGCGCGATTCTTTGAAGGTAAAAATCCTGAGAATATTGAAACTATGGAGTCGCGAAACAAATCGAGGAGGAGCCCGCGGAGTCGCATTTCGGGCCAGATAACAATTGTGGGACCATTGATTTGGATCAATCTCGCGAAACTGATCTTCTGAGTCCAGAATCTTTGGGCCCATTAAGAAATGAGGCCCACCTCGAAAGTCGAACCGTCGAAAATTTCCTTATAAGAGGCAACGCTCCCTTGATACTTCTCATTATTCTCATTCCTCCGAAAAAACAGGTTCGCTCTCTCTCTCCCTTCTCTGTTTTTTCTTTCGAGTATTAGATAGGAATTTTGCCGTCCCATCACTTCGCCGCCGCAGTGTTCTTCATCGCCGCCGCAGTGTTCTTCAGAAAAACTGAAAAAACTTAAAGTTTTGATCCAAAGAAAGATGTCGTCGACTAGTTCTTTTGCATCCGCGAAGTCTGCCGAACTCCCCGAGAAGGGAAAATTGGCCTGGGAGTATTCTCCTGATAGCGAGTCGATTGTAGATGCGAGTTCGAGTTGTAGTAGGCTCCGTGGTCAAGAGGAAGCGAGTCCTTCAGGCCGCGAGGAAGCGAGTCCCATTAGTCGAGAAGATCGAGCTGGAGGCCATTCTCCTCTTGTCGAACTATTCTCTTATCCTACTCCCGTCTTAAGACAAAGTCACGAGACAAGGGAGTCTACTTCATCCATGCGAGCTGGACGAACTGGCCTTGAAGAGGGAGTTGGGACTTCGCATCCTTCGCAAATTGGCGAGGCCTCGACCACTGATGGGCGAAGACTGGTTGTGGAAATCCCACAACTCCGCGACGAGTCCCTTAGTCCTGCCGAGCTGCCTCTCCAAGTAAAGATCGAAGAAGGTAACTGGTCGTACAACTCTTTAGTAGAAAAGGAGAGACTGGAAGCTTGGGCTGCGTGCGGGTTGGCCGAGGTTGTCCAGAAGAAAAAGAGATCGAGGCGAAAGCAACGCCCGCCTCCAGGTTCTTCTTGGTGCGATGAGGACTTCCTGGAAGACTATCGCTCAGAGTGCCGAATTCTCGACTCGGTCGAACTGATCGCGCCTTCTATCGAGCAGCGAGAAGACGATCCCCCTGCCGGCACGTTTACCGCCTATGCGTGTTGGTTTAAGGAGTGTTTCCTCACGTTCCCCATTCCTGCGCTGATTCTCCGATTCGCGCGGGTTCACAAAATCGCGCTCGCGCAAATCAACTCAAGAGGGATTCGCCAATTGGTGGGAATTACGACGCGGGCAGCCGAATGTCGCGAGCCCATCGGAGTTCGCCATCTACACAGCCTTCTTGAATGGCGCAAGCAATCAAACCCGGGTGGCATGAAGTACTACAATCTGGCGAGTCGTTCCCTTTATAAAATACTGGACGACTTCCCAAACAAAGATCATAGCTGGAGAAAGTATTTTTTCTTCGTGCCGATATCGGCCGCGTCGGCCGAGGATGAACACTTAGTGGTGGCGAAGTGGGGGACACTTGGTAGATTTTCTCGAATGTTTACTGCGCGAACTGCCCCCCCTGTGTTTTATACTAACTTTTCTGTTAATTTGTTTTTACAGCTAGCAGACTGCTTTTCACTCCTGTTGCCAACATCGACGATTTGGTCAATAAATTGAAGGCTCGGAAGTGCCTTTGGAATCGTCACTTCAATCTTCGAAGAGTTGTTCGAGCTCGCGAGTTCATTTCCTACGACGAAGAAGAAGAAGTCGAACAAAGCGAGTCCAACGATTTAGAAATAATGCCTCCCAAGCTCACTTTCTGCGATCTCGCCAAGAGAAAAGCCGAGAAAGCTAAGAGAAAGGCCGACCCGAAGGCCACTGATTCTATCGTCGAGACGTCCGAGCGGAGCGTCGACAAAGATACTACTCCCACTGCTGTGGGCGACGAAGCGGCTGCTGTAGCTGCGAGTGGTGCGTTGGCTGTTATTACTTCACAGCCAACTACCATTACTGACGAGCCCGCCGAGCCTGAGGCCCAACTGCATCGGAAGAGAAAACGATCTTCTGCCTCTGAGAAAGGCAAAGGTAAAGTTGGCGAGAAGAAGAAATCTCGTCGCGAGCTGCCGGCTCTGTCCCCAGGGCAAACTATTCCTGGAAGTTCGGATGGGCTTTACACTGATCCCTTAGCCGCAGCCGCCATGATGGCTAAGGTTACATATCCGGGCGATCGTATGCCGATCCCGGAAAGGCTGGTAAAGAGCGAGCTCTACAAGGAGTTCGCGTCTCGCCAGGCCAAGGTAATTCCACATTTTATTCTTTCTTTTTCACTTGGCTTTATTTTTCATACTGTCAACTTCTTCGCAGGCCATCGCCCATTTCAACAGGCTGATCATGTCGTATGATCAAGACTCGAGGTCTAAGGAGCTCTTTATAGGCGAGGCCAGGCAGAGAGAAGAGGCCGAGAAGGAAAAAGTCGCGGCCCAAATGAGAAATCTTGCTCCTGAGCGAGATATGTACAAGAAGAGCTTAGACGACCTGGGCGTGCACCTTCACAGAGTCGGCAAGGAGAAGGAGAAGGTTGAGGAGAACAACGCCGAGCTGGCGAAAGAGCTATCTGCTCTGAAGGCGAGTCGCGAGCATGATCTTGAAGAAGCTGTTTCTTCTGCGAGGCGATCTGCGGCCGCCGAAGTGCAAGGCCAGCTTAACCGGGCTTACGAGCTGTTTCAACAGATGATGAAGAAGCCGATTAGGAAAATGGTCTATCTTGCACAAGCGGAGGCTAATCTCCAGCTCCTTGACGACATGGAGAATGCTGAAGCAGAGGAAGCCTTTGATCCCAAGGCCGAGCGTGCCCTTTTAGCTGAACACAAGGCGTCGCTCGGAAAAGCCGACGAGATCTTCGATGCGATTGCACTCGAATTGAGAAAGACCTTGGGTAAGAACTATGTTGTCCCCATTAGAGTAGCGGATATAGTTGCGTCTCCGCGAATCGAAGTTGTTGCTAAGTCTGTTGGTATAAATGCAGCTTCTGGGTCGAACGATGGCTCTCTTGGTATGCGCTTGAGAAGCGCGAGTGAGGAGTTAGACGAGAGCGAGTCGGACGAAGCCGATGAGACCGTCGCTCCTATCCCAGTCGCACCAACTGAACCTCTTCGCGAACAGGCTCCTCCGGAACCAGAACCCAAGGACGGCGAGGCTGCGAGTTCGGCTGCTATCATTACTCCAGCCGAAGAACAAGTTGTCGAAGAGGGCGAGCTGGCTTCTGATGACAAAGAGGCCGAAGATGGCGAGACTGTCGCCTAATCCGGACTTTGCAATAGTAGGATTAGTTTTTTGTTTTTGCTTAAGGATTTTATGACTCGATTTTTGTTTTTGTGCCTGGATGGCTTTATCCAATTTGTAACAACATTTTTATGCCGAGTTGGTCGAGCAGATTTATATGAATGCCTTAAGCAATTTCTTAGCCATATTTTCGATTATTAGTTTGTCGACGAGGCCTGTTAGAGCTTGTCTAAGGCCATAGAAATGATGCGGTTTTAAGACGCGATGCGGTTTTAAGACGCTTAGAGGCGATGCGGTTTTAAGACGCGATGCGGTTTTAAGACGCTTAGAGGCGATGCGGTTTTAAGACGCGATGCGGTTTTAAGACGCTTAAACGAACATCCTGGTTATACTCTACTGAATATATCTTATCCAGGCAAATATATATCTGCTAAGTTCGACCAGTCTGTTAAGGTAAAGACTGGGTTTGCGAGTCAAACATCCTGGCTAACGGACACATTCTACTGAATGTGTCTATCCCGAGATGGACTCGCGAGATGGACACCCCGGCTAACGGACAATACTCGCACTGAATACGTCTATCCCAGTAATGAACTCTAAATTTATATAGCGCGCTTTATCCATTGAGGATGTATAAGTTTACTTCATAATGATGATGAAGTTTTAATCAGGTCGCCATTATGGCCATAATGACGCCTAATTGTTATTGATCTCGCGTTTTAGACAGTTAAGTCGTTTAGCGAGTTTCCGCGTTTAGACCGAAGTCGTTTGCGAGTTGACTTGTCGCGTTTAGACCGAAGTCGTTTAGCGAGTCGACTTGTCGCGTTTAGACCGAAGTCGTTTAGCGAGTCGACTTGTCGCGTTTAGACCGAAGTCGTTTAGCGAGTCGACTTGTCGCGTTTAGACCGAAGTCGTTTAGCGAGTCGACTTGTCGCGTTTAGACCGAAGTCGTATAGCGAGTCGACTTGTCGCGTTTAGACCGAAGTCGTTTTGCGAGTCGACTTGTCGCGTTTAGACCAAAGTCGTTTAGCGAGTCGACTTTTCGCGTTTAGACCGAAGTCGTTTGCGAGTCGACTTGTCGCGTTTAGACCGAAGTCGTTTAGCGAGTCGACTTTTCGCGTTTAGACCGAAGTCGTTTGCGAGTCGACTTATCGCGTTTAGACCGAAGTCATTTTAGCGAGTCGACTTGTCGCGTTTAGACCGAAGTCGTTTGCGAGTCGACTTGTCGCGTTTAGACCGAAGTCGTTTTAGCGAGTCAAGCGAATAAGACTTGGTTAAAACCTTAGCTTATTGCGAATCGATTATCGCGTTTAGACCGGAGTCGTTTAGCGAGTTGACTTGTCGCGTTTAGACCGAAGTCGTTTAGCGAGTCGACTTGTCGCGTTTAGACCGAAGTCGTTTAGCGAGTCGACTTGTCGCGTTTAGACCGAAGTCGTTTAGCGAGTCGACTTGTCGCGTTTAGACTGAAGTCGTTTAGCGAGTCGACTTGTCGCATTTAGACCGAAGTCGTATAGCGAGTCGACTTGTCGCGTTTAGACCGAAGTCGTTTTGCGAGTCGACTTGTCGCGTTTAGACCAAAGTCGTTTAGCGAGTCGACTTTTCGCGTTTAGACCGAAGTCGTTTGCGAGTCGACTTGTCGCGTTTAGAACGAAGTCGTTTAGCGAGTCGACTTTTCGCGTTTAGACCGAAGTCGTTTGCGAGTCGACTTGTCGCGTTTAGACCGAAGTCGTTTTAGCGATTCGACTTGTCGCGTTTAGACCGAAGTCGTTTGCGAGTCGACTTGTCGCGTTTAGACCGAAGTCGTTTTAGCGAGTCGAGCGAATAAGACTTGGTTAAAACCTTAGCTTATTGCGAATCGATTATCGCGTTTAGACCGGAGTCGTTTAGCGAGTCGACTTGTCGCGTTTAGACCGAAGTCGTTTTGCGAGTCGAGTGAATAAGACTTGGTTAAAACCTTAGCTTATTGCGAATCGATTATCGCGTTTAGACCAGAGTCGTTTAGCGAGTTGAGCGAATAAGACTTGGTTAAAACCTTAAGTCGTTACATATTGCGAGTGGGAGTATGAATATACGGACCCACTCCCCCCTTTTTTGGAACAAGGGGGCAACTGAACTCGTCCAAAAACGAGCTGCCTACGTACCCAATGAAGGGATCAAGTCGCGTCGTAGTTCAAGTCTAATGACTTAGTATTTTTAGCAGTGATATTTCTTCAGATGTCGCGCATTCCAGGAACGCGGGATCATCTCGCCATTCTTGTTGGCGATTTCGTAGACGCCCGGGCGAACTACTTTTGTGATCTGATAAGGTCCTTCCCAGTGAGCGCCGAGCTTGCCGGCATTGGGCTCGGCAGTGTTTTGAAATACTGCGCGAAGGACGAGGTCTCCTTCGTAAAAACGCCGAACTCGCACCTTGGAGTTGTAATACTTGGATGCTGCAATTTGATATTCGGTCATTTTTATAAGTGCTTAGTCGCGCCTTTCGTTGATAAGGTCGAGTTCGTCGAGCATGAGGAGATGATTGAGACCTTTCTGTTCTGGAAGCAATCGTCGGCGAACTCCTGGAAAATAGACTTCAGGAGGAATCACACATTCTGTTCCGTAGACAAGGGCGAAAGGCGTCTCGCCCGTAGCGCGTCGCGGTGTTGTTCGACAAGACCATAAAACGCCTTCAAGTTCATCTGCCCAACGACCCTTCTTAGCGTCGAGTCGAGTCTTCAGGCCATGGATAAGTGTTTTGTTTGACGATTCTGCCTGGCCGTTGCCTTGCGGGCAACGAGGCGTTGACTTGCTGATTCTTATTTTCCACTTATCGCAGAAAAGTTCGAACCGCTTAGATATGAATTGCGAACCGTTATCTGTCACTATCTCATAGGGTACGCCGTGACGACAGATGATATTCTTCCAGACGAAGTTTTCGACCTGCTTATCCTTGATTGATCTGAATGCTTCCGCCTCGATCCACTTGGAAAAATAATCCGTTAGGACTAAGAGGTATCGTTTCTGCCGAGACGGATGAAGCGGTCCGACGATATCCATTCCCCATCGCATAAACGGGTAGGGCGAGGTGATCGAGCTTAAGAACTCCGTCGGTTGATGGATGAACGGACCATGTCGCTGACACTTCTCGCACTTTGCTGCGAACAGCTCGCAGTCTTTTATCATTGATGGCCAAAAATATCCATGCCTCTTGATTCGGATGGCGAGTGAGCGACCTCCCGAGTGGTTACCGCAGGATCCGCCATGAACCTCATGCATTATCTCGCGAGCCTCCTGCCCCTCGACACAAGCGAGTAGTGGCCCGGACAGTCGCCATTTGAAGATATTTCCATCAAGTAAAACGTAACGAGACGACTGTGACTTTAATTTGCGAGCCACCCATTTGTCGATTGGGATCTCGCCGTCTCCGAGATAAACGCGAATGTTGGCCATCCACTTGGTGTCGCATCCATAGACTGTGATCTCGTCGTCAATGGGAATGTCGACGACTTCATGCCCAGGTGGAGGCTCCTCGCTACATGGGTAAGCATCCTCTGGGGATTCCTCAAGTTGTTCGGGGAGAAAGCCACGGTCAAAAGCTGTGTTATTCGGGTCGAGCTCGTTATCTGTTGCCATCACATCCGTCGTTTCGTCTGCGCCGACTGTACCGGATTGATTGGGATCCATCGGATCCGGTTCGACGTTTTCTTTGGTGTGGTCGAGGTCCATCGGGTCTGCGGCGGAGCGAGCGGGCGAGCCATTGCTGAGAGCTGCTTTTTGCTTCGCTGCCAGAGATCTTGTTAGGACGTTGACCGCTTTTGTGATTGCGATACTCGGCTCTTCAATGAATTCGACCTTGACAATTCTTTGAAGATCTTTATCTAGCTTTGCGGTTGAGCCGAGTGATGCGAGGGCATCTGCTTGGGAGTTTTCCGACCTTGGAATTCTTATCAAGGTGAACAGATCGAATTCAGCTGTTAAAGTTTTGACGAGAGCGAGGTATGCTTCCATGCGCTCGTCCTTTGTCGCGTATTCGCCGTTGAACTGATTTACGACGAGCTGAGAGTCGCAAAAAGCTTCTATCCTTGTTATTTTCAACGCTTTAGACAATCGAAGACCTGCGAGAAGGGCCTCGTATTCGGCCTCGTTGTTTGATGCCTTGAAACCAAGGCAGAACGATTGCTCTAGATATTTTCCGTCTGACGATAGTCGAATGCCTACTCCCGATCCGTGTTTAGATGACGAGCCGTCGACGTGCAGCTGCCAGACTTGGGATGCAGAACTGTCCGCAAGTGCATCTTCGATTTCGGGCGAGGCTTCCGCCTCCGGCAGTTCGATTAAAAAGTCGGCCAATATCTGTGCCTTGATCGTCGTCCTACTGCGATACTCGATATCAAACTCGCTTAGCTCGATCGCCCATTTGGCGAGTCGCCCGGACTGAGTCGGACTGTGGAGAACAGCGCGCAGTGGAAAAGTACTTAGTACCACGATCGAATGTGATTGAAAATACGGTCGAAGCTTTCGAGCCGACGTAATAACTGCGAGTGCGAGTTTCTCTGTCAAAGGATATCTTGTTTCTGCATCGATTAGCGACTTACTAATATAGAAAACAGGCTTTTGCTCGGTGTCGTCTTCGCGAATCAGAACCCCACTAACTGCCGAGGTCGAGACCGCGATGTAAAGATAGAGCGGTTCGCCAGCAATCGGCTTTGTCAGAACGGGTGGAGTCGCGAGATACTGCTTCAACTTCTGGAAGGCTTTTTCACATTTTTCAGTCCACTCGAAATCTTGTCGAGCTGCCCCCTTCTTATCCTTGAGCGTTTCATAAAAAGGTAAACACTTATCAGTAGAGCGCGAGATGAACCGGTTCAAGGCCGCGATTCTGCCGTTTAGTCGCTGGACTTCTCTTCTCGTTTTTGGCGAAGGCATCTGGATGAGTGCGTCGATTTGTTTTGGATTTGCCTCGATCCCGCGACGAGTGATAATGTAGCCGAGGAATTCGCCGAACGTTACACCGAAACGCACTTAGCCGGATTCAGCTTCATGTTATACTTGTTTAATAACGCAAAGCACTCTGCGAGGTGGCCGACGTGGTCCTTTTCCTCGAGTGATTTGACGAGCATGTCGTCAATGTAAACCTCCATCAGTTTGCCGAGTAAGTCCTCAAACATTTTATTTACCAATCGCTGATAAGTAGCCCCAGCATTCTTAAGTCCAAAGGGCATGACTTTGTAGCAATAGATTCCGCGGTCTGTGATGAAAGATGTTTTGTCGCGATCGCCGGGGTGCATGAAGATCTGATTATAGCCAGAGAAGGCGTCCATAAAGGACAACAACTTGTTTCCAGATGTCGCCTCGACGAGGCGGTCGATGTGAGGAAGAGGGAAACTGTCTTTAGGGCATGCCTTATTCAAATCCGTGAAGTCTACACAGACTCGCCACTTACCACTTTTCTTCTTCACGACGACTGGGTTCGCAAGCCATTCCGGATATCTGACCTCAGAAATCGAGCCGGCCTGCAAGAGTTTGTCTACTTCGTCATTTACCGCTTGAGCCCTTTCAGGACCTAGTCGCCTTCGCTTTTGCTTTATCGGTTTGTAGGTCGAGTCCACGTTTAACTCGTGACTGATGATGTCGATATCGATCCCGGGCATGTCTCCCGCGGACCATGCGAATGTACCGACGTTTTTCTTGAGGAATTCGATGAGGTCGAGCCTGATGGCTTTGTCAAGTGTCGCGCCTATCTCTACGTATTTCTCTGGGAATTTGTCGTTTATACAAACCGATATGACAGGCTCGCAGGTCGGGCCCGTTCCTCTAGCTTCAGCGGATTCCGCGACCTGTAGCTGCTATAAGAGGTTTGAGATTTCCTTGACGGGCTCCCTGTCTGTCTTAATCTTTTTCCGCGGTTCGCTTGGGATCGGCACTGTCGCCTGAGTTCTTAGTTTGTGCGCGGTCATGAAACAAGATCTTGACGCCGACTCACTTCCTCTGATTGTTCTGACTCCGCCCTTTGTTGGAAACTTAAGACAGAGATGATACGTTGAGGCGACGGCGCGCATCGAGTTTAGCCAAGGGGTTCCCATTATCACATTGTAAATTGCCGGGTTGTTCGAGACTGCGAACTCGACTATTTTAGTCACACCTTCCGCGCTTACAGGAAGCTTGACCGTACCGAGTGTCATCGTCGTCTCACCATTGAATCCGGTCAATGGCTTAGGATAGGATTCGACTTGTGCGAGGTCAATTTCCATGCGCTTCAGAGCGTCTACGAAAATGATGTCGACTGTGCTCCCAGTGTCGATTAAAACGCGACCCGTGTCCCATCCTGCGACGGAGAGTCGGATGACAAGCGGGTCGTCATGAGGTTTGTCGATGTCATCGACCTCATTCTCTTCGAACTGGATGACGTCGTTCGGGAACTTCGACGGTTCGGGTTTGTTTGCCCCTACCTCCGCTCTTCTCTGATAGGCTTTGATCGACGAGACGGTGTTAGAGCAGTAGCGCGAGCCGCCCATGATCATGTTGCAGATTTTCTGTTTCGAGGCGCTACGGCCATCATTACCGTTTCGTCGGTCGAGGTGGGCCTCGTCGTTTCGTCGGTCTCGCTTATTAATCCTGTTGTCTCCCGACGGGCCGTCCCCTTCTCTTGCATCGTCGAATTGCTCGAGCTGAAAATCGTTAACATTGATGTTTCCTTTGAGCTCGCCGGCGGCCAACTTTACTGCGAGTCGCATGCCGAGGACTCTGCAGTTAGACGTCGAGTGTCCCTCCATCTTATGCAAGTCGCAATAAGCAGACTCGTCATACTGCGATATTCTCGGCCAAGTGTTGCCGCTAGCGCGACCAGGGGCGCCTCTTCCGCGGCCTCGCCCTCTTCCTCGACCGTAGCCAGGCGAGTCCACCTGGTAGTTATGGGCCCCCTTGAAACCTCCTTCATGTTGTACGAAATTTCCCGACTTCCTCTTTGTCGCGACTGGGACTTCTTGCGGACTAGGATTCCTGGCCTTTCCATGCTTCTGGCTCAGGATTTTGGTTTCATCTTCGCTTCTTGCGAAGTCGTTAGCGCGATGAAGCGCATCTTGAATTGACGAGGGCTCGTTAATCGTCATCTCTTTTCGGAAATCCGAGCTGTACCACAAAGCTTTTCGCAGGGCACTCAGGGTGGATCTGTCGTCAATCCCTTTTACCTGAATAAGCATCGCTTTGAAGCGTTCAATGAAAACTCCCAAGGGCTCGCCGGCCGCTTGCGTTATAGTATAAAGGTCCACCTCCGATGACCTGCGTTTGATTAGGACGGAATACTGCTTTAGGAAGGCCTCGGAGAGTTGGGCGAAGCTGTCAACAGAGTTCCTTTTCATCCCCGTGAACCAATAGAGGGCCGCCCCTTGGAGATGCTCCACGAAGAGGAGGCAGCAACCAACATCGATTTCATCGAGCCTGAAATTAGCTCGCCCCATTGCGATTGAGAATGCTCTGATATGCTCCGTGGGGTCGCCCTTTCCCTCATAGATAGGAATCTTGAGCTTCCCTGGGTCAGATAAACGCGCCTTTGTTATTCGCTCGGTAAAAGGAGTGGTGCGAGCTTCCTCAAGAACGCGGTCGAGTTTCGGCGCCTTGCTGGTTGCGCGATGGACCTGTGACCTCATATCCTTGAGATCGCGAGTGTTCTGCTGCAAGACGGCTCTGAGCTCGTCCATTTCCGTTCCCTGCGAATCAACAGCTCTACGGGCGGTTAGGGCTTCAGCTTGTTCCATCCATCGCGTATTTTCTGCGATTTCGCCCTCGTCCCGACTCTGGATACGACTAGTCGGTCGACTGGGCCGAGCTGCTCCGAATTCTCGCCCTTCTAAATTGTCTGCGATTGCAGGTATACCGCCGGGAGCGCCTGCGACGAAAACGGTTCCGTCTCTGAGAGGTGTAGGCGTATGATCTTCGCGAGTGCCCCGAGCCGATGGCGATGCCGCCTGGGAGAAGTTAAGAGCGAGCGGGGCGACGCGAAGCGCGTTACCTTGAGGTAGCCCTCGAGACTGACGAGTTGTCGACAAGGCCCTGATTTCAGCAGTTAGGTTGCTGTTGATCGTTTCCTGGTTTTGCGACTGCTTGAGCAACTGTTCGAGCATTGCTTTGAGTTGACCGAAATCTCCTGGTGTGGACGGGTCGGCCGTGTTTGTATTGGCGGTTGCCTGGTTCTCTGTCGGGACAGGTCTGCTTGCTTCCGCCTCCAATGCGGACTGGTTGATCAGCCCAGCCACAATGGGCTCGCTTGGACCTGTATCTTCGGCCGCTGGAGACTGCGGGTTTGTTATTGACATCTTGCGAATTCGTCTAAGTGTCTGTTTCGTGTATGAAGCTAGTGTTGCGAGTTTCCCCTCCTTCTAGCGCCAAATTGTGCGTGCTGGATTAATCACACAATCGAATTTATGAAGATTCGTTTGAAATAGAGCTTCTTTAGGGTTTTCAAACACTTAGAGGATGATAGAATTAGATTATGAATTAGGGTTCTTATTCATCAAGATCAGAGCTGTAAACAGTGTTTTTACCAGAAATTTCGGATCCCCCTCAAGTGAAGGGGTACATGCCTATTTATAGTAAAAAGAAGGCGGTATGAACAGTAACACGCTACTGTTCATACCGTAAGTGGAATACTAAAGAATTGTTGTTGGGCCTTTGACAAATCGCTAATGGGCCCTTAATGGATCGCTTAACGGGCCTTCGTCTTCTGGGCTCGATCGCTGAGCCGATTCAACGTGCGTTTAGCCGTTTGGTTTATCGATTCTTCTAGGGGAGTTTTGACCCCTACAGGAGCCTTGTCAAGTTTTCACATTGGGAGATCAAAAGTGGAGAAACATCCAAGGCATTGGAATTCACATTTCAATTTTCCATGCGGTTTGCATCAATGGTGTTATCTATTATCGAGCAAGTGAAGAAGACCAGAGTAGTAACTATTTCTTGGTGAGTTTTGATGTTAGCTCCGAGAAATTGGCTCGCGTCGAGGCTCTTAAAACACTTATAGAAAACAAGTGTACTCTGATGAATTACAAAGGGAAGTTAGGTTTTATTTGTTGCCAAAAAGGCGTGGAAATTTGGGTTATGGAGGATAATGGTAAGAAACAAGAATGGTCCAAGATTATCTTTTACGATACGGAGGGATTTAAAGATTGGTACGTTGGGGGTGCCAATCAGGGCCGGCCTTGGGCTGACGCTAGGGAAGCCCATGCGTTAGGCAGCAAGATATATTTATAAATTCAGGGGCATCATTTACAAAGAATTCGGTGTAGTGTAGTGGCTATTATGTCATTGATGAGGACAAGAGGTGCATGGTTCGAAACTTTCAGGGCATCAAAATATTTTTTTGCTTTAGGCATCATGTACTAACGGGCCGGGCCTGGTGCCAATCATGGTGGTGAGATCGTTTTTGCCAGTAGGTTGGTAACACGTAATGATATATTTGCTGTCTCCTATTATGATCCAAACCGAAACAGTTTGAGATACGTCGAATTCGAAGATTTGGAGGATGTAGTGCGCAAACTTAAATATCCTCTTCGTATATGGGCTGTTCCGGATTATGTTGAGAATACAATGCGCTTGTAGTTCCTTTTCAAAAGTTGTACTTTCCCATATGGTTTAAGATATTTTTTTTCTTTTTCTTGTTAATTATGGCTAACTTGTGATCAACGAAACATAGGTTTTATTTACTAAATCACCATTAAAGCTCCTTTAGTGTAATGGTTTTACAAAATGTTCATTATTTCTTCTCACTACAAGAAAACACTGATTTAGCGTCGGCATTTTTCGACGCTAATTCGACGCTAAATCCTCTTAGCGTCGAATTAGCATCGAATAACATTTCGACGCATAATCGTCGATGCTAATCCATTTTCGACGCTATTTCTACGCTATTTTAGCGTCGAAATGGTATTCGACGCTATATTCGACGCTAATTTAGCGTCGGAAATTCAACGCTAATTCGACACAATATTTCGATGCTAATTCGACGCTACTATAGCGTCGAATTAGCGTCGAATTGTTTCAATGCTAATTCGACGCCAAATCAATGCTAATGCATCGGGTGTCGATGCGATATAAGCATCGATTTAGCATCGAAATAGCGTCGAATGAGAACATATTTTTCAAAAAAAAAAAGAAAATATTATAAAATACAATAACAATTAAAATTTAAATGAATCCCATACAAATAAAATTAAAATGCTAATTCGTCGGCGGTTGTTGGGTCCTTAGGTTGATGAAATCTTCTTGAATCATATCTTCGGATTCTTGTTCGAACTGCGTTTGACCGGGAGGTGGTGGAGGACGATGTATGCCTTGCAAGGCATTGGCTACTGTCGGGTTATCCATTGCAATGATGTCAAAGAGACTGCTCAATGTTGAAAGACCAGTCTTCAGCTCCGCAATCTCAGCATTAGCAGCTTCCAACTGAGCGGTCAAATGCGGCTGAGACGAACCCGCTGCCGGGACATCCTTGATGGATCCAACACCCATCGTTCGTCATTTCTTCTTCGGTGGAACCTATAAAATAAAAGTGTTACACAATAAAATTATAATAAAAAATGAGTTATAATATAATATAATAACCTAATAAATTACCTCCTGGTGGCGGAGATCGTGGACGATTGCTATTGTAGTCTGCGAACCCGACCCTGATACGGATCCGCGACGACCATCGGATCCGGGAATCGTATCATCATCGCCAAATAACTGTCCGTATGAAGGAGGAGGAGGTCGATCCGCCTATGAAATAAAACAAATTTATTAAATTCAAAAATGTCAAATATAAATTGATAAATAAATTATAAACGAGTAAAATAAGTTGATAAAACAATTCATCGATTCTTAAAATTTATATATAATATATGAATACAAACACATAAATCCATAAATTTAACATTTAAGAAATAATTTTATAAGTTTAAATATTTATTTTAAATTCAAAAAAACCCTTAAATTTGTTTATTTGACTTTACATAAAATCAAAACAAATTTATTAAATTTAGAAATGTAGAAAATAAATTTAAAATTTAGGAAATATATCTATAGTGCTGAAATAATTTTTGCAAAAATTTAGATATTTTAAATTTAGGAAATAATTTTATAGACTTTACATAAATATATTTTTTAAAATCTGAATTCAAATAAAATCTAAATTTCATTTTATCACTTATCAAATCTAAATTTAATTCAATTCCATCTATATTCAATTCCATAACTTATCAAATCTAAATTTTAATTTCATTTCCTAAAATCTATTTCATACCAAATTCCATACATTCTATTTCATAAAACTAATTTCTAAATTCCTAAAATCTAAATTCAAATATATAACTTAGCACATCTATATTCAATTCCATAACTTATAAAATCTAAATTTAATTTCATTTCCTAAAATCTATTTCATACCAAAAATCCTAAATTCTATTTCATAAAAACAATTTCCTAAATTCCTAAAATCTACATATGTCATAAAACCAATTTCTAAATCAATTTCATATCAAATTCCATAACTAATAAATAATTAATTGCAAATATATATAAAAAATTTAAACAAATAAAATTAGAATTATTACCATCTTTTCCGGCGGTGGCTTTCCGGCGGTTGTTGACGGCGGTGGTGCGGAGGAGAGGAGAGGGAGAGGGAGAGGAGCGGGAGAGAGAGAGGAGAGGAAGATCGGCGGTGGAGGGGGAGAGGAGAGGGAGAGGGAGAGGGAGAGGAGAGGGAGAGAGAGAGGCGCGGGAGAGAGAGAGGAGAGGGAGATCGTCGGTGGAGGAGGAGAGGAGAGGGAGATCGTCGATGGAGGAGGAGAGGAGAGGGAGAGGGAGAGGCGCGGGAGAGAGAGAGAGGCGCGGGAGAGAGAGAGTAGAGAGAGATCGGCGGTTGCTAGAGAGAGAGGAGCGGTGGTCGGAGATGGAGAGAGTGAGAGGAGAGGATGTTGTTGCAGTGACCGGAGAAGAAGACTTTTTTCTCTGTATACAAATCGATGGCCGACGCTAATTCGACGCTAATTTAGCGTCGAATTAGCGTCGAAATGTTGATCAAATCGACGCTAATTCGACGCTAAATCCAATTTAATTCGGTTTAGCGCCGTTGGTTTAACCAAAAAAAATTTGAATTTATTCGGTTTACCGCCATTGGTTAAATCAAATTAATTCAATATAGCGTCGAATTTGCGTTGAATTAGCATCATTTTATCCATTCCATACCCTAAACCCTAAACCCCAAACGTAAATTATGTCATATAGCGTCGATTTAGCGTCGAATCGATGCTAATTCGATGCTAAACCGACGCAACGTGAATCTATTTTACGTTTGGGGTTTAGGGTTTTGGGTATCCGCCAGTGGTACGAAAACTGTCTTAGCCATTTCAATAATTGATATAACAGAATAATTTTAAATTTTGAATTTTGTAATTACATATTTGGTTGATAAAGCGTTGTGATGATATATGTAAACCTATATAGTTTTTCAAATAGAATTTCTTACATACATTTGTAATCTCGAATGAGACAAACATACTAATTTGTTCGCAATTAAATGTTGGAATATATATAACATTGGAGCTTCATTCTGAATCGTCGACGTTAAATCTTTTATTGTTTATACCCTAAACCATAAATAAAAAAAATGATTTATCGTCGAATTAGCATCGAATCACAATAATTCAACGCTAATTCGACGCTAATGTTGTAATATAGCATCGAATTAGCATCGAATTCTTGTGATTCGATGCTAATTCGACGCTAAATCATTTTTTTTATTTATTTAGGACTTAGGTTAAATAAATTGCACCTTATACGAAAACATTCGATATCGTTAAAAGATTATAAACCCGCTACATATAACGATAACAATCACATGAATTTTTGCATATCAAATTTCCTAGAATATACTTCATACATCTTTCCTCAATACATTTCCTAAAAAAATTATAACAAAATGTACATATTGATATTTCATTACTAATATATAAAACAAATTTAACAAACAAAAAAAAAATGATTTAGCGTCGAATTAGCATCGAATCACAATAATTCGACGCTACTTCGACGCTAATGTTGTAATATAGCATCGAATTAGCATCGAATTCTTGTGATTCGATGCTAATTCGACGCTAAATCATTTTTTTAATTTGTTTAGGACTTAGGTTAAATAAATCGCACCTTATACGAAAACATTCGATATCGTTAAAAGATTATAAACCCGCTACATATAACGATAACAATCACATGAATTTTTGCATATCAAATTTCCTAGAATATACTTCATACATCTTTCCTCAATACATTTCCTAAACAAATTATAACAAAAAGTACATATTGATATTTCATTACTAATATATAAAACAAAATTGGCAAACAAAAAAAAATGATTTAGCGTCGAATTAGCATCGAATCACATTAATTTGATGCTAATTCGACGCTAAATTAATTTTTTTTTATATGTTAAATTTGGTTAAATGAATCCTAAATCCTAAACATTACGATATTACATATATATTCAATTATATTTACAATATAATATATGAAATTTTATGTACCATAATCCACCATTACGATACTATTTAATGGTTATAAGTGTTTAGTTTTGACAAAAACTTTGATACCAAACAGCCAATTTAGCCTCAGAATGTACTCTCAATGCCAAATCTGGGAAGGAGTAGATTATGGGGCTAAATCCACCGTTGGGAGTCAATTCACTATCGAGATTTTCTTATATTGTAAAGATTGGAACTTTACGGTTAAAATTTTTTAATGTATGTAAATTTAATTAGAGAATTGAGTATATATAAAAAAATTTTTATTTCGGAATATTACTTTTTTTTTTCACTTGCGAAATGAATCCTGACGGTGGTGCTATATGTAGGCGATTTTAGCATCGATTTTGCATCGATTTAGCGTCGAATGCTACAAAGGTATGTGAAGCCGTGTTAAATGTGTCATCTACCTACCAAATTCGACGCTATATTCGACGCTATGCGTTCGACGCTAAATCGATGCAAATTTGCATCGATTTAGCGTCGAATTGAGATTTCCGATGCTAAATCGACGCTATATAGCATCGATTTAGCTTCGAAATGTTTTGTCCCTAATTAGCGTCGATTTAGCGTCGAATTAGGTTATGGACGCCATTACGACGCAAATTCGACGCTAATATAGCGTCGGAAAAAATTCGACGCTAAATTTCGACGCTAAAATACAGTTTTCTTGTAGTGTCTACACCAATATATGGTATGGAGTTTGAGTTTAAAATTTACATGAGATTTTCAATGTGGTCTAAAGAAAGTCGTTCGGCGTGTTCCGGATTAAAATTGTCCGTTGTTGATAGTCCGTGTAACTATTCTCATAATTTATGATAATTCATAAATCCAGTCAGTGAACAAATAAAGAAAGAAAGCAACATTAATCTATAAGGAAGGATATATTGTTAACCAAGTTCAACACAGTAATAATAAAAATATCTTGTCATATATTCATATACGTGACACTATGGTCATAAGAGTATAAGACATAAGAAGTTTGTCTCCCTATAAAAAGACCTACGAGATTAGAAAAGAAAGTTTCACTTTATATACATTCTCAAGCTTAATTTTTAATTATTTTTGTTTTGGTGTAAATTTGTATTACTCTGAAAACATGTACATCCACAATCCAAATCCAATTACAAAAGATTATTATGTATCCTATCCTTTTGAAAAATGTAAGATAAAGACTTATTAACAGAATGGTTGTCACATTAATTGTAGTAAAATAATCAGTGGACATGGCACCAACTCTATCATTTCTCTTTTTTCGAATTCGGCTTTCATATATGTGTCACGTTTTAGATCTATTAAAATTCCGATAAGACGACACAACTATTATAGACCTATAAAAACATTGATAAATAGACTAGATGGTGGGTCGCTGTAATTATTCGGAGATTTAGTCAAGTTTTGGAGTCCAATGTATTCTTGTAGAAGAACAAAAGTAAAAAAGTGAGTTTTTTACCACAAAAAAAAAAAAAAAGTAAAAAGTTAAATGAATTATATCTTGTATTGTGACGAAAGAAAGAAATGTATTATGTCTTGTACTTACCTTCAGCGAATTTTGTTTAATAGGCCAAGCAAGACTGAAGCCCAAATCGGCCCATTTTTGTATGACCTACGAATGTTTACTTGTCACTGTTTTTTACTCCCAAAAAAACCTTTCTCTGTCTCCGACGATGGCTTCCGGCGACCAGAGCAAGAAGAGAAAGCAGCGTTATCTCCCTCAGAATGTAATCATATTATCACACACTATGTTTTCCTATGGAATTTCTGGGACTAATTTCACTGTTTGATTTCTTTTTGGTGCAGAGACCAGCGAAGAAGAAGGGAGCTTACCCTTTGAAACCAGGTGTTCAAGGTTTCTTCATCTCTTGCGATGGCGGACGCGAACACCAAGCTTCTCAAGAAGCTCTTAACGTCATTGATTCCGTAAAATTTCTCTCAATTGATTTCACCTTTTGCTTAGATTGGGTTTTCTTCTGATTGTTTTTAGTACACAAATTTGAAACTTTTTTGTGTTTATGGCTTTGTTAGATTTCTCAAGAGGGTTCTAATGTTTTTCAAGTTTGAGTAGCTCTATCTTTGGAGTGTTTCTTGAATATATATATATCTCTTGATTTTACAGTTTTTTGAGGAGCTACTGCAAGGGACTACTGGTTCGAAATTTAGTCTTTCTGGGTTGATTGAGAAACCAATAAACAAAAAGGTTACGTTTTCCTATAGCGAGGATGAGGATGAGGAGGAAGATGAGAGTAATAACGGCGAGGAAGAGGAAAACAAAGAGGATGGAGATAAAACAGAAGTGACTGAAGCCAGTAAGAATGTCGAGGAAGAGGAAAAGAAAAGGGACGGGCATAAGACAGAAGTGAGTGAAGACGGTATAGTGAATGAGAAAGAATTAACAAGCGAAGGGTCATGTGAAGTCAAACAATTGCCAGAAAATGAGACTGGAAAGGTAGTAGAAGATGAAGAGAAGCAAAAGAACGATGTCGAGGAACCTCCAAGAAAGAAGACATGTGTGGAAGAAGCAAAAGTAAACGAAAAACATGTCGAGAAGTCTATTGATAAGCTGATTGATGCTGAACTGAAAGAACTCGGAGACAAGAGTAAGGTAAGCGATTATTTGTTCTCACAGCAAACCTCGTAAGTCTATGTTTGCGTATCATAAGAGTCTAAACGATCCATTTTACGTTCGTTTTCCCAACAGAGACGGTTTATGAAGTTAGATCCTGGTTGCAACGGTCTGGCCTTTATCCAAATGAAAAGGAAAGAAGGTGATCCAAGTCCCAAAGACATTGTCCAGCATGCAATGACTTCTGCTGCTGCAACTAAAAAGCATATGTCAAGGTTTGATCTTAAGAATTCTATAACTTTGATGTCTTTGTTGGATTTTTGCTAATATATCTTGTGATGCTTAGGTTCATTCTAAGACTTGTACCAATTGAAGCGTCGTGTTATCCTTCAGAGGAAGAAATTTCAAGAGCCATCAAGCCTCTTGTAGAACAGTATTTCCCCATTGAGACTGATAACCCCCGGAAAGTAATTATACTATTCAGTTTTTTTTTTTTTGCGTGTCTCGTTTCCTAGATTCCAAATGTTTACATCGCTTTTTACCTTTTATTGCAGTTTGCTGTGTTGTATGCTGCGCGAGCAAACACGGGGCTTGATAGGATGAAAATAATAAATACGGTTGCGAAATCTATTCCTGCTCCTCACAAAGTTGATTTGAGCAATCCGGAGATGTGTATTGTGGTGGAGATTATAAAGGTGAACAATGATAAACTTTGATGTTTTGGATTTTTTCATTTAACAGATTGGTTATAAACTCATATGGGTTTTTGTGTTGCAATTTACAGACAGTGTGCTTAATTGGGGTGGTGGAGAAGTATAAGGAGCTTGCAAAGTACAACCTCAGGCAGCTTACGTCCACCTAGTGATACAATCTCCTCTTCTTCTATCTTTAGCCATTTGTGTTCCTTAAGACTAAAGATGCTTTGTGTTTACAACCCAGTTTCTGGTTAACTTATTCAAAGAGTGGTTGGTCTTTAGATCCTATTTTGTCTGATCAATAAAGGTTTTCCTTTGATGAAGTTTTCTCCACATTCGAGCATAATAAACATGTAGGTGCAATGCAATAACATTGACCTTTTGATGTGCATTGGTTTAATTTACACTCACAATCTCATCTCCTGTTTGGCATATTTAACTCAAAGATGTGACTTAGCAAATCCATGTTGAGAAGAAGATAATCAAGTTAAGAGAACTGAAGGAGACTTGCATAAATTCTAGCACGGAAACTCCAGAATTATATTCATGACCTAGTTACCTAATGATCTCAAACACAATACCTAAGACAAAAGAGAGAAGCAATTAGTCAATACTCATAAGGGTATTTTCTCATTAGCTAAGAGAAGAAGCAACATTGGATCCACCATTGGTGCACTAATGAAGCAGAAGTAATTGCCTTTGTGAAAAAGAGAAAAGGGCAAAAAATTATTATTAAGGAACTTAACACACAATTACCAATGGATTTTGATAGAAAATGGATTCAGCATTTTTTTTACATCACTAATTTACCGACTCCCCCCATTTTTTGAACAGCAAAATAAAAATGATGTTATAAATCAACTCTGGTTCTTAAATCCCTTTTAGTTCCACTCTAAATCCTAAGTCAAACCACTTCACCCTACTCATCCAAATTAGGAGTCCCAACAAGCCAAACTAACCTCATACCTCTACCAAACTCTTTCCTCTGCTTCTCCTTGACTCTTCTACTCATATTCTTCTCCCATACTTTTATAGACATCTCGAAATTTACATCTTGTTCTTCCAGCTTGATCCCCCCGCGCCTAAGAATAACACATATCTGCCTTTAAAAGATTCACAGCTTTGGGTGCAGCAGGGGAAGTAGTAGATCACATATGTGGGCAGATGGGAGGATCTTGTTTCCGACAGAGATGGCACCGGAATCCAATCACCATACTTGAATTCTCCTCGTTAAGCCCAAATGCATCTCCATGGTACCATTCTACAAACAATACAAAAGACAAAAGGAAGCTGAGCAACAAAAAGTAACAAACTCTTGCAATGTGAACCAAGCGAAGATTAGAAGTTGGATTTACCTCCACAGATTTCGCAAGCAATGAATGTTGTTGATCCAGCTTCAATCGAGCTGCATAAATGACACTTAGGTTGATCACGGTCAGGCTCAGAGTTCTCCAATGGAATATAATATCTATCTTTCTGAAACTTAGTGACCCGTTCATCCATGGGCTTTCTGGATAACAGGAGACCCTTCAACCAATAGCTACGTAAGCTCTCTGTTCTCTCCTTCCTAATGGAGATCTCTTGTTTTACTTTCTTAGGCCTGCCTCTGCCTCTTTTGGTTTCCAGTTTCCGTTTCTTACTCTCTGCAGGGACTTTACTTTCATCCTGCAGCCGGATAACATGCTTTGGTTGCCTGCCTGAACGTCGCAATGGTTTGCTTGCAACAACCTTTTTATGATTCTTTGACCTTATGGAAATTCGCTCTGCCAATGAGGTTTTAGAATTGTTTAGACGAGCTGATTTACGGGCAGGTATGACCAATTTGTGCCTCTGTGTCTGGACTACAACTTTTTTACGGAAGCTCCCTGGGGGCCGCCCTCTTTTCCGTTTGATGGGTTTGTCTTTTGCTACTACTTCACTTCTGCATTGAAGACAGATGTGCATGCCTTCTTTCTCCGCCTTCCTGATATGCTTTTTGTGAAATAGTCCTGAAATTTTTATCATAGCTGATATCAAGACAAAACTATGACTAAATATTATCTATGAAAGATCATGTTAGGAGTCTCCTGTTGGTTAGGAATGAGCCTACACGAACATCGGTTCATATAGGTCTTGTTGAGTTTGGTTTGCTCAAGTATGGACCAGGTTCTCATCAGATTTAGCAAAAAAAAATACTCAAACAAAAACAACAAGAAAAGATACTCACTTTTGCAGATGTGGCAGGACGCAGCTTCACTGTCATCACAGAAAAACAGATACCATGAAAAACAGTTCAGAAAGATCATCACTCAACAAACAAAAAGAAAACGAAAATATATGTTCTATAGGTCAAGTTGCATGCTTTTAGGTTCTAAGCAGAGTCCAAATGACTTCGGCTTAGTCAAGATAGGACGAAATTTTCTGTCAAGACAAGGACTTCTGAAAGCAAAAAGGGTTGTGATAAGTACATACCTCAAAGGCACATCTTTCTTACATTGCTCGCACAAAGAGGATTCAGATCTTTCTGCCCTTTCAAATAGGTATGAGAATCCCTTTCCCTCTGAGGACCTTTTCCGTACTTTGACTATCTCAGAGTGTCTGAAAGAGCCTACTGGCTTGCTCATTTTTCGGACAGCTTTTTTCTCTTCAAATCCTTTCAGAAGATGTAAAGGCACATGTGATTCATTCAACCAGAATTTTTTTCTTCCGCTCGAGGATTCTTCAACCATGCAACCACTCTTCAACACAACATCCGGAATATTTCTCCTCTTACCAAAGTCAAGGAGATATTTCACAGTCTTTTCCTCTGTGCACTTCCTACGGACAATGACTTTTTTGAACAGCCTGGCAGATTTTTTTGATTCTTTGTCCGATGCAGGAAGAAGATGACTGTTTTCAATATCATCCCACATTATGTAAGAGTGGAGTGTCCTCACCTGTAATCACAGAATCATTAGATAAAATCGTCCAAGGCTGAGAAGCATGAGACAATGGTACAAGACATATTAATTAGTGTGCAAAAACTACAGATGCGAATAACAGTTCCAGTAAAAGTAACCATGTGGATGACACGCTCAAAACATTAAACTAGTTCACCGGAATTTGAAAATTAGAGTAGAAAAGACACTTAAAGGATCTCATACCACCTACATTCATGCATAGGCTAAATGGAAACATAAATTCTTGTCAAGACATTGTTACTTGTGCACTTTTGGAAACTTCAACATTGGTATATCTTATTAATAGCAGCTAGACAAAAATTATATTTCGTTTCGACTAAGTTTATATCACCTGCAAACCAAGTTGCTCTGAAGTCATTGAGGACTCAACAGCTGCCTCCCAGGCAATGCGTCTGCTTCTCTTAGCAGGCTCTGAATTCTCAGGATACAGTATTCCTGGAATATTCATACTTCCACCTGCATAGCGTAGAGTGAATGGAGAATGAAACAACTTAATGGAAGTGAAAGGATTTAAAAAAGAGTTAATGACAGTAGAACAACAAAAATAAAAGCAAGAACAAAAGAGAAAATGTAAACCTTGTCTAGCAGCCTTCGATAACAAAGAGCGAGGTAAAACCTTCCAGTTGAATAACCGCCGTGAAAGTCGGCCGCCTCTCCACCAGCACATGGTCAATCCACCATTTTTCTTCGCATTAGGGTTAACCCCAGACTCCAGCAGTGTCCCCCTTCTTTTACCAATAGCAGTTTTTGACCATGATCGTGACGAAGCAATGAGAACATGAATAGCTGAGCCCATTACTACGGGAGAATCAACATGGTTTACCCACTCCAGTGAAAGTACACGATGATGCAAATTTGCCTCTAACTGTGTAAAGGTAATAAACAAAATCTTTCAGTAGAAAACAAAAAACTGATAGATTAATCACTAATGCACTGCACAACAATTCAAGTGCTCAAGAAATCCTACTTAAAGAATTACGCAGATAGTTAAGTATTAAATAAATGGAGAAGTAGCAAAACATTCAACATTCCTGGCCTACTGCAAGCTTTTCAAGAAGGGAAAAAACAAACCAGAACTAAAATTCTACATAGCGGTGGACCGTAATGAAGAAATTTGAATATGACAGCTTCGGTATGGGCAAGTTAGAGTGGTGGTTCAGAGTTATAATCTTGTTTTGCTAAAATTCAACTTAGAAACAGTCCCATATATGCAAAATGAATGTTTTAGGAGGAAGAAACTTGAGAAAAACTTACCTCAACTAATAAACGTTTCAAGCTTGAGATATTTGATGCGCTCAGAATGTGCTCACGCCAAATGCTGGAGTGTTGTGGATTCAACCATGGACCAACCAAAAGACCTTGCAATCGACTTTCCATGGATAATATCTGGCATATGATAGCCAACAAATGACTTGTCTTATCAATGAACCGATTGTTAGCAAGTTGACTTTCCGAAGGACCACGCAAAGCCCCAAGACTCATGTTAAACAAACAATCTGTCTCATTCCCATCATCATCAGAACTTTTGCAAGAATGACACCATCCACACTTTTCTTTCCATACATCTAGGTAGAGGCTTTGGATGTTTCGCCATTGAAATTTGGTGGTTTTCATCAACATAGTCTTCACCTGGGTAGAAGCTATCTCTTCATCAGATCTCATATCATTGGTACGGTTTGGTGACTTACGCATCATCTCTTGAGAAATTGATGTAGTCATCTGAGCAAATATGTACTGGTTTCTGTAGCCTGTTTCGCTCTGCACATTCGGTCTGATTCCCTTCCTTGTGTTCATTCTAGCCAAATTATGGGAAGACGAATTCAAATCTGGCTCCTTCATGATATCCAAAATGCTTGATGGTGCTGTCTTATGAAGACCCTGGACATCCAAACCATTTTGCACAGCTTCAGCAGATCCTTCAGAACTCATCTTCAGGATATCTCGCCCAGTAGCTGAATCTGATATCTTCCGTCGAGTCCTATGACGACGATTATGTGAACCTCCATTGCTGGATGTTTCCAGCTTTTTTTTAACATCAGATGTTGACTGGTTTTCTGGAGCTGGTAGAGGAGACTTAGACCCATCAGCCGAAGGAATGATTCCTTCGGCTGGTTTAGCCAAGCATACAGACATTTGGGAATTTGCATCGCCGACTGTCTTTTCCAGCCCAACATGGATATCCAAGTGATTTTGAATTGCACTTATTACGCCACTATAGTCACTACTGCATGCCTTTAGCTGCTCCAGCACAACGTTCACATCATTCACAGGGTAGAAGTTCGACGAGCCTGAGCCATCTTTATCTATCCTGCAAATTCATAGTGATAACATCATTCAACTGATGAAGAGATATAGCAGTTCCTACAAGGCTACAACTAACATATGAAAGAAGTCCCTAAGAGTAGATGTTAAGAAACAATTCACATCTGTTGCATACACTGAGAAATACTTAAGGGTACAATTTGCATCTAAATAATGAGCAAAAAAGGCTATTCACATGTTCAAGCATGAAATTCAACTTAAATGAAGGGAATGACGCGTAGTTTTACAATTTTATCATGTCACGTGCATAATCTATTTAATCCTCCAGCTCACTAAAATTTGGGCTAATGTTTTTGAACCTAAAACCTTCATCTACGGGATTTGGCTTAAAGTTGTACCCCTCAGGTGAAACATTAAAAATTGCTAATATTTATAATCTTTACAGTGGTATATCCACAGTAATTCCAGTGAGATCATGCATTAGCCATTCTTAGACAAGAGAAACAAAGTAAGAAACTTACACCAATAAGTAGCCACAACTGCTGAGGTATTCTCTGCCATGGGGATCAGTCACTATAGACTCTGCTCCTCGGATTTTCTTTTCCGGCTTCAATCCTGGTACAAGCCGATCAAATGCACATTCAGGGCAGTACCAGTCACCCTCAGACAAAAACTGAGTGGCAACACCGACACACTTAGAATGATAGGCAGCCGGGCAGCCATCACAACACAGTAACCGTCCATCCATTTTGCAAAGACAGCAGTCGTCACTGTTCCGGTCAAACGAGCCATCAATGACCTCGTCATTCAAAGAAACATTATCTGCCAGCCCCATCATAGTTCGCTTTCTGCGTCGTACTTCTGTGTTCGACTTCCTATAAGAATCCATTTCAGACTCAGCTGCAAAAGATCTTTTATTAAGCTCTGATCTTACAACCTCAGAATATATCATATCACTACACAAACGGTAAAGTATCTCAATTTTCAGATTTATGGGTTGTCTGAAATACTCATTTCTGAAAAATTTGAACCGAGTAAGATCCATTCCAGGTTTGTCCTTAGACCCAGAAAAGAGCAGGTATTCAACCACGAAAAGGGGATACGTAACCACATCCAACGTATCCCAGTCAAGACTCCTGCATTTAACACACGACCAGCCAAGCATTAGAACTAAGCAGGAGAAGCCTCATATCCATAAAACAGTAATAAAACTAAAATACTTATTACTCAAGAAAGAAAATAATAAGCATACCTCAGGCAAGCAGAAGCAGATAGGTCACCTTCATCAGCGAGTTGTTTCAAATGTTTTCTTAATATTTGTAGAACAGAAACATGGATGCTATCAAATAATAGACTAGGAGACATGCACCTCAGGGCTTCCACAAAATCCTTCAACTCAAAAGGACTCAAAAACAGCAAAGTACTGAAGCATCTCAGACAAGAGTAAGTGGCAAAGATATCTACTATGGAAACAGGATCTAAATCCAAACTAAGCGAGGATGGTGGTAACTGTGGCTTTGACGGAAGCACAGAAATATTCTCAGCTTTCCCATCAACGCTCGGAGTTTTTTCCTCTGTTAGACTATTCACTGACGGAGAAGGGGATACTTCATCAACTAACCAAGGTGTTACAGGGCTCTTGACAGGAGATCGAGCCAACGTTCTACGAGCGCTTCTTCTCAACCGAGGTTGACTCGTGAATGTTGGATTCTCCAAGCCTTTTCTTCTTTTCCTCCTACCACTCATATGTACATCCGAAATTTCCTTATCAGAGGGATGCTCATCAACAGTCTTAGCATCATGCTCATGCAGATCATGATCCTGCTCAACCCCATTAGATACAGGAGTATTGAGATGATCTTGCAGTGAAACACTGTTCTGCTTCTGTAGCTCCTCCAAAAGCTGAGCTCTTGATACTTCAGCAACATGAACTTCTTTATATTCTGCAGTCTCACGACGTTTATCCTGGACACCATTTTCGTCCTGCATGTCGATTTCTTGAGCTACGTCATTTCCATTCGCTTGAATGAACACATCCTCCTCCTTGCTGTCTTCAGCGTTAACCTCCACGTTCAAATCAAATCCTCCCTCCTCCTTCTGCGTACTCAACGAACAGTCTCCACCGTTGTCCAAATCACAGCTCGCGTCAATGTTGAGATCAATCAATCCCCTCTTTCTCTCACTACAATTTTCCACAACCTCGATATCTATAAAACCCGAACCTTCATTCAAACTGCAATCCAACCCAGTATTCAGATCAAACCCAGTACTAACTTCCGTCACATCCCTATTCAAATCCCTCACACACTCCAATTTCCTACCTAGGGTTTCCACAGGACCACAATTTAAATCAACATTCCCTCTCAATTCCACACCTAAACAATCACTAGCCCCAGAATCGTCCGCAATAACATCATTTAAATCGACATTTCTCATGACATTTACCTCACTTTGCCATTTATCACGCTCGATCTCATCAATCCTCACGACCCGAGACTGAGACTGTTTCCTTCCCCTTCTACCAACTCGCGGCTTCTTCACTTGTCCCATCACGAGAGCAGTAACCTCATCCAATTTCGAAATCTGCGTAAGACCATTCTCGTAAACGATCTGGAAAAATCCAGACGAATCGTAAGATCGAATCGTCCCGGAGCAAAACCCAACCCCGTCGATCTCCTTCCTCACGACTTTACCAACAAACTCCATTGCTCCGAGGTTGCCTTCGCTTCACGATAACGACCGAATCTATTAACCAACGAAGCAAAGAAAACCCATTGAAGCAAAAGTCTGAAATTGCAAAAAAGAAAAAAAAAAAAGTGGCGCTTTGTTTTCTCTCTTTATTCTAGAAACGCTTACAACGTGCAAGAGAGAGAGAGGAAGATTCTCTCTCTTCTCTACAGAGAAAAAACGCTAAACGAAAATCTCTCTCTTTCTCACTAGGAAGACGATGAAGAAAACAAAATACGGGAAGTTGGTCAAAGGTAGGAAGAGAAGGCCATCTCTCTCTCCCACACTCTCCTTATTTTTCTTTTTTTTCAACTTCTCTCTTCCTATTTTAACTTTTTCTTTTTTTCCGGTCAAAGGATGTATGATATATTGTGATATGTTTGTTCATCATCTTTTCACCTCTTTATATAGAGGTAGTCTAACTAACTACTATGTCACTACATGTGTGAGTGTTTTTAGAGTAATAGCTTTGTTATTTTTAGAATCATGTAAAACAATACAATGTTTCTTCAATCTTTTTTGGAAATTTTCCTTTCAAACAATGTAGTATTTGTTATCCTGAATGGCTCGTGATAATCTATCGGAATGATTAGTTTTTTGCCACGTTTGTTACTTTTAGAAGCATGTAAAAAAGTTTCATCTTTTGAAATCTTTCCTTTCAAACAATGTATATGTTATCCTAAATAGCTCATGATAATTTGTCGGAACGGTTAGTTTTCTGCCACGTTTGTTACTTTTATATACATGTAAAACAATTCAATCTTTTGCAAATGTTCCTTTTCAAACAATGTATTTGTTATCCTAAATGGCTCCTGATAATCTAACGGAACGGTTAGTTTTCTTCCACGTTGTTCTCATATAATTCTCTTCTAGCAAATCTAAATTTTCCTTTTTCCTATTGATTTTGCCTTTAGTCCATTGTATAGTTCACGCATTGGTTCGCATGGATAAAAAGAATCTGGATTTCATATTTCACGTTACTTGATTGGTTACAAAAAAATCTAAAATCAAGAAAACGAGTGTTAATGTTGACAAAAGTTATTATCTCCTAACTTTCTATATATGGTCGACCTCTAGCTTACTATATCGTTGACATATGTTATAGATTGAGTTCTCGACTTTTAGTATCCAACAAAACTCTACTTAACCTTTTTACTATCACTCTATTAGTATAGTACTAAGCAATTAATGTTTAATTCACTATATGTATACATATACTAACTATATTGTTGATTTTTTCTCCTACCAATCTCAAATATACCACGTTTAAAGATAAAAAAAGATAGCTTACTATATCGTTGACATATGTTATAGATCGAGTTCTCGACTTTGAGTTTCCAACAAAACTCTACTTAACCTTTTTACTATCACTCTATTAGTATAATACTAAGCACTTAATGTTTAATTCACTATATGTATACATATATATTGTTGATTTTTTCTCCTACCAATCTCAAATATACCACGATTGAAGATAAAAAAGAGAATTTTTGGCCTCATATTATAGGTAATACGCGATTAACCCTCAAGGTTAGACTCGTAGAGTTTTTTATGAATTGAGCATCTTAGTCACTTTTCAAACATTTCTGGCAGGCATGCTATTGTTCAAACCATATTAAACAAAGCAGTAAATATGTTTGTACGAGAATACATTCATGTAGAGCACATTCATCCGATCAATGTGTTGTCAAAACAAAAGATAAACGGATACGCGAGGCTATTCAATCATCTCATTAACGCGTGAAGCCTTCACCTTTGTCGGTCACTTAAACCTTATGATGGGATTAACCGTATTTATACCAAGGTAACAACCATATAAACACATTTTGAACAAATTGGAAGAGAAAATGACTATACAAGTCAATATACTGTCGTCAATCCTAAAGATAAATGATCCACTCTACATTTGTTCACGGAATAATGGATAATTTGTTTTACCTTTTCGTGAGAGGGTTATCCGCCTTTCATAACCACACCCATACACCAATAACCGCATTTTGGAAGATGGTTACAATTTTTCGACCATTCGATTAATACATCCTACTTCCCCGGTTCAGTTTCTTTCGATCAGTATTGTCTCTCGTAGAATGTCATCCTCGTTCCGAAGAAATTTTGTTTTGAATCATCCACATTTCTACAATTTATCTTATACAAGTCTTGGATCATCTTGACCCAAAATACATTTATATACATTTTGATGTAAATATCAAAGGGAAAAAAAAGATTGGGGTCATAACAGTCTAGCAATATGGTTTGGAATTACCAAATTTAACGCATAACTTTTTGTTTCTGTCAAGTCTCTAATTAGACGAGTCTCTCTCGTCAAATAAAGATTGCACAAAGTCTCGTCCAAAGGCGAAAAATTCTTCGAGCCGACACAGAAAATGGACGCGACGATAGGGAAGTTCATCGATTCCGTCTCCGACTTCTTCTCCGGCGCTGCCTCTAGCTCCGCCGATCAGTTCCCCTTGTGCGACGCCGACACCATCTCGGTAAGCTTTACGATTCGCCCTTTTCGTTCCTCAAATTGATCTCATAGAAACCTCGAAATTACGATTTTCCGATTGTTTGGTGCCTTGTTCGGATTTTGGATTCTCAGGGATGTGAGAAAGAGTATGCAGAGGCTCAGAAAGGCCAAGACGAAGGACTTAAGAAGGAATGCATCATGCGTTTATCATGGGCTCTTGTTCATTCAAAGATACCAGTGGATATACAACGTGGGATAGATATGCTTGAAGGTACTTAATATCTTTATGTTTACAATTTTACTTTTATCAATTCCATGTGTGTATTCAAATCTATGGAATGAAAGCGAAAATGGTTGGGTTTTGTTTATGCAGCTTCGGTGGTTAATGATACAAGTCCAATGAAACTAAGGGAGAAGCTATATCTACTTGCCATTGGTTACTATCGAACCAGTGACTTTTCGAGAAGCCGGGAATGTATAGAACGGTGTTTGGAGGTTTGATCATTTGATCCATGGATAGTCTTGAATATCTTATTATTAATGACTTGATGTATTCTCTTTTCTCTGGTTTTAGGTTGAACCGGAGTGGAGACAGGCTCAGGCGCTAAAAACGGCTGTCGAGGACCGTATTGTGAAAGGTAATAACCACATGGTATCTGTGTGCTATTTCTCATAATCTTTCATCTACTTTCTCTCTTAGTTCTGTTCTGATTTTTGGAATTAGATGGTGTTATTGGCGTTGGAATCGCTGTTACTGCTGTTGGGATTGTTGCTGGTATTGCGGCAGCCTTAGTACGCAGAGGCTGAGAAAGAAAAACTCATACATACATATGTATCTTTCCCTGATCTTCAGTGAGTTTGTTTAGTTTCTTTGTGGCCTTGGAAGAATGTATTTATTAAAGGGAAAGAAAAAATGATTTGTAATTCCAATATTACTATGATTATAGCTAAAACAAGATAAGTGAATGGGGAAGCATCAAACAGAAAACTTTATTATTACTTTAAGGAGAAATTAGAAGAAAATGGTACTGGTATCAGGTTTTAATTCGAGTATAAACTCTAGATTTCTTCATTGTCCTAGCAAGGCTAGAAGAAAAGCCTTGTAGTCTCCTGATGTCTCTTTTGCTACGGCTTGATCGAGACTCACATTGTTTCTCTTGAGATATAGCTCAGTGATATTCTGCAGGTCCTTTTCTGCTCGTGTGACAATCACACGGCTCAGAGCATTTTCATCAGTCCCCACTGTATTAATTGCATTGCGCAATACCTAGGCGCAGAAGGAATACAAGTTAGTTAGTCGAATTGAAATAAATTAGAGACCGTGTAACATTTGAATGACTGTTGTTGTATCTTACTTTTGCGTAGTACCGGTTTGGGTTTTTGATGCACCTGATGGCTGCACGTAGTGCACTCAGGTATTCATTTGTAGGGTGATTGAGGAGATCCTGCTCATCAAATGGACATTGTCATGAAGAAAAACCGGTATGAATGCCTTATTGGTATGCCGCAATTTACTTATTTATGTCCATTTTTTTCTATACCTTAGTGATTGATCTGCCATAGATATCCTTGTAGCGGTTGAAGATTGCGCTGAGCTGCATGCTACTTCTTGTACTTAGCACCCTGATGGTTTCTTCATGATCAACAGCCTTACCGAGGATTTCAAGATGGAGTACCTCGGCCTCTGACCGTGCCAGCATCTCATCAATTTCGTCTCCATCATATTTGTAAGCAGTTGCCATTGCAACCAAGAGCTGTATCGAAACCCCCCAAGTGTTCAAGATCAGTCAAAAGAAGAAGAAAGCATTTGAAATATCGTAAATTACTCACTCTTCTGATGTCTCCAGTAGTACGGGAGGCCAAGTCTTCCTCAAGAGAACGCTTGTAGAGGCAACGGTAAGCACGTCTAGAAGCTAATAGATCTTCAGGGGATCTCATGCAGGAAATCTCGACGAGGACCTTGTAGTCAGGAACAGGCATCTGAAGAGCTAAGTTGGCTAAGTGAGCATCTCTCTCTGGAGGATCCAAGACCCACAAGCATATAGCTTTCTGCAGGTAACAATTTTTTTTTTTTTATCCATAAAAATTACGTTTTGTGAATTATTCGAAACAGAGTTATAATAGCATATAGGTATAAGCTATACCTCAAAATCACCAGAGAGCTCAGATTTAAGCTGGTGAATGAGATCCTCATGGTAAATCTCCTGGTAAGCTTGTCTTATGAGCTTCCTCTGGAACAAATTCCGGTGTCCTAGGATCGAGACGATGGCCTTTTCATCGGTTCCCCATCCTGCCCAAATAAAAGAAAGAGGGATAAAGGTAACCGAAAGAAGCTTGAATCACGTAACTTTCGAAACACTAATGTGAAAAAATGCAGAACCTTGACAAGCCTTCTTGATGTTTTCGGCGTCTTCGACAGGGGAGAAATGCGGAGGAGAAACAATGGTGGCCATTCTTTTCTGTTTCTCCTTCTTCTTCTTCTTACTTGTCACTTTTTTGGATATTGTTTCCATTGATTTTGAGCTCTCTTATTTATAAGAGTTGCTTAGGAGCTGACAATTCTTTTGAGACCATAAAATGTTCAAATGCTCATTGATTGGTGAATCTGAAACTCTCCCTTTCTTTTAATGCTTGCCCGTTTATGTATGACTTTGCCGTTTATTTTTTGCAAGGGGAAGTTTTCATGGAGAAAATTACTACATCCCCCAATATGTTTGTTTTCTCTCGATTTTACTTATTGTCGTTCAACTAAAATTTCACCTTCCTTAAAACTGTATGTCTTTAATTATATTATTTCCTAATCTACTTTGGTCCAAAAATTAGATTAATCTATGCAAATTCTCACTCTATTCGTCTCAAACAACCAAAAACTTCCTTTGTTTTAATCCTTACTTAGCCGGTTCAATCTATTTATCGAATCGTGGATCAGTGACATATTTTTTTTAGTTGACAAATTTTAGCACTAAACCATAAGAGCAATGACTGGATCACGAGTTAACCGGACTGGTCGGGCGTGAAAACATTGCAAATTACCATTGTGGCTAGGAGCTGGTGGGTTATCAAAAACCAACCGGTTAAGATTTTTTTTGTCTATAACTGACCGGTTTAGAAAAGTAAACATTTTAGAAAAAAAATTAAAATAACAGCTCATTAGGAGCTCGAAGATGTGAAAAGAAAAATCCCCAACTCCGCCATAGTAGACCGTCTTTCTCTCCGTCTTTCTCTCCCTGCAGTTACCGGAATCCGCCGGTTAGATCTCTCCGTTCACCGCCGGTAAGTTACTCCTTATTAACTTCTCCTTTCCCATCTTCTTCTCCGCACGATGAATCGTCCTTAAGCTCGGACTTTTTTCTCTGATTCTCAATTTCTCATTATCGATTTGGGATTTTTTTTTTTTTTTTTATTCCGGGTGATTCTATCAGATGACTGAAGGAAGTAGAGCGAGAGCTCCCAGATCATCATCTGTGAATTCTCTTCCTTTGATTCTGGACATTGAAGATTTCAAGGTAAGGAATTTGATTCAGCTTGTGCTGCTTTTCTTTTCACTTTTGAATCATAAGGGATTTTTGATTTTGATTTGTTTTGGTCACTTTCCAGGGTGATTTTTCATTTGATGCATTATTTGCGAACTTGGTAAACGACCTCTTACCGTCTTTCCTAGAAGAAGAAGCAGATTCCGGTGATGGACATGGCAACATTGATGGTTTGGCTAATGGGCACTTACGTGGACAAAACGATGCATCGAGGATGTCTCAGATTTCCTCTGCTCCTTCTTTCCCTGAAGTAGATGGTCTCTTGTCTCTCTTCAAAGATGCTTGCAAAGAGTTAGTTGATCTAAGGAAGCAGGTAAAGTCCCTTCCCTTGGCTCTACATTCACTATAATGTAAATCTCCTCTTTTCATGGTTCTAATATTTGAATTTTTGCTGGAAGGTTGATGGAAGGCTTAACACATTAAAGAAAGAAGTTTCAAGCCAAGATGCCAAACACCGGAAGACACTAACCGAGGTTTGGCAGACAAAGATTTCTTCTTTCTTTATGTACTGTCTGATGAATAACTGAGTTCTAATGGATCATTTCTTCAAAATGGGTTTTATTGGATTCTTTTTTCTAGATAGAGACAGGTGTGGATGGTTTGTTTGAGAGCTTTGCAAGGTTGGATGGTCGTATTTCAAGTGTTGGACAGACTGCTGCAAAAATAGGAGATCATTTGCAGGTAAGTTTAGTACCACGGCCTATAACTAACTAATTGATGGGCTATCCACTACTAACCCATTCTTTCATTTGTTAGAGTGCAGATGCTCAGCGGGAAACTGCTAGCCAGACGATAGAACTTATAAAGGTAAGTGTGTATCTATGTTGGGAAGGTTGGTCGCATAATTAGTTAGATGAAAAGCTTACCGTATTCATTGTTCAACAAAATGCAGTACCTAATGGAGTTCAACGGCAGCCCTGGGGATCTTATGGAGCTTTCAGCTTTGTTTTCTGATGATAGCCGCGTAGCTGAGGCTGCTTCTATCGCTCAGAAATTACGTATGATGTGATAGCTTTATGATATTTGAAATGTATCTTGAATGTTAGGACATTTTTAGCTATCTCTTTGTTAACAACTAAGATTTTAACCCACTTGCTTCCAGAACAATGAAAGCTTACAGATAAATGAGGCTGTATTTTTTTTTTTCAATGCTGTCCTTGTCAATATCAGGATCCTTTGCTGAGGAAGACATTGGAAGGCAAGGTGCGGGGACAGCTGCCGGAAATGCAACCGCTGGTCGAGGATTGGAAACTGCAGTTAATAATCTTCAGGATTACTGTAATGGTATACTAGTTCGTTTATACTTTATTTTTCTTTATATCTACTGAAATAGATTAGTGTATGTTCGTTCCCAAACTTTCTGACATTTGAATACAATGTTTGTAGAATTGGAGAACAGGCTTTTATCTCGTTTTGACGCTGCATCACAGCGAAGAGATTTATCCACGATGTCAGAATGTGCTAAGATTTTATCACAGGTGAATACTTTATTCTGCAGCATACAGCTTTACAATTCTGTAGGGATCTTTTATCTTAAATTCCGTAAAAAAGGCCTTTCTTACTTAGCTAAAGGTTATATAGTGGGTAATTCTAGAAGGCTATCACAAGACAAAGGATGTCTAGTTCTACTCTTGAATATGTGCTTCTTGATGTTCAGTTTTCTTCTTGATTTTCAGTTTAACAGGGGTACGAGTGCTATGCAACATTATGTGGCAACACGTCCAATGTTTATTGACGTTGCAGTCATGAATTCAGACATTAGGTTAGTCCTTGGTGACAGCGGTTCTCTGCCTAGTCCTAGCAATGTTGCCCGTGGACTCTCTTCTTTATACAAGGAAATTACAGGTCTGAAGGATTGTCATTGATCTGGATTCAATATTTGAAAACTGCTTCTATGCTGATTCATATCTTTTGTTACTAATATGTAGACACTGTACGCAAAGAAGCAGCAACAATTACAGCTGTTTTCCCTGCTCCAAATGAAGTTATGGCTATCTTAGTTCAGGTACTGGGCACCGATAATTTGGACACTGTAGCATGATTCCACCATATAGAAAAGCTATATTAACTTTTCTGTATTTTACACAGAGAGTTCTGGAGCAGCGTGTCACAGGTATTCTTGACAAAATTTTGGTGAAGCCTTCTCTTAATGCTCCACCACCTGTGCAAGAAGGCGGGCTGTTACTAGTGTGTACATATCTCTTTATCTCTTTTCTTTTTTATCTGCCTGCAATATGAAACTTAACTATTGACTTTTGACTCTAGTACCTTAGAATGTTAGCTGTTGCCTATGAGAGAACCCAAGAACTTGCTAAAGACCTCCGAGCTGTTGGATGCGGTGACCTGGATGTTGAAGGTAAATTTCTCTCTTGTGATTCTGAATTATAAGTTTTTGACGTCATACAAACTTTTAATTGGTGCTGACAGTCTTTATTTTGACTCTGCAGATTTAACAGAGTCCTTGTTTTCCTCGCACAAGGATGAATACCCTGAGCATGAGCAGGCCTCCTTAAAGCAACTATATCAAGCCAAGGTTGAATAAGTTTCTTTCATTTTCAGGTTGAGGTTACTATTTTTGTTTCATTAGTGTGAAGTGCTTAGATATGTGTGTGTCTCTACAGGTGGAAGAATTACGTGCTGAGAATCAGCAAGCCTCAGAGTCATCTGGGACAATAGGACGGTCTAGGGGTGCTTCAGTATCATCTTCTCAGCAGCAGATATCAGTCACCGTTGTCACAGAGTTTGTTCGGTGGAATGAAGAAGCAATATCCAGATGCACGCTTTTTTCATCCCAGGTTACTGAACTTACCAATTTATGAGAAAAGTTTCCCAAAACGAGAAGATGATTGATGTGAGATTTGGCAAATGATGTAGGAATTAGGATATTGACAAACAAATGATCTAAAACATTGAGATTGCCAAAAATATCTGAAAGTAAGTAAACTGTAGTATCTGGGATGTTATTTCTGATCTATATAATTATTTCTTTGTGCAGCCAGCCACACTTGCAGCCAATGTTAAATCCATATTTACTTGCCTGCTAGACCAGGTATGCTGTTCGATAAGAATCTAGAATCATTCATACTCACTGTGGTAACGCAATGATGGGTTCTTGCAGGTGAGCATATATATAACTGAGGGACTTGAACGGGCAAGGGATGGGCTGTCGGAAGCTGCAGCATTGAGGGAGAGATTTGTTTTGGGCACAAGCGTTAGCAGGAGAGTGGCTGCTGCAGCTGCTTCTGCTGTAATTACTTCACTTTGCTTTTTCCCAGGCTTTGAAGTGCTCATTATTTCGACTGGTCTCTTATAATTACTTTGATTATTTCGCAGGCAGAAGCTGCAGCTGCTGCTGGTGAAAGTAGCTTTAAATCCTTCATGGTTGCTGTGCAACGTTGCGGCGGTAGTGTTGCTATAGTTCAGCAGGCATGTTGTACTTTTATGCATTTCAATTATTTCATATGAAAGGCTTCTACACTCAACCATCGAAAATATACAAACAGTTTGATCTTTTACTGTGGAATTTCTATAGTTTGGGTCGTATCTAAATCTTATACTTTTCTTTACAGTATTTTGCAAATTCTATATCTCGGCTTCTCCTACCAGTGGATGGTGCACATGCTGCTTCATGTGAAGAAATGTCAACTGCTCTGTCCAAAGCAGAAACAGCTGCTTATAAAGGACTTCAGCAGTGCATTGAAACTGTGATGGCTGAGGTTAGTTGCTTTCTGTGTAAGAGACAAACAGATCAATTAGTATCAATGCTAAACAGGTTTAAGAGTCATTCTTAAAGTTGTATTTCTATCGTTATTAAAAAGTCTGATGTGGCCTTTTTTCAGGTTGAAAGACTACTTTCATCGGAGCAGAAGGCTACCGATTATAGATCACCTGATGATGGAATTGCTCCTGATAACTGCCCAACAAACGCCTGCATAAGGTTGGTGGTCTAGCTCAAACTCTACCATCCTCTACTGTTATAGATAGATGCTTCACTGTCTTTTTATTTTTTCATGTGAGAAGCCACAAGGATGCTTGTTTCTAGTGTACATAGTAGTTGGCTGAAACCATTATACACTGCATCTATTGGTCGCGTCTTAAATTGTGCCCTCCGCTATTCTGTTTTTCTGAGTAACTTGTTGCTTTGATCTCTGATCCCATTCTCTTGTTCAGAGTCGTGGCGTATCTTTCCCGGGTACTTGAGTCGGCCTTCACTGCGTTGGAAGGTCTTAATAAGCAAGCCTTCCTGACTGAACTGGTAAGGTTTCTGTCACCAAAGATCCCATCAAGACTTTTGCTTATTATTTTATTTGCAAATAATGCTTTACTCTCCCTGATCTTTGCTATTCATTTCTTAATTCAACAAAGACTTCAGAAAAAAGGAAAAAAAACATTTCTTAGTTTAGTTTTTGTTCGATATCTTTGATTCTACCATATAGCTTTTGCCGATGGATCGTAGTTCAGTATTATAATTATTGAATGATCCAATTAAAAACCAACTCAGTCCTGTTCTTCGCCAATGTTGCGGCTTCAAATTAATAGTTATCAAGAACATTCTGCCTTCTGCATCATATGACAGATGCTTTATACCGTAAAGGCTGAGGATTTGAATTGAGTTTTCTTTGTTATTTTCAGGGAAACAGGTTAGACAAACTACTACTAACTCACTGGCAGAAGTACACTTTCAATCCCAGGTATGAATCTCAGCTCAGGTTAACCTTTGTACCACAGATGCATAATAACCGCAAAATCAGACTCAGGACCCTAATAACCAACCGAGCTAACCATACCAAATTTTCTAGCACTAATTTTCCATGCAATGTTTGACTTAGTAGCACCACTTGGTATAATTTTTTTTGTCAGATTGCACTATTGTACAAATTAAATAACAGATCCATTGCCATATTATAGTTCCGTGTGAATAAACCTTGGTTCTGTTTTTTTTTTGTGTGTGAGTACTAACACTTGATTGACAGTGGAGGACTACGGCTAAAGCGTGACATAAGCGAGTATGGAGAGTTTGTTCGTAAATTCAGTGCTCCATCTGTGGATGAGAAATTTGAGCTTCTCGGAATGTAAATACCATTCTTGAGCCTGACATGTTATTGATTCTTCTTCTAATTATTATTTTTCACTATCGTAATAACTTGTAATTACTTCTGTGAGTGCAGAATGTCAAATGTTTTCATCGTTGCTCCAGAAAGTCTGTCGACTTTGTTCGAGGGTAGTCCAAGCATTCGTAGAGATGCTCAAAGGTAAGAGAATAGAGATTTTATTAAGATTAAGTAAGGAATGTAGATTAATATGGAAAAATTTACTTAGGTTAATGTAAATTTGTGCAGGTTTATTCAATTGAGAGAGGACTATAAGAGTGCTAAACTCGCAACTAGACTCAGCAACTTGTGGCCAAGCTTGAGCTAATATCAATGTTTAAAGACTAAACTTAAACCAGATATAATTTTCTGTATATGGCTTTTAACACTCTACACTCTTCCTTCTGAATCCTTCATTTCTTTCTTTCTTTATTTAAAAGAAAATTATGTGTTTTCACGTTATGAGTCTGTTTATTTGACAAGAAAGACTTTTGCCGAAAATATAATCAAGAGACGAGTTGTATTCTTGTAGGGATTAGTGTTATTTGAGATGATGATTTTTTTGGCCCCTAATGGTAATGGGAGTTAAGTGTAAAGTAGCAATGTGGGCATAGGATAAATTTGCGAATTAAATGATATGGTAAATAATTTTAATGTAATTCTTTTGGTTTAGTGGTTAACTTAAGATTAAATAATATGTTTTTCTCAGATTTATCAAAGTTTTTCTACATTAAACTTTGGTTTTTGAGAAATGGACGGCATATAATTCACAAATTTACCATGTATCAAGATAGGATTTTGTAATATCCCGTTGTGAAGTCTATTTTTTGTAGACAAATGAAAAATATTAAAATACCTTTAAATAAACTGTAAAAAAAAATAAGAAAAGAAAAAAATCGCGAGACTAGGGTTTTGGGTTTGCTCAGGGTTTGCCTTTTCACCATTTCTAATCCAAAACGAAGAAGAGACTGAGATTTCACAGAAATGTCGTCTCTAATGGCGATTCGCTGCGCACAAACCCAGAAAATCGTTACGATAGGTTCTCTTCTTCAAGTACGTTCTTCCTTTCCTCGCCTTTCCTCTCAATTCTCCATCGCCACCAGAAACCTCAGCACTAACGCCGCCTCAAGAGATCATTACCAGAATCCTCAATCCGTCGCACCTCATCCACCGTCACCACAACGGCCATATCCACCTCCGGCGAACAATCACCAACGAGTTCCTCAAAACCCTAATCAATGGATTCCCCAAAATCCTCAACACGGTGGCCAACAAGTTCCTCATCGCGGTGGATCTGGTCACAGTTATCAGAATCATGGCCAGTATCAGAATCAGAATCAAGCTCAGTATCAGAATCAAAGAAACTCAAATCAAATCCCTAATCAGGTAATCCCTACGGTGGAAGAGGTAATGCGATTGTGTAAGCTTAGGAGATATAAAGATGCGATTGAATTGCTTGATAAAGGAGCTTTACCTGATGGTGAATGTTTCTCTTTGCTTTTCGAGTCTTGTGCGAATCTGAAATCGCTTGAGCATTCCAAGAAGGTACATGATCATTTCCTGCAGTCTAAGTTTAGAGCTGATCCTAAACTGAACAATATGGTGATTAGTATGTTTGGGGAATGTAGTAGTGTCACTGATGCTAAGAGAGTGTTTGATCATATGGCCAATAAGGATATCGATTCTTGGCATTTGATGATGCGTGTGTATAGCGATAACGGTATGGGAGATGATGCGTTGCATTTGTTCGAGGAAATGGCAAATCAAGGACTGAAACCGAACGAGGAGACGTTCCTTATGGTTTTCCTGGCTTGTGCTAATGTGGGTGGGATAAAAGAAGCGTTTTTGCATTTCGATTCGATGAAGAACGAGCACGGGATCAGTCCGAGGACGGAACATTACTTGGGTCTGTTAGATGTTCTTGGAAAATGTGGACATCTTGTTGAAGCCGAGCAATATATCCGTAGTCTTCCGTTTGAACCCACTGCTGAGTTCTGGGAAGCCATGATGAGTTACGGTAAGCTACATGGAGATATCGATTTAGAAGATTACGCAGAAGAATTGATGGTTGAACTTGACCCGTCAAAGGCGATAACCAACAAAATTCCCACCCCTCCACCGAAATCATTCAAGGAAACAAGTATGCTTTCTAGTAAGAGTAGGATCCTCGAGTTTCGAAATCTGACGTTTTACAAGGATGAAGCAAAGGAGATGGCTGCAAAGAAAGGAGCGGTTTATGTTCCGGACACTCGATCAGTTCTGCATGACATTGACGAAGAGGCCAAAGAGCAGGCATTACTCTACCACAGTGAGAGGTTAGCGATTGCTTACGGTATCATAAGCACACCAGCGCGTAAGACGCTCACGATCATCAAGAATCTGCGTGTGTGTGTGGACTGTCACAACTTTATCAAGATCATGTCGAAAATCATTGGTAGGCAGTTGATTGTGAGAGACAACAAACGTTTCCATCACTTTGCAGACGGTAAATGTTCTTGCGGTGATTACTGGTAAAATCTTAAGGTTCATCGAGCGGCGTTTGTGGTTTCCTTTCGCATCTAATGTATAGCGCTCTAGTCTTTCGAAGAACTCTGCTATCAAGTTGGGGACTAGGGAATGGAATTAGTATTTGCTACGGATTTCATGTAACAAATTTCATCTGTTTTAGACCCTTTTGCATGAGTTATATCAAGTTTATGTTTTCACCATATTAAATTTTCAATAAGTTTTTGCATTTTTTGTTAATCTATTATCGGTCCTATTCAAAGTTGCAAGATTTCATGTTTTGAAATTGGATTGTGCATTAACAATGAACTCGCTATGAACAGACCTAAAACTATGAGAGTGATGTAACTAGCCCATATAAGAAACCGAACCGGACTAATTAAACCGAATAGCACATCTCTAAACCGAGAAAGCAAAATTGACATTTGAAAGTTCAGAATAACAATTCGCTCTCAGTGTTAGTTTGAAAAATCGCAAGAGGCCTAAGATTTGAAATCGAATCAGATCTGTGATTCATCGTTTTGATTTCTCCATCGCTCTCTTCTTGTAAACTCAACCACATTCGATTCTTCTCCGTCTCCATTGCTCATTGGGTTTTTTTTTCTGGGCTAACTCAATTTTGGTTGCAGTTAGTGACAAGTGAAGAGCATGGCGAATGCAATTGTTCGCGGGCAGTTGATTTTCCAGGACGAGAATGCATTGGCTCATGGAAAAAGTAATGTTTCCTTCTCTGCAATCTTTGATTATTTATTTTTTCCTCTGCAATCTTTAATTAAGAAATGAAATAGGAAGGACCTTGCAATTTGCAACATCTTGGGTAGAATTTCTTGTTTCATTATATGTCCAGTGTTCATTTCTCTTTGTTTGTTAGTAGAATATATAAGCTCTTCGTTTCATAATCTCTATCTTGTTCTTCTGCTTAAACTTCATTTTAATGTAGAGGCGGTTGCTGCGGGAAAAGGCAAGAATTCGCTCGCAGCGCCGAAGAAAAATGGGGCGGGTTTTGGAAGCCGCAAGGCTCTGCATGATATTACAAACAAGTCAAAGTTGCAACCTCAAGTTTCTTCCAAGGAAAAGAAGAATGTCGAGGGAGTCGACTTTGACATAGCAAAGGAAGGTTTCTTGCACGATCACCGCAAATGCATCGAACAACAACAACAAAGCCAGTGGGACTGTTGCTTCTCTGACGAAATCATCTTTCATGGACATGGTAACCCTTTTTCTCTATGCTGCTTCATTTATGTTTCCATTGCTCTTGGTTTATTATTCTCTGCTTCTCAGATAACAACATCAAGGAAGCGATTCATGAGTACAATATTAAAGAGGTATGATTAGCTTTCCTCAACTCTTTCTGTCTATCTAGATTATGTCGAATTACTAGAGAGTCGTCGTTCTAATTCCGGAACAAACTTGATGCATCAATGAGCTTTCCTTACATGTGAGTAGCCACAGAGTTTAGAGAAGCCAAACACATAGCATTACCATGTAAACAATATGCATCAATTCTGACTTGTTTTAGCTCTGGTTTTGTGACTCATTTAACTTATTTTTGCACCTAAGATGGATGAAAAAAGCAGCAACACTTGGGATGAACTCAAAGAGATACCAATGGAGGAGTTTTCCAATTTGTTAAAAGGCTCATCTCAATGGCGCTCACCACCAGACTCGCCCACCCGTTACCATTCTTCTTTGCCTTCATCGCCTTTACCATCACGTTTTGAAACTGTAGAATTCATGCTCAGGGAAGATGAAGACGGCACCTGAGTTCCAATTTCACTTGGTTTTGATTTTTGTTGGTACAATATCACTAACTTTGTGGTTTCCGATGTTATGATGTATCTACAGATCTGCTCGAAACCCATTTCTTAGTAGTATTGTTTCTAGAGAGTAAAAACAATGTTTGCTTATAGAATATACAGGACACCACAAAGAATTTACAACTTTTCTCACAACCAAACACCACACAAACCCAAAACAACTACACAATGAAAGAAGCATGTAAACACTTTAAAAATTCATCTAATTTCTCTCTATATGTATCTGTTGTTATATCCCGAAATTCTGCACTTACCTGACTCGGGCATTGAAAAATAATAGAGAAGTGATTGGTCTTAAAAGAGGAGTTTCAATGAGGCATGTCTTCGTTGGATTTGTCCACCATTCGTACATTGTATTGTTCGTAGACTCTTCCTCTGTTATCTGCCCACCACTGTTCCGCTTGTTTCTCACTAAACCTTTTTCGGCTGTCACAAAACGGAACGGTCGAGCAGAATAAGAGACATGGAAAATTATGATTGTTTTATTTTAGGGAAATAAGAAATTAGTGTACCTGAAACGGACGCGTTTGAGATCTCTGTCACCTCCGGCTAAGGCTGTAAGAGTGATATAAACGCCAGGTTCATCTTGTTCAACCCATTCTTTCTCGCTCCGTGCTTCGTTTGTTGCTTCACCGTTTCCAAATACAGGTGTAATGGTCCCATTAGAAAACATTGGGGTGTTTATGCCATTTGGCTCGGGTTCTTGGCTACTTGGTCGGTTTAAGATACTAAAAGGGTCAGTGTGACTAGGGCTGGAACCAAATGAATTAAGAGACGGAGGAGACTTCACAGTCCGAGCTGATCCAACGGGTAATCTTTCAGCCATGTCTTTTAACTGCATAGTTACGTTGATGCATATAATCAGCAGAAGAAATCACCAATAATTACCCCTTTTTTGAAAAAAAAAATAACTTTGGGATTACTTGAGCAGTAAGTGATTTGATCACTTCTTTTGCTGCCTTGCATCTTGTTGTTTCTTCACTAGCAATTGACAACGCCTCTTTAAGCTGCTTGGCTGTTCTTTCCAGCTCGACTTCTTGAAGCTGGGCCTTCCGTGTAAGACTTTCAACCTGATATGTCATTTACTAGTTAGTAAAGACGCAATCATAAAGAGAAACTGAGGCACTAATTAAAGTTTTGAAATGAAAATGTTTATTCACAAACTAGTCAATGCTCAAACGCATCAAAGCGTGATCTCACCAACAATAGTAAAATTCAGAACATAATTGACCATAGGAAATACAATTATTGTTAACGGAAACTAAAAGCATAATCTCACTAACAAAGTGTTTAAACGTGTGAATGATTATGGAAGTAAAAGAAAGGAGAGACGATTGATGGTGGGGAAGAAACTTACCTGAGATCTTAGCTTGACGACCTCTTGGCTTAGGTTTTCATTGGCTCTATTAGAATCATCCACAACAACTTTGGGTGTGATTAGTCCAGAAAGAGTGGGAGTTGGTGTAGTTGAGCGAGGTGGACTAGGACGTCTCGATATTGGGGAAGTTGCCCGTGACACAATTCGAGAACCAGGTACAGAAGCTGAGAAGAACTTCTTTGATGCTCCAAATACTGGATTGAAAGACTTAGCTATGTTAAGCGCACCCCGTTGAGAGCCTCCACTTGGTATAGGCGAGACACGGCTACCATTAAATTCATATTTTTTGTTCTTCTTATATCGACTGTCCACTTGTCTCATGGAATCCATCAAAGAGAATCTAGCCAACTGTCCATCGGATCTAGAATCTAACTTGTCATCTTTCTCGATGGGATCTGATCCCTGGTTAATGCTTCCTCTTCTACTCAGAGTAGAATGAGACGATGGATCAGTTTCCATGGTCGTTTTTAACTTGTTAAAACATTTGTCACAGACTCTATATGGTTTGTTCGGGTTTGGTGCCATACAAGCCTTCAGCGACTTTTTATTAGTGCACGAGTGGCAAAACACGAGTCCGCAATTATAGCAATTGTGCCTCTTTCTCTTAAAATTGAAGGGCTGACGGCAACCTGAACACATGGACTGATCCATTCCTGATGCCCACCTATGAATGCAGACAGCTGCTGTGAAGTTAGTGCCACAGGCGATACTTTTCACCTGTTTATCCTTCAGAGACTCTACTAATGTCGGAGAATTTCTATCATCCACATCTCCATGACCTAGTCTACCATTTGATCCTTTTCCCCAAGTGTAAACCTCTGTCCTCGAAGTTAAAACTGCAACATGATAAGCACCGCAGGCAATCTCTTCGACAAAACTCTTTTGTAGTTTACCTTCAACACGGTTTGGAACTTTTCCATCCGCATGTGAGTTTCCAAGCTGACCATAGACAGGACTTCCCATAGTATAGACATGGCCTGATGTTGTGAGTGCAACTGTTAGACTGTGTCCACATGCAACTTGACAAAAATTGGGCTCTACAAGAGCAGCAACACATGTAGGCACAAGTTTTGGTTCTTTATTACCATGACCAAGACGACCTTTATCACCATCACCCCATGTAAAGAGCTTTCCAGAAGAGCAATTACTAGAGCTTGAACTACCAACCATGACTTCTACAACAGCTGCTGTGTGCCATACACCACAGGCTGCTCGGACAGTGCGAAGGCCTTTTAAAGAGTCTACCTCCCGAGGTACGAAAACACTTTTTCTGTCTCCATGGCCCAAGACACCAAAGGTCCCATCACCAAAAGTAAACAACTGTCCAGCAGAGGTAACAACTGCTGTGTGGTAAGGTCCACAAGCAAGGTATGATACATGTATCCCTTCCAACAGAAAATTAACCCTTTTAGGGACCCAGTGGCTGACTTCATTTCCATGTCCAAGAACACCAAAATCCCCTTTACCCCAGGTATACAAATCCCCCGATAGAGTAACTGCACAACTATGGAATTCACCACATGCAACAAGCTCAATATTTGTGGTGTTAAGTGCATCAATGAGTTTTGGATGCTGAATATTGGAATCAACACCGTGGCCGAGCCTGCCTTCAGATTCCTCTCCCCAAGAAAAACTTTCTCCTTGCTTTGTCACAAGGACAGCATGCTGTCCACCACAAGCAATATTTTGGACGTCAAGTACTATTGTAGATTCTAAAGCTTTTGGCAATAAGGAATCCACTTTTATGTCAAACGAATTTCCAACTGTTCGGTTTCCACCACCCAAAACACCTTCTCCTATGCCTTCTCCCCAGATGAAAACATCTCCTAATGCATCTCCATCATCATGACCAGAACCGTGACTCGAGGAACTAACAGCACTTGACATACTAACTCTAAAAGCATCCATGCCCATACCCCTCATATGTCCATGCATGCTATCCGAGCCTCCAGAATGAACAGACATAGTTGCAGAATCTGAGGGATAAAATCCTTTCGGAGGAGCCGCATGTAATGTCATGTCCGAAAATGCCTTGTCCATGCCATTCTTAGGTGGGCTCTCAAATGGACTGTGAATGCGATGGTGATTAGAACCATCCTGAAAGTTAAATGAAAATGTTCCTTAGCGTTAACAAACACAAAAGCGTACGCAGAAAACCTTTTTTAGTACCTTCTGAAAACTGTCGTTGCTACTAAATGGAGAGTGTAAAGGAGAGCTTCTCCGGGTATATGTTCTCGGGCTATTAGCTTCAGATGGTGTCCCATCACTTCTTGATTCAGTCCTCCTGCTTCTTTGATGGCAATGTGAAATTAATGCTTTAAGACCACTAAACCACACCTCAGCCTCATCTTTATCCTTGCAGATCTACCAAACAAAATTCTATCACCAGATTAATTAACTTCAAATAACTACATAACATTTTGAAAGACAGGGGATTCTTTTATAGCAGAATCGTAAAAGTTATATAGTTTAAGAAAATCTCACCAAATCCAAAGACCTCTCGCTATATATTAGTGAAAACGACTGGTACTCCTTCTCGGGACGAGGATACCTCTGAAAAATAGGCTACAAGAGAACCACCATAGCTAGAATGTTCAGTATATCACACTAGATAAAAGTAGCATGAAGTATCATAAAGAAGGCAAGAACGAAACGCCTTACGAAACTAAGATATACAGCTGAAGAATACAATTAAACACAGCATGAAAACAAGGATCAAGGATTTGAATCTTTGGAAGACAACACTCAGAAAATAATGTACGACTGCCACACAACTAAAGCCTGGTAAATAACATGCAGCTACTGGAACATCTAAACAACACCTTAGTCCACATAATAAGGAGACCCAGCAACAAGTTTGGCACTAGAACATAAACAACCAGTTTGGATGTCCATGGTAAATGAATATCACAGTCAAACCTCAAGGGAGAATTAAAATCACATCATTAACACATGAACTTACAGTGCGTTGTCCAGATATGATCCTAGAAACATGGCTCAGCTTCAGATGTTTCTCCTCCTTTCCCGAAAACCATATCAAAACAGTCTCGTCCTGAAAATTCCAGGCAACATTTTCTAACGTCACTACCTCATTCACAGAGAAACCGAAGATAAGTAAAAATCACAGCACTAAGGTGGTTGCTAGAGACTATTACCGTAGAGCACTGCTAACATACAATTCAAGAAAACGGAACCCAAAAAAACCACTTACATTAGAAAGGCGAAATGGACAAAACTTGGGTTTTCCTCTTCTTCCATACTTAAGCAAGTAAGCTCCCTTCTTTAGGGCAATGATAGCCTGAGTCAAGATTAATCAAATAGCATTCCGTAAGCAAAGTAGTTAACTCTTTCGCAATGGCGTTTTCCGCTAAGCGAACTTTGCGATTGGTAAAGTTCTACTAGTCTGCCATAGAGGTTTAATTCCACAAACAATAAGTGAACCAAAATTCAATTTCCTGAATCAATAGCTTAAATCCAACTCTCACACTGGAATTAAGGACTCTACGATTAAAGCTAAATCTCATAAAAAAACACTCTTCTCTAAACCTAAGAGATCCCAAGTGAAGAAACAATAGAAATTTCTGATTCCGTTGAGACTTTCCATTAATAATTAAGGCTTGGATTAATTATAGCAACATCGAACAATATACCTGCTCGATATCTCTCTCAACTGGACCAGCTCTGCTAAGATCCGAAGCCATCCTTCCGTTTCTCGACATAAACGAAATTTCAACGAAGCTCCTCAGAATCAAAACCCTCCATAACCTCCGACGATACTCTCAAATGTGAAAAGGAAAAATTCAAAAGACTATCTACATTCACGGAATCAGCTATTCATCTCCATGATCGTCGATCTCGAAGCAGCTCTAGATATATTTACTTCCATCTGACTAACGCAGAGCAACTTTTTTTTTCCAGCTCGAATCGATCCGAATTAGCACCGAGAATCGAAACCAAGAATGCTTTTAGCTGGAGATGGTGATGAACTGTTCTTGTTGCAGACGCGAGAGAAAGTGAGGGCAAATTGGGAGGCAGAGAATCTAGAGACCTGCGATGATGATCTACTTACGCAGTTTTTCGAGCGAGAGAGAGAGAGAGAGAGAGACCAAAAGGCGATTTCTACAGACTATAGATAAATAAAATCAATTTCTTTTCTTTTTCTTAGAACATTAGGGTCTAACTGTATTAGTTAGCCATAATTAAATTGTGATCCTTTAATGTTGTATTAACATTCTAAAAAATTATGGATAAAAGGATTACAAATCTACATAATTTTTTTTTTTTGGTATTATATTGATCATTTAAATTTGAGTGTGGTCAATATAGTGTGTTTAATCTAGGTTGCATGGAATCTCTGTTTGAATACGTTTATAAATTCAAATTCGTTTGGATTTCAGAGAAACGAAGCACAATAAAAATATTGTTTTCAAGTTTGAAAAGACAAACTTTTTAGAATTGTAGAAATATGATATAGTTGGTATATTCATAACCTGAAAATTCTAACTAGTTTGAATTTATTTATTTTAAAATTTTAAATTATTCACAAGTTATTTATCTTTAATGAAGTTACTTGATATTTATTGAATTTGTGTTGTTCCAATATCTTTCTTCTAATATGGTTTGATGTTTGGCAAGATTTTATATCTATATAAATTGTTCCAAAATATATCTGTTTTCTAAATATTTTTTCAAAATTGTTTACGCGCTTCTAACCGTTTCGTTTTCACGTATCCGTTCTCATTTCCATGCAATTTACGTTCACTTAAATTTTTAAAATATAAAATATTATTTTATCAAAGCATCTTTCTAATAATCAAGAATTTTAATAATTAAGTCCCTGACAATGTAATGGAAAATCTTCCAATAAGCAACATGATATATTTTTATTTTTTTTCCGAAAAGGCAAACATGATATTCATATACATAAATGAATACAACTACATCCCTTCAACTAATGATGTAGATTACAAGATTGTACTACAGTAGTTAATGTCATCATGGAAATTTTGTGGTAGTCAATATTTCTGCAGAACAAATACCGCTAAGAAGACAGATAATCACGAAACATTCATCAGACTCGTTTTATCAAAAACAAAACAAAAAACATTTACAGAATAGTAAAATGTATTTTTTTGAAAAAATTGGTGTGCATTTTTCAATCAGCCCGTGTCTTAGGTATAAATCATCAGCCCATTGTTGTGAGGCCGATTGATAAGTATCAAACATTAATGACATTTTTATTCTTCAAGTATACGATTGCAAGTTCGACCAAAAAAAAATCCATTGCAAGTTTTTTCCCCAAAATTAGAAACTAATTAAAAACAAGATCAAATTTGGGGACACCTTTCTCTTCTTTTATGAAAATTGGGCTCTGATTTGAAATGAAGAAAAATTAAAATATATACAAAGTTCAGTAATTTCAAAACCATTAGTGAAACAATATTTATATATCATGACTACATGTTACTCCGTTGAAGTCTTTTTTATATTTTTTTGCTAAGAATGTAAATATTTCATTAAAATAAAAACAATTTAGGTTCATAATCGATGATTATAACTTTTACAAATTGTTTCATGGCAAAAAGGATAAAAACATGGAAGCATAAAACACCAATTATAGTTTTCGGTCCATCCATTCAACCATAGCGAAGAACTTTGGTAATTTGATGAAGCGAAGACGATTTTATTGTTCTTCCTGTATGAGTTACAAAAAGAAAGAGCTTACTACATATTGTGATCACCGAAATGCGAAAGACCGTTAGCTAAAGAAGCATTTCACAGTTGGTCCGAGACCGAGCCGTCAACTGTGGAGAACTCCAAACACTCGATCACATTCTTTCTTTATGAAATGTGAGAGCAATTCTTCGATCAAGACCATGAGCTTTCCCTGAACGAAACCTCACAAGCCAAATTATGCCTACGGTGCTTGCTCTCTCTACCAAATTCTCAATGAAGTCAGCTAGTGCAGAGCAAAATATAAGACAATAGACCACCGACAATAGACCACCACACCGAAGGCCATTAGCTTTACTAACTCCTCTAAAGCACAATCACAGCACAAGCTAAGGCGAGGACGCAAAACAGACTTACTTCAACATGTAACGTTTTCATATTGCGACGAAAGCTAGTTACCACCGATAACTAAATCATCAACAATTAGAACACTACCACAGCCACACGAATGGATAAGTGAGCATCCGAGACGACGACAATTTGAAGTCTTTTTTGTTTGTTAAAAAATATATAGTTAAAATAAAGACCATAGAGACCATAAGTGAATCATCTAATTTCAAAGGTTTAGTGCGCGGTTATATATATGAAAACCATATGTTTGACAATGTTAAATGATGGTCGACAATAAAAAGTTAATCGAGGAAATTGCGATAACTCTTAAACAGATAAGGGAGTATGATGTATATGGACCATAATTTAATTCGTTTTTCGGTACAGTTGTCACGAAATAAGTCACGAGTTGCACGTGTTGTAATAAATATGAAACACTAAAATAAAATTTAACGATGTTTAATTATTTGTGTTAACCACTTCCACGACTTTGTGTAACATTGTTAAATGCAACTTTATGCCGTGAAACCAAAACAGAAAATGTGCTAAAACACCAAAGCCGATAGTATTGACCAAAGAAACCCACCTTCATCAAAATAATCATATGCAAATGCAATAACAAATCTTGAACTCTTTGACCACATCAAAAGTCAACTAGTTGCCTCTTAACTACAAACAAAACACAAAGACCATAAAAGACCAAAACCCCTCTATATATCATTCCTCTTGATACGACAATCCATAACTTTCCCAGCTTAAAATCAAAATCTCTCATCTCTCTAAACAAAAATGGGCAAATCTCTAATCACTTCTTGTTTTCCAATAATCCGTAAACGCCAGGCAACTATAATCACGCTTGTTTTCTTCGACCATGGATCAACCAAAACTCTATGTGGTTCCAAGAAACATGTTGCTGGAGAAATCATGTTTGAGTTTCCTGATCAAATCGTGAGCCACGCAGATTCTTTCTTCATCGGTCGTCCGATTCAAGCTCTAGCCATGGAGGACCATCTCGTACCAGGTCAAACCTATTTTGTCTTACCCATCGAACGCTTCGCATACAAAATCTTAACCACTTCGTGTCTCTCGATGTTCCACTCGAATCTCGAAAATGTTCGGTCTAGTAATAACCCACCGTTGAATTTCACGGCGCCGTCAAGTCCACCACCTTTTGAGTATTCTAAAGGACCAAACGGGAAGATTCTGATCAAAGTTTGTCCGGAATTTATCATTAGTCTTATATGTAAGAACAGAAACAAGAACGTAGAAGAAGAGGTTATAAGTTGTGGTGAAATCAATGAGATTTGTAATTCTCCCGAATTAAAGAAGCAATATGATCAGCTTGTTGGAACGAGAGAACATTTATGGTCGCCAAAATTGCAGACGATCTCCGAGCATGAGATTAGGGTTTCTCCAATATTAAGGTTCTTGGGACTTAATCGGATGCAAGAAGAAGTGAAGATTAAGGTGTAATTTTTTTTTTCTTCTTCTTTTGTATGATTTTGTTTTGAACAAGAAATGTAAAGATAAAAAAATATATATATTAGAATTTAGAAGTGGTTGATAGTGTTTGGTTACGATTAAGTCATGCATGAACAAGTTGACAAATTGAATGAGTATTTCTACAAAGTAATATATGAATATGTTTAATGCTACGTATGGTATATGGCTCATCCTTGACAATTCAACTGATCGCATGTCAATTTGATCGGAAAGATAAGATATATTAAAGAAAACGACTAAACGACTTATTCTGGGTTTCCTTCGTAATTCCTCCGCATGATGATGGCTAAGTTTTCAACTTTGAGATTTTCTTAACAAAAAAAAACCCCTAATTTTATAATCAGAGCAAATGATTTTCTCTCTTTGATTATTACAATAGATTGGAAAAATGTGATAGTTACCAAGTGGGTATATAACTAATACCAAATGTTTAGACCTTCTAAGCGCTGTGCGTCTTTGAATTTCCTGGCGTAATTCTGTTTGCTAGAGAGAAAAATGTATTGTTTCTTCGGTTCAGAACTCCTCCATTAACTTTTAAAACAAAATACGTGATATGGTTCATATTTGAATGCACCGTTCTTTATTTAATTGTAGATTTCAGCTTATCGACAAATAGCCAAGTCTTAAAATTGATTTTGGGTTATCCTTGCGGGTAATATTACGTTTGGAATGGTTATTCGATCTCAAGGTCGTACTGGCTTCGATGTTAAACGACTTCCTTACGTCCTTCTAAATCGTTTAACAACGGCACTCTACACATTAGATAAATAGTAAATATTTGAGACATGTCATTAGCACGTTTTATTTAGAAACGATGAAAAAAACGTGCAATCTTATATGCTCAACAAGATAGTCAGTATGTAACATTTGTACAAAAAAAATTATTCCCATAGTGACATTGAGTTCTACTAAGCTAAGTTTCTTGTTCTTTACTTCCAATTGTTCTGGTCTTAATTAGATTGCATGGAACTACATGAGCAACTAATTTTTTTCTCTAAGTTAGGTTTAAAATTAGAGAGGTCATAAATGTTGATTGGTGGATTATGCACATTATGACAAATGAATGGAAGAGTGGTTAGCCACGTAATGGTTCTTGGTAGCCTAATGCATCCTAAACCATCCAGAAATGGCGTGGGTATTGGTATTACCATCAAGAAATGGTGTTAGATCTTTTGTATAAAAAATTGGAGCTTGGTCTATTACACGCTAAGTTCAAACATACCACTTAGAGCATGTGTATTGTAGACACTTATGAAAGTGTCTACAATGCACATGCTCTTATATTTCATCACCGAATATACATATTGCTATTATCCATCTCAATCATTTTTTTATACGACCAAGGTCGTACACTTTTGCAAAATACTACAAAGAGGTTAAAAGCTTGATTTTCATAAATGTAAAAGAGACAAACGAATTTTCTGTTTCTTTTGATTTAAATATCAAAGCCACGTCCCTCACGTCCTATGTTTCCTCATCCGTTGTGTTTGCGAGATAATTTCATCTCCACGGTTTTGATGGATGGTTTACCGGCCTTTCTCGAAAAAATATTTGTCGAGATGGGATCATTAGATCAAGCATATTAGATGAATCATTTATTGATTCTAAAAAATCCAGCGGTATAACCCGATTAGATCCAATGACATTTCCAACCAATGAAGCACTTTTAGTAGATCCATTGGCATCTCAATCATTGGAAGCAACTATTTTGTAGCACAATCTTGAAAGATTGGACAACTTACAAGCTTGTCTAGCTATTGCAACCGCATTCGTTGATTTTCGATTTTGTATACAAATTTTAGTAGCAAATACACCTTATGTTTTCGTATTTCCTAATGTTATAGTAGATTTTTTGAAGTATCAATATCTAAAATACAACGGCGTATGCAATGATACACTTACTCATACTAGCACTAGATGTTAAATCTCAAATCACATTGAACACCATGACTTTTTAAAATAGTCTCTATGACTGAGCTCCAAACTCAAACTCGAAGATTTTGTTTGGTGTGATATTTAACCAAAAAACAAACTCTTAAGAGCATGCACAGCCATAAACCATAGTGGATATCAACAAACATATTTGATAATAAGTTTCAGAAAAAATAAACATATTTAATAATTAAATTTAATATTTCTCTTTCCTCTTTCCACCAAAAAACAAAGACCGGACGAATCATACACAAACACGTGTCTAATGATACCGTATCAGTTGTCTCACCACACGGATACTTATCAAGCCAAAAGTGATCTGTTTTGTGTTTTTTTAATATTAAATGGGCTTTTGATACCCAGTAAAATAACATGGCTGCAAGTGCTCTAAGTCATCCGTATCATGAACCGATGAATCGAACCGGTCAATTTGGATTTCGGTCATTAATTATTAGGCTAAATAAAAAAGGGCAAATTAGGCGCGTGGGACCAACGCATGTCGGAGGGAAGTGAGACAACAGAGCAGGGTCCGGCGATTAGGCAAAGAAGCATTGGTCTTTGTCTCAACGCCTCCATTATTGGTTTTTCCTTTTGGTTTTTGCAAACATTTTCTTCTCTCGAGCCCCGTGCCTTCTTTTACTTTGTCATAAATCTACTGCTACATGCTTTTGTTTATTTATTTCTCTTTAGTTTTGAGAATAATTATGTTACACTAGCTTTTATTTTCCGTTAAAACCCTTGTAATTTTCTTTGTTTATAACCCTTTGGAAATGTTATATCACCTATGTGCGGACTGGCTATACTCTCGTAACCAAGAGTGTTTTTTTTTTTTTTTTTTTTTGTCAACCACACGTTACATCTATAAAAAGATCTTCCCATTAGCTACCCAATGTGGAGATAAATTGTTAATTTCATGTTTCTTTAAACATAACAAAATTGTTAGGTTTCATAGAATTATACTCTACTTTAGAAATAATATCTATTTTTGTAGAGCAAGCGATTAAAATCGACAATGAGGACCTTTGACTCCAAGTCCAAATGCAATCCAGGACCATCCGCTAGGATAAAAACATTAAAATTCGCCCATTTCATCTAATGAGTCACTAGTAATGACATTAAAAATTTAAAATACTTTTTAGTGGCATCAACAACTGATATATATTCGTATTCGGTAAAAAATTTAATTAATGCTATATGTAATAATTAATAACACATTGTACTACAATTTTACATCATTTGAGTTTCCTTTCTTTAAAAATTGATGTTCTAGCTCGTTCACATAAATTAATAAGAAACAATAAATTAAGCTTAATTATAAATGCATATTTTTGCAATAAACATGTTTTCCATAACCATGAACCAATAATTATTGTACAAATTAAAATATTCTTATTTAATACTTTTTTAAATTTACAATTTGCTAATAAAAATTAATTTTTGTGGAACAATAAAAAAAACTAGAACATTTTTTTAAAATACGCAAAAACATATTTGTAAAATGAAGTGGGTCTAGGCTTTGAATTTTATTTTGTTTTGTGGGTTTACGTAACTTAGCACAAAGATCAAACGAGCTCAAAATACCTTAAAAGAAAAGAAATGATTCGACGGCCGCAAAGTGTAGGGAGGAGCCGGCGAACATTTTATTGAAAGGGTTCTTTCACGTGCATTACTCAACCCAATTATTCTCCTTCCAAGCTTTTATATAAATAACATATAAAAGCTACTGTCTTTCTTAACCGCGGCTTAATCTTAATGATTTTGGTAAATTGAATTATATCCTTAGGTTTATTTATACAATAGAAAGTTGTCACGAGAAAAACATCGCAATAAGGAAACTGCCGTATCTAGTAATATTTGAGAAGATCTACGTTGTGTGTATATAACTAAATATTGATTCATTAAACGTAACGATATGTGTTTCATGCGAGATGAAATACAACCATATATAAATAGCACTAACATTGTCAAAATACAACCTTAGATAAATAGCACTAATGTTAGCATTGACGAGCGTATAGAGAGAACTTAAGCTGTCATTTCCATTCCACCGACCAAAAAGTAACACTAGTGGGTGGACGAGAGCAACACATGCCTTTTCTCTTCTCTTTTTGGAAGCTCATGCCTTAATTTAGATTTTTGTTGAGGTTAACGATCTGCATATATGTGGAGTTACATTTGTTATGATTTCGAGTCCACCCAGCGGTGTAATATATAATCATGTATTCATCTATCAACACATATATGATTGAAATAAAAATGGACCATTTTGTACCGAATAGTAACAAAATTACACACACATCAAAACGGATCATTTTGTACGGGATAGTAAAAAATTACATACACATTATGTGTGTGTATGTATGTATTTTTTTAATAGTTAGACAATCCACACATATTGCATCTCATATTGGACTGTTACCATTTGAATCGAATATATACACAAAAACAAAGAAAACACTATATAAAAAAAAGAACTGATTAGATCAATTTCATTGCTATTGCCATGCTAAATGGGAGATTCTCCTTAAGTCTCTTCCCAATAAAAAAATAAAAAGTAATAAAAAAATAAGAAAAAAACGTTTCTACAACAAAGTACTGAAGAAATGTCTAGAAAGTAAAGAAGAAAAAAAAACGTCTCTACAATAAGAGACTTACCGTTTTTAATGCTCTAAAGATTTTAAATTGTAATCCGTTTCTAAATGAAATTTGTACACATCTTCGAATTACCACTTATATACAAGAAGATACTAATAACTTTGGAGCTTCATTCTGGACAAATTTTTGAACTATGTTCAATGTTTTTATGTATTACAAATGAAAAAAAAATATATAGACACAGAATAATTCGAAACAAAAAATCTAAATTTATTATACTGTCCATGGGTAAAGGAATAAGGATATGGGCAGGGTGAAGATCTCTACATGAGTCAGTACTCAGTGGTATTACCAAAAAGGCAAAAAGCGTGTGTGTGTGGTATATATACCGAACCACTGACCTAAAAGAGTTAAACCGGTGCAGCTCGTTCTTACGCGCAAGTGGAGCCACGCGCACGAGCGCATGGTGTGGTGAACTTTTGTCATTTGATAAAAAGATTTTAAAATTAAAATTTGAGCTAAAATCCAAAAGCAAAGGAGGAGAAGGCATCATGTGCCATTTCTTCGAGTTATTATTATAACAAACACAAATAAGTTAAATAATCTAAAAAACAATATTCACTTTCCTCTATCTTTCTGCAGTTGCCCATTATATGATTATTAAAGAGAGACAGGAACAAGAAGAAACAATCTAGAAGAAGAATACAAAACATACACTAGTATTATTTTTACAAGATCCAGAAGAAACCCCAATATTCACAAGAAAAATCAGATAGAACCAAACCAAGAATATTTATCAGACTTTTAGAGAGAGAAAGTGTGAAAGGGTCAGATTTTTGTTAGAGAGAAAAGAGTAAGAAGTGTCGCAGTGTTCTCTTCTCTTATCTCTGAGCAGAGAAATAAAGTCAAATAGTGACTGTAGATTTGGAAGAATCTATTCGAAGTTGTTATCATTTTTGGTTATATTAGCAAAATTTTGTCTAGATTTATGTGTTGTGTTCACTTATCAGCAAAGAGAGAGATTTTTTTTGTTTTAAACAACTTGTGGGATTAGGGTTTTGGTTTTAATCAGCTGTGGCTACAACGAGGAGGCATAATCTACCGACGTCGGATTCCGGTGCCTTCACCGACTGGACGGCGACGACAACGACGACATCTTCTCGCGCCACCGAGGATCTATCTCTTGGTTTTAATGCTGGTCCCACCGTCGTTCACGGTGGTCTAAACTCAGCTGCCGTCGCCGCCGGCGTTCCTTCATGGCATCCGGGATCCTCCGTCCGTTACGGCCTCCCATCATCGGCGGCGGCGACGGCGACGGCGACTGAGATGGGCATGGTCGGTCTTAGAGACGTCTTTCTTGTTTCTCCGGCGTATCACCACCACGGCCACCACCAGAATATATCTGGTTCCGATCAGATAAACAGTAATGCAGCAGCGGCCGCGGCGGCGCTTGGAGTCGGAGTGATTCCTCTACTCACGGCTGCTCCGCCGCACAACGTGGAGGACACCGATATTAACTTCCGGAGATGGCAGAACAACAATGACAATAACCAGACGCAGTATCTTCAGTTTAAGAGCACTAACCAAAGTACGGTCGGAACTAGCTCGAACAACTCGGGTGGGTCTGGCTCGGGTGGGACCGCCACGTGTCAAGATTGTGGAAACCAAGCGAAGAAAGAGTGTAAGCAGAGACGGTGTAGGACGTGTTGTAAGAGCCGTGGGTTTGATTGTTCGACTCACGTGAAGAGCACGTGGGTCTCTGCGGCTCGTAGGAGAGAGAGGCAGGTCTTGCCTAGTGCGAATCCAACGGCTGGTTCATCGACCTCCTCAGGGACCAAGAAGCCAAGGATCGTTGGGTCACAACAACAACAAGCCACTTCTCATACTTCAACTTCTAACACGCCTCCTCAAAGTTTTGATACAAGCTCTAGTCGCCAAGGTATTATTACATTTTATTTGTGTATAATAATATCTACATGAATTCATGTATGTATATATATATGCATATAACACTATGAATTGCAATGATTAATGTTAGGATGACCAACCAAGGTTTCGTTTTTTTTGGGTTATGAATAATTATGATAGTAACCAAAATAACGTTAGTATGAATCGGTTTGATATCAGTTTAGATTGGGTCTAATGTAATATATATCAATGATTTCGAATCGGTTTATAGAGATAACACTTTTATCTACATTAAATTAGTTGGATTAGTGAAAAGTGAGTGGTTGATGTAATGATCACAATTTATGTATTTGATTTGGTGAAATTGAATTTATGTATTTTGATTTGGTGAAATTGAATTTATGTTTTATGTATGCAAGACGGAGGAGGGTCAAGGGAAGCATGGCCTAGTCAGATTAAGGCCGCGGCAGTGTTCAAGTGTGTGAGAGTTACGGCAGTGGAGGACGGGGACGACGAGTACGCATATCAGGCAGTGGTGAAAATCGGCGGTCATGTCTTTAAAGGTTTCTTGTATGATCAAGGGCTTGAACCTAAAGATGGTTATCCTAATATGTCGGACTTGCATCTAGGTGGGGGAGCTAATAATCATAACGGAGTGTCTGCCTCGGCCCCTATTCTCAATCCGCCAAATGTCTACCATGGTGGTGGCGGTTCAGGTGGTGGGTTTTACGGTTAAACCAAATCAAAAACAAAGTTTATTATTTGAAAGAAAAGATGTAAGCTTCTTTGATGTTTTCTTTTTTCCAATAGGGGTTGGATACAAACGAATAGTTCACTAACTCTATTGTATGAATTGTCCATTTCCGGACGAATTCTAATGCTACAACAAATGTATTGGCAGATGTTTATTAGCAATTCTTTTTCATTTTTGGGGGCATATACTACTGGCTTAATTTACTTGCAAAAATGTATATCAGCTTCATTAACAAATGAGATGACTAATATACGGTTTTTGAAAATGAATCTAATATGCAGTATGGTGATTTAGGTGTTAAAGAACAAGTCTATAACTTATAAAAAAACAAAATGTTTAACTAAAATTCTAATTAATTTGACTATAGAAATTTTTTTTTTTTCATATGTCGGCCCTATTGTACAAATTATAGCTTTTGACTCTAGATTTGGATTTTCTTCCATTTCCTAAATTTAAATGCTATATCCTCTAATGCTTTAATTCATGACTTATCCCCATCCAATTTCTTAGGGTTTAAAAGCTAGTTTTGCTATAAACTGACTCACTGAGCCTATCTATGCACTTTTTAGTGTCACTATTACGACTGACATGATTAGGATACATTAAGCAGGTGACTTTGTAATCTTGTGGCTTTCCATTTAGGCAGGTTCGATTCATATTTTCCTTTCATGGGAATATAAGTTAAGGAGTTTGAGTAATCCAGAGAAAAAGATTGTTTGTTCGAACCATATTATGTATTTTGAATTTATTTTGGGCGTTACTGTTGCTATTTCACAAATTGGTTCTTCTAAAACATCTCTTACTTACGTTAAATCCTTTTTTACACAACAACTATGCCTACATACTACAATTCAAACAATTTATCTGAAAGCAGAATTATTTAATCTGAATATCCATGATGTCAAACCATGGAGTTCGCTAATATCAGAACATATTTAATTTTGTTTGGACTCAAAATGTATCTTCATAAATACATGCATATAATTGCAGTAGAAAAGACTTATAAAGCATCAAAAATAAATATATATAAATAAATATTTATATATGTATACATAATAGTAAAAAGAACTGAAGCAACAAAGTATTTGGTGAAACCAATTATTTTATGGGATAATTGTGCTCTATACCATTTTTCCGAAATGTCTTTACCATTTCTACCATTTCAGAAAACATCTTTCATATTCTACTACTTTGCACTATTGGGCTGAGTCAAAAAGACAAATTTAACCTTCCCACAAGTGAACTGATTTTGTAGACAATATTGTCCATCGCCGAGTGTTGTCTACTATCGTTACTGTTCATCGACGTCTCCGATTTGACCAACGCCATTGTCTCCGACGTCGTCTTGTCTCCGATGTAGACGTCTTATTAATCACCGTCGTTGTTGTCGTCTCCGACTTGTCCTCCAGCGTTGTTTTCCGATGTCGTTTTGTCTTCGGTGCAGACGTGTTGTTAACCGCCATTGTTTCTGGTGCAGACGTGTTGTTCACCGCCGTTATCTCCGACGTCAGATTGTCTCCGGTGCAGATGTCTTGTTCATCGCCGTTGTCTCCGATGTAGACGTCGTTGTCTCCGGTGCAGACGTCTGTTCACCGCCGTCGTCTCCGGTGCAGACGTGTCCACCGCCGTCGTCTGCGTCGTCGTCTCAGGTGCAGACGTCTGTTCACCGCTGTTGTCTCCGGTGCAGACGTCTTGTTCACCAACGTCGTCTGCGCCGTTGTCTCCGATGCAGACATCTGTCTCCGACGTCATTTTGTCTTCCGGTGTTGTTGTTGTCTTTTCCGGCGCCGGTACCACCGTTCACCACCACCTTTCCGTCATCAGAAGAGAAAGAAGAAATTAATATGGTGTGTAAGGAGGAAAAAAAGAGAAGAAGAGAGTGTGAAGAAGAAGAAGGGCAAAATAGTCATTTAGTGTAAAAGAGAGAGGGGAAGAAGACAAAAAGTGGTAGGAAAATGAAAGAGATTTTGGAAAGTGGTATTTTTGATGTAATTTTCTCTTATTTTATTTGCGAACTTCATTCAAACAGATTTACCAATATTCAAAAGATTATTTTTTTGGGAAAATTAGTTAAATAACCATAAAAAAAAATTAATTACAAACTCGCTAAAATGGCTCTATGTGGTCCAGTATCAACCTTTAGATTTAGGTTATTTTGCTGTTTATGAGTTATAGTTTTTTTAATGGTTATTTAGCTAATTAACCTTTTTTATATAAAAATGGTTCATTAGTATTTTTATATAAAAAATGTTCATTAGTATTTTTTTTTAAACGTCTAAATTATCATATAGATATTGAATCATCATTAGACTAATTTGATCTAATTGATATAATTCTATTATGATGATACTCAACTATATGTTGTGTATGCGATTAGGGTGAACAACTTCTATAGAGGCCTCTATGATGCATCAGCTCTCTATGTACGACATCTCCCATGATGGACAAGTTCTCCGTGACGAACGACTCTGCATGTACGACATCTTCCATGATGGATAGACTCTCCCCGACCAACAACTATGCATGTATGATATCCCCAACGATGGACATGGTCTCTTGGACGACTCTGAAACTTTTGATAAACGCCCTCCATTAATCTGCAAGAATTTCTATTGTATGGAATTCGAACCCCAGACCTGGTGTAAAAACTTTTAAACCCTTGACCACTGAGCCAAGGGGCTTTCACGGTTCATTAGTATTTCGAACCAAACTAATTGGTATACTCATATGTTTAATTTTTGGAAAAATGGCCAAATGGGCAACAATTACTAAACTATTATGCCAAATGAGCAATACACTATTTATAATTGGTGAAATAGGCATGTTTCACTATTACACTAATACAAACATTTTTAATGCACTATTCACAGAGGATGGTAGATACTCTCAGTTCACAGTGGTGGATGGTGAATAAACTAGTGATAGTAATGAATAATATTATCGTTAACATTATCGTGAACAGTGTATTCACCATAAATTGTTAATCGTGACCTCCTCGGGAATAGTGTTTGTTGTACACGTTAATAATGTCCATCATGAATAGTATATCCACCATGAATCGTGAATAGTATATGTTGTCAATAGTGTCAACAATCTATCGTGAATAGTGTATCCAACCATTATAAGTAGTGTACGTCGTGAATAGTATTAACCATCCACCGTGGATAGTATTTATCATGAATAGTATATCCAACATGAATCATGAATAGTGCTTGTCGTGAATAATATCCACCATGAATTGTTACCATCGATGAATAGTGTTGTCATCCACCGTGAATAGTATCCATCATCCACCGTGAATAGTGTCAACCGTATCTACCATGAATTGTAAATAGTGTGCCCGTGAACCGTTAATAATGTCCTCCTCCATCATCTACCATGAATAGGTGAAAGTTTTCTATTTTACGAATTATAAATAGTGTAATAGTCAAAAGTTGTTTATTTTACAAATTATAAATAATGGTATATCATTTCTTCAAATAACTTTTGAAAATTTGAATTTTTTTCTAATTCACTGTTTATTTTTTGGCATCGAACTCATTTGCTTACCAATTGCTTTATGTAGGGAATAAAGCAAAAAAAAACTAAAATAAATAAATATGTTCCTTCACACACTCCACCATTAGAAAATAATATTAAATTCCATGTCGTAGCCTTTATAGGGTTTAGGCTTTTTGAACTTTCGAACGTTATATTCGCTTCTCCTCTCAAGAAAATGAGATCTTGTACAGATATTTATGATATTTATTAGCATATGGCTTTCATTTGGTTACATTACTTGTATAATTTATTTATGAGAATGTTTGTCAACCATCTGTGCATGATGAATCTGATAAAAACTGAACCAAATATCTTTGTAATTGCATGTGCAGACATATGTGGTTTCTCGTTGGTGGCTATTATGGTGAACAACGTCTCTGCTTGTACAAACATCACGCATTGGCGAGCCATACAAGTTTAAAGATGAGGAGATTAAGTATAAAGTATATATTGCTTTGACTTGCATGTGAACTCATTCAAGTTTTGAACCAGCAATTTTCACAATATTTATGAAAAGCATACATAAACTACTCTTATAATTCATATATTAAAATTCTCATCAAGTACCTAGAATCGTAACACAAACATATCGTAGAATCATAACACAAAACATTTATTACCATTTTAGCTATCAATTCAGTATACGTATATATACTGCTAAGATTTTTCTATTAGCTAAGCAGATCTTGATGATACTTATTAGTTATTTTCTTGCATCTTTTGTTATTTTTTTTAAAGATGAAGCCCTCACATTCAAAATAATTTTATTTTTGTTGAGTTTAGTTTAGTTTATGTATTTAACTATATAATGTACTTTGTTGGATATCAAAGAATTAATCTTTCTTAGGAAAAAAAAAATTAACATCCAAAATCAAATGAAATAAGGTTCTTGAAACGATTTTAACTACAAGATTTTAACAACATCCAGATTAAAAAAGCTTATTTTTATTTTTAGATTTAAACTTCATCAACTCTGTGATTAATTAAAACATGCAGCATAACTTTTCTCCTCAAATATGTTACAAGACAAAATGAGTGAGGAGTTTGTTGTCAATTTAAAACATTTAATAGAATTATACTATGGTTTCGAATGGAGGCATACATGAAAAATACGGGATGGGCGGAATAGTTATAAATATTAACTTAAGAGTATATGACATATGGTCTCCATTAGCAATTTAGCCTAAAGGATCTGCGAAGTGGCACAAATGAGTCTCTGCCGAAAGGTTTCCAAAATGATTTTGCCAACTCTTAAAAACGTTTTAAGGATGATAGTTTTTTTAAAGTTTTATATAAAAACTCTGAAACTATCTGATGAAAGTGAAAAAACATGTGCAAAAGCAACGTGACCGTGAAGGACAAGATTGCAAGTAGAAAATCTAGAGGTGCATGTATTTGCCAATTAAAGCGAGATTCATTCCCCTTAGGACTAATCCAAAATTGGTAATTATAACTTTTACTTTTACTTAACTTAAATTAGCTAATAGTGCACTGCAAAAATGTTATAAAGTGGAATGGGGCACCGAAAGATTAGCACTCTATATCTTAATCCTCTCGATAGAAATAAGTACATATTTTTTTTGTTAAAGCTTCTTGATAGATTTAATTATGATAAAGTACATATACTTCAGTATACTATAATGTCATTTATAATGTTGCGAGATAACTCGGACTTGGTCCACAATACACAGTAACACACACACGTAAATTTATCTATTGTATTTTGATCACTCGAATTTGTAGGAAATCTGAATACTCAGAAGATGGACAGAAAAGTATGATTTTTGTTTCACATCGACATAAAAATGGTTTATGCAGTGTATTTGATATCCCTGGATACGTTTTCAATGAAAAAATAGTGTAGATTTCTGGTTTTTCAAACAGTATAAAGATAGGTTTCTAGCAAAAATATTCGATCCACTTTTGTGAGGGAAGAGAATTTCCGGTAAGGGTAACCGAATTGAGACTTGGGAGCCAAAGCTTTGCGCTGTCTATCGAGTTGCTTTGGTTATCGTTTACGCGCAAGTTGTCCAAATATGTCGTTCCATGTCCGGTTCATAGTATATGCTAGCGAAGCTATCGCTAATTTGTTAAAAATCTCACGATCTTAAACGTCAATTTTGTTTGAGAAAATTTGTTTATCAACAAAATGATTTAAAAACTATTGGTTTAGAAGCTCTACCTAGCTTTTCAAGAAAAAAAGACAATTTATATAGCTTTTACAGATTACATTAAAACGGAGACATTAGTGCCTGTTATTAATTTGAAACGAGTGAAAAAGAGGTTCGTTATGGGGATTACTTGATGAGTGGTACTACTACCTATAATTCAAGTATCAATGGCAACTTGGCTAGTTTGGACAAAATATAGTGAGGTCTATCACTTCCGGTAAAATAGACTTTGTATAGACATGTTGAACGAGCCCATAAAAAATTAAACATGTTGTGGTTATGGGTATTGCAACCAAAGATACTTCATCTAATTCAAAATGATATGATTATTCCATGACGAACAAGTACTAGTAGTCTAGATGACAAAGCAACAGTTCCACAATACAAAAGCTCACCTGTAAATCACAGAGAGAGAACATTTAAGATGGTTTATGCTCACTTCCATGCCTTCTCTTTCTGTCTATGATAATGATGAAGATGTCTGAAAAGTCAGGCCACACTGGTTTTTTCAAGTTCCATTTGAGCAACAGTTGTGTTGATAGCATCTATAACCTCCAACTTCCCCGCACCAATAGCTTCATCCATTGGACTCCGCTCGTACCTACAAAATTTTCAAGCTTTCTTATGGTTTAGCTTAGTGCATCCCACAGACTGAGAAGAAAAGATTCAAGAGACAAACCGATTCAAAGGACTTAAACTAGCTCCTGACAAGATCAATCTCTTCACCACCTGAAATTAGCTTCCCAGTTAGTTAAACCCGAAACAAACATATTCCTAGTACGGACATAGATGAGCAATTGTTACCTCGATATGGCCATTCAAGCATGCCCAATGCAGAGGAGCATTGTTCTCCTCGTTAAGAGCGTTGATTTCCTACTCAACGAAAAACAAACAAAGCCTCAATCTTTTTCTCATTCATGACTGATTTAGACAAAATTAGCATTCGTGAGATTGTTCTTGTTTTCTTACCACTCCTTGACTGATAAGATACTCCACTATAGTCATATGCCCGTTCCCTGCGGCCATATGAAGCGCTACGAAGATAACAAAACATATATGTTTTAATAAATCAACCATATATTTCAAACTTTCTGAATTGACTATTGAGTATTCTAATATATGTACGGAACGGAGCAAGAACACCAACACAGTAACCCAAAACAATCAACCAAACTTTAACCATTTTGCATCATTGTTTTCAAAATTTTCATTGTATCTATACAAGTAACTCAGTGGCCTAGTCATTCCAAGAATCTGAAGCTATTAAACCTGAAAAATCCCAACTTTTGGAAAAGGCAGAGAATTTAGAAAAACCTGTTCGGCCTTGTGAATCACGAGAGTTAAGAGATACTCCATGAGAAGCCAAGTTTTTGAGATCATCAATGTCATCGTATCTAGCAGCCTGTCATTTGAAAAACCCAATCATAACTCTATAAACTTCAAATAGCTTTACCCAGTCAACGAATCACTCAGAAAAATCCTATAAATAAAATTGATACAAGTAAAAGTGGGACATGAATCGATTGGAGGAGGAGAAGAAGGAACGGAGACAGACCTCGAGCAATTCGTCGACTTTCTCTGCGTCTTCTACGATCGTTTCTGCTCCCATTCTTCACCGGACGATTCTAATTTCAATCTGAGGGTTTCAGTCTGGTTTTCTTCTCATATATATTTATCTTTTATTTCTTCTTTTCCTTGATATAAATACAGTTCAATATTATTTCAATTTTAATAAAATATAAGTATTTTACTTGTGACCAAAAAATAAAATAAAATATATTTTACTACAAAACTCATTGTATGAAATACAAAATTTAAAATGGATATATTCGTATGCATATGTTGTTTGGCTCAGTTTGACTCTTTTCGTTTATTTGGTTTAGTTGATCTGCATTTGGGTTTAATTCTTTCCTTTTCTTGCTTCATTTGTTTCCTTGCTTTGTTGTTTTAGTTGCTTTTTCCGGGGTTAAGGTTTTGTCTCTCCTGGAATGTATAAGTTATATCCGTGAGTCTTTTGGCTCCGGCATAGTTTTCGATTGTTTACCGGTTTTATATCCGGACTTGGTCCGGCGTTGTATTTGGTTTTCAAACCGGCTTTATATCCCACCCGTTTTCGAAGAAATAAAATCTTTGGAAGACAAAAAAAAAAAAATGGATATATTCGTACTCCAAAAATGTATAAATTGAACATTGAGTATTTTCATGAATTCATATTGTAATGTAAAAATAAAAATAAAAATAAATAATGAATTTGAAAATTTGTTAGCAGGCTATTAAAAATCTACTTCATAAATAAATAAAAAATCATTAAAATATTCTTGGAACCGCTAGGTTTTTTTTTTGTTTTTGTTTTGGTGGCATCTAAGCAGCACCGCTTAATTTCTGGCGTACAAGTCGTCTCCTGTCTTGTGTGTGGACCTCTTTCTTCACCTCCACCTCCTCGGGCATTTCCTGTGGAGGATTCCGATTCCTCTTCCTCTTCTCTTCTTTAGGTGTCCGAATCATTCTCATACCCACTTTCCTCTATCTCTGAACTTGACTGTTTGTTCTTCAGATTACTGGATTAGGGTTTTCTTCTGTTTGCCGAATAGATCTGAAAGGACCAATTTTTTTTCCTGATCTTTTTTTGTTTTCAGATTCTGGGAATTGAAATTTTTGTTTTTGTTTCTTTCGCTGCCATGAGTTCCTCGATCCAGATCGTCGATGAGGATCAAGTTGAAGCTCTTCAAGATCAGGTTTTTGTTCTCGTATTACCCTGATTGATTGATCAATCCATTTATATGCAATTTCCAAATAGAAGATCATATTTTGAATTTAGCTATTGAATTTAGGTGCTTTCTGCGTTTTCCTTTTTCAATTGATCTAGAAATGCTTTGTAAAAATTAGGGCTTTCGTGATTTTTGATCTGGGTATTTCGATTTAAGCTTAACACTGTACGTGGGTTCGTTTGAAATTCCAAAATTTGTGCTCTTTAGCTGGATTTACAACTTAGTATAAGGTTTGGTTTCTTTTCCTTTTCCTATTGAAATCTGGAGGACGATGCTGATGAATCTCTTAATAATTAATCTGCCCTTATAATTTGTTCACGAGGTTGATTAAAGATGTTGTTTTTATGTGTTTAGGATGTGAAAAAGAGTGAAGAAATTGGGAATGAGCTCAATTTCGGGAACCATGGTGGGTGTTGTGCAATATGCTTGGATACCATACCTCTTCAAGAAACAGCCATGGTCAAAGGCTGTGAACATGCTTACTGGTACGTGTCATTGATTCTTCTTGGTTTAGTCCAGAGTATTTACTTTGCTAATAGTGTCTATATCCTTTTTCCTTCTATGACAAGTGATGCTGATTGGGTTCTTCGTGATCCATGATATTCTTATGAATGTTTAGTCTGATTTGAGCAAGTTTGCGTTTGTGGTTTATGATGCCATTTGTTGTGTAAGATCAGTTTTAGTCTGTCTTTCAGTTTCTTTAGTGATGGACTTAGGTTTAGGACAAAGTAAGTTTTGATTAGAAATGAAATAGGACGAAGACTGATTTTCTCTGTTTGTTGTTCAAGAGGAATGATTCATTTCTACCTATATACAGTGTGACGTGCATTCTCCGTTGGGCAAGTTACAAAGAGAAGCATACTTGTCCACAATGTAACAATCCATTTGATTTTCTCAATGTCCACCGCGCTCTTGACGGAAGGTAGATGCTTCATCCTTACTTACATTTGGCTCCATTGTAAACTGTACTCCTGGCTTATTGATTGTGTCTGCTATATTTCATGGCAGCGTGGAAGATTTCATGTTCGAGGAGAGCGTATGCCTCCTCCTGAGAGCATCGTGGTTTATTCCACTGGAAACAGTAGATCGTTTCTCTTGCACCGACACTGATGATTTCGTCATTCCACCTGAGTATGAGGAAGAAGAAGTCGACGATGACCTTGACGAGTTTTACATGCACGGACAAGGTCTTCGGTTAGGAAACAGGAGGTGGGGTGACAATGGTTTTGTCAGAGCAGGGCGTCAAGAAGCAAGGCCGGTCCACCAACCTAAGAACCGAGGTGGCCAAGCAGCTTCTGCTTCTGAATCCAGCTCTTCCTCCTCACGTGAGCCAAATGATAAGACTAGTAGCAGTGCCTTAACGGGAAGGCGTGCGAAGAGGGCAATGAAGCGTGAAGCTGCAAATAAAGCTGCGGAAGCAGTAGCAGCCGCGAAGCACGATGCTCATTTGGTTCGGTTGGGAAGGAAGTGACTGTGGTTGTATCTCTGTAAATTAACTCAACCCTCCAAGCCCTAAAATCCAACCTTGACTTCAATACTTGAGAATCTGTACAGAAGTAGTATCTAATAATGGTCCAACGACTAAACATATCTGTCGAAGTTCCTTTGCTAGATTTGATTCATTTTAATCTTTACTTCTTTTTCTTGAGAGATACTGTAACTTATGATATGAAATGAGGATTTTTAAGTGGTTCTGGTAATGATGTTGATTCAGAGTGGGTTATTGGTGGGGTTTGCAATTGACTTTGGGCAATTTGGGTGGTGTAAGCTGCAATGTGAAGCAAAATCATGTCTACAAAATTTAAGATATATATTTTTTATATATGGATTCACAAAACTAGACATCTCAATCCCTTACCTACCCCATTAAGACCATTGGAATGATTAGTCCATGTCAACTTTGTTGACCTAAATGGATTCTTGTTCATCGCCGTTAGCTACTGAGATGGCTTATTTGATCAAAGTGTGGTTACTAAAGATTGCAAAAGATGACGTCACGATTTGTTTTTTCTTCAAAATCATCATGTTTGTCATCATAATGTTCTTTTTATAATCTTCTTGAAATCCTCTGTGTGTTTTTGTTTCTCACCTAACCCTATTTGTCTCTTACATTCAAAGCTCCTAAATTCCCTCAAAGCAAAAGCTCTTCTTGCTTCACCAGGACTTCTCTAATTTTTCTCATGACTTTCCTTGTCATGCTACTGTTCAGCTTTAAGCCTCGTTTTAAACATTAACTCATCATCTATAACTTTTTTCTCTCTTTTCTTGATCTTCTTGTAAGAAACAAACAAATCTTTGATCATCTCTCTATGGAATCTCTGAAACAAGCTTCTTCTTCTTCTTCTGGTTTCTGTTACCATCAAGGAGGCTTCTCAGGAGTTCTACAAGTTTATGTTCACAACGCAAGAAACATTCACAACATCTGTATCTACGATAATCAAGACGTATACGCTAAATTCTCTCTCACATACAATCCAGACGAAGCAATCTCCACAAGAATCATCCACAGAGCTGGCAAAAACCCTGAATTCAACCAGAAGCTGATGATCCACGTAACTCAAATCGATGTTGCGGTTCTCAAATGTGAGATATGGATGATGAGTAGAGCTAGACATTACATGGAAGATCAACTTCTAGGTTTTGCTCTTGTCCCAATCTCTGACATTTTAGGTCAAGACAGTGTTACTCAAGATTATAGTCTCTCTTCTACTGATCTTTTCCATTCTCCTGCTGGTACCGTGAAGCTCACGCTTTCTATTGTTAACCCTATTTCTTCTTCTTCTTCTTCATCAAACCCTAAGATCAACACTTCGATTTCTTCTGAGGTTATGTTACTTGATCCACAAGTCACTGAAACTGTTGATTACACAAGGATTGAGTTTCCTGACATTAACGTTGTTAATGAAAACAAACAAATGGTTACAGAGTATTTAAACGTTGCTTCATTTCTCTGTCTCGGCTCGACGCGTTTGCAAGAAACAGAGGATGTAACAATGGTGTGTTTGGAAGATAAAGAGGGTTATGGGAATGGGAGTTTTATGGCTTCTTCTTCGACAACAACGAGTTTAAGCGACGACAAGAACACAGCAGATTCGGAAGAGAAAGAGAATCAAGAGATTATAAAGGAAGAAGGAGAAGAGAAGAAGATGAATGAGGAAACTGAGGAAACATCGATGCAGAAACAAATAGCTGAGATGTATATGAGAAGTATGCAACAGTTTACTGAGTCTTTGGCAAAGATGAAGCTTCCTATGGATCACAACAAAAATACTGAAACTCAGATTCAGAATCTGAATAATAATAATGGTAATGGTAATGGTAATAATAATAATGGAATGGAGAAGAAAAAAGAAGGGTCTCGAGTGTTTTACGGTAGTAGAGCTTTCTTTTAATAATACCAATAACTCAATGCCAATAAGTGTTTTGTTTAACATTTTTTTAGCTTCTTGGTTAATCGATCTCTATGTTTTTTTTCATTCACATAATTTTCCTACAATCAATTTTTATAATTTAGTAACTTTGTCCACGAAATTAATTGATTTGGAATAAAATTTCATTTAGTAGTAGTAGATGTATGTGATTTTGTGGCATTGGTTTATGCCAATCTGTTAGTGCATGTGGCTAAAAAAGGAAGAGGAAGCAAAGGTTTGCATTGCAAGAATAATAAGCGTTCATTGAACAATCCATACGATTAGTATAGAGATTGAAAACACATGGAATTATATCTCCAAGTAAGTTTTTTGTTTGTTTGAATTATATGCAATTAATTGAATAAGTAATATTTTGGTACGCTATTCATTGCATACTAACATAGATCTTTTTGGTCCGAAGTAAATCGAACAAGAATGCTAATGGTGAAAAAAGTTTGAAATCTTATCTCTGTTTCAACCATTCAAAGCCTAATCAGGAAACTGAAGGAAAAAAAGTTGCATTTTGATCTAGACATTGCCTAACAGTTTGTGTTAAGACTTAGGAGGTGTTATTGGATTGGAGATTTTAAAGTATTTTGTTGGATTTGTATTTGAAAGTATTCTACTGGATTTTGATGGATTCTTCACACTTGGTATTCTGATGTATTTTATTGTATATGTATTTTAAAGTAATTTGTTGAATTATGTTGGAATTTGTACACACTCATAATAGAGGTGGCTCAAGGTACTTCTCAGCTAGATATTGGCAACACAAAAGCAAAGATCAATGAAACGTTACCATTATAATGGCAAAAGAATCAGAATTGAAATGTTCACCGAGTATAATTCACAAAACCACAAAGAAAAACCTTAAACAATTAACGACTTTTGAAGTTCTTATTACATTCTTGGTAATAAATTTTAAGCAAAACCTTAAGCCATGGAAACAGATGATGTCACTAACATTACAATGGAAAAATAAAATCTAAAAAATGTCTTCTCAAGCAACTTCAATTCAAAAGCAGTGTTTAGCATCTGTTCCAAAATCAACCTGAAGAAAGTCAAGAGAAATGTCTCAGTTACACAAGTAAAGATCAAAGTCACTACATAACATTGTTTACTCAATATTTCATCATGTATCAAATACAAACCTAGTAGGCGCTAATGTCCGAGAAGAGAACCTACAAAAGACACGGAGACAACACAAATGAATACGATTCTCTAAAGACTCTATTAGCTCTTAGTGGAATGATGTGTAATTTTAGATGAACAAATTTACCTTCTTGCCAGGCTCTACATCAGCAACCTCAGAACCAACAAAGACAACATGAAACCAAACTCCGAAATCATCAATAGATTCTTCTCAAGTCTTATAACATACGAGTAAAGAACAAAGCTTTACCTCGCCCGTTAGGTGCCTCTCGAACTTCATAACTCCTTCTCCGAACCAGAATTCGCCATGATCACAAAGAGATTGTTCTTCGTAGACTCTACAGAGAAAAAGTGGCGAATTCGGAGACGACAATGGTTAACCAAGCAGATCAATTACTGGAGCCATTCGCAGACCCAAAATCTCTTCTTAGATCTGATTCGCAAAGAAGAATCGAATTGAATCAATCGTCTTTCCTCTTTTTGGGCATTCCTCATGAACTAATTTTACGATTATAGACGATTCGCTAATTTATTAGAATTGGATGGAAGAACAAAAAAATCAATTATCTCAATGGAATTATATAAGAAGAGAGATTATCATGTTTTGTTTGAACCCATCAAAAGAAGAAGCAAAAAACCCCGTATTCCTCTTCTTCTGATTTTAGATGAAAAAATGCACTAAAATCTATTATAATCACAATCCCTTAAAATCAAAGAAAAATTGAATAACAGTTGTTGTTGTATTTTAGAATACATCAAATAAATGATTAATCCAATAACACTGGATTTTTATGTATTTCTATGGAATACACAATCCAATATCACAGATTTCATTTAGATTTTAAAATACATTAAAATACACTATTCAATAACCCCTCTTTAATTAATACTGTATTACTGCTCCAAAATTTTTGTAGCGTTTAATAAAAAAAAAACAAATTATAGCTTCTTTGGGCCCATTAATAGCCCAATAATAATCCACATGTAGATTTCACCTTCATTTTCACTTTTCCAAAATTCCTTTACCGAAAAACTCAAGAGGTGAACTGAGAAATTGATAGCCGACTTCAATGGATTCCCAACCTCCGGCGAACGAGTCTTCTCCGTCGACGGCGCCGTCAACCGTCGGAGACCTTGTTCCTTTCTATTCCAACTATATTTGGAATCGCCTTTCTTCCTTGATTCCTACTTCTAATTCAATTTTTCTCGGAAAATTTTCCGATCTCTATCGCCAAACCATCACCAAAAAACGACATATATCGCTTCCTCTTCCTCTACCCTCTGACTTCCCATGTTCTTCAACGTAAGATTCATCTCCTTCGATTATATCTTTGCTAGTTTTCTTAGTTTTAGTGCCATTAACTTCTGCTTGCTCGGAATTGAACTGTTGGAATCGCTTTGATACTGGAGTTTCGTGTTAATTGATTGTATGCTTTGTCGAAGATTATTATTATTGAAATCTGATAATATGAACATTGTTTTTGACTTTTGAGCATTTACTTTGTTGATTTCTTCAGCAATATCTCTACGGATATGTCAAGGGTTTATGTTGTTTTGGAGGAAATTATGGCCGATGTCCTCTCGAATTTGCATGATATTCAGAAGAGTTTGGATTTTTGGCAATCTAGAGCTGAGGTAAATCAACACAACATGACTTTTTTTGGCAATGTAGTGAAGATGTTTCATCTAAGTGGTTCTCTTGGTTATCTTTTGATTGGTATTGAAAACAGGGTTCTAATGCTCGGAAAGCTTACTTCATGATTTTCGAGAGAGGACCAGTAGCTTTTGTGAATGAGGGTACGAAGTTTGTGACCAAAAGTCTTAGTGAGGATTCTGCTATGCAGCATCTTTGTCAGTCATCTTCTTCTCACATGTCGGAAAGAATGAGAGTCTTGATGGAATTAAGATCTGCTCTCGCTTCCTTTCTTGCTCAGGTTATCATCGAAATTTCATTCCTTTTTAGTTAAAATAATCACCTTATCAAGTGTATGTTCGACATACTAATGTGACTACGTTTAATGGGTTCTCTAGCTTTATTTTGAATTGGATAAACGTGGTGAAGATCTTTTGAAGAATCCAGAAAAGTCACTGCCTTCGTTGTTGGCTGTTATCGATCAATTGTTTTCGAACTTGGAGGTTTCTTTCACCCATTTACACGCTGCGCGTGAGGTACAAACTGATTTCTTACTAGCGATTTTACTTTTACATTGACACTACCTTCATTTGTCTGACGATTTATCATTGCATTTGCAGTCTGATTCTTCTATTGATGGAAGTTACCCTATGCCTCTTGTGTTTGATCGACTGCCTGAAGTTAATGAAGAAGGATCCCAGTGGACCGACTGTGAACTTACAGATGCAATCAACCTGGTTCATAAGAACTTGGAAAAACTTAACTCATATTTATCAGTTATGGTAGGTTTGGCTGTAGTTTATGTATCGTAGTGTTAACAGAAATGACAAATAACTTTCATTTGAAATCTACGTTGTGATTTCCCTCTTCCATTTCTTGTTTTATCAGGTAGGAAAACATAGAAAGCCAAGAAGGATGACCCTGTACTGGGTCCGATATACATGTGGTGCAGTTGGGCTTTCTATTTTTTCAATATGGCTACTACGTCATAGTAGTTTGATGGGAAGTTCTGACATCGAGAATTGGATTCGGGATGCAAAAGAAGCAACAACAAGCTTCTTCGGTGATCATGTTGAGCAACCGGTTTGTTCTTCTTACCCTTTCTCAGGTTTTTAGAGAGAACAGTAATTTTTTTTCCTGGTCCAAATGCTTGTTATATAAAGCTTTATTAGAGGATTGCAAATAAAGTAAAAAGTGATGGCCAATGCGGCTCGCAGTTTGGTTCTTATCAAAATGGAGCTGTGGCAAGTTGAAATGATCGAGTTATTAGTCTGTTACTTGACATTTAGTTAGCTGGAGTTTCTAAATTAATTTCCTAATCCTGCAGCTGCTTGCCATTAGGGATGAGCTTTTTGATACTTTCCGGAAAAGGCACAAGGGTGTCATGGAAACTGAAGAAGTGCAGCTGACGCAAGACTCACTGCATAGGTCGGTATTCATTTCTTGTTCTGTTTGCTATTCAAGATGCGTGTGGATCGTTCCTTTTTCATTATGCCATAGCAATTCACTTGTTATTTAGTGCTTCTTATTTATTGGCTGCAGTCTTAATTTTCTATTTGGTATGCAGAATGCTGAGGAACTTCTGCGAGCAGGCTACACGAGAAAAGGTCCCAGATAATGCAACTGATCAGCAGATGCTTGAAGTTGTTATGAACCGGTATAACTATGAACATTATTCTTTGGTAGGCAGTTAAAGGCACATGAAATTACATTTAGACGCTGTAAATAACTGAGGCTACGATTTTGGTAGTAGTTCCAATATGGGCTAGTGAACAATAATTATGGACGTTTTCTCATGACTTGGTATAATGATTTCCTGGTGATAGTTACTACAAGTTCCACCACATAAGATGGGTATGTAGTTGAAATGTTTGCCTTCTAATTACAGGTATGAGAAGGAACTTGTGCACCCTATTCACAACCTCCTTAGCGGAGAGCTTGCCCGTGGTTTGCTTATCCAGGTGATTTGAGTTCTTGGTTATGAAGCTGTAGATTACTGTTTGTGAGATTCTAATCACATCAAAATTGTGCATTTTTCAGGTCCAGAAGCTTAAACTGGATATAGAAACGTAAGTTCAGTAAACCAGTACCTCTCAGTTAACTATAGTAGATCTCTTAAGCATTTTGTATAAAATCGAATAATCTTCTCCTGCAGAGCGATGCTTGAACTGGATCAGATACTCCGTGCAAATGAAATAAACTTTGCCATTCTGGCTGCATTACCTGCATTCTTCCTCAGCCTTGTTATGCTCACATTGCTTCGGACATGGCTTAAACAAGTAAGGAGATTGATAATTCAAGCAAAAGCAAATGTGACAGTGATACCATACATGTGTTTCACTCAATGCAGCTTTTGTTATCTTCATTCCGTCTGATTTCACTGGTATGAATAGGATAGCAGAGCTCAAGGACGAGGAAGAATTGCACGAATTCACAGGAGACTACTTGTCATTGAAATTGAAAAGAGAATTATGCAGTATCAGAGCTACATTGAACAAGGACGTGTAAGATGTCCACTATTTTCTTTTTTACCTTTTATTTTACGAATGGGTCTTGTAAGAAATCCTGTGAAAAGTTCCTGGCCCTTCTTGATGCTGTTACAGGATAAGGACGCAGAAACCGTATTTGGTTTGCTGATTTACAGCCTTGAACGTTTGTACCGGGTTGTTGAGAATCCTGCAAAAGCAAGCGGCGAGTGGGATTTGTAAGTTTTCTCTCTAATTCCATCAAACGTTTAGCTGATTTTGTGCTCGATTTTACTGTCAGTGAACGATGACCCTTAGCAATTAGCTTGATCTGAACCTCTTAAGTCAGTATGTAGTAAATTGGTCTCAGGATTCAAAACTTACTCATGGTTCTGTTTCTTTGTCTGCCTTTTAGATTTTTTTGTTTAGAGCATGTGTGCTTTGGGTTGTGCATGAACTGACTGATATTCTTTTCTTAATAAATAAAACAGTGTGAAACAAGATCTGATCGAGTTAGGAAAGCCACAACAGCAAACGTCCTACAAGCTAACGGTGACACAACGACTAGTACGGGTTTATGACTGCCTGCTTCCCACTCTGAACCGACAATAACTTATCTCGGGTTCATTTCCCGATTAGAAATGCCAATTTTATTTAATCGTTCCTCCACAAAATGCTTGCTTGAAGGCCGCTTTGGAAGCCTTTTTCCCCTTGAGACTAAGTTACACTTTTTTTTTTTTTTTGGTCAACGAGACTAAGTTACACTTAGAAGATAGTATTGCAAGTTCATGATCAGGGTTTCTCCTTTGTTACGATTTAGCATGTCAAAACTTGTATGCATTTGAGGTCAATGTTCTCTAATCATTTTCCATCTCATTACATCTCCCTTGGTGTATTATTTAATTTCCGGGATGAAATATATTGTGTCCAGTCAAAAACTTTTTTTTTTTTAACAAAACTTTGTGCCAAGATAAAACCAAACAATCCTATCTTTTCGCTGTAGTTGAGGTCGATAGAACCAAAGAGTTATATCTTTGTGGGTCTTTTAACTTAAACTTAGATATTGATACGTGGTGGTGTGATTGGAAACGACGTTGACAGCTTTGGTTGATGTGGCTGGCCAACAAAAGTTTTTTGTTTTCGAACATTTTTTTTTTTTTTGGCTGGTTTCAGTGTAACTTTTTGGTAAAAGACCATACCGATTTTTAGGTATGTGAGCCATTTCGTTTTCTTGTGTGTATTATGTGTAGGTATTGTCGTGGAGGCTTAGATTAGATAGTCAAGTTTCCTACATGTAAACTAACCGTTTTTTTTCCTTATACTTAATACTTAATAGTCAAGTTTCCCCTTCCCCCACCCACCCACCCACCCCCAGATGTAGGGTAACTTGAATCAAGTTATTTGATAGACATGATTAAAAAGGTACAAAGTGATAACAAATGCTCTTAAAATACTGCAGTATTAACTATCAATATAATATATTGATTACTTTAACAGAACAAAAAAACAAATATTGATTAGCAACTGCTCTTCTCCTCTAACTTTTAATTTTATATACTTTTTTGACAATCATGAGAGTTGGGAAATTCATTGCAAAGGAGGACAATCTACCATACCAATCATGTGGTCGGGCTCATAAAACATCGATATTACCCTTTCATATCTTTGGTCACAACCCTTTCATATCTAAAAATAAATAAAAAATCATGCAACATGACATTTTCTGTATAAAACAAATTATACCGTATCATAAAATTTATTCAATGACTAGCATATCTTAGCTAAAATTAAAGTAAAGAAATAAATCATAATGGATGTGAGAGATTTCGTTGTGAACCAAAGGAATGGAGTCAAAGGACTCGTCGACTATCTAACACTAACCACACTTCCTTCTCTATACATTCAACCTCCCCAAGAGCGCCTCACTTCCGACAAAATTCTCTCATCTTCGTCGCAAATTCCGGTCATCGACGTGTCCGATTGGACGGATACACACGTGGCTAGAGAGATCTGTGATGCAGCGGCTAAGCTCGGGTTGTTTCAAATAGTGAACCATGGGATAGCTCCGGAGGATTTGAAGGCTATGATTGCGGCTGCTCGGGGGTTTTTCGAGTTGTCCGCTGAGGAGAGAAAATTGTATTGGAGAGGGAGTTCGGTGTCGGAGACGGCTTGGTTGACCACAAGCTTCAATCCTGTCAAAGAGAGTGTTTTGGAGTGGAGAGACTTCCTCAAGTTTGAGTATCTTCCTCAACAACATGACTTTGCGTCCACTTGGCCTCGTGTGTGCAAGTAAGTATTCCCTCATTCATAATATAAAACGTTTTCGAGTTTTATTTTGTGTAATAGAAAATGTTCTTACATTTTCATGCAATTTTTAATCTTATTGAATATTATATGATCGATAGTAGTATTATATAGTCTATTTTATGATTGACTAAATTATTTTTAATATCATTTACTAATCTTCGTGATGGAAATAACAATTAGGTCTACGGGTTTTTTTTTCTTCTTCTAGGTTGCTTTTATAGTTTTGGGTTTATCAATGGTTTTGGAAAGTAAGACAAACCAAAAAAATACTATTACATATCTACAATGGTCTAATGTGATTTTGGTTTTGGGTTTTAGATGAAATAACTTTAAAATTTAATTATATATTAGAAATATCATTACAATAGTATATAAATTTGAAATATGCAATATTTAAAAAATTCTGTTTATTGAGTTGGTTTTGTCGCTTTGGTTTTATTTCAAAAATATTAAAGTCAAAACATAAATAGTAGTTCCTTTCACAAAACATATACGTTGATGCATTTTAGTTTATTATATATTTGTTTAGAACAAGTCGAATATTAGCTGGTTTCACCCTTTTGTATAGGGAACAAGTGATAGACCATTTCAAAAGGATCAAACCAATAGCCAAAAACATCTTAAACATACTCATCAATAATCTAAACTCAACCATCGACGAGTCTAACGAAGAAACCTTAATGGGAACTATGAGAATGAACTTCAACTACTATCCGAAGTGTCCTGAGCCAATCCTCGCCGTAGGAACCGGTCGTCACTCAGACATCAACACTCTCACTCTCCTCCTACAAGAAGATGGTGTCTTAAGCAGCCTCTACGCTCGAGCCACCGAGGACGGAGAAAAATGGATTCATGTCCCTCCGATTCAGGGATCAATTGTCGTCAATATTGGAGACGTATTACAAATATTGAGTAATGATAGGTATAGGAGTGTGGAGCATTGTGTGGTGGTTAATAAGCTTTGTAGCCGGGTTTCCATACCGGTTTTCTGTGGACCGGTTCATGATTCGGTTATCGAGCCGTTATCAAAAGTGCTAGAGAAAAGTGAGATGGCTCGGTATAGAAAAATAGTGTATTCGGACTATTTGAATGATTTTTTTGGAAGACCCCATGATGGAAAAAAGACTATAGAGTCGCTCAAGTTATAAGAATACAATTTACAAAATAAAGGTTTTCATCAGAATATACGTATGCATGCTTGAATCTCTCTTTTTTATCTGTTGGGTTTAATCTTTGTCTATTGTATAATAAATAAAGTATTTATTTGTTTGATCCTATGCTAATCTGATTGTTCACTCGCGTATGAAACATGTTACTACTAACGGTCATTACATTCAGAATTTGGTTCACTTTATCACTTCGTGTATCTCATGTTGGTTATGCTCATCAACTCGATGATGATCTTACTAAACCTCTCACTCAGGTTCTCTACATTTTGCTTTTTAACAATAATGGTCTGACTATATTTTTTGCTCCATCTTGATCGGGACGTGTTAGTATATTGTATATATTCAATATGTAAGTAGATAAAGATCCCATATTTATCTACGATGGTGCAAAAAATATCTACTCATGTTTTTTTTTGTTCACAATATCTACTCATGTTACGGTGCAAAAAATACCTTCGAAGGTGCCTACAATAAATATGTAAAACTTCCTAAATTTTTTTTTTTTTTTATAACAAAAAATTTGGACCATTTTTCGATTTGTGCGTGTCATCCTTGCGCAGGGGCATTGGTATATGTTCTGGGATCATACAAGTTTCAAGACAAATTTGAAATAAAATTTGATCAACATCCTAAGTTTCATCTCACATTACCTCGTCTATATGATGCGTGAGTGAATATGTGATACCTTTGGAAATTTATAATTTGCTTTTGAAGAAGAAATCAATCTATGTGCCAAATATGTGCATTCGATGAAGTATTTAAATCCGAGTTCATCTTCATTCTGACCAATATATTTAAGTTTTGTGGAGTGGTGATAAGCGTAAGTGGGATGCTAAGGGTTCGGAAACAAATCCGGTGATCAGAGGCAGAATCGAAACCTGTGTAGCTAAGTGGGGTGAAATTGATTCTTTGGCTGATCAAGTCCTTTTGTTGAAAAAATCGTTTGAACAATCTTCTGCTCAACTCATGGATAAGTATCTATCTCATCCAAATCTTCCTCTGCTTTTTGATGAGGTAAATATGGCTCTCTCTATGTTTTGATTTGAATCATGTTTTGTGTAATCGGTTAAGAATCATGTTTTAATTACTTTATATATTGTGATCATGTGAATTGCAATCCTGAATTGTTAATTTCATCTTGATTTATCAAGTTTTTTTATTTAAACTACATATTGTTGATACAATTCAATGTTTCAAAACAATTTCTGAAAAAACATCATGTATATGATGACTATGAAAATTGATGCTAGGTTGAATTGTGTTGCAATTTTTTTTTCTTTCTATATGATCATGTGAATTGTTCATTTCATCTTCATTATTCCTTTTCTTTTTAACCTACAGACTATTGATACAATTGAAGGTTTCAAAAAAGTTTGCGATAAAAAAACTCCATACGCATGCTAATTTATATCCTCATCACAATTTTTGTGCGATGGTATGGATTTTCTCCTTCAGTTCAAGTTTTCTTGTCTCGTGCTTTGGAAATCATCTTTGTTGAGAAATGTTTGTGAAATTTCAGTACAAATATTTTGTTTGAAGAGGCTTCATATGATTCATATAATTCATTTGATGTTTGTTTCTTTGACACTTTAGTGTTCACAGCATCCCCACTTCCCGGCTATTTGTTGGTATCATGTAGATTTACCCAAAGGAAATCAGAAACTTTCTCAATCTGCACAACATCTTATAGATAATTATTGTCTACCACTAAAGCTTCAAAATATTCTTTCACTTGTTAGTAATGGACCCTTTTGTGGCCATGTTGATGGTGCAGTTGTGTTTAGAGTTTCTCCCCCGGACCTGCTTCAAGTAGCTTTACATTCAAAATTGCTGCTAGGATGACTGAGCATTATGTGATTTCTATGTCTTTAGGACGAGTTCCTAGGCTAGGTTTCTTTCCTGTTGGTCACTCGCTTTTATCCGAAGTTCCAAGTGTTGTTTCTCCTTCCTATTATCGTGGTGAGCGGAAGGAAAGAAGTGGGATTGTGACTGAGGAACAAGATCTTGAATTCTTGTTGACTATGAATCATTCTGCTGATAAGCTTGTGCTTAGTTCTGTTTCGAATCTTGTCGTGCATATTATCGGTAAACATGTTGATCAGCTTCAATACTGCAAAGACATGAAATCAAGAAGAATAATGTTCTGAAATCTTAAGGCTTGGTGATATATAGCTTACCTTCAAAAGGCGCTGCAAGTTGAGATGCAATTTCGGGAACCTTCTATCATCCAACATCTCTTTGTTTATAGCAGATCCACCTACCGTCAAGTTATAAGAATATTATGATTTACAAAACCAATGTTTTTATCAGAATCTACGTATGCATGCTTGAATAATTTCTCTTTTACTGTCTGAAGAGAGAAATTAATGTATAACAAAGTTAGTTAACATAACTATGTTTTTTTAAAATAAATTAGGCAATAAACTAGCCAAGTTAGGTCGGACGCTAAGGTTTCATTAAATTCAATTTTTTCTCTAGTTAACAATGTTTGAGAATTCACTTCTAATATTTGTACTATTTGTAATGTTAGTTTGGATTACAAATATCTTCAGTTTATAATATTCATAATAAGATATGAATTTGATATGAATTGGTTTTGCTCCGTAACAAAAGTTACGTTTGCATATATTTTTAAGGTACATATACAAACACAATTGAAGATTCAAAGGAACATCAAATTTGTTGGAATGTTTTTGTAGATATCTCCATTATGTTAGTTGTTGAATGCTCACAACTAGACTCATACTTAAATGTTTTTTTTGTTTTTAGAAACTTTGATACTTGAATGTTCAAACCCGAAAATATGGGATTTTCCGAATTAAGTTTGTTGGAAGTAGGATTACTACACTTCTTAACAAAATTAAATGCCAGTAGAAATTGGCAAGACTTGCATCTACATTGGCCGGATCCAAAATTTCAAAAAAAATATTCAGTTAAATAATCAACTAGTTCAAGTTTTCTTCTTTTGATTTGGCAAGTTGAAAATTTATTTGACTTTTTGACCGATGTTTTTTCTACGGTTGATGATTTTGCTGATGCAATTTTTTCACATGTGAAAACTTTAAATATGTCTGATCGAGTTATGATTTTTTTTAGTCATTAATTTCGACGTAATTTAGGAAAAATGTTTTTTTTCGTGAAATCGTCTTTATTACTACCACAAATTCCATGAATAACCGATACGAAATGTAGCTTCATCTCTTTAGACAATAAACTCATATCTTCGTTCGTTGGGACAAATCGTTTAATGATACATACATGAAAGCATCAAATCTGTATGTAATTTAACGACCTTCAATGTAAAATAAATAATTTGGTCCGACAAACACATTCCTTCAAGATTGTTATATCGTTTTTTCTGTAGTTTAGTTACCCTAAGGCATAAGATGTACTCCAAAATGAATCAGCTACAACCAATGAAGGGACATATAACTATTCCGGCTCGTTTAAACCTCATTCATGTCCTGATGAGGCGATCTTTTAGAAGGGTCTAAACAATATTTATATGTTGAATTTAAAATATGTAGAATATATGACGGTTTAATTATTTTGTATAGGGAACAAGTGATAGACCATTTCACAGAGGATCACACCAATAGCCAAAAACATCTTAGACATCACATACTCATCAACAATCTAAACTTAACCATCGACGAGCCTAATGAAGAACCCTAATGGAAACTATAAAATGAACTTCAACTACTATCCGAAGTGTCCTGAGCCAAGCCTCGCCGTAGGAACCGGGTCGTCACTCATACATCAACACTCCCACTCTCCTTATGAAAAAAGAGTTTCTGTGTAGTTGAACCGAATATTTCGCACTCACCCGCGTATAATTAGAGGATACATATAATTTGCGGGATTCGTCTTAGAAAGGACATTGCATTGAGATTATTGTTTGGTTATGACTTGTGAGCGACTAAATTATTTACTATTATTGGGTCCAAAATCAAAGCCTAAGCTTCGAATTGCGTGCGTGTACACTGTATTTGGGTTTGCTTGATTTGGTTTGGATGGTGTATGCACATGAAATAGGTGAGACATTTATTTCCCTAATTCCACTTCAAACTAAGACACAAAGAGAGAGTCCAAAATGAACAAGAAATGTCAAAAAAAACTCATCTGTTCTTGAAAACTTTATAGGACCAGTGACTCCTATAATGAACATTTACGCTATAGTCACATGCTCGACAATATGTTATATCTGGTTTAAACTCCAACTCTAAGGTTACAAACAATATAATTTTTGTATTGATCTAAAAACCAATACCATTGATTGATGCTTTTAAATCTACAAAACATTCCGTATCTCGGTTTATCAGGTTTACAACTGCATGAGCCTATAACAAAACGCAATAGCTCATCCTCGACACAGGTCCATGTTTCACCCGTGAATCATTGCGCGATCCTATCGTAAGAAAACGCCAATAATTTTGATCTTAACCTTAAGAATTATGACAAAGCACAGCCTTGCAAGAGAGATCATCATCGATGAGCCACAAGTTCAATTCCGTAAGCTTTGTCTGAATGTTACTGGAACCAACCTCGGGCAACCAATACACTAACGGTTTGACACCTCCCAAAGATTGGTTTACGCTCTTGGCAATGATATTCTCAGCAATACCCATCGTCTCTATAGTCTTGATCCTCTTGCCCTTTTGCTTCACTAGCTCTTTCACTAGATGGATAAAATCTATACTTTGTTTTGATGAAGCGATGCTGCGTAGAAACTCATTGCTCCATAGCTTTTGAGTGACCGGTGAAGACTGAACAATCGAAATCCCAGAGCTTTCCCCAACATAAAAGTCATATTCTGAGCTGATTCTGTCAACGAGTGGACCTTTATCGACCAAAAGCGCATTACTTGAAAATACCCAAGTGCTGTATCCAAGGTCTAAGCATTTCTTAACAACATAAGCATTGGCCAGAGTCTCCGTCACTGAATTTGGAAATGGAATTTTGCTTTTGATCAATTTATCGAGAAACATATCCGCATCAATCACAGGATATCCCCTTCTTGCAAGATCATAAAAAAACTCAGAGCTAGGGCCGATAAAAATGTGGTTTCGAGTATTAAGCTTCTCGAAATGGCAGAGTAAGTTCCTGATAAACATCTTATCTGCAGCAAATAGACTGACCAGAATTATAGTTCTCTCTCTCTGCACAGAAGGAAGAATGGTGCCAAGTTCATTCATGTCTCTCACAACTCTACCAGGAACAACTTCACTGAAACAGTAATCATACCACTTAAGGTTTCTCAAGGGTTGGAGTTTCAGAAAATCAGAACCGATAGAGCTTTTATTCAACAACTGCGAATCTGCCCCAGCGGTTTTTCGATAGTTAACACCAGCATCCCTGTGAGAGACACTTAAAGCCCCCTCATTTGGGAAATAGGTGTAGATGTTGAAATACCCACGAGACTGAACAAACTTGATGAACCAAGGTGTCCATATTCTTTCTCCCATCCTCTTGTACCATCCATTCGTCACCTGAGCAGATTAACACCGCAGATAATAAACAACATATAATTTCGAATCTATAAAGAATGAAATCCATTAAGAAGACAGTACAACAACTTCCAAGTTACCATGCCATCAAGGAAAGGCTTCTTGCCGTTTGATTTGTGCTCGTCATACCATAATCTGAACTCTTTCCACGGTTTTGGGAAGAGAAGCTGTCCCCAAGTTCCCACCAACTGATATAAGAAAACATTCGTTTTCGGATCCACAAGTAGTTTATTCCCATGTTTACCTGCAATTCATCACTACAGCAATTAGCAATCACTCACTAGCTCAGAGATGTCTAGGAACCGACAAACATAAGCATAAACACATGAATCCTACTTATTACTGATCCTTATTTGAGGAAAGAGTCATATTGTTCCCATAAACTTGATTTTCTCAATATCTGAACTATTGAAATGACAATGTATCACCATGTTTACAATTACCAGTAACTACAATGGATACACCAATCTCCTTCTATCCCTAAAATTGTAAAAATCTGAGTATTCTACTCAGATCCCAAAGAAACGAGATTTATCAATCAAAATGGTCATGTTGTATTCTCAATTCCAGCCTAAATCGAAAATGGTACCTGGAACCAACCTTGGTCTCTGAAGGGAAGCTCCATAGATAGAAGGATTGAAATTGAAAGCATCATAGTAGTAATCACGAATCACGCGTTCCAGAAACTGGAAATAAAGCGGAGAAACCTCAAGGTCATCTTCAACGACGAACGCGAATTCGTGATCTGAGCTCGGCCACCAAGCTTCAAGCCACTGCCCCTGCAATCCAGCGTTATTAGTCCGATAGTGAACAACTTTCTCCCCAAATCTCCACTCGAATCCATCCACAAACTCCAGGATCTCCTTCGCGCTCTTCAAATTATCTTCCACCGATTTAACGTTCCGTGAGAGTGAGAAATGATCGATGTAGACGTGGAGGTGAACGCGTCCTCTATCGCCGGAAACGCCGTAATCCGTGGCGGCGAGAGATCCGAGACAACGGGAGAGAGAGTGGAGACGGTTATATGTGAGGACTTTGATGAGTAAAGTGAAATGAGGGAGATCACCGTGATTTCGCCGGAAAGTGGTTCTTTGTCCGGCGATAGAGTGAGTGGTCTCGGAGACGAGAATGAGGAGAATGATGACGGAGATGCAAAAGAGGAAAAGAAGAAGAGGAAGTAGATTTTTCTTGGGTTGAGCAAATCCCATCGCCATGGATCGGAGCTAGGTTTCCTTGTCGATTTGAGAAAGAAGGAAGTAAGAAGAGAGCTTAGCAAATCAAATTAAACAAACAAACAGAGGTAGAGAAGAAGAAGAAGACTGTATTTTAATTTAATAACTTTTTTATAAAAAAGATCTTCGTTAGTTGAAACAAATCATTCAATGATACGTACAGGAGAACATCAAATTTGATTAATCAGTAAATAATGGAATGGTTGTTGTATTTGGTTTTTAATCAGATGTATGTGCTTGATTTAAAAGTTGAATCAAAATTCGAAATCATACGCTTGTAATCATCCATTATAGGGGAAAATCTGAACAAAATCTTCAACATTACAAAAATCAATAAAATAAAAGTTGAGTTTTTTCATTAACCGAATAAAATTTAAAATTTCCAAAATAGACTTAAAAGTTGAGTTATTATGCTAGGGCTCATGTGTCCGGTTTAGTAATTGGTTTATGATTTTTTTAACCTTTATGTCGGTTTACAGTATAAGCCCAAAAAAAGGCCCACTGGGAAGTGGGAACCGTTCATAAAATTCACACCTAGAGCTCTTCCGTTTCCTTGTTTCGTCGATTTCCGAAAACTCTGTATCTCCTTCGCTCTAAGTCAAGGTCACAGCTGAGGTAAGGTCAGGATGTCTCGTCTTCTTTTTCTATCGTCACTGTATGATTTATCCGAATTTAATGAGTAGATTTGATAGTTTATTGGAGCGAGTCTGAATTTATTTTCCTGGGTGTAGAAAGAATGTCGAGTTCGACCGTTACAATCGGGGCAAAACGATTCTAATCAAGCTCCAGCGGATGTGGCAATCACTGAGCCACCTCCGGTTATGAGATTTTTGGTTCAGAGTACGGCACTTACGGTTTCCCATTATGGGTCGGAGATGGAAAATATGCTGATAAACAATAATGAGGCAAGTGCAGATTTCAGCTTCTTGAGGAGCTCAGATCCTTATCACGCTAAAGAATATAGTACTAAATATATTATGGTGTCCCCACTAAAATATAATCTTGGATCCCCCTGTTGAACGTATGTTTAGAGACCAAAACTTTTTTAAGTTTAAAGATTTTGAGATATAAAATTTTTAAAAGATTTTATAAGTGACATGTTTGTAAAAGAAAAATTCAACGGTGATATATTCGTAAAAAATAATTCAACATGGCATTTTTGAAATTGTCAATTGATTTACAAGTGGTGTATGCATAAGCGTCAGAATTCATACCACACACGACAAGCTTCCGTGTGGATTTATACTCAACTTTTCCTACGACCACTTAACACCACAAGGAGAAATAAATTTTCTTCGAGTTTTTTTTTTGAGAAACATAAATTTTCTACGAGTTCCTCTTAATTACTTTTCTCAAATTTCTCAGAACAATTCATCTTATAATTACTTTTCAAACCAAAGCCAAAGGATGAGTATAATCCTCACAAGCTCCATATGTTCTTCTCTTTCATGGCTCATGGCCACAGCCCACATGTTACCAAATGTTTCCATTCATAGACAATAATTCACATTTTCAAAAATTCGAATAATAGACATAGACATAAGCATACTTAACATTTTAAAAAAAAATAGAGACATAATTAACATTTGATCAACTACTTGATCAATAATGTTTCCACCATTATATCACTCAATTGATTATTTTTTTACTTCAAAATTTGACATCGTCGTAGTTGACCTGAAAAGAAAAAGCATACATAATTGTAGATCTCGAAATCGATATACATTGAAAAATTAAATCTCTGATATCCTTTGGTAGTCTCCAAAGAACAATAGTCTAAATTGGAATAAACCAATGTCATACGTTCGGTGCCGGTGATATTATTATTTTTTTAATTATATTAATCTGATGATTATTGTTATATATTAATCACGTTTTTCGCCAAAAAATTAACATACTACTCCCTCCGTTTTACGAAGATAGATTTTTTGAGTTTTTCACACATATTAAGAAAAACAATTATTATCTCTAAAAAGTGTATTGATTTCTACAATAAACAGTTTTCAAGAAATTCTAACCAATAGTGTTTGATTCTTTTTCTTGAAAGCTACAATCTCTCATCAATAAATGCTGAAAATCTATCTTCATGAAACAATTTTAAAAACTCAAAAAATCTATCTTCGTGAAACGGAGGGAGTATTTTAGTTGACCAAAAAATAATAATAGTATTGTAGATCTTGAAATTGATTTACAATCGTCACATGATCCCACTATGATCCAAGCTTCCATGTGGATTTATACGTTTTATATATAGACTAACATTCAACACGACAAAGGGAAAGTAATTTTCCTACGAGTTTCTTTACTTTTCTCAAATTTCGTAAAATTGTTCATTTTTTTTTCAACCAAAGCCAAAAATGAGTAGTAATCCTCATCACAAGCTCCATGTTGTGTTCTTCCCTTTGATGGCTCATGGCCACATGATTCCAACACTAGACTTGGCTAAGCTCTTCTCAAGCAGAGGAGCCAAATGCACAATCCTCACCACACCTCTCAACTCCAAGATCCTCGAAAAACCCATAGACGTATTCAAGAACCTGAATCCGACTCTCGAAATCAACATCAAGATCTTCGATTTTCCTTGCGTGCAGCTCGGGTTACCAGAAGGATGTGAAAACATTGATTTCGCCCCTAGAAACAACAAAGGCTACATGATATCTAAATTTGTATTGTCGTTAAGGTTTTTCGAAGACCAACTCGAGAAGTTCTTAGAGACAGCGAGACCGGACTGTCTTGTCGCCGACATGTTCTTCCCATGGGCTACTGAAGCTGCGGAGAAGTTCCATGTGCCAAGATTTGTGTTCCACGGAACTGGCTACTTCTCTTTATGCACCGGTTATTGCATCAGAGTGCATCAACCACACAAGAGAATAGCTTCGAGTTGCGAGCCATTTGTGGTTCCCGATCTCCCTGGGGATATTGTCCTAACTCAAGATCAACTCATGGATGGTGACGACCAAAGCGAGATGGGGAAGTTTACGATTGAGATAAGAGAATCAGAGGTGAAGAGCTCAGGTGTTATTGTGAACAGCTTCTACGAGCTTGAACCTGACTACGCCGATTTTTACAAGAGATTTGTGGCAAAGAGAGTGTGGCATATTGGTCCGCTCTCTTTTTTAAACAGAGGATTTGAGGATAAGGCTGCGAGAGGAAAGAAAGCGAGCATTGATGAAGTCGAATGCCTCAAATGGCTTGACTCCAAGAAACCAGAATCAGTTATTTACATTTGTTTTGGGAGCATGATTTGCTTCAAGAACGAACAGCTAATCGAAATCGCTGCAGGGTTAGAAGCTTCTGACACAAGTTTCATATGGGTTGTTAGGAAAAATGATGAAAACGCAGGTATTTATTTAAATTGGCGTTTGCTCTGGTTTTAGGTTTGCTCTGTTTTTACTCTTAGTCAAAGTCTTGTTATGAACAGGTGACAAAGAAGAATGGTTACCAGAAGGGTTCGAAGAGAGGACAAAAGGGAAAGGGATGATAATAAGAGGATGGGCTCCACAAGTGTTGATACTTGATCATCAAGCAACTGGTGGGTTCGTGACCCATTGCGGTTGGAACTCGATTCTTGAAGGAGTGGCTGCAGGGCTTCCAATGGTGGCGTGGCCGCTTGTAGCGGAGCAATTCTACAACGAGAAATTGGTTACAGAAGTGCTCAGAACTGGAGTGAGCGTGGGAGCGACAAAGCCTCTGCATTCTATGGACTATTTAATTAGCAGAGAGAAAGTAGAGACGATGGTGAGAGAGGTGTTTGTCGGGGAAGAGGCGGAGGAGAGACGGGGACGGGCAAAGAAACTGGCCGCGATGGCTAAAGCCGCCGTGGCAGAAGGAGGGTCTTCTTTTAACGATCTAAACAGTTTCTTTGAAGAGTTCAACTCATAATCCTTGTATAACTTTATGTTAAGAATAAGTAAAATTTGATATTATGTAAGGGATATAAATTGTTCTATTCACTGCCAGTCGACTTTTTTTTTTTTGGCTCACTTATTGCCAGTCGATTTTAAGTTGAAATTTCGTGTATTTTAATTTAATATGATATTATTATCAAATCAATTTCGAGTTGGATATAAATTAATTTAATATGATATTATGATATTATGATGCTTTTTTGTGGCATATATTTTGATTGGCTATATATATAGTTAACTAACGCGTACAAATAATATATTTTGGACAAGTTGGGGTGGCTTTTTTTTAATTTGGCCAAACCTTTAACATTGGCTCCATGGTTGGTCTAACTTGAGGGAATCAGTAGACATAAATAAGAAGAATTAGGCATTGAGATAATAATCTAACGTGTAGATGTTGATATAAGTCAAATTTCTCCGCACTTGTTTAAAACTTAAATAGATACGTGTTTACTACTCGTTAAATCATGCTTATTACGCTTTATTCAAAATCAAATCACATGAAAAATATTATTTCAAAGCCGATCGAATCGGAAGGCAAACGGAAAAATTTCATGGTTTATTAAGTCAACGATCTGGTGCAAGATTATACTGAAATTGGATTTGAATAGGATTTTAGACCAAACATATATTGATTAACTGTCTCCACTATGTTGTTGCTAACAAATATAAAAACAAGAGATCCGATCGAACTCATTTTTTCTAAATAAATTTAGCGAGAAGGAAGGATTTGTGACGCTTCATGGATGGAACTCGTTTCTAGAAGGCCTAGCATCAGGTTTACCAATGGTGACATGGCCCATGGGAGTCAAGCATATAATATTGAGATGAATACCATTTGGCTAGAATTTCTTTATTTAACTTGTGAATGAATAATACAAACTATTAGATCTCTAAATATAAGCTCCAAAACCGATAAAACTAGTAAACCCTAAACATATATTATTTTTCCTAACTGCATCGTAGCATAATATTAATTTACAGTAGAACCTCTTCGAACCTAAGACCTTTTAGTTTGTAGTATTATTGATAAAGAAACGTGAAGTTAGGTCTTCTCTCGTCCTTGAGCTATCACTTCCGTCTTCTGATTTTGTTCATTCTTCTATAACAAAGAACACCGAACCATAAAGATTCCATTAAAGATTGGTACACACCACTATCACTTTCAAACTTTGCTTTACTAAAGAATATTTTAAACAACTTTTTGCTACAAAACAAATCAAGTTTCTTTTTACCTTATTGAATTGAGTTATTTATAATGTTTTAATCTAAAAATGAAAATAAAATTTAAACCCACCATCAATTATGTCCTACTAGTGTGTAAGACTACCTCACAAATTTTTTCAAAAATTTTGATTGAATCGTTTAGATTTATGAAATATTTACGAACTAGTGCATTAATTCCCGGCGACTAGTGATGACAAGAGAAAATGGGTTGATAAGTTCTTTGAAACAAATCAGGTCATCAGAACCCAAATCCAAGCTTGCTCGACAAAATGGGAAGAGATCTTTTCTCTGTAGGATCGATATTTTGGCTTGAAGCATGATTTTGAACGAGCACCTAGTGAGATTCGGGAGAAATATGAATCACATCCAATTCTGTCTCGCATTCATGATGAGGTATTTGTTTTGTTTTGGTTTGTTGATTGGTTGTTATAGCTCTCCTTTTTCTTTATAGATGTATCGCGTCCAGTGCCGGTCCAATCATTTTGGATGCCCTATGCATATATGTAAAAAAGTGTCATTTTCGTACGTTTTCCAATATCGTATAAATAGTAATCTAAATAAAAAAAAACAAATTAAAACTCCATTAAACTGTTTGTTATTCCAAATAGTTAGTAAGAAATAAAAGAAAAACAGAAAATAAAATTTATTTTTGAAATATTGCTCTCCTTGTATTTTTGCCTGCAAAATCATTAATTAAATTCACGTTGTCGAGTTTTTCAACCATCTATATTTTAATGGATGGCAAAGCTAACCCATTCAATCTCCCTTGTCACATCGTAGACCGCAAATAATTTTGTTATCAACTTCAACTTCGAATTTTAAGTAATAATTTCAAATGAGTAATTAACATGTTTGCTTAGAAAAGGCACATAAACATTAAAAAAGCATTTGAAAAACAAAATTTTATGAATATTATTATTGTAGAAAAGTTTATAATTTCTTTTATTTATAGCTATAACAAAAATTTAACTAAAAAGGTCCTATGCGGTGGTTTCACTGGTTTGTCCTCTGGGCCGGGTCTGATCGCGTCATCAATCTTCGTCGATGGATATTGAAGTTTCTTTGTGCTACAATCCGAGTCTTGTTGATAGAGTTTCGTGGGACTATGGCAAATTGATTGATGCATTTGATGAGCTTTTGGCTAAGTTTCCTTCTCCTTCAACTCCGCTTGTTCTTTGGGATATCGGTGAAGAGCGGAAGAATGTTGCTAAATATGTAGTTGTTCATCGCTCTAGGTCAGATTTTATGGTTTGTAATGGAATTGCTCACACACAATATGATCGCTTGTTGGAGGAAGCTATTCATATCGAGGCAATAGAGGGGGTTAGCATAGCGGGAGGGTTAACTTAATGTAATCTGATTTTTTTATTCATTTGAAGAAGTTTTGGGTTAACTTAAGTTGATTTCCTCTTATATTTGTTTTGATATGCGGAAGAGATTCAAGAGTGGGTGAATCAACAAGCGTAATCATCAAGTGTTGATCAATCAATGAGATATGCTTTTTTTTGGTTTATGTAGTGAAGACCTTTCATCTTAATGGTCATTTGCTTTTTTGAATAATGTAGTAAACACCTACGGTTATTGTTTATGTGGCTTAAGACCATGGGCAATGGAGATATTAGACCATGTTCAATGGAGACCCGGAGTAGGGTGTCTAAAAACTTTTTTGAATTAAATATATTAAATTTTAGGATCCCAGAGTGTCTAAAACCAGAAAAAGATCCAATATTGGATTTTTTTCTGGTTTTAGACACTCTGGGATCCTAAAATTTAATATATTTAATTCAAAAAAGTTTTTAGACACCCTCATCCGGGTCTCCATTGCACATGCCCTTAGTGTCTAATTGGGGTGTCTAATGAATAAAATACAATTAAAACAAAGAAAAAGATTCAAAATTGTGTGTAAGTATCTTATTTAAGATCCAAAATTGGGATGTTTAGTCTTATTTATGATCCAAAAGTATAAAATTTAATTAAAAAATAATTAATTTAATTAAAAAGGGATGAAGACACCCTTAATGGGTGTTACCAATGCTCTAAGTAACTTCTAAACCTGATTAAATTTTTAGTTTTTAGTTTTCTTGTTTGACCCAAAAAAAAAAAAAAGTTAATCCGGAATAGCTTGAACAAACTCTATGCGTCGGGCCTACTTTGTCCCTGGCTTTTGTTCTGAAATTTAAAAATAATTTCTACAAAATCTGAGCCGGATTGGCATCATGAAGGTTTGGTCTGGTCAGAACGTATTTAGTCATATAGGCCTTTGGTGACACACTAAAACAATGCTATTCTAGCACAGTTTGATATAATTATAACAAGGCCTTTAGAACAATTAATTAGAGATTCTTTTTCCCCAAGCGTTTTTTTTTTGGTCAATGCTTGTTTCATTACTAAATTCCTCAACAGTTCGAGTCAAGAACTGGACTTTGATTACATAAAGCAGCTCTAGCAAGAGAGTCTGCTTCAACATTAAATTTGCGAGAAATATGAAAAAAGATAGAGAAGAGGAGAGGGTTACGAGGCTCCTAATATCGAATAAGATGCCCGCAATCTCGGTCTGAACTTCACCCGAAGTAAGAGTATTGATGAGGACTTCGCAGTCCGAGAACACGTGGAGATCAGTGATCTCTAATGAAATTGCCATTCTCAATGCAGCTCTTAGTGCCATTGCCTTTGCAACTATGGCCGACGCGATGAATTGTCTTCTTTCCGATCTTTGATGCAAAGTTCTTCCTTGTGAGTTTTGTATAATCCAACCCAATCCACCTTGTTTACTCCCCAATCGTTTCAACGAATACAAACGTCATTTAAAGTTGACTAGGTTTAGATGAAGATCTATTTTGGCCAAGTTAACAAAATGATGAATTAAATAAATTCTAATACTAATTGCGTGAATAAATTTTCAAAATAATCTAAAGTTTACTCCGTTTTACATTTGTCTTTAAATATTAGTAATGAATTTGTTGCATATACTAACAAATCAAATTAATTTAAAACTAAAATAATGACATTAAACTCTCACAGATTTTGTAGAAAAAATCAATGTTTTGATACCCGACCCGGCCGACGAACCGGGATAGCGTCCGGGTTACCGGGTCTCCGGGTCGACCCAGGTCGACCGTGGGTCGAACAGAAATCACCGTCAATGTTGATTTTTGTATATATATGTTTAAAAATCATCAATGTGTAGTGTCATGATAAGTAACTTCTTCAACAAGACACAATCATACTCCAAAATAATAAACCAGAAACAAATTAAAATTCTTCAATGTCAATGTGATTAACCAACCACAAACAAAAACAAAACCAATGAATTCTTGTGCTACACTTCACAAAATTTTAATATGTAAAACTACTATTGACATTGAAAAGAAATCCACAACAAATAAACAAACAAGGAGAAGAAGAGAAATAAGAATCTAAGAAGAGAAATAAAGATAAACCGATTATGCAGAAAGGAGGAGGTGAAGTGTTCACGGTTGGGAGGAGGAGCCGAGGAGGTGAAGAGTTCACAGTTGAAAGAGGTAAAAATACTCAAAACATTGCTTAAAACTCTTTTTGTCTTCACTTTAATGGGCTTAGATGTCTTAACTTTTGGGCCAAATGTTAATATATTGTAATTTTTCTCAAACTCTTTATCAAAAGCTTTACCAACACTATTACACTAATTTTTATTTATACAGCTTTATCTCAAATCTTTATCTATACATCTTTGCACTATGCTATAAAGCTTACCGCTCCAGATTTTAAATAAGCTAGGTTACCAATCGGACCCAATAAATATTTGGAAGGTTTAGTGTCGTGCAATGCAAGCGAGGATAATTTTTTTTTTTTTTGGTGATTGCAAGCGAGGATAATTAGTGTTGACAAAAACTTACATAGTACGAAAAAATTATTTCTCTGTAGTGTATATATATCTCTTTTATTACGTCTTAAATGATTTCTACGACATGAAAAGAAAGATACCGATGCTCTTTTCATACTTGAAAAGTTTGCAAGCTTTACATAAAAGCAAACCAATTTTCTAGTAAAAGTGGAGAACAGAAACCAAAAAGTAAGCTGAAATACGTACAAAAAAACTTTGTCAATAACTAATAGTGTATCAAACTTCTCTACTTTTTAAGTTGCGTTTGGGAAATAAAAAAATCTTGAATAACACATAGAAAAACATTTTTCTTTTTTGAGTTATACCAATGGTCCAAGGATACCTGTCGACATCTTTAATTTTTTTACTTTTTGTATGTCACTGATAATAATTTGGTTGGGAGAAGCAAATGTAATAGACTAATAATTTTTTTTAAAATGATTTTAGTTATATTGATCCAAACTACAACAAACTTCTTCAAACATGCAGTTATCTAATCATTCAGTTTAATAATTCATAAATGTTTGAAATTAGATTTTTCTAATATATTTTAGAGATTAATTTGAGCTTTCGTTAAATGACTCCAATTATTAAAGAAATAAAATATTATATCTGGGAGTGATTATTGAAGGAAGAACCGACAATCACAATCCAATTATAAAACAAGTACAGTAATATCTCACCGAACGCCAGCATCCACAACGTTGATATTTCACCATCCAACGGCAATTAGCTACCCAGAGATTGAAGTAATCACAACCGTCGGATCAAATTACCTGTCCCTCTTCTTACTCCACAATAAATAAATCCACCTTCTTCACTCACCCCTCTCACTCACCTCTCTTAGTCCGATCAAGTCATCACCGTCGTGTACTCTCTATAGATCGTCTCAAATCTCGCCGGAAATCTCTGCATTTTTTCTTCTTCACCGTGAGTTACTCTCTTCTTACTCTTTTACGTCTCGTTTTCTCTCTCGAAGTTGAGAAATCTAGGGAAAATGAAGGGATAAACAACTTCTGCTCACTGTGATACTTTGATTTGAATCGTCTTCTTCCGAATCTGTATCTGCTCTTGATCTATATTCGTATTCGTTCTTCTGCTAGCTTGAATTTTGATTTTAACTTGAAGTTGTATCACCGTGATCTGTGGTGCCGTTTGAATTCCGGGAAGAATTTGAAATCGGAGTTTTCTGTGCGGCGCTGTGTTTCCGATTCGCTTCTCTCTTATTGGAAGCTTGGGATTTCTTGCTATGATCTTCCGCTTATTTATATACTGTAGCTCCTGCTTGATTTTTTTGGTTTTATTGGATTGATTTGTTTGGATCTGATACAGATTGTTTGATCTCGGATCTGGAAATTTAGGTGTTGACATTCGATCTAATTGTTATTTGGATCTGATATGGTTCTCTTTGATTCATGAAATGTTGATTTCTAATCCAGATTCTTGTTTTGTGCATTTTGATTTCAGATAAATAGAAGATGAGAGAGATCCTTCACATTCAAGGTGGCCAATGTGGTAACCAGATTGGTTCAAAATTCTGGGAAGTTGTCTGTGATGAGCACGGGATTGATCCGACTGGTCGTTACACTGGAAACTCTGATCTGCAGTTGGAGCGGGTTAATGTTTACTATAACGAAGCATCGTGCGGAAGATATGTTCCCCGTGCCATTCTCATGGATCTTGAGCCTGGTACTATGGACAGTGTCAGGACTGGACCTTATGGTCAAATCTTCAGACCTGACAATTTTGTTTTCGGGCAGTCTGGTGCTGGAAACAACTGGGCTAAAGGGCACTACACTGAAGGAGCTGAGCTTATTGATGCGGTACTTGATGTTGTACGCAAGGAGGCCGAGAACTGTGACTGTCTTCAAGGTGTGTAAACCCTATAAAAGTTTATTGAAGGTTTTTGAATTGTGGTTTTGAAGATTTTGTTCTAACAGTGATATGTATTATACATTGCTCAGGTTTTCAAGTGTGCCACTCGCTTGGTGGAGGTACCGGGTCTGGAATGGGAACTCTGTTGATATCTAAAATCAGGGAAGAGTATCCAGATCGGATGATGCTTACTTTCTCTGTCTTCCCATCACCAAAGGTCTCAGACACAGTTGTTGAGCCATACAATGCCACACTTTCAGTTCATCAGCTGGTCGAAAATGCTGACGAGTGTATGGTTTTGGATAACGAAGCCCTTTACGACATCTGTTTTAGAACACTTAAGCTTACCACTCCTAGCTGTAAGTCCCTTCCATGACCTTTTCTTTGTGAAAATTGAATCACTGAACTTGGTAATATTAATCAGTCCTCGATCTCCAATAACGATTTTTTGGCGATGGTTTTGCTGTAACAGTTGGTGATCTGAATCATTTGATCTCTGCAACCATGAGTGGAGTTACATGCTGTCTTAGGTTCCCGGGTCAGCTCAACTCTGATCTGAGGAAGCTTGCAGTGAATCTCATCCCTTTCCCTCGTCTTCACTTTTTCATGGTCGGTTTCGCGCCTCTCACTTCCCGTGGTTCCCAGCAGTACCGTGCACTCACGGTCCCTGAGCTCACCCAACAGATGTGGGATTCAAAGAACATGATGTGCGCAGCAGACCCGCGTCACGGTCGGTACTTAACTGCCTCAGCAATGTTCCGTGGCAAAATGAGCACTAAAGAAGTGGACGAGCAGATGATAAACGTGCAGAACAAAAACTCTTCCTACTTTGTGGAATGGATACCGAACAACGTGAAGTCAAGTGTCTGTGACATAGCGCCTCGAGGACTCTCGATGGCATCGACTTTTGTTGGGAATTCCACGTCGATCCAAGAGATGTTTAGGCGGGTGAGCGAGCAGTTCACTGCTATGTTCAGGAGGAAAGCTTTCTTGCATTGGTACACAGGTGAAGGAATGGATGAAATGGAGTTTACTGAAGCTGAGAGTAACATGAACGATCTCGTCTCTGAGTACCAACAATACCAAGACGCAACTGCTGATGAAGAAGGCGAATACGAAGAAGAGGAGGATGAAGAAGGTGAGCTATTGGATCATCAGTGAATAAAATGGTAAATCTCATGTTCTTATCCTTGCCCGTATATGTTTTAATTGAGTTTTTTCATGTCTTGTTTGTGATTGCCTGTGTGTAAAAGTGAGGTCGGACCTAATTTTTTATTTGTGTGGTGTTGTTATAAATAGACTCCATTGTGCTTCTTATTATGCTTTTGCTTCCTCAAATAAATTCTTTCCCTGATTAGAATTTAGTTACATAATTTTTTATAACATAAACAAAGAGGAAGGAAAACAAAAACACTAGTTCTTTATCATGATCTACTCTTTATGAACTCCATAACTATTTCAGTCAATTTAGTTTGATGTTTGGAAAAACTATGATCTGCTTCTTCCACGATTTCAAGCTTGTGGTTCGGTATGATCTTCGCAAACTCCTTAGCGTCTTCCACGGGTACTATCTCATCCCTGGTTCCATGAACCGTCAAGACTCTGCATTCTTTGTCAATCTTGAGACAAGCTTGATGCATATCAATGTTTAACATCTCCATTACACCCTCTTTAGTAACCTTGTACGCCGGTTTCCCCTTTTGAAAATTTTGAACATGAATGAATCCTTGTTTCTCAATTCTTTCAAAAATATCTTCCCCAAAACGCTTAGCTATGCCTTTCTTCAGATCATAACGTCCCGAAAGATTGATTACATTGCGGATATTGCGATACCTTGATGCATACAGAAGGACCACACCGCCTCCTTGACTATGCCCAAGAATAGTAGTAACCACACGGTTCATGTTATTAGACAAGTGTTGAATAACAGAACTTAGATCATCATCAGTTTCATGGTTATAGTTACCATAAGAGAAAGTTCCTTCACTCTTTCCATTACCGGAGAAATCGAAACGGAAAGCACTGATTCCTTCTTCTTCTATAGCACAAGCCAAATTTTTCATAATTTTGGCCTTGTTGTTTGATCCAAAACCATGGCACAAGACTACAATTTCTCTTGACTCGGTTTCGTGTAGTATACCTTGTAGCTTCTCGTTGCGACTGTTGGGAATGGTGATCGTCTTCTGTTGTGGTCTCTCAAACAATGCCATTATTATCACTTTGTTTGATTTGTTGCTTGAGCGTTTTTTGTCAAGTTGGAGAAATATACTCTGGTAATTTATACAAGAAACCTATATAACAAGTAGGAATTGGAAGTTCCCTTTTCTATATTTCCAAGTTATAACAAATTTTCCTTTTCTTTTTAAAACAACATTATTATTTGATAATTAAGTTAAAACAACAATTCCAACTATAGTCAAAAATATCAAAGAAGATTAAAATTTGATTAGAAATTTAGAAAACATCTTATTAAATACTAATATTACGTTTACATTGTTAATTTGTTATACATGGTAGCCAATTATTTAATTGTTGTAGTCTAGTTAAAAAACGAGAAAAAAGGTTAGTGTTGCAAATTTGATTTATTTTGTTAATGAAAATTTGCAAGCGAAGAGAGAGGGTAGTTTAGAACATTCAGAGTGAAAAAGAGAGAGAGAGAGAGAGAAGAGAAGAGAGATCGGAAGCCATGGACGACCAAGAGTTTCGTAGCCTCCTGGATCTCTTCCCCGTCGTACGCTCTCGCGACCACCGTGTAATTCTCTCTTCCCTCTTTCTCCGAACTAAACCCTTTTCTTACCTTGAAAACCCTAATTTCCTCGAATTTTCACTAGCAACCTGGTGATTGATTTTTGTCTCTTAGGTCTGACTTTGATCTCTCTTCCTGAATTTGACCAGTGATTGATTGAGTTTTCGTAAGATTGTTCTGATACACAATCACAAATATCCTCTAAGATAGAAATTTTTGGTCTAAATGCAGATTTTAGTCATTACTTGATGTGTTTGATTTGTCATTTGAAGTTTTTTTTTTGGTTTTTGGTTTCAGGATGATTTAGATTCTGCAAGGCAATCAACTTCACAGTCAGTTGTGGAGAGAGAGGTGAGATCTTTTTTCTTTAGTTGTGCTGAATATATATCTCATGGCTTGAAATGTGATGGAACTTTGAATCACTCGATGCAGGTAGACTTGAAGCCTGATCAAGGTATGCATTTTCTTATTACCTTGACTAAGAAAATAAAAAAGGAATCTTGATGTTAGCTTTTGTTTTGTTTTCAAGACAGGAGAGGTGAATGAGCTCATTGTTAAAACCTTTCATTTTTGTAATTTTGTTATGTCACATGATGTGTTTTCCGATGAAAAATGAAGTATACATGCTCTGTTTAGCCAAAACAAAATTTCAACGATAGCTATATGTTACTGTTATACACTATTAAGCTCTTTAGCTTTAGAAGCAAGCAGATTTATGATTGTTTAGAGTAAGAAAGTTACTTTTCCAACATGTGCATCTTCTTTTTGAATGGTTTTGCTTCCCTTGTCCTCATTTGCGGAATTCTTTTGACAGATACATTCTGGGATAAGCTGAAAACGGCTGCTGCGAACAAGGTAATTATCACCAGAGACTTTGTTTAAACTTTTTCCACTTGTTGAATAAGATTTTATAACCTAATGTTTGCCTATAGAGTTGGAGCACATAGTTCAGTTAGTTTTCCCATATCATTTGATGCGGAATTGTGAATAAAAGATTTGCCAAGCATAGAAGATGTCTTGTTCTTTCGTAACTTAGATACTACTACTGACTAATGAGTCAGAATTGATTCTTGTTTCATCTCTGATTCTGCTTCTTATATTCGGGATGTTAACTTGAACCTTAATGAACATCTCATTGTTGCAGGTTGGTGAGGTTGAAGCAGAGAGGTTTTGCAAGGCTTTCGAGAAACTCCACAAGAAACTCGTATACACTCGCACATTATCTTCTAAAGACGGGTTTTATTGCAGATTGGTACTAATGCTGGGGACATTTTTTTTTTTTTTTTTTTCAGGTGTATGAAGGGTTGGATCAAGAAGCTGCAAAGCGATACTTATTAAACTCTTAGAAATTCAGGTTTTATTATGTGGAGATATTTCGACTTTATTTTACTTTTTGGTTATCGTAATTATGTATGAGTGGTCAAAATTCTCTTCTCGTGTTCATCTACTTGTGATTCTCATCTTTATATGGTAGAAAAAGTTATGTTTATGACATGATTCCAGTACTTGTTCTTCAGTTATTTGCAAACAGGGAATTTTTCCTAAAATTCACTTATTTACTCGAAATCTTTTCTAAATTGTGTGTATATATCTGAAATAACAAATTTTCTCCAAAAGAAAAAAAAACAACAAGTAGTGAGCGAAAAAAAGGAAAAAGAAGTAGAAAAGTATAAATGTGTGGTAAATTGCAATACTTAGGGCTTAAGAAGATACTTAGGGCTTCAAAAGAATATGAAGACAAGAGTTTGAAAGTGATTTGTTGAAGAAGAGTAGGTTTTGGGGTTTTCGTTCCGTCTAGCCGCAAGAAAGACAGAGAGAAAGAGAAGTTGTGATCGTGAAGTCGGAATAGAGTATACCAGAGGAAGTGTTGACGGAGATTACCGGCGAAATCACTGATGAGGTTCAAGTGTGTGATAAGGCTCTGGTTTCATCAAAAGCCGCCGTCCTTACTTAATACTAGCGTGGACTAGGATATACTTGTGATATGACCTTTTATCAATATATACTACCATCTTAGATAAAGCAACGAAACATGAAAAACACGAGGCTTAGCTACTTGTCTCATGACAAATGATGTAGCTCTGTACCCCTTTTTATATACTATTTAACTCTCTACCTTTTTATATACTATGTAACCGTCATAAAGTTGGAAGATCACAGAGCAAAAGTTGTAAGCCTAGAGGAAAAATCAATCAACAGTGGAAAAGAGGTAAACTTGGATAGTTCTAAGTCTCATACACACATATGCTGCTATATGAATGCTGCTATATGAAGCAACCACACCCTCAAGTTTCCATCCACCGGTCAGTGCCTGTGATGCAGAGACAGAGTTAGCAATTTAGTTGGAAATCACAGAAAAATGGACCTCAAGCATTATCAGAATGTATATGGACAATACCATGGCAGAAGTCTCAAAACTTGTTACCATATGATTAAAGCAAAACAGCATTGCATAATGCACAGTTTCTCTCTTTAAATAACTTACTTTTTCTTAATTTAAAGTAGAGAAGGCATACCATAGAAGCGAGTATGGTTGTTGGCAGGCCCGGCCCAGAAGACAAGTCAATGAAACCACCGCTTAGGGCCCTAAATTTAGAGGGCATTTTTTAGTGAAAATTTTGTTATACCTATAATTGAAAAAAATTATAAATTTTTTCTACAACAATAATATTCGTAAGATTTTGTTTTTCAAATGCTTTCTTTTTAACGTTTATGGTCTTCTTTAAGCAAACATGTTAATTAATCATTTAAATTTTTTTTTTGTTGAAATTATTAGTTAAAATTTGACGTTGAAACTGATAACAAAAATATTTGCGATATACAATGTGACAAGAGAGATTGAATGAGTTAGCTTTGCCATCCATTGAAACATATATGATTGGAAAACTCGACAACGTGAGTTTAATTAATGATTTTGGAGGCAAAAATACAAAGAGTGCAATATTTCAAAAAGAAATTCTATTTTGTTGTTTTTCTTTTATTTTTTACTAACTATTTGAAATTATAAACGGTTTAATTGAGTTTTAATGTGTTTCTTTTATTTAGATTAATATTTTTACGGTATTGGAAAACGTACGAAAATAATATTTTTTTACATATATGCATATGGCATCCAAAATGATTGGACCGACACTGGTTGTTGGCAACGATCAATGGATCCCTTATTATCCTTGTCACAGTCATCTCTTCTTCCGCAATGGTGATAGTTCCATTAAGGCGTCTCAAGAATGCCCTTACCGACATCCTATCACCAGCATTGAGCCTCTCCCGCACCCAACGACACTCACAAATCTGCCACAACCATAAGAAGAATTTACAAGTGTCAAGAGATTATTCATGCGATTTTATTTTGATCGAATTTACAACCATAAGATGAGTTTTGACTTGATGTCCGAAGAGTTCACTTTGATCGAATTACCCTTTGAAGATTCAAGCTTTCTTCGTGTTCATGAGCTAAATGTTTCTTTTTTTTTGTGGGTCTTTATTGCAGAATCCGACATCTTTGATTTCACTTAAGGCCTTTAAGACCACGAAGATGGTGCCCCTGAAGACCAGGAAGATGGTTTCTTTCTGTGGAAGGCAGAAAAGTTTGATCGTCTCTTGCAATACCGAAGAAGAGTTGAAGGAAAAGAATAAGAATTGGAATAATTTGGTTCTCAACAGTGAAAAAAAGAGGATGCAGGAAATCAAGGAAATCAATGAAGAGAATTGGAAGGTTTGGCAAGAGTTTGACGCTGAATTGTTGAGGACCCAAGAAAAAGAAGAGAAGAAGAAGAGGTGATGTTGAAACTGATAACAAAAATATTTGCGGTCTACAATGTGACAAGAGAGATTGAATGAGCTAGCTTTGCCATCCAATGAAACATAGATGGTTGAAAAACTCGACAACTTGAGTTTAATTAATGATTTTGCAGGCAAAAATACAAAGAGTGCAATATTTCAAAAATAAATTCTATTTTGTTGTTTTTCTTTTATTTTTTATTAACTATTTGAAATTATAAACGGTTTAATGGAGTTTTAATGTGTTTTTTTATTTAGATTAATATTTTTACAGTATTGGAAAACGTACGAAAATTACATCTTTTACATATATGCATAGGGCATCCAAAATGATTGGACCGGCACTGGTTGTTGGCAACGATCAATGGTTCCCTTATTATCCTTGTCACAGTCATCTCTTCTTCCGCAATGGTGATAGTTCCATTAATGCGTCTCAAGAATGCCCTTACCGACATCCTATCACCAGCATCGAGCCTCTCCCGCACCCAACGGCACTCACGAATCTGCCACAACCATAAGAAGAATTTACAAGTGTCAAGAGATTATCCATGCGTTTTTTATTTTGATCGAATTTACAACCATAAGATGAGTTTTTGACTTGATGTCCGAAGAGTTCACTTTGATCGAATTACCCTTTGAAGCTGGCATTGTCGTATGGGACATTCGTGCCACCAATCTAGTGAATTACAAAGGCAAATTGGCTGTTTTCAAATATCCACGTTTTTTGGATGGTGGTTGCATGGATCTTTGGGTTCTTAAAGATTCTCACAAGAGTCAATGGTCAAATAAAAAGACTTTTGATTTGCCTATCGATACGCAAACACTCGACATGAACAATCTGCTGCTGATACAACCCACGAGTCACAGTGTAGGTTGGCAAAAGAATAAATCTTTATACATCTTCCACCCTCTGTCATTTATGATCCGGAGGGGAACAAGATAACAAGACACCTTCGCGTAATCAACTTATTTGATAACTTACTTGATACCTTTCGGGAACCTGGTACTTGGAGACAACTTTTTGGGATGATATTGAGAGCATCATGTATTTGGAGACCTAATTATATAGCGGTTTCTTCTTTGTTTATTTGAACACATACTTGTTTGGATCATGCTTTTCAGGTTTTGTTCTTATCCTTGTGTTACATATATAATGAATCTCTTGGATTTTTGTTATTTTATTCGCATTTTTACTATATGCTCTACTTGCTTGCTTCACGGAATTGGGGTTAGAAAACCATTTTTTGTTTTTATCTTTGAATGATTCCTCGGATTGTGTTGATCTGCAAAGTGCCTTGACCAATACTATAAATTGGAGTAGATATATATAAGCAACATTCAAGCATATGGTAAGAAATGTGGTGATATATATATATATATATATATATATATATATATATATATATATATATATATATATTCAGCATATTCGCTGTGTTGTAATGCAATCTTTAGGTTAAACTCTTTGATGATCGACTGGCACCAACTAATGCGTAATAGCCAAAAGTTGTTGGAGGAGCAAGAAATATTTGAATTTTCTATTGTTTTATCAGTAAAGTGTCACGTTATCCTTATCACTTTGAGCTTTTGAGTTTCATCGAGCACAAGTATATGGTACGAGCTAGCTTAAGTGATCTGACCGATGAAAAATGAAGTATCCCCATGCTCCGTTATAGCTACCTATTCATACATGCATTCGCTGAAAACATAACCGAGCACTTATATGCTATGAAAATGTAATAAGATTTGGATTTTCATCTTTTAATACTGGTCCCATCTTATCTTATTCCGACAGTTCTTGTTCCGTTTCTTACATATTGACCGCACCTAGTAAAATGTTAAGTCGTAGGAAAACGCATTGTGTATAAATTCGAGGTAAATGAAATTATATTGTATAGTACCAATTACCAAACTGTTCCAGGTTAAATCTAAGAATTGAAGTTGCTATTTTGATACACTAACAATGCATTGTGTATGACCGCACATTCAGTATGTTAATTAGTTAGTGTCTTCAGGTTTGTCCATACACTCAATAATTCTCTTTATAAAGCTTTTCTGTGATAAATTATACAAATCAGTTTTAGTAAATATTGTAAGCATGAAATAACCTGTTGTGATCTTGCATCTTTCACATCCAACTCTGTAAGACAATAGCTTTATAATAATTTCAATTTAACAATGATGTTTTATTCTTTTTTTTTCCTTTTCTTTGGCATTAACAATGATGTTCATTTTATCATCATCAAATTTTCGCACCAGACGAAATTTCCACCAGGTTCTTATTCAAACCAATGGAAAGAAAAGATAATTATGCGTATTAATTTAATACACTAAAAACACCCATCTTAATATCATAGAGAAAGAAAATCAAGAATTAACGTGTACTCTTTTCAAAGAAAGACTCGTTGTTCAACACTCTTAAAAGCTCATTCCTCCAAATAGAAACATAAGTTACAAATCACGGTACGTACGATATAATGTATATCAGTGTAAGAAAAAAAGTAAATAAATATGGTTTTTTGTTTACACAAATATGTTTTATTCAGACAAAAATTCACAAAACTTATAAAAGCAAAAAAATTATCTATTGTGCAAAGGATTAGGGCCTGTGAAGACCCTTCTCTTGCCATCTTCAAAAACACCCTCATCACCACCTTCATAAGTATATCTTGATCCTCTTGACCCGGCAATGGAATTAAGATCATGAAGCTTTGGATCCAAAATTCCAGGTTTCTTCAAGCTTCCATGAGTAGAGTGATGATGAATATCAAGAGAAGACGATGAAGCTTTAGCGTACAGAAACATAAACAAAAGAAGAAGAATGATGAAGGCAACAATAGTAATATGTTTCCGAGATTTTCTTCTAGAGTAGGAATTTCCCATCTCTACAAAATCTTCAAGATATATAGAGTTTTGTATGTAAGAGATTGAATTTTAGAATCAATTTTCAGAATATAACAAGGAATAAAAGATCTGATCAAGATCTCTTAAATTGTCTCTCAAATAGTGTTAGAATGAGAAGAGAGGAATGAAAGTGATGGAATAAAAAGCTATGAGGCTTTTAAACTATGACTTGCTCCAAAAGTTTGTTGCTCTCCCTTTCTTTAAAATATAAGAGATTATTTATTAGCCAAGTTTTGGTTAAATCATGTGCAAAGGAATTAGCTGGAATAACTGGTCAGTGCTATTGATTAGAGTGGTTAATCTTTTACGCTTAATGTTAATTTGGAGAGTAATGAGGGTGTCAAAAAGCATATAGATGGTAATTAAGTGAATGAGGGTCAAAGTAGAAAGAAATAGAAAAGAGCTAAGAGGGACCAAAAAGGGAATTGGAGTGATGATTCTTAGACTTAGCTTTCTTTGGGGAAAATGATGTTGTCTTCACTCTCCTTTTTCATTGTGTTATTTCACACCCACATTTACACTCACACACATGAAAAAATCCACTTCCCACTTGAATGTCCCCTCTTATTTATATCTATATATTTGTTTTATATTTATTCTGAAACTTTTTTATTTGTGAGATACTATTTTTGTTTTGTTTATCATGAATGAAGAGGAAAAGACTAGAACTCAAGGCTATTGATGTTACAAATCTTACATCAAAAATAAAATGAGAACTAAAGTAATATATGAGTGATATTGTTATTTGATTAAAACATCTTTTGTCATGTTGAGCTAGATAGCCATAAAACTTAAAAATTCTTTGCGTTAGATTTTTTTAGTCTAAATAACACTTTCGCCTCGAAGACTCCAATTATGGCCAATACCTTCTTCTTTGTTTTGAACCTCATGTATCATTAATATAAATTTTTGAAACCTCCTTAACTAATTTATTGCATCCCTGTGAAATTTTCTCTCTAATGTTCGGACGACTCCATCACTTGATGGCTATAAATCCTATCTTATGGATATCTCCACATTTAACTACTCATAAGTATACCCCAAAAAAACTATAATGCATGTGAAATGTATATATACATGTTCAAAATAATATATAGATAAATATAATTTACATATTTTATAAATATAACTTATTATTATTATTATTTAAGCTAGATGAAAATCCATGTGAAAATTCGGATTACAAAGGTCGAAAATCCAAGTACTGCGAAGTAAATATTCCACCATTCAAAAAGGAATCTGTTTTCTTTTTTTTGAAACATTTGTGAGGTTTCCATCGGAAAAAAAAAAGACAAAAAGATCTCTAGTAGTTCACAACATTTTCAATAATGTTACTAGAAGGTTACAACATTTTCAATAAGTATCATACAAACGAAAGATAAGCCGAATCCTAAATATCCCAAATATTTGGATTGAACACGGATAATAATAAGATCCATTATTACTCGAACCCGATCCGTCGTCGTTATTGACATATATGGGCCGTACCGATGGCGCGTGAAGCCCACGTAAAATTCTTAAATAAAAAAAAGCTAAGTACATTGAGAAGCTAACGGGAAAAATAAAAAGAAGAAGTTTTTCCCCATTGGTTAAGAAACAAAAGAAAGAAAGAAAACTCTGAAACCCTAAAACTAGTTCCTTTTCGCTCTCTCGAACCTTCCTCGATCTCTGTCCCCTTCTCCTTTCACTGCTAATCCAAATTTTGCGCGGGAAATCGTATACCCAAGAACACTTCTCTCCGTTTCGGCTGCTTTGTATTTGTGTGTTTGGGCGCTCGAGTGGTCCGCAGCTAGATTTCTCAACGAGATCTGGCTTGTGAAACCGTGTATGGAGCTTTTCTCTCTCTCTTTGATTTCGATTCTTATCTTATACGGGTTTGCATCAACGATTGTGTTTTGAATGGTTTTGATTGAAATCCCAATTTTTCGATTCGATTCGATTCTTGTTTTGGAATTTTTGTTCTGTGTGAAGGTTTTTTTCTAACCGAGTCTAAAGTTCGTTTTTTGAGTGGTTAAAAGTGCTAGCTTTCCTGGATAACACAAATAGTAGAAGCTTTCTTGTTGACTTGATCCAAAATGCATAGACTTGGTATACGAGTTTTACTCATTATTTAGAGGTTTATACTAATTTATAAGCTCTTAGTTTTGTTAATCAATTTCTGCATAATGAAATATGAGCAGGTGATTGCTACATTTTTGCTAATGCTTTTGTGTTTTAGTATTCTTTCCCTTGCACTCATTGCGTCTGTGGATTTTTCCTTTTGTAGGATACATATTGCAGTGATCATGCAAAAGCAATTCAGAGTGTGATAAAGAAGATGGAACCTGAACAAACAAAATTTGGAGGTAAATTGGTTTAGCTTTGGAAAGTGTTTTCTTTGGCTCATTGTCCTTTCTTTTCCCGATTGGTTTGGTCACATTGAGGTCAATGTGTTTCTGGTAATTATATGTGCAGGTCCGAAAGAGTTGTGTGGGGCTGTGGATCTTATATCTCAATACAAACTATTGCAACACCATGAGTTCTTTTGCAAAAGATCACTTCCCGCGTCTCTATCAGATGCCCATTATCTTCATAATGTGGTTGGGGACACAGAGATTAGAAAAGGAGAAGGAATGCAGTTAGATCAGCTTATTGAGAACATGTCACAGAGCCGGGAGACTAATATCCGTATCCAACCTTTTGATATAGAAGAGCTTAAGGAGGCTTTCCAACTAAATGATACGACTCCTGTTGAATTGCCTCCAGTAAGATTCTGTTCTCTCTTCGTGGTTTTGAGTTTTAACTCAATGATATGGCTTTTTCTCTTATGAGTTTCGATATTTGACATTGCATTGATCTAGAAAGTTGGTTCAGTAGTGAATGTGCTAGTTCCTGTAACATCCAATTATTTGGTTAATCGAGAATCATTGCCTGATTAGGTGAGCAAATTCTGTTTATCTTTTTCAGGCAGAGAAGGGAGCTCCTACGATTCCGCCGAAAGCAAAAAGTGAGTCAAAAGATAAGGACAGGAAACATAAAAAACACAGGGACAGGGATAAGGATAAAGATAGAGAGCATAAGAAGCACAAGCACAAGCATAGAAGTAAAGATAAAGATAAAGACAAGGACCGGGACAGAAAGAAGGACAAAAATGGCCTCCACGAATCGGGTGATCACTCTAAGAAACATCATGATAAGGTTAGACATGTCTGTTTGTTGCTTTCCAAAGAAGAATAGCTTAATGCAAGTTTTTGTATTCGTTACTTTGGAGTTGGACTGCTGCAACATAATTCTTTGTTTTTCCGAACCCTTGGAATTCACATGGAGCCGTGTCACTAATATTTCAGAAAAGAAAACACGATGGAGATGAAGATCTTAATGACGTTCAGAGGCACAAAAAGAACAAGGTAAATTTCTTGTACCAACTTGAAATTTCTACCATAATGTGTTTTGCACAAATGTGTTAGAGAACTAGTAATATGTCTTTAGTAATTTGTATTGATTTGGCTCTCAATATAAACTCGTTGCAGCATAAGAGCTCAAAGCTTGATGAGATGGGTGCTATAAGGGTTGCTGGCTAAAGTGGTAGTTATTCCCAGTTTTGTATTCTGCACTCCAATAGGTGTCATGGAGAGGTTTAGAAGCACTTTTCAACTCACAGTAGACAACTTATTAGGTAAGCATCTGTGTATTGTCTTGTCTCTTTTGTACAATTTGCTTGGCGTTCTTGGACACCCATCGCTTCATCTGTCGGAATTTAGATACTGTACTTTAGTTGAATCTTTAATCCTTAACATAAGGAAATGGTTTGTCATTGCAAATGTATACATAACCCAAGTTTCTTGTGTTCATTAAGTTACTGCTATCCAAATAGCGCAATATTTGCATGTGACTTCTGTATTGTTAAGAACATATCATTAGATATGATGTGTTTCCAACGAAGTCGAATAGTGTGTCAGCTTACCAACAAATCAGGATCACTTGCATTTTTGTTGCCCCTCTTATATTTAAAGTTGTGTTTGCTTTGAACAAGAGGATTGGCTTTGTAGGTTAAAAGACCAAAATGGTGAATTCATTCCTTGAAGAAGAATGGGGAGATTTGTGAAGAAGAATTCGTATAATGATTTGTTTTAGTGGCAGCTTTGTAACATTTTGGTCTTGGGGTGCTTTTTTACCATCTCTTTTCTGTCTATAAGATCAATACTTACTCACAATGGTTTAGTTACTATATTCATGTATAATAATCTGTTATCCCATTAATGTTGTTGAAAAAGGAACTGTTAATCCATTTGTTACTTTACTTGGTGTCCCAGATCTTATTCCCAAGTGTTTGTGATGAAGTTGAAAGAAAGATGTTTAACTTGTAAATATACTATTTTCTTGAAAAAATGTCTGCATTAAAAATTCAAATATAGGCTTTTTGCCTTTTTAGATCAAGTTTGTGCACAATTGCAAAAGTCTCAAACACAAATTTTAACATTAGAAGCCATTTCCAATAGCTCTACATCTTTAACTCTTTTCCATTCACTACCTATTATAAGGTATCTTCTGCTTTCCTCTTCATCTTTCAACATCAGATTCTCTTCTGCTTCAGTTTCACTTTCCTCATATGCATGTTCTATATCCATCTCAGTTTCTTCCTCATATATTTCCAATGTCACAACATTTGATTCAGAATCTTCTGCATACTTCCTTGCTCGCTTGCATGCTGGCTTCTCCAATTGCTGACTACTGCACTCGGCTCCTCTCTTAGCATTTTTGTTACCTTGTGGTTGTTGTGAGATGCTCTCAACATTCTGAAAGTCAAGAAGAGGTAACCGTCCAGAAGATCCGATGGTCCGTGGCAACATACCGATTGGACAGGGGCTCCACGTTTTCGCCTTTCTCCATCTGATATTAGTATCATTACCTTTCTTCTTTGAGAGTTGAGCTTTGATAAAGTCAAGTCTCTTGCCAACACTACCGAGATTCTTCTCTTGCTCATGGAGAATCGTAGGAGTAGTTACAAGAGTATAACTCTGTTCCACTGAAATACTACTAAGTTTTCTCACCTTCTCTTTCAAGACATGGCCTCCTACAATATCCCCGAGTAGGACTGCTGATTCCAAAACCGCGTGTCCTAAGGCTCCCAAGAGCAGACATTTCCGTATAAGTTCCATAAGGAACACATTTGAAGATTCTACTTTTAGAGCACTGTTTCTTTCAAAATGCTTAGACTCTTTGAGAAGAAAAACAAGCCTATCAAACAAGGAAGGGACATGCTTAACTTGAGAAGCCTCTTCGGCTGACTTTTCCGTAAGATGCACATCTGAAAAACAACAGACAATTCATGCAAGTTCAAAACAATATGGAAACACTTTGGAGCTTAAGTTGAGATCTCTTGGAGTAAAAGAATTAAAGAAAAACCAATAGTTACCATTTTCATATCTTCTCTGTTCATTATTTTCGATCACATCAAGGACTGCCTTGAGTAGATTCAAAAGTAACTCGGGCTCTCTGTTTGAGAATTTCACGATTACAGTCTTCCATTCTTCGTCTAGTACGACCTTGGAATCCATGGCCTTGAGTAAGAATTCGAGCAGCACAGATGTAATTTCTGCCGAGAAAGAAGGGTATAACTCAACCAGGCTGCTTACAATCTTCTGTATCTTTTTTTTAGAACCTGAAACCACAAAAATACCATACAAAATTACAGAAATGCAATGTGAAACATAATAATGCAACCCAAAATTATTCCCTAGCTCTTGAACTGGCAACATAATTAAGCGGCAACCAAAATCGATGTATCATCTAAATTATGCCATTATCTTGTAAACTTTGTAGCGTTGCAAGAAGGGATACATATATGTTTTACATTTTTCTTTGATCAAAGGAGAGTCAAATTGAGGATTGCCCTTAAGCCGCAAGCAGAGAGCAAGTTTCCGGAGTTTGGATTTGACTTCTCTTCTGATGCTAGCCGTCCCATCTCTCTTCAAGGGGATTTGATACAGCTGAGGCTCCCAATAATAAGATTTCAACCATTCAAGTGCCTACAATGACCAACAAATGTATGCGCGCATATTAAAATCTTCTGTATTGTCCAAGAACTACACCATGAGGCTAAAGATACATGAATTACGGAAATCTATAATACTAAACAGAACTAAGAAGGAAAAAACTGTACCTCATCTGTAGCATCCCGAAGCACCGAGAGGGCAGGGAGCTCACGGTGAGAACCCTCTATAATCAGAAGAATCAAAGTAATCAGAATCATGGAAAAGTTACTGTAAACAACCAAGGTAAAGCACCCAAAAGATTCTTACCATGACGAAGATCAATCAATTTACGAGGTATACCGATTGCTTTAGCTGCATCCGCAATTGAAACATCTGCTCTCCTCCTTGTCTTTTCAATGACACAGTTCACAAGCCTTCGTACATAAAGAATGTTAGTCAGCTTCCATAAACTTTTCTGCAATCACTAAACATACCAAGAAGTGGTGTACACTCAAACTAACCTGAGTATTCCCATACAGTATAGCATTTGCAGTAAATGCTCTGAATATAATGCATCAGCTGGTTGCTTCTCTCTACTATTTCAACCACAAGAAGAAACAACAAGAAAATGAGTACAAGGAACCAATAAGCATCCAAAAATGTTATGAAGAACATTTGAGGTTCCCCAAAAGATGACAGAGACTAACGGAATAAAGCCATCTTTGAGTTGAATTTCAATAAGAGAAGCAGTAACATCCACAGGAGCTGGAAGAGATCCTCTACTTCTCCATGTTGCAACCTGAAACCCACAAAGAGATTTCACATAAAAATCTCTACTTTACACATAGAAAGGATCAATCCAAACTTCATTAAGTTAGATTCAACCAATTCAATGGTTTTCATAACTTGAGCTGCTATATACACATATACTCTGGATTTTAAATAGACCCAGAACATGATTAGAATGAAGTATTACCCTTTCCAAAGCAGAAGCGGCTCTATTAGGAGAAGAAGAGAAGAGAGATTCTCTGACGGAATCCCACTCTTCCCAGCTCAACCACGGGACTTGTTTGCAGCCGTCCGATGATGGTCTCTGTTGATCCTGTTCGTTGAAAAACGATTCGATGTCTGCTTCGATTCCCGTTAGTTCCTCCATTGAAGAAGAATAGGCTCGAAAGCGTTAGGGCAAACGAAGAAGAATACTTGAACTGAACCTTCTCTAATCTCTACGCCGGCTCAGTTGAAATAAGGGCTTTGGGCTCAGTTCAGTTCAAATATGGGTGTTGTGAAAAAAAAAAAAATGCCAAAATTTAGGTTTTTTTTAGAACCTTTTTTACAAGGAACTAAAAAATGTAAAGCATTTTTTGCAAAAAAAATTAGCTAAAAATGTGGGTCTCACGCGTGGGGCCCTGTGCACATGCACAGCCCGCACAACATGAAAACCGGGCCTGTCTCTAATGGTGTACTAGGGTTTAGCAAAATTTTTTTTTTAATTTAACTATATTATTTCTGCTTTGACCTTACGGAAAATGGAAATAAATTGCATTATTTTACGAGATTTGATACAAAATATATATATATATATATATATATATATTTTTTGTCAACTGTGAGATATATTATAATTAGAAACATATTACAATGTCATGTCCAAGTGATAGTATAAGCTGGGAAAATACTATCAAATTTGGCTAAACAAGCTAGATTTGATACAAAATATAATAGTTTTTTTCTGACATTTTAAAATACAACAACTTAAGGTATTTTTATTTAAAACAATTTAATAGATTTTGGTTATGAATTATGATACTGAATGCAATTTCTCTTTAAGGTATATTAAAATATTAAGAAATTGATTCGGTTTAGAAACAACATGAGAAGCTCACTGAAAGTGGAGAAACAAAAAGGTAGTGTGATTCATATAACAATGTCAATAAGATGTAGTAACAACTTCATTTCATTACATTAGAAGCCTCAAGATACCCCCAACAAAGTTACACAACAACTAGAGACTGTTGAGTTTTGCAAAGTGTTTTAAGGAATGGACCAAGAATATCCAACTTCATCATCACATTTCCACTAGCAATCACTTAAATCCACCTAGTTCGTTTAATTGCAACCTCCTCGTTGAGCATACAGAGCTTCTGAACCGCCTACGTGAACGAATGATCAAAGCAAAGAGAAGCCTTTACCGCCATATTAGTTTTCCTTTAAGATCATATCTCCCCATTGCAATCATATGCCTCGTATGAACAATCATTTGGTGAAGATAATCTGGTCGATGACATCAACGGGCAAAGCGTAGGCTGGATCAATTGCTTTGACTCCAGGATACTCAAGGAGGGAAAGCCCTGCACCAATTCGATGAAATGAATGAGACCGGCTTTGGCTTCACATCACGAAGATGAAGGTAAAGAGAAACTTCTAAGTTATTTACCTGCAACTCCAAAGTAGGTGTGAAAGATATCAACAGCATCGTCGGGTCTGTCTGATATGCCTCCATTTTCCAAATCCTAATCAAATTATAAAAGATGAGAGCTTTAAAGCAATTAGCAACGGTATGACTTTTTGACGTGTTGGGAGACAAACCTGACAGCCTAAGATGAACTCGACAAGCTTTGCTTTGTCGATCCAGTGAACTCTATCTATCATGATTAGGCTTGATAAGACCCACCAAGAATAGCAAACCTGATAATTAAGAACAATCAAAAGTGTGTAAGAACTTGGGAAAGTATACAACGGTCTTTCGTCGGATAAGCTTAATAATGCCTACATCAGAGAGTTTTTCGGGTCGTCCATTTAAACCCCCATCCTTCTTGACTTGTCTTTCACATAACCACCAGCCAAGTAAGTCCTTATCAACATGATGGAGATTCCCAGTGATAGCGAGAGCACCCACGCAACAGAAAACTGAAACAAACAAATAATAGCCGTCTTTTACCATATGACGTTACCATGGAACTGTCCAATACTACCTACACAAAGCTGTAGCAATGGCACCTCAACTATACTAACAAACTAAAGTATCTGAGTATCCTAGTCCTTGGAATAGACCAGCCTTGTTAACTCAGTAAAGTGATCTATATACTAATTGCAAGTTACAATCGGGTTGATTACACAGAAGCATAACATACTTTGCCCTGCATGAGACTCTGCTCCAGGTGTACACCCAAACCCACCATCCAGGTTTTTGCAGCTCACAATGTAATCAACCGCCTTCTCAACATTGATTTTGTCAAGACATTTTAGTATTGAGAGACAGCATATAGCTATGTACGAAAACCTATATAATAAACAGCTTGCAGTTAAGATTCACCATAGTAAAATAACGAACAGGAAATACATAAATTGTCTTAGTAACACAAGGCCAAGAAGAATACCTCGTATCTATTTCTCCCCATATATCTCCTGAGAAGGATCCATCTTCATTCTGCAACTTAGCAACATCTAATCTTGTATATAGTAAGGAAACCATAATAATATCTTCCATGACCAATTGGTGAAGAAGAAAGAGTTAATGATATAAACAAAGAACCAAAGTGCCAAAGGATACAGCTTGATACTTTTTCAACGTCAAGAATGTCTAGTTTGTCAAAGAGGGCCAAGATTTGTACAGCGCTTAGTGTATATAAAATATGTGGATCATGTCCAGTGTTTCCTGCAAAGCCACCTGCTCAGAAAAAGCACCACACTGGTTATAAACATTTACTGCATCGATTAACGATGAAAATGTGAAAGCCTATAGCAAGTTCAATGGTCTCCATAAATCTTTTTGGTAGCTTATTTAGCAATCTATATGGTAGAGAAATATAATTAATACTCTAGTACACACCAGATTCATCTTGGCATGTCATGACCCATGAAACCACTTCGTCTTTGGAAACAGAGCCGAGCTTGTCGAGTAAATCCAGAGCGGTGAGACCCCAGTATGCACCATTCATTCTTAGATGATCCATCACCACAGACTCAAAACTCTCTTTCTTCTAGTGACATAAACATAGGTTACAATCACAGTGACATAAACAGAGGAGAATCAGGAAAGATATAGTTTTGAGTACCTTTTCTGCCATCAGAATGTAACGTACATGCTTCTCAGCTACAAGCTCACCCATCTGCCATAAATTATTCACAACAATTTCAGTAACAAATTGAATAATCACCATAAAAAAAAAACTTAAGCTAGCTCGATGCAAATCATAGATAATTCAGAAACAAAATTTAATATGATCAAACCCATATGAGATTGATCAAGAAGCACATTTTTCAAAACTCCATAGCTCGAATTCACGTAACAGAAATCAAACCCAAAAAAAAGACTAACCTGAGCTAGGAATAGATCATTAGCGGAAAATAAAGTCGAAATCGAACAAAATAATTAACAGAAACAAGATCAAATTCGTCTCAGAATTAGAAAAAAAGTGATTACCTTGTAGGAAGGTGTAGAAGAACTCATCAATCTGGAGCGAGACGAGAAAAATCGTGATCGGAGAGACTGATCAAGACTGAAGAAAAAACCTAACCTTTAATCTAACAGAGAATCCGGATCCAAACCGGGTTTCTAAATAAAAGACGGTTTTCGTCAAAAAAATAAAAATAAATAAAAGACGGTTTATTCGTAGTTTTTGTACGGTCCGACCGACCGGTTCGGTTTCCAAACAATGATTTTTGTGTTGCATTGACGAAAGTAATCGGCCAATAGAAAGACAAGTGAATTATTATAGGAAGCTCGATCATTTGGTCAAGCTTAATCAATGGCGATGAGACCTCTGGAATCACTCTTCTTCTTCATCATTTCTCTGTTTGTTCTGTTTCCGTCTTCTTGCTTCTCAGATTCAGCTACTCAGGTCTGTTGTTTTTGATCTTTCTCTCTTATGAATCGAGTTGGGTTTGTTAGTAGTGACTCTGAAAGCTTAAAAAAACATCCATGTTCTCTAATGATGCTTAAGCATAATTAGAAGCAAGTAACAGGTTATTTATAAGTAATTTGCTAGTCGAGTACAGTAATTGTCATATAAAGAGAGAAATTTTGGAGGTTGATTTCTAATTTGTGAAAGAAATTTATCCAGAAAAAAATATAGAGTTTATGAATAATGATTTTATGAAATGATTCATTATTGAATAAAATCGATGGGTACTACATACAATTGACCAAACCATGTAAATTGTAAACCATAACCGAAATCACAATCACTAATAACGCTTAACCTGGTATACTAAAACTGATGAGATTTGAATGTGTGTGTGTTTTGCAGTTCTGTAGTGCAGGGAGTGAGTATGGTGTTGAATCTTGTAGGGCTCCATCTTCGTCTTCGTCGACGAGGATTTTGATCAAAGGAGGTACAGTTGTGAATGCACACCATCAAGAAATTGCTGATGTCTATGTTGAAAATGGGATTATCGTCGCCGTGCAGCCAAACATTAAGGTATAACTATTCCTTCATTGTTTTGGTTCTCTAAATTCCAATTTGATCTGCTTGAAGAATTTATTGTTGCTCTGTACCAGGTTGGGGATGAAGTTACGGTCCTCGATGCTACTGGAAAATATGTCATGCCAGGTTAATATCATTTGATACATTCACATTTTATGGCTTTTCTCTATAGTAGTATAGTTTCAACTCTGAAACCTTCCTTATATTTTTGGTTTTCTTCAATGTAAAATAGGAGGAATTGACCCGCACACGCATCTCGCCATGGAATTTATGGGTACCGAGACGATTGATGATTTCTTCAGTGGTCAGGGAGCAGCATTAGCTGGTGGAACAACTATGCATATAGACTTTGTTATACCGGTTAATGGAAATCTAGTGGCTGGTTTTGAAGCTTATGAAAACAAATCTAGAAACTCGTGCATGGATTACGGTTTTCATATGGCAATCACAAAATGGGATGAAGATGTTTCCAAGGACATGGAGAAAATGGTCAAGGAAAAGGGTAAATATCTTGTGACAAAATTGATGCCTCATAATTTGTGTGTTTTTCTCCTGTTAAGATGAAACTGAATGCATTAATCTCTAAACTTTATAGGTATCAACTCTTTCAAGTTTTTCATGGCATATAAAGGATCTCTTATGGTCACTGATGATCTTCTCCTGGAAGGCCTTAAAAGATGTAAATCACTTGGTGCATTGGCGATGGTTCATGCTGAAAACGGAGATGCAGTATTCGAAGGACAGAAAAGAATGATTGAACTTGGTATTACTGGTCCAGAAGGTCATGCTCTTTCAAGGCCTCCTGTGGTAAATTTAAGCAATTATTTTTCATTTTAATACTGCCGCATAGAAATTTCTCTTCTCGTATATCTGATCTTGCTTCGGTAACCTTTTGTTCAAGCTAAAATTAAGATAATTGTTTGACAAATGGCAGCTTGAGGGGGAAGCCACTTCTCGGGCAATTCGTTTGGCTAGGTTTGTTAACACTCCTCTTTATGTTGTTCATGTGATGAGTGTCGATGCAATGGACGAGATTGCTAAAGCTCGAAAATCAGGTCTTCTGTTACAACTCCTGTAGGACCAAGTTTATTTCTTTATTTTTCTCATTGTAGGACTAAGTTTTCTTATACATATACATTTTTATTATGTATTTCAGGCCAAAAGATTATTGGAGAGCCTGTTGTGTCCGGATTAATCCTCGATGATCATTGGCTCTGGGATCCTGACTTCAAAATTGCCTCACAGTAAGAAGTCTCTGAGGTTTGCTAATCAAATGTTCCCAATTTGTTATTCCTTCAGATTTTCAATTTTGTTTACTCAATGTTTCAGGTATGTCATGAGTCCACCTATTAGAGCAGCAGGACATGGGAAAGCTTTACAAGATGCACTCTCAACAGGAATTCTTCAGGTTTCTTTCCTCTCTATGCGTAAAGTAGAGAAAACATGACCTATAAGCATAAAACTGTTGAGATCTTATAAAACATTACTTTCTCCGCCTTTTTCTTGGTGTAATTATCTCTGCAGCTTGTAGGAACTGATCACTGCACTTTCAATTCTACACAAAAAGCTCTTGGAATTGATGATTTCCGCAAAATACCTAACGGTGTTAATGGTAATCTGGTTTCTTGCTCTCTGTGCTCATTGCCTCTGTTGATCTAGTTTACAAATACTTTAAACTTGTCCATGTTTAGGCCTTGAGGAACGGATGCACCTGATATGGGACACAATGGTGGTAAGTAGTTATCGACTAAAATCTTCTTTCTTTTACAGAAGTTTTAACCGTTTCTGTATTTTAAATCCAGGGGTCTGGCCAAATCTCTGCGACTGATTTTGTTCGAATAACCAGCACCGAATGGTATATATGCTTTTTTCATTGATTCTTTTATCTTTTTACAATATCTGCAAGTAGTAGATTCATTATTAACTATGAGCATTTTGAAATGATTTTTCAGTGCTAGGATTTTCAACATATATCCACGGAAAGGAGCGATACTTCCTGGTTCGGATGCAGACATTATCATCTTGAATCCAAACTCAAGCTACGAGATTAGCGCAAAGTCTCATCATTCCAGATCCGACACAAATGTCTACGAAGGAAGAAGTGGAAAGGTAATATGCATTGTTGTTACTAAGCCTCTTGACTGATGATGATATGTATAAAATCTCGAATAATAATAACATTTTTGTTTTCTTGAGGACTTACAAATTGTTAAATTTCAGGGAAAAGTCGAAGTGACAATAGCAGGAGGACGAATTGTATGGGAAAATGATGAGCTTAAAGTTGTTCCAGGAAGTGGCAAGTATATAAAGATGCCTCCTTTCAGTTACCTTTTCGACGGTATCGAGAAATCAGATGCTAATTATCTTTCGTCACTTCGAGCTCCAGTTAAACGTACCAAATCTGAAGCTACATAAAGTGCAGGTATTTACATACATATTCATCTATAAGAATATTTGTACATAACAATGTTTGTTTTATAAAAAATATCGAAAGAGCGATTATGAATAATGTTCATGTCTTCAAAACATAATAGTATGTGAAAGTTTAATTTTGAGTCTCTTCAACAAATTCTTAAATCATTCTGGTGCAAGATATATGAATAAAAAATTTGGTAAGAGACCCTAAAACATACCACCATTAATCATGCTCTAAGAATTTTCATTCATTTTAAACGCTTTTTTTCTTTTCTGATACTTATAATAAATTATTATTTTAATTTTTATTAAGAGACCTCTACCGTTGGGGGAGAAAAAAATAAATTCTCTTCAACGACTCTTCTACATACCACCATTAAACATGCTTTTGAATTTTCACTTATTTTAAATGCTTTTTTCCTTTCTGATACTCACCACGTCTCACCGTGGCAAATGCACGTTGAAAATTGCTTCTTTATTCACACGTAATTCCTTATACGAAGACTCAGCTAGCTCTAACATTTCCAAGTCAAGTTGTATTGGCGGGTAATGCAAAAGTAAGTCATGTCCTCCTTATTTATACCAATCTTTTCTGTCTTCTTTCCTTTAAAAAAAAAAACATAATTATTCTTTCCTAAAAGCTTTCAAGACAACCATGTCGAGATTGCATTTTCTCTTGTTACTCTTACTTTGTTGTGTCTCCCCTTCAAGCTTGGTGGTCATTATAAATAATCTTGTCGCTTGTCGTCCCCGCCAGATTGATTCCTTTACGGAGTTCAAGAATGAGTTTGATACCCGCGGTTGCAACCACAGTGACCCTTTCAATGGAGTATGGTGCGATAACTCGACTGGTGCGGTCACTAAGCTACAACTCCGGGCCTGCCTTAGTGGAACTCTGAAGTCCAACAGTAGCCTCTTCAGGTTTCATCATCTTCGTTACCTTGAACTCTCTAAAAACAACTTCATCTCCTCTTCACTTCCTTTCGAGGTTGGCAATCTCAACAAGTTAGAGGTTTTGTATCTTTATTCTAATGGCTTCCACGGCCAAGTTCCTTCCTCATTTAATAACCTAAGCATGCTTTCTGAATTAGATCTGCACCAAAATAAGCTCACTGGTAGTTTCCCACTTGTAGGAAATCTAACCAACCTCTCCTATTTAGACTTTTCCTATAATCACTTCTCTGGAACTTTAAGTCCCAACAATAGTCTCTTCGAGTTGCACCACCTTCGTTACCTTAATCTCGGTTTCAACAACTTCAGTTCAGAAATTCCTTCTGAATTTGGCAATCTCTATAGATTAGAGGTCTTGTCTTTTTCCTTTAATGGCTTCTTCGGTCAAGTTCCTCCCACAATTAGCAACCTAACATGTTTAACCCAGTTGTACCTCGACACGAACCAACTCACCGGTAGTTTTCCACTTGTTCAAAATCTAACCAAGCTCTCCCTATTAGAACTTTCTGATAATAGATTTTCCGGAACCATTCCTGCTTCTCTCTTCAGTATGCCTTTATTATCATATCTTAATTTGCGTGGAAACCATTTCACTGGTTCTATAGAAGCTACCAACAACTCCTCTTTGTCATATAGTCTTAAGCGTCTATACCTTGGGCTTAACAATTTTAACGGACAAATCGTTGAGCCTATCTCAAACCTCATCAACCTCAAGGTGCTCGAACTTTCTTTCCTTAACATAAGCCATCCGATTGACTTGAGTCTTTTCTTCTCTCTCAAATCTTTGTCGTACCTTGATCTTTCTGGTAATATTATATCTCCGACCAGTTTGAGGTCAGATTCAGATGTCCCATTGAACCTTGGTTTCTTGTTCCTTTTGGGTTGCAACATCAGCGAGTTCCCAAACATATTGAAGACCCTTGAGAATTTGGAGGTTGTAAACTTGTCGAACAATATAATCAAGGGGAAAATCCCTGAGTGGTTATGGAGCCTTCCTCTTCTGAACTATGTGTTCCTTTTAAATAACTCATTCACTGGTTTGGAAGGTTCGAACAAAATTATGGTTAATTCTCCGGTGCAAATGTTGGATTTGTCATTAAACCGTTTTGAAGGAGCACTTCCTGATCTACCACTTTCTATCAACGTCTTCACTGCGGGTACTAATAGTTTCACAAAGGAGATACCTCTTTCAATTTGCAACAGAACCTCCCTTGTTGTTTTTGATGTAAAATACAACAACCTCACGGGTGCAATTCCTCCGTGTCTTAGTAACTTGAAGATAGTGAATCTCCGAAAGAACAACTTGGATGGAAGTATTCCTGACGAGTTCCATGTCGGTTCCTCTCTTGACACACTCGACCTTGGCTACAATCGATTGACCGGAAAGCTTCCAAGGTCTCTTCTTAATTGTTCGTCAATAAGGCTTCTAAGCGTGGACAACAACAAAATTGAAGACAGGTTTCCATTTTGGCTCAAGGCTTTACCAAATTTGCAAGTTCTTTTCCTCAGTTCAAACAAATTCTTTGGTCCTATATCTCCTCCTCATCAAGGTCCTCTCGGATTTCCTGAGTTGCGGGTTCTTGAGATAGCTGATAATAAATTTATTGGAAGTTTGCCACCAAGTTACTTTGTTAATTGGAAAGCATCATCACCCTCGATGAATGAAGATGGAGGTCTATATATGGTATATGAGAAGACTATTGACGGGCTGCTTCGCTATTCCTATAAGAATTCTATAGATTTGGAATACAAAGGTCTATCTATGGAGCAAGCGAGGGTCATTACTTCCTACGCCGCTATTGATTTTTCTAGGAATAGACTTGAAGGGAAAATTCCTGAATCCATTGGTCTTTTGAAGGCGCTGATTGCACTCAACTTATCAAACAACGTCTTCACAGGCCACATTCCTCCGTCTCTCACCAATCTTGGCAAGCTCGAGTCACTGGACCTGTCAAGCAACCAACTATCGGGGACTATTCCTAATGGAATCAAGACTCTCTCGTTTTTGGCGTACGTAAATGTTTCTCACAACCAACTCAAGGGTGAAATACCACAAGGTACACAAATTACTGGGCAGCCAAAATCATCATTCGAAGGGAATGCAGGGCTTTGTGGTCTTCCTCTTGAGGAAAGCTGCTTTGGGACTAACGCGCCACCAACAAAACATCCTGAGGAAGAAGAGGAAGAAGAGGACGAACAAGTGTTGAGCTGGAAAGGAGTGGTCATAGGTTATGGGCTTGGAGTGTTACTTGGATTGGCAATAACACAAGTCATTGCTTTGTACAAACCAGACTGGCTTGTCAAGATAACGTTAGGATTGTTTCGGTTTTGAGTTCATCTTTCAATGTATGTCAAGTTGTTGGTCTTGTGTTGAAGCTTTTTTTTTTTTTTTTGGGTAGGATTGTGTTGAAGCTTTTCCTTGTGTTTGTTGTATCTTTATAGCTTGTTTTATTTCTTTTTTTAATAAAGTAAGAATGGTGAATTCTCTCTAGTTCTATAAGAATATTTGTACATATAACATTGTTAGTTTTATAAAAAGAGCGATTAGGAAGAATGTTCATGTATTCTGGATTACATATTTGACAATTCAAAAAGTAATAAAATGTAAGAATTTGGTCTCTCTTCTTTATCTCACAAATCATTGTAGAAGAAAAAGGCGAGAAGAAACCTGAAACACTAAATTATGTAAGCCAAAGTGCAAGTCAAACAAAAATAGGAGTAAAAGCGAAATTTAACATTATAAACCGAGTTCGACCAAAAAAAAAAAATCATAAACCGAGTAAAAAGCAAAGTAAAAATGAAATGAATAACACAAAACGTTGATATCAAACCCGATACAAATACCGGTTTGGTAGGTTAATTTGGTTTAACGGTTTAAATCAATTCCCATGCCTGCGTACGAAAAGACGATTTTACCCTTTTTCTTCCACTCGGTTAGATACGCAACATCCATCGAATTTGGACTAGAATTTTCTTTTTCCGATATAAGAATATATTTTTGTCGGCGACGGTAACCAAATCCCCGGCTAAAGAAGAAGAAGAAGAGAAGCTATGACGACAATCAGTCTTCGCAAAGGAAACACCAGACTTCCACCGGAGGTGAATCGCGTGCTCTACGTTCGTAACCTTCCGTTCAACATCACGAGCGAGGAGATGTACGATATCTTCGGCAAATACGGTGCGATTCGTCAGATTCGAATCGGTTGCAACAAGGATACGAAAGGAACGGCGTTCGTCGTTTACGAGGATATCTACGATGCGAAGAACGCCGTCGACCATCTCTCAGGCTTCAACGTCGCGAATCGGTACCTAATCGTGTTGTACTACCAGCACGCGAAGATGAGTAAGAAGTTTGATCAGAAGAAGAATGAAGAAGATGTCGTCAAGCTGCAGGAGAAGTATGGAGTCTCTACCAAAGATAAGTAGAAAAACCCTATCCTCGATTTCGATCTTCTCATGGTGGTTCTGCGAATTAGGGTTTTGAATTGGGGGAGATTTGAAACTTTTTTTATCTGTATGTGTTTTTGGTGAAGTTGTTTGCTCTTTTGTTCTTTACATGAACCAAGCAATGAAAAATACCCCTTTTAAGCTCCAATTTAGCTATTACCGTTACTGAATTTTGTGCTTTGATGCATTTGATGATCTTTGATTTTGATGCAACACCTTAGTTTCCAGTAATGAAGAAGGCCTTGGTAGATTTGGTTTTGGTTCTCATTGCGTTTGCCAATCTTGATGTTGTGTTTAGCTTTGTATATTTTTGAGGATTGGTGTTTTGCTAGCAAGTTAAGAACAAATATGACTAACACATACAAGAGAATTGAAAAAGAATTGAAGTACATCGAGAAACTCATGGCAAGTTAAGCAAAGTAGTAGACACAACCAGAAAAGAAAATGTACATAAATCAAACACCTCCCTCAAATCCCCAGTTTTTTTTTTCCTTCTTGAGCCTTCTCCTCCCTTAAAGATTATCCTCCAGTTCAATCATTAGTAATCAATTTTTATCTTTTGATATTTGCTTTGCCTTGTCTTTCATTGTGAAAAGGAAGATGAGTTTCTCGGACTCGTGTGTTGCTCTCTTTCTATCTTTCTCTCTTCCTCTACTTCAACAATTTGTTCATTTAAATGAAAGTTCACGCCGCTTCTTTGGTATAGGATCCGGGTTTCCTTTTCTCATCATTGCCACAAACTCATCGTAGTTTATCCGGCCATCCTGTTAAAAACATAAGAAATTTGGTTAGTAGTTAAGAGATTGTTAGTTGCTTGATACATGTGAAGGGACTGTTGTTTCTTACATTGTCTCCATCAACCTCAGAAATGATCTCCTTAATGTCTCTGCCATCACTCATGCCGAACTCCCGGAGGGCTTGCTCTAGCTCTTCCATAGTGATATATCTGCGAACGCCAAGCATTATATGAGGTGAAGTTTTCGTTTCATAACAAGCTTCTTTTCGAATCAATTATGTAAGAAATTGTTAACTACTTACCCACTGTTGTCTTTGTCAAAGTGTTGGAAGGCTGAGTAGAGATGTTCTTCTCTGTCAAGTCTGTTGATATGCATCGTGGCTGCGATAAACTCACCGTAGTCTATTGTTCCATTACCATCAGCATCGGCCTGTAATATCCCATGATATGCAGAGTCAAGTAGTTAGTCTCTTTTCGTGTTTCGCAGCATTTGATCAAAGCTAAAACTTTAGTAGGTAGAAAAAGAACTTACAGCTTCCATTAATTGTTGGACTTCATATTCTGACAACCTTGTACCTTGTTTAGCAAGTCCCTGTCTTAGCTCCTCGAGTGTAATTGTTCCACTGCTATCAGTGTCCATACCTTTAAACATCTCCTTCAATCCCATGATCTCTTCCTCTGATAAGCAACCTGCTATCACCTGTTCAATGGTTTCAGGTTTTGAGGTTAGGATACTCTACAATGAGCCATATTCCTCTCTATTGGGTAAGGGATTGTTACCCGTAATGCGACTTTCTTGAAATTGTTCATCGCTTTGAATTGCTTGAGCCTTGACATGACCGCATTGTCAAGAGGAACATCTGGTGCTTCTCCATCCTCCTTGATCCATGGATGGTCTTTACAAAAGAAAAAAACAAGAGGGAGTAAAAATTAATTGGCATGGCGAGATTGTTATGCTTTTGAATTTTTGGTGTGTTAGCTTACTGAGAACTTGTGCAGCAGTTAGTCTTTGCTTGGGATCAGAGTTGAGCATCTTCTTAACAAGATCCTTCGCCTGAGGAGAGATGGATGGCCACGGATCACTTGAGAAATCAACATGTCCTCGTAGGATGGCGTTGAATATCCCGTTCTCCGACTCTGTGATCAGGTAATTACACAACACATGAATATCAAAAGAAACTTCTCTACATATGTGATTGTAATCTTGTTTCTTTTGTGTAGACAGAAAGAAGAAACAGGAATATCTTTACCAGCCCAGAATGGCGGTACACCACATAAGAGGATATACAACATGACACCGATACTCCAAATATCAGCCTCTGGTCCATACTTCCTTTTCAAAACCTCTGGTGCAATGTAATAAGCACTCCCCACAATATCCTTGAACACCTCTCCTGTAACATAGAGCAAACAAATTTTCTATGAGTATAACCACAATTCGTTTTATTTACGCAGGGTTTTGCAATGAAACTGCAGGAACCTGGCTTGTAGAAAACCGACAGTCCAAAATCGGTAGCTTTGAGAGGAGAATTCTCTTCTTTGTTGAGCAACAGAAAGTTCTCTGGTTTCAAATCCCTGTGAATAACCCCCATGGAATGGCAAGTATGCACAATCTGAACAATCGTTCTTAGCAACGAAGCAGCTGCTCTCTCCGAGTAATGTCCTTTAGCGATAATCCTATCGAACAACTCTCCACCTGCACAAAGCTCCATAACCAAATGCACAGAATGCTTATCCTCATAAGCTCCTTTAAGCTCCACAATGTTTGGCTGACCAGTCAGGTGATGCATAATCTGCACTTCTCTTCTTACATCCTCAATGTCTTCTTTGTTCACAAGCTTCCTTTTCGCAATCGTCTTGCAAGCAAATTGCTGACCTGTTGCCTTTTGCGTGCAGAGATGCGTGACACCAAATTGGCCTCGGCCTAGCTCTTTCCCTAACGAATACGAAGCTTTTACATCTTCCATTGGTCGGCCTAAGACAGGTCCAATAGGGCCTTGTTTGGTTGCAGGAGGAGGAGAAGGAGGCGCGTGTTTGGAATGTTGTGTTACCGAAGGTTCAGCGGTTGGACCAGTTGGATTTCCGGCTTTTGAAGCGGCTGCTCCATTTTCGTGTAGGGGTCCATCTCCGTTATCGTCTGAGTCCCGTCCATGAGAGCAACAATTTCCCATTGTTGCATTAAAGGGTGGGGGAGAGGAAGGAGGTAAAAGCTCAAGGAGGAAGAGAAAATAGAAAGGTTTTTTTATGTGTTTTTCTTCTCTTATTATTATTTTTTTTCTTCCTCTGGTTTTTGTTTCTTCTTTAGCAAGAAAATGTTAGGTGTTTTTGTTGTGAATGGCTATGAATAGAATGTGTTTTTTCTTCGTTGGCCTTCGGTTCAAAGGATTATAGGGTTTGTTGATAAGGAGAGAATTTAGGACCAAAACTTGTCTGTAATTTTGTTATTTAAAGTAAAAAAAGACATTTAGGATTTTGGACAAAGGTTGAGAGCAATTCCTGGAGATTATATTATTTGTTACAAAACGGTCTGATCTTATCTCTCATTTGTTAACTACTTAGCCGACAAAAACTAAGATGTCAACTAATTGAAATCAGAAGACTAAAACGAAAGAAGAAAAAATAAAACTGAATTGGTTGAGATAATAATCAAAATCATAAGTCCAAAATGTGCAATATGCATATGAGTACGTACCTCCTACATGAATCAGTCGTAGATTAAGCAAATGTTTAAATTTATATATGCACTCATACTCATATTGCATATATATATTATTTTATTTTATTTTGAATTGAATGTAAAATTTATGCAAACACAAAAAAAAACGTTTTTACAATGAATGTAGCATTGTTTTAAATTTCTGAAATTTTAGAACTAAAAATGGTTAAACGAGTATGAGAAACAGTGTTTCATCGCGTGGCAAACCAAAGCATCATACAGTCGGCGTACTTCGGATCGTAGCAACGAACGGAAGAGATTCGATTTTGCACTCACATTGCATATATGATCTGTGTTGGAGCATATGGGCCTGTATATGGGCATGCATTGGCCTGTGATTTTTCGAGTCATCTCTCTTCTTCTTCTTCTCCTCGAGTCACTAACACTGAGAGATCTTCCATGAGAGCACAAGTAAACTCTCCGTGTTGTTTAGTTTCGGTTTGTATTCATATTGGTCCGAGAGATCCCAACATAAAAAAATTCACCCCTGATTGCTTAGCTCTAAAGGCTCTAATAAAACATGTTTACACAAGTCAAGGACTTAACAAAAAATCCCATGGAACATCTTTATCTTTGGATTTGCGCTTCAAGTCGCTCTCACTCGGCGCGAGAGGAGTTTGGTGATCGAGGACTGTGAAATTCTCCAGTTGACGCCGTTTGTAAGGGCCTCCTCTGAACAACTTCAAATGCTAGATTTTGAGTGCTTTCGGTTCTCGAGCTTTGCCTATGCAACTTCATCACAGCATCAATTTAGGAGGAACAAAAAACATCGTCATCACTTCGCTTATTCCGTTACCCTCTAGTTTAACGTCGAGTGAGCGAACTGAAAATTTGCAAGAATATGTTATCCATGTTTTTATCTTTTTTGCCATGGATTTCATTTTCTAGGTTTATAAATCACTTTGTAAACCTAAAACCTATTCATTTTAATGAAATATTTACCATTTAGCACCAAAAAAAAAATCTTTTTCTTTGGACAACGAATCAAAACTCTGTACGATTATTTCTAATATATTGATAAACATAGAATCTTTATTAAACGTAAATGAACAAGATACAATTTCTTATCCACAATAAACCAAAGAGTAAACCATAAACCAAATATAAGCTTATCCAACACTAAACATAGGTCCATAGGTTATGTACTCTAATAGATTACTTATTAAGATTACTAGTAGTGATCCTTGATCGATTATATGATGGATTATGATAGTTTAATAGTTGGTATATTGGCTAAGTTGTGTTTTCTTCTTTTCTTCTATGAGTTTCTATTGATTTTTTTTTCTTTTCATTTCTTGGGGAACTCTATATTCTATAGTTTACGGTTTTTTCATATAATAGAATTACATCGAAATGAATGATTAAAAGATTTATAAGTTGGAATGGGACATATTTAAAAGTTCACAGTAGAAGTGAAATATGTGCATCGGCAAAATCATCACATATAATAATAAGTCAAAGACGTCAAAGAAAATCTCAACTTGGCCAAATAAAAACTTGAGCTCATTGGATAATTTTTGAAATTTTGAATCAATTTTGGCAGGCCATTGTAGATGTGTAGGTCTTGCCAACTTCTCCTCTTAACTTCGTTAAGAACCGATCCTTTTTTTCTTTCTTTCAGAATTGGATCAATCTACTTAACCATCTCATGTGGTGAAACTTTGAATTTGTGTTAGCTACCAAAGGAAATCTATATACCAAGAAAAAAGTAAGCCAATATAAAAACCCTCAATTATTTTCTTGCCATTTGATGCATATATAACTAAATACAGAATGTAGTCGAGTATATGCAATTTTATGTGCCTTTAACTGCCTAACAAAAAATAATACCATTCATAACAACTTGTGCTAGTGTATAGCATTGTTTTAGTGTGTTACCATTTGATGCATATAGAACTAAATACGTTCTGATCGGACCAAACATCATGATGCCAATCCGGTTCAGCTTTTGTAGAACTCACATTGTTTTTTGGTATAATTCCCAAACCGGATTAACTATTCCCACTATTTTATATCAAACTAAGGACAAATTGATAAAAGTTTGGCTATTACTTTTATAACTAAGTTAACTTATGTATTGGATTAAAAAAATCAGACCAATGTTTTTAGGTCGATTTTAAGAATTACTCTTGCTATAATAAAGAGACTCATATTAGAGGAGATCCAAATTTATGTAATCATTTCTACCTCTCAACTAATCCCCTTAGCATTTATGAGTAAAATACATCTTGTACTCGTGCTCATGTTACAGACTCTTTATCAAAAGCTCCATAAACATATTCTATTTCTTCTGATTATTATTACTAGATATATTAATTATGAGATCCAGTCCGTTATACGCTGGTTTTGCTCTTGAGTTTTTCTTATATACATTTTTGTAAATTTATAGCGAAAGTATATATATATATATATATATATATATATATATGCATCATGCATATATCTTTCGTAATTGTTGTATGCGACCCATCTTATTACGTACACTAGGCAATTTGAATAAAACCTAGATCATTACTTTGTAATGTATACTTGGCTTTGACCACTTTATTTGGAAAAGGTAGTAATTTTTTTATTGGTATAAAAGTTTCAATTTATATGAAAAATGTGGAAGGCTAAAACATTGCCCTGGCTAGGAAGCTAACCAAGCTTGAGCTTCGGCTTTCGATAAGTTTAATAACTTTAGAGGAGAGCATGTAGACAATGGATTCAATAGCTCTGCTGGTAAGTGTTAAAACTTGTGCCCAAGTGACCGAGTCTACTGTTATAAATGGTTAATTAGCCGGCTACCTTTTTTGGTCTTGGCTTGAGGCCCTATATATCTTAAGGATAATAATAATAACAAAAAAAATGTTGGTGCAAACTCGTTTTTTTTAAATTGTTTACCACAATTTTACTTTATGAAACTATTTAAAAATAAACGCAAGCGGAAAGGAAGCATACATGAAGCTTAACTATGAGTATCACAACTTGATAAGTTAATAAAAAAGGATGTTTTAAGATTAGAGAGAGAGACAGAGAGTAGTTGGCTACCACTTTAAACATTTTTTAGAAAAAGAGATATGAAAGGTTTTCACTACATTTACCAGTGCAAAATAGAAAAGACATGTCTCATAGACTGATCTGTTAGACTCTTCAATGCTCATTGGTTCATAGACTGATATGTTGACTCCTCCACCTTGAACAAATTATGCACTGTTAACATTTCGAACACAAACAACTTTACACACAAATCAGATTATCCACATTATACACAGTTACACAATACAAGAAGATTAGCTCATCAAAAGTGCGAGTCAGAATTGGATGAGGTGTAATTCTGCCGAATTTCAACAGAGCCATCTCTAAAGGCATGTTTCAAGTCAAAATATGGTTCCAACTGAGCAAAGATCTTATCCCATTTACCATCACAAGCTCGGATTTCGGCCCATTCAACATTATCTGTTTCTAAATGCCTTTTTTTTTTTTTTGGTCACAATTTCTAAATGGCTATTAACCCACTTCTTTGCGTCTTAACAAGAAGCCGAAAAATGGGTTTAAAGAGATACATATTAGCAAAATCAATGGGATAAACTAGAAACTATAATAAGAAATTGAAATCTACCTCAGTACAAAAAATCCCTCCGCACTTTCCACATCTTTGCAGGAATCGATTTTCATCTCTCTCATTCAAGAATAAACAACCTCCACGGGGACACCTCAATCGTAGCTCATCTACAAAGGAAACCATAGTAAAAGTAAAATTAGAACCAAAATCGCTAAGATTCACATAAGAAATGAGGGATAACATACCACATTAACAGATAAAAACATACACCTGTCAGTAATCCACATTCCTAGCATACCACATTAAAAGGGTAAAATTAACCGATAGGATAGTATTCCACATTCTTATCTGTTGGGATGACAAATTTTTAAAACTCATATATACCAATGAAAATTGTGCTAAAGAGATTAAATTACGTTGAAGATACACGTTTTCTTCAACGAGTGCATGCATTTCGACTCCGTAGATGATACATGTTTCTCGAGCAGTAAAATTCAAGATTTCAAAAACGTTTATTACTAATAATCTACAAATTACTAATAACATCTTATTCCATTTATTATTGCATGCACTCGTCGTATTCAACAAAACTATGTCAAAGTCTTGACATGGTCTCGAATCAAACCGCCTCGTGTGAACCAAGAGCTTCCGTGGGACTCAATATACTAATCAACCCACCAAAGACTCACGCCTTCCCAAGTCGGTGACGTTTCCCTCTCTAACCACTCTGTCAATCATCTCTCTTACACTACAAGAAAACAGGCTGTTTTCCGACGGAATTTCCGGCCGTCAGAATTCCCGTCGGACAATTCCGTCGGAATTCAGACGGTTTTCTGACAAAAAATCATTCCGTCAGTACTCCGTCAGTTTATTTTGACGGAATTCTGACGACCAGGATTACCGTCCGTATACCGTCAGAAATCCGTCAATATTTACCGACGGATTACCGACGACGGTAAGCTGTCGTGACTTTCCGTCGACATTCCGACGGACAACCGACAGAAATCAGATTTTTCTGTCTGACAGACGTAATTCCGACGGAATTGTGACATGGTCTGATGTCGGCAAACTTTGGGTGGTTAACATATCGTCTGGGTTGGCCGATGGGATTGAAGTGTTGTTATGTCGGAGGTTTTGACGGTTTTCCGACGGATTTCCGACGGATTTTCATTCTACATAAGTTTTCACATTTCTTCCGACGTTCATAACAACATTTGAAAAACAAAAAAAAAAAAATTAAGAGATGAGTTCTTCATATTTTCGGTCATGGATGGACGAGCCAATGATGGAAGAGGGGTCGAACTTATTAACGACTGAATACACTCAAGGTATTTGCGAGTTCATGCAGTTACCTAGAAATCAAGAGGCGGCCAACAAAGGTCAGGATATCAAATGTCCTTTTTCTAATTGCTGTAGTAGAATTAGTGTTGCGGTTCCTACTGTTTGGAACCACTTATATAGATATGGATTTAGGGCGGGATATAAGATTTGGTATTTACATGGAGAAAGGAATTATGAATATGGTAGTACCAGTAGCAATGAACCTTATTTTCCGTCTAGCGTAGGGGAACCTACAGCGGAAGTAGATGTTGGGGTAAGTACAGTTGCGATAGTTAACGATGCGTTTAGAGAGAATTTGCAGTCGGGTGGGTATCATGAGGGTGATAGGGTTGAAGAACCTAATTTAGAATCTCGAAGGTTTTTCGATATGTTAGACGCATCAAAGCAACCACTATACAGCGGTTGTAGGGATGGTCATTCACCGCTATCTTCTGCTAGTAAGATGATGAACCTGAAGACTGATTATAATTTGTCCGAAGAATGTGTTGATGCATTCGCCGAGTTCGTGAAAGATGTTTTGCCAGAAGATAATCTGGCCCCAGGATCATACTACGAGGTCCAAAAACTTGTCGCCGGTCTTGGTTTGCCCTACCAGGTTATAGATGTGTGCATCGACAACTGTATGATATATTGGAGAGAAGACGAGAACCGAAAAAAATGTAAATTTTGCCAGAAACCCCGGTTCCAGGACACAAGTGGCAGGGTGAAGATTCCATTCAAATGGATGTGGTATTTACCCTTAACGGAGAGGTTGAAGAGGCTGTACGAATCAAACCGCACAACTAAGGCTATGAGATGGCATGCAGAGCATAGTCAAGATGGAGATATCACGCATCCTTCTGACGCAGAAGTGTGGAAACACTTCCAATCCGTATATCCAGATTTTGCATATGAATGACGGAATGTATACATAGGCTTATCCACTGATGGTTTCAACCCGTTTGGCAAGCATGAAAGAAAATATTCATTGTGGCCGGTCATCGTAACACCTTACAATTTGCCTCCATCTATGTGCATACGGCGAGAGTTCCTATTTCTCTCAATTCTAGTTCCCGGGCCAGATCATCCAAGACGGTCGCTCGATATATTCCTCCAACCATTGATCTGTGAGTTGCAGATGTTGTGGGAGCATGGTGTTGAGGCATTTGATGTTTCAATCCAGCAGAATTTCAACATGCGTGCGGTTCTTATGTGAACCATAAGCGATTTTCCGGCATACGGTATGTTATCTGGATGGACAACGCATGGAAGATTGGCATGTCCTTATTGCCAAGACAATACTACACCATTCCAATTGCAGCACTGCAGGAAAACTTCAAATTTTTATTGCAATAGGTGTTTTTTACCGGCAAATCATCCATATCGTCGGTGTAGAAGACATTTCAGGAAGAATTTACAAGTGTTACATGGTCCACCTCCTGAGATAGATGGTCGCAGCATATTGGAACAGTTACAAGATTTTGGTGCAAAGCGAACTCCTGAATGTGGGGGTAATGGCCATCACCCCGTCGACGGTTGTGGGGAATATCACAATTGGCACAAGAAGAGTATTTTTTGGGATTTGCCTTACTGGAAAGACCATATACTACGGCATAATCTAGATGTCATGCATGTTGAAAAGAATTTCTTTGACAACATCATGAACACCATATTAAACGTCCCAGGAAAGACCAAAGACAACTGGAAGTCTAGATTCAACTTGCCATTGATTTGTTCGAGGCCATCTCTTCATGTTTCAGCTAACGGTAGATTGCCGATGCCTGCGTACCGGTTAGACGCTGGGCAGAAAGAAGTATTTTTTGAATGGTTCAAAAAATTTGTAAAATTTCCAGACGGCTACGCATCTAATCTACGTAATTGCGTGGATTCGATGGAAGGGAAGTTTATAGGAATGAAGAGTCATGATTGTCATGTCGTGATGCAGCGTCTTCTTCCATTTGTATTTGCATATCTTCTTCCAGAACCAATCCACCAATCAATTAGAGGTATATTTCTTACTCCCATTAGTTTCTTACTACCATAATATTACTATATATGTACTAACTTGTTTAATTTTCGTTTATAGGAGTTGGTGCATTCTTCCGAGATTTATGTTCAAGAACGCTTACCGTCCACGAGATACGTAACTTGGAGGCCAATATCCCGGTTATCCTTTGTAATCTTGAGAAGATATTTCCACCGTCTTTTTTTTATGTTATGGAACATCTTCCTATTCACCTCCCACGAGAAGCAGCCTTAGGAGGCCCTGTTCAATACCGATGGATGTATCCGTTCGAGCGTTACATGTTCCACCTGAAGAAAAAGGTTAAAAATTTGAGCAAGGTTGAGGGATCTATTGTCGCACAAAGCCTAAACGGGGAAGTCTCACACTTTGCCGAATATTACTTTCCATCGAAAGTTCGTACTAAGGCAAGACGTCCTGCCCGACATGATGATAGAGGTGAGAAAGCAGTCTATGCCGTGGTTGTTCCTGAGTTGTTTGCCCAAGTTGGTCGAGCAACTGGAAAAGGAAAGAAACGCAAACTATCACCACAAGAGGTCACACATTTGCATACGTATATCCTCAGAAACTGTGACGAAATTTTGGAGTACGAAAGGTATATCAGTTATTATACTAAATTTATGGAATTATTTGCCTTCATCTACTAACGACTGTTATGTTACAGGATCTACATGTCTCTCGCACATGATTACCATTCTGATAAGACAGATGCCGTACTAGCTGTCTTGAAAGATGAAGAATTTTCGGGGTGGTTGAAATGTTATGTAAGTTTAATATAATTACTTACTCTTACTTATCCATGTTTTCACGTTCATATGTTACTTATATCTTACTTATATCATTTTTAGGTTTCCGAAAGTATAGCAAGTGGTCAATCACAGATCCCGACATGGTTAGTGGAGTTTGTTCATGGTTTACGCAGCACCGCTACTTCATATCCCAAGTTTTGCACTAGGGGATATTCGTTTAGGATCCGTGAGGAAGGACGTCAAAGGTCAACTTCGGACTATGGTATTTCGGCGCAATCCGGTGATACCATGTACTATGGGATTTTAAAAGAAATCTTGGAAATCCACTATCCAGGAATGTTGGACTTGAGGTGCATTGTGTTTATGTGCGATTGGTATGACCCATCCAATGGTCGAGGGGTTCGAGTTGACCCTCTTGGTGTTATTTCGATAAATTCAAGCCGGAAACTACAGTATTACGATCCATTTATCCTTGCGTCTCAAGCAGACCAAGTGTCAATACACTAATATGTTTACCTACGTACTCATAGTTAAGGTTTCTTGTTCATGTATATTAACAATATCCACTAATTATTAATAGGTTTGCTACATTCCATATCCTCGAGTTGCCTACCGTACAGATCCGTGGATCACAGTAACTCCAATAAACCCGAGAGGAAAAATCTATGGAGTTCCAGAACATGATGCTCTACAACCATCGAGAAGTGTACAAATGTCACCTGTTGAGGAGATGGATAACATTGACCTTGTCGTTGATGTCACACATGTCGGGGATGATATAGTGCATTTGGACGAAGAGGAAACACGTAGAGAATTTGACGACGATTGAGACTTCATCCCTAGTGAAGGTTCCTCCGGAGATTCAGAATAATAATTTGTGAATAAATGTTTGCTTATTCATGTTGTTCTCTCACATTTGTGTGTTCCCTATAATATAGTGTACTGCATAGTATACAAAAATTTACAATATTTTGGCTTTGCTCATTAGCAAATCCGATTGTGGAAGACAATCTGAGTATTACGACAGACAAATAAGAAAACAATAAAATTGCACACCACCCCGGATTCGAACTCGGGTTTGATATAGATTTAAAGGAAGCATAACCATTTAAGCTGCGGACGAATCTTGTATATCATTGACATTTAATAGTATATAATCAATTCCGGTTACTATTTAACGATATATTTTGATAATGCAACTCCAATAAAACATTACATTTAATGAACATAAAATTTAAAACAACTTAATACACATGTAGAGTAAAGACTTGCAAATATTAAACACACAACGGTTATAGTACAAGTACATAATATACAATATTTATTTACACACCATATGTCTGTATCCACTCCAAACTTACCATTGGTTAGAACCATTTAGTGATTTTCTTTCCCTTTTTTTCTTTGGTGGAGAATCTAAAAATCAGTCGCACAATTCACTTTTCATTGCATCAACATCTATATTTAAATTTGGCTTTTCTGGGCTTTGGGCGAATTCAAAATCATAGTACTGATCCTTACATTCATTTGAAGTACTTCCACCGTAAGTATATGACGGTTCAGTGAATTGATATGGTTGGACGGCTTTGACAACCCGCTTCTGTTCAGGACATTCTGCATGGTTATCGTATTTGTGATTAGGAAAACCGAACCCATCTTCATTTTTTGGAGTGCATGAATCATCTTCCCATGAGTATGTGGGTATATCTTTAGTGTATTTGTCGCACTGAGATGCCGATTCCCAGGACAATTTTGGAATGTGGTGGATATTTGGCGAGCACTGGCTGTCAGGCACTATTGTTGATGTGGAATCTTCTTTATGGATTGGTGAGCACGTATCAAATTCCCACGAGTAAGTGGGAATCTCTTGAGTGAATTCGTTGCAATGACAAGGGGTTTCCCACGAGTATTTTGGAATATAAAAAAAATTAGCCTCGGATGTTGTTTTTGCGTCTTCATTAGGAGAGCTAGAAGACATTTTTTGTGTTATTAAGAGGTGTAGAAGATATACACTCCATCAGGTGTATTTATAGTAGAAGTTATATGTATAAACCGTCGGTATTCCGTCTGTAATCCGTCCTACTACACGATGTCGGCAAAGTTTGATTGGTCAGCTGTACTGACGGATTTCCAACTACACGATGTCGGCAAAGTTTGATTGATCTGCTGTACTGACGGATTTCCGACGGAGCTATGCGTCATAACTATGTAACGGATTTCCGATGGATTGCCAACGGTTTCTGATGTCGGCAAAGTTTGAGTGGTTAATAAATCAAGTGCAGTGGCCGATGGGATTGGTGGGGTGTTAGGTCAGAGTGTTTTGACGGTTTTCCGACGGATATCCGTTCTACATAAGTTTGCACATTTTGTCATTCCTTCATAAACAAATTTCAACACAAAATCATAACACAGAAAAATTCAATTGCGTAATGGCAAACAGAGATCTGTGGAATTACTATATGCAAAACCGAGCCCCCAGTCAAAACCCTCCAAACACAACTCTTGTTCCTTCAAGCCCTCCTTACGATAACTTAAATGTTACTGATGCTCAACCGACAATTTCACTCCATCCAACTCAACAATCCCAGAACCAAACGCCTGTAATACCGGGACCTGGCCAAGTCGTACGGCGAGGCCTGTTTCGGAAGAGGTCTCATGATGCAAAGGTGCTGCGAGGTGAAAGTTCTCAGCCACGCCCAACACAAGATTTTATTCGTGAGGTCATTAATGAGGCACCACAGGCCAACCAGGATTTTAGTAGTCCTCGGTGGACTTCTACTATCGATTACATAATCCGTGAAGGTATATATATATATATATATATATATATAATTATCGCTTTTACTTTAAAAATAATGATTGTGGCTGACAAATACTAAATCTATCATTCATACATGTAGGTTCTTATAACAATCGGAGCACACCATTCTGGACCCAGGTTGCAGAAATTGAATCCCCGCATTCACATTTTGTGAAAGTCAAAAAGGTTTACGTTTTCGACCAATTTTATTAACATTTAGAGAAACAATTTATCTCACAAGTTTATTCTATTTCATTATCAGATTGTGGCTATGCTCTCTAGTTTGACCCCCAATGACCAGGGAGATCTGCTAGTAACCTTAAAAGATCCTTCAGGAAAAATCGAGGGAACCATGCACCATAACATCTTCAAGAATGACGAGTACAGACTCACGACTAGTGTAGGTGCGGTGGTCATCCTAAAGAATATTACCGTTTGCCGTTTTAACAGGAACTCAAAGTACCTGAACATCACAGAGCGGAACATTGTTAAGGTAGATGTATATCATACGTTTCTAAATTTGTGTGGGAAGGCTTAACTAAATTCATTTTTCACACAGATAATCGGTGCTAATTCGATGATTGTTGAATACCATCGATGAGGAAGATGAATGCACTACTGGGTACGAATATCCATATATTGTACGAGTTTATGCAGATAATGTTGTTGTGTGTAATATTTCCTATTTAATGTCATATTTTATTTGTAATGTCATAATTTTATATATGTGTAATGTAATATAAAAATATTAAAAATAATGTTTTGTTTATCGATGATTTTATATGTCATATTACGGATTTTCGACGGATTTTGTGTTCATGTAATATTCCCGCTCAGAGATTAACATATTTAATTAATAAACCGTCAGAAATCCGTCATAATTTATGACGGATTTCTGACGGATCTTTAAATTCATTTCTTCCCTATTCTGAGATAGGTAAAAATTGAAATAAAATTAAAAATCTGTCAGAAATCCGTCATAATTTATGACGGATTTCTGACGGATAATAAAATTTTATTTAATATTTTTCCTAAGTATGCGGATAATGAAAAAACTAATTAAATACCCACTACCGTCAGAATTCCGTCAGAAATTCTGACGGAGTTCTGACGGAAACCCTAATTTCATGCCGCCTAAACACTTCGATATCATCGAAAACGCGGCAAAATCCGTCAGTATTTCCGTCAGAATTTTTGATTCTGTCGGCATACGCCATTAAAACTAGAGACTTCGTCTTCCGAGAAGACATAACGCAAATTTTTTTTTTTTCAACAAATTTTGGTTCCTTTACCGCCGATTTCCTTTTTTTGGTTGATTCACCGCCAATTTGCCGCCAATTACACCGGTCCTCCACCAATTACCCCAAACATGTAAGTTTTCACAATTTTGAAGAGTTTTTCAATATTTTTCTTCAAATTATAAGTTAGAAAATTGATTTTGATTGTGATTGTGATCGAATTTTGGGCGATTTCATAATGGTTTATGAGAATTTTATGCATTTAGGAAGTAACGGACTTAGGAATTCATATATTTAGGGTGTATAAGTTTGTTAGGGATTTATGAATTTAGGTATTAGTAGAAATTTCTAAATTTATGATTTTTGGGAATTTAGAAATTTTTAAATTTATGAATTTTGGATTTATGCTAATATAATGAATTTAACAATTTAGGGATTTTAGAAATTTTTACGATTTTATGGAAATTTTATGAATTTTTGGAATTTTTTGATTTTGATTTGAGTAAGTTTTTGTGGTTTTTAGGGATTTTAATAGATTTATGATATGATTAATATATAAAATTCTAAAATTTAAAAATTAAAACAAAAAAAAATTTTAAAATTTTTACAATAACATTTAACTTTTTTAAACTTTGAAAATTGTATAACTTTTAAAAATCATTTTAAACATTTAAAATTTTATAAATCCTCTATAAAATTATTTTGAAAATAAATTTACAAATTCCAAAGCCCAATTACCCAACAATACCTATATCCCTAAACCTCCATATCTAAAAATCGAAAAATCCCTAAATGCCAAATTTCCAAATTTCCAATTTCCCAAAATCCCTAAGTTAGTAAAGCCTAAATTCTTAAAATCTTATATTGCATAAAGTCCCTTATTACGGCAATTTAAAAATTCCCTAAATCTCTTGATTCCTAGATTCCGAAATCCCCAAATCTCGAAATTCCAAAATCGAAAATTACCAAATTACCATAAATCCTAAAATCCATAAATTCTGAAATCTCAAAATCTCAAAATCTCAAAATCACAAATTCCCAAAATCCCAAAAGCCCAAACTCCGTACTAAAGATTGTAAATTTTAAATTTATAATTGACATACTATTTTTAACTACTAATTTTAAAGTTATGTAAAATTTTTGTAAATCGTAGGAATTATGGCCTATATCATGAGACTAGCGGAGCCGGTACTTCCACTAGGGGAGGTGGGACTGCGAGTCAGTCGGAGGTCCCCGACACTCCTCTTATGGGTACAACTGCCTCTGCTCGTACGGCAATGAGCATCGAGGAGTTTGTGTCCCAACCCGGTCGGGAAAGGTGACACGACTTGATCCGGATGTACCACCTAACACGACCTGGTAATGACTACTTTTAAAAATTTATAGGCTTATATTACCTTAATAAAATTGTTAACAAAATATGAAACAAAATACCGTGTAGGTTCCAATATTCGGGAAACGGTATTTCGAGTTCCATCAACTCAATGATCAATAGCCTGATAAGTAAGCCGTATCCCACTTATGAGTCCATGCCGGTGGCAGACAAGGACACATGGTTTCGGCAATTTGCGGTATGTATTTATATTCTAAATTAAAAATTCATCTTTTATATTACATTCCAATTGTCAATAGTATTTCGGGTATTGTTTTGTTTTTCAGCAAGAATTTACGTGGGAGCCACAGCTGACTCTCATCGTCCGCAAAGAATTCAACGCAAAGGCGCGTAGAAAGTACTCGCAGAAGATGAACGAGTGGAAAGACGGGTGGTTCCGACGTCAGAAGGTGCCTAAGGTTCTTAAAAACAACGAACCATTATGGGCTGGACTACTTGCACATTGGGAACGGGAGAACACTAAAGCGACCTACACACAAAACTCGACTAACCGGAGGAGCGAGCGGAATGGGAAGGGACCGGCGACCCACAACCTCGGTGCAACGAGCAAGGCGTCACGTGTTCAGCAACTGGTAATTTTCCTAATTTTCCAAAAATTTTTAATTATCGCTAACATTTTCCGTGCTTGACTATGCTAACAGATTGAGAAGACCGGTGTGCGTCCTTCACATCTTGATGTCATCAGAGATGCCCACACCAACAGAAAGACGGGTGAAATCCAAGATGCGATTGCTCGGGAAATCGTGGAGAGCGTGGAGAAGCTCGGGGAGCAGTACCTCCAATCGCAACCGATCGTCGATGGAACTCCGCCGCCAACCAAAGTTTCATTCGAGAAGATCAACGAGTTCACTTACGAGGTTAGTAAACGTGTCAATTTTAAACACATTTAAAATACCTTTTAATACTAATACGTTTTGAAATTGATTGAATTTTTTTTCTTAGGTAACCCCTAAGAGCAGAGGTCGTGTCGTGTCTACGGCCTCCCCGAAGACAGTTGCTCATCCGTTTCGTCGGTTCGCTATCACGGTGGTAGCAGTTTGGTAGCACAAAACGCCGAGCTGACCCAGCGGGTTAGCTCTTTGGAGGAACGGTACGAGAGAGAAGGCGGAGGCGGAGGAACGGCTGCAGAAACAGATTGCGGAGGTGGAGGAACGGTGCCAGAGAGAGAAGGAGGAGGCGGAGGAACGATATCGTGCAATGGAGGCGAAGATGAACGAGTTCTTCCGTTCTCATGGGTCGTAAATGTTTTTGGACATTTTAAATTTAATGTAAAACTTTAAATTTGGTTTTAAAACAATTTTAATTTAATTTTGATTTTTAATTTAATTTTTTCTTAATAATTCATTTATTTTCATATATTTAAATAAAAATAATTTTTTTTAAAAATAATTGCAAATCCGTTAGAATTCCGTCAGTTTGGCCCGACGGATTCCTGACGGCACATGGATCACCGGAATCCGCCGACACTACGTCGGAATCCGGTCGGAGCACAAAATTCCGACGGTATTCCGACGGCAACATAAACGGACGGATTTCCGACGGTCTTGGAAGCCGTCGCCTTCCTTGACCGTCGGAATTCCGTCAGTATGAGTATTCGTCGGAATACCGTCGGAATTCTGTGCTCCGACCGGATTCCGACGTAGTGTCGACGGATTCCGGTGATCCATGTGCCGTCAGGAATCCGTCGGGCCAAACCGACGAAATTCTGACGGATTTGTATTTCCGACGAGATAGAACCGGCAGACCAAATCCGTCAGAAATCTGTCGGAATACCCCCTATTCCGACGGATTTCTGACGGATTTGGCCGTAGGAATATGCGCTGTTTTCTTGTAGTGTTAACGTAACTCGCCGTAACCGTTAACCGGTCTGGTTCGTTTTCGATTCGATAAACGAATTTGATTTCAAACTGATTAGCATTGCGTCTAAACCGGAAAGACCAACGATTTTTGGTATGGTAGTGATTGTTTTGATTTTGAGATTGTACTATGAAGCGACATAGCTTTACGAAGCTCTTCCTTCGTCGTTGGGTATGTGATGTTGAGCCGAATTTTTAGTGGCCCAAATTTTTTTTTAGTGGAATTCCATAGACTGTTTAAACAAACGACAGATCAATAAAGGTTGACTTGAGTGGTGTCGGGTAATATGCTATGATTTAGCAAGCTCAGCTTCACTGTCACTCTTTGAAGCAACGAAAGCTTTAGCTTCCGTGATCTCTTGAACTATCATCTTTCCTAACTTAGCTTGTAACCCCAAAAAGGACCCGACTCGGGTTATTCACTCTCGCGTAGGGCCTCTAATAGTGTTGGACCGGCACAAGTGGTAGATTTTGGGGGCAGACTATATGCGATTCAAGAAGGTGAAGCCGGCTTGATCGCATCAAAACCGGTGGTTGTGGTGCTATGGATTGAACGGTCGATATGTTAGTATATCCGTATAGTTTGACACTAACACATTTTTCACACAAGTATCGGAAAAAATTCCACTCCGTATAGGGTTTGTTGATAAGGAGAGAATTTAGGACCAAAACTTGTCTGTAGTTTTGTTATTTAAAGTAAAAAAAAGACATTTCGTGACCAAAAAAAAAAAAAAGTAAAAAAAGACATTTAGGATTTTGGACAAAGGTTGAGAGCAATTCCTGGAGATTATATTATTTGTTACAAAACGGTCTGATCTTATCTCTTTCATTTGTCAACTTCTTTACCATATTAATTTCGGATTATCAAGATTATAAATTTGTGCCTAATCTTTTATATATATATTGGATGATTGAACGCGTTTCCGAAGAAACTGACATGTATTAAATCATCATATCTGATAGACTGATATGCATCAAACCCCATTTTTCTAATTGATGAGATTTTGACATGTATTAATCTAAGAAATCTACTTTTTTTTATTCATAGCCTTAAAAGTTGTAAAATATACATTTTATAATCACTCACGATTAGCTAAATAAACAAAAATGCTAAGCCAAACTTTCAAATGGAAAATGGAAAATTTCTTAGTACTATAAGTCATAAATATATATATATATATATATATATACTAGATGACTCCCCGCGTTATACGCGGATAAAATATTCTTTATTTTTTAAGCATCAAACTAACAAAAAAACGTGGTTTCATCATTGCTAATGGTGTTATATTAGAATTGTGATTTGGTTTAAATTTTATTAGTTTTACGATTTCAGTATATAAATAATTATCTCAAAGGTAATACATAATCGAATATGGATGATTTTGTATGGTTTAGGTTTTGGTTTGTATTCTAATTTGAAACAAATAAATCTTCACAAAAATAAAAAGTTTAAATCATTTTTTTTGTTATGTTCATTACCAAATGTGGATATCTGGATAAACACAAATATATTTTTTTGTCAACTAAATATAAATATTTTAACATTAAATAAATTATACATGATTAGTTAGTCACTCCAAAATGAAGGTGTATTCATAACAGTTTTAAAATATCATCGAACTTGATGATAGATAAAAATTCTTAAAGGGAATCAACACTACAAGAAAACAGATGTTTCGCGACTACAGAATTAGTTGCAAAACAGTCGCAAATAAAGGTTTTGCGACTAAATAGCGACTAAAATGGGGAGAAGCTAATATTTCGTCGCTATATCCATCAGTCGCTAATTAGTCGCTATATAGCGACTAATTAGCGACTAAATAAGTGGAGACGCTAAACAGTGGTCGCATTATTTAGCTACTAAATTGTGACTGCTTTACGACTAAGTAGCAACTAAAGTAATAGTCGCATGATAGTCGCTAGAGTGAGAGTCACTATATAGTCGCATATAGTCGCTAAACGCATAGTCGCTAAACAGTCGCAATATATAGTAGCTATATAGTCGCTAAATAGTCGCAAGATCTGTTTTTAATGGTTGCGACCAATTAGCTTGATTGAACAACAATTTCATAAAATTATTGAGATTTTGGTTTTCAAAATTGTTTTGTAATAATGAAATTTAGAATTTAAAATTTTAAAATTGTTATATATAACATAAATTAGATTGAAAGTCTTACACAATTGCAAACCTAATATCCAAACAACAAAATACAATTTCCAAACAAAATATTTAAGTTATGAGTTTGAAATGATAAATAAACTAAGGAGAAGAGGGATTTAGAGCAGATTGTTCTTACACCTTCAAACCACAACTCTTCCTCCGGCCTTCTCGAACTTCTTTCCACTGGACAAACATATGGCTTTGTGTGATTCTTTGGCACACCAAGAGTAGCTGACATGCTTCACAGTCCTCTAAGAAGAACCTATTACACAACAACACACAAGTCCATGTTTACAAAATGAATTTTACCAAGTAAACAAATCCACTACCTAACCAAAAGATTAGATATAAATATAGGGTTTCAAAGTCCCAAATCAACAAAAACCTAGGGATACTAATCAATAAGGTAAAGTGTAAAGGAGCAAGACATTACAAAGTGTAAAGGAACTTTGCTTCATCTACATTTCTTGGTATGTGCCACCGGAACTTCTTTTACTGGAGATGCAGAACAAAACCCAGATTATAAATCAACCAGAGATACTAGCATCAGACAACAAACGTTGGAACCTCTAAATTGATAGAACCGTACCACTAACCTTGCTAAATCAAAACAAAGGAAGACTAATCTTGACGATTCAAAGTGATAGATGAATTCAATGAAATCAAGATCCTAAGAAAAACAATATGCAATTGAAGAGAAGATTTGATCACTTACCCGATTCGGCGGAATTGAAGGAGCATGAACGAAATGCTTCACAGTTTTATGTGAATTCGTAGGTTCTCTAAGAAGAACCTATAACACAACAACACACAAATCCAAGTTTGTTAACTGAATTTTACCAAGTTAAAAATTCCACTCCTAACCAAAAGGGATTGATAGCATATTGAATCATTATATTTTCCACATAATCTCAATCGATTACTCAAATTATATCTAAATCTAGTGTTTCAAAGTCTCAGATAAAAAAAAAACCTAGAGATACTAATCTAGATGATTAAAAGTGATAGATGGGTTATATGAAATGAAGATTCTTAGAGGAACAATACGCAAAGAAAGAGAAAAAATCAATACCTTAACAGCCTCGACAGAAGAGATCCTTACTAAGAAGCGCCGGAGAGAGAAGGAGACTTCGAGGGTAAAGCATTTATCAGAGTACTTGTCTCCAAGAAACGAGACTGAAGAAATCCTTGCACCAAGATCGATTTCTCAAGGAGCTCTGCGTGTTTGGGGAGAGAGATCGGAAACGTAACTGGAACCGACTTTAGGAGGAGGGGGCAATTGTGTTGGTGATTAGGGTTTTATGTTAAAGAGGAGATGCCTGATTTAGGGTAGACGAGAAGGAGATAAGGTGACTTTTATAGTTGGGTCAAAAAAAAGATTTGGGTTGGGCCAAATTTTTTGTTTCCCACTATATTTTTTTCTGAATTGGTTAGGAGGGAAATCCAAAATTTTTACCTTCCCACTAAAATTTATTTGGGATTTGGTTTTGGTCCACTAAAAATTTTGAAGTATGGAATTTTTTTGAGGTTTAGGGTATAGAATTGTAGTTTATTTATGAAACATACCATAATTAACTATATTAATTTTGTACTTGAGATACATAAGTTTAAATAGTATTATGCATATACATTTGGTATCATTATAATCAAATTAAAAACTTGAACTTGTATTTAAAATTTTCAAAACCTTAAACGTATACGTTCATATGTTTAAGTAAATGTAAAACTTATTTCCCATCAGAAGAATATGTATGTTTCATTATGTTTATGTAACTAAATTTGGGTAAGAGGTAAAAAAAAATTGGGTTTATGGAGTTGTGTTTGGTTTCTCACCAAAAGAAAATGTCTTAGTATAGTTTTAATTTTGGGGATTAGGGTATGGAATTTATATATACAATGGAAAGAAGTTATACATACAATGAAAAATGTCTTAGTATAGTATAGTTTTAATTTTGGGGATTTGGGGATTAGGGTATAGAATTTATACATACAAATGAGATATCATGGAAAGAAGTTGAATGTGATATGCATATGCATATTCATATACATAATATATGTTGTATATGCGACTATTATACTTTTTAATTATCATTAAATCTCAAAATTATAGTTATAGGTAATAGAAATCAAAGTGAAATTATACACTATTCATTTGTGGTTTGGGATTTGGTAGGTAACCGAAATTTAGAGAAAATAATCACAGTTTCGTAAAACATATGCATGGGCACATCGATAGTCTTCCTCTGAAAGCCAAAATTCATGCATTTGGCCACTCGGGTTTAGTCGCTAATTGGTCGCGAAATAGCAACCCACCGAGTTTGATCGCTATTTTAGTCGCTAATTTGCGACTATTTTGCGACTGCGACTACGTTATAGTCGCTAAATAGTCGCTATTTAGCGACTAATTAACAACTAAATATTTTAGTCGCTAAGTTGCGACGTTTTTGCGACTGCTTTTCTATAGTCGCAAGTGAGTCGCAAATTAGTCGTAAAACAGTCGCTAGATTTAGCGACTACTTCTTTAGTCGCAAAACGCAGTCGCGAAATATCTGTTTTCTTGTAGTGCAAAATTAACGTCCATCCGATTAAGAAATGGGAGCACTAAAAGTTTTTTGATGGTGTCAGACGACTTCCTCTTCATGTTCTATAACTTCATATTTTATTCAGCGTCAATGAACATAACAACATTTCCGCTTATCATTTTACCCTACAATCAATTTTCTATGTGAAATTGTATGCTTTAAATCGAAGAAAATCGTGTAAAACAACCAAAACATGAACAAATAAATAAACTGATTAAAATCTATGAAAAGAATATGAAGTTAACAATAAATTTACACACACATAAAATGATATACTTTAGATATTTGTAACTTAATTTCTGATTTACAATTTTCATAGGCGTTGCCAAAATTTTAGTCCTTTTAGTCTTAGATCTTCATCTTCAACCTCTTAATTTACTAAATAAGCTTTCTTTACGTATAATATTATTTTTAATGTTTCACTACAGTTAGAAGATGGTGTTTGCAATTTTGAAATGGAAAATTAAGATCTATATGTAAAGGGAAGAAATGAAGGATATATAGGTTATAGGTAATTAGGTTTAAATGTTTCTGAATCTTTCTTTTTTAAATATGTGATGAATTTTTCGTGGCCAAATATTTTTTTATTATTATTTAAGTTAAATTGTATTAGAAGATTCTCTAAGAAAATATTTGGAAAGATTTTTTGTGATAATCAAAACTTTTAAAAGGAAAAAATAGTTATTATCTTGCCATGTCATAATTACCACCTTGTCATGTCATAATTCTTTTGGTGAGAATGATTGTGGAGATGACATGTAAGATTCTTCTCACAAATCACTTCTCTAATAATATATAGGGGATATTTGTTGAGAGTGATTTTGCTCTCTCTAACTCGTAGTCTCGGTCGGGCATAAAACCTAGTATGCCATTTGGTAGACGCCATTATGCTAGAGAAAAATATGATTAGCCCGTTCGAGTGAAGTCAATATGTCATCAATCGGAGGAAAATTATACACTAACTTTCTAAGGAACTCTCTTTCAAAAAAAACTTTCTAAGGAACCATTAAACTTTCTATGGTTGTTAGCCATTGATCAAAGTACCTTTGAGGGAGGACCATTAAACTCTCCAAGTATCAAGATATACCTCTGAGTGAGCAATGTTACCTCTCCAAGTTCAAGTGATGTCTCATGGTTCTGAAGATCAATTGTTATCCTATATCTCGGCGCAGAGTCGTGCCAACACTAAAATCATACAGAAGCGGCTAATAATAAAATCCTCTCATAAAAAGAAAATAATAATGATAAACTTTACTGTCAATTAGCAAAAAAAACAAAATAAAAAATTGAATCATAGTTCTAAAAAAAAAAAATTCTTCCTTTCTTATCAACAAAATCATTGACAAACATTTCAAAATCAATGCTCCTTAAGAGTTCTTTTTCGATAGATAAAATAGTCAAATCGCTCGATCTTTCTTGAGACATAGTCGACTGAAGATAAAATTTTATAAAGTTATGATGATTATTCACAATTTTAGAAAAAAATAGTTGAAAAGTATTCAAAAAAGTAACAAAATTATAAGAGAAAAGTAAAACGAAGAACTAATATGACCTTACTTATACTGATTTTTTTTGTCAACAGTGGGCCACAATTGGACGGCCCATTAGCCTATTCCCTACATTCGCAAGGAGTGAGACTCGATCCCGGGTGTGATGGTGCTTGTCCGGAATGGACTTATCTTCTGCCACTAGACCTTACTTATACAGATTTATGAGATAACAAATAATATAAAAAAAGCTTGGAGAAAGTTTCAAGAAGAAGAAGAAGACCACAAGTTGTTTTGATGCCCTAATTTTTAAAAAAATATTAACAATTCTTTTTAAATTTTAAGAATCTATTAAAATTAAATTATTGAACTACTAATAATGGACTTTTTTATTTTTGTAGAGTCCAAATTAACTTACGATAGAACATAGGCCCATATATATATTCTTATGTTGAATAATTAATAGAATATTACTCTTATAAACAAGTAACTAAGTCTAAAATATATGCTATTAAGTATTTTTTTTTTTTTTTCTAATTTGATGCCCTAAGCCAAGGCTTCCTCAATCATTACCTAGGCACGGCTCTGTCTCGGCGGCTTAGTCTACATCTCCAAGGTGCTTTGACCTTTCTACCAAGCTAATACATCTAGATTTACTTTCAAATTTGGCCCATTTCGTTTCACCCGACGCCAAGTTTGCGGAAGAGTATTAGAGAGTTCATAAAAAGCCCAATCTTTAAGTCCATGATATTGATCTATGTAACTACGTTTAGCTAGTATCCATATAAATATGTTTTCTATGAGATCATTGTAACTAACCTTGAGAGTTGCCAAAACAACTCTCCGTTTTATCCATTTTATGAAATCAATCTAAAATCATATTGTTCTTGCTGACAAGCTAAAGCTCTTTCCTTTTCCTTTTGTTTTTTCATTTCAATAAAGCTTTAATAAGCTACTTAGAATCTATCTAGTTTCGTCTTCAATAAGCTCATTTGAGCACAAATCTATCTCTCTTTTGAATCTACTCACAGAACTAACCGGCTTCACATTAAATTAACTAGGGAAAATTGCTAAATTATGCCACATTTAGTGGTAAAATGTCCCAATAGGATTTATTTTTTTATAAAAAGTCCCATTAAGCTTTTAAATTTTCAAATCCCAAATATAACCTCGATTTAAAATTACTAATGATATTTATTAATTCTTATAATAACTTTAAAAATCAGAAATGGAAATACAATAATTGTTTTTATTATAAATCTGAAAAAGTAAAATAATTAATAATAAATATTTCAAAAACGAAATTCAACTAAATAAAAAAATCAGAAAAATACACTAAATTTTTTGTATTATAAATCTGAAAAGAAGAAAAATATAATAACATATATTTGTAAAAACAAATTAAATTAAATAACAAAAAATTAAAAAAATCAGAAAAGAAATACAATAAATTTTTGTATTATAAATTTGAGAAAAGAAAAAAAAATAGATATATATATTTAAAAAACGAAATTAGACTAAATAACAAAAAAATTAAAAAATCATAAAAGGAAATAAAATAAACTATTATATTATAAATCTTAAAAAGGAAAAAAATATAATAATATATATTTGAATACGAAATTAAATTAAACAACAATATTTGCTCCTACATTTTAGGAAAGTGTAACTTATTTTACACATAAATCACCATTTACTATTATATTTCATATTTTTACTATCAGAAAAGACAATTAATTACTCTTAGCTTAATTGGTTACACCTCCTCCGCGTCTCTGTTTTAAATCAAGAGTTCGAATGTATGGACTGACATTTTTTGCAACTTTTTAAACACAAATAAAACAGTGTTATTTATGTATTTCATAGATGCTGAAAGAACAATAAATAATCTATAGCTTAACTGGTTACACTATGACATGGTTATAACGTATATATCATGAGTTCTAGGAAAAGTTGTGATACATTTTATATTTTTTAGTTTCGGATTTTTAATTAATATTTACTAACAAAAAAAAACGCAAAAGCCAGAAAATGCTTTTGTCTTATGTGTTGTAAGGAGATATTTTGTTACATGTGCAACATATTTGTCAAATCAAAAGACAAAATTCAAAGGATTACAATATGAGAGATACTTGTATACACCCCCCATTTGTTCACCTCCCTTGTTCACCTCCCTTGTTCACCTCCCTTTTAATAACCAATCAAACTGCCATGTCATATAATGACTAAAATAAAATTTAAAAAATCAGAAAAGAATAATAGTTAAAACTTTTAGGTGTGGGTTAAGAGTTTGGGGTTTAGGGTTTAGGGTTTAGGGTTTAGCTATACCCTAAACCCCAAACTCAAATCTTAAACCTCGAACTCAAACCATAAACCCCAAAACTCAAACCCTAAACCCCAAAACTATACCATAATTTGGGAATAGTCAAAGAATAATAAATTATAAACCCCAAACTCAAACCCTAAACCCCAAAACTATACTCTAATTTGGGAATAGTTAACCCAAAATAAATTATAAACCCCAAACTCAAACCCTAAACCCCAAAACTATACCCTAATTTGGGAATAGTTAACCCAAAATAAATTATAAACCCCAAACTCAAACCCTAAACCCCAAAACTATACCATAATTTGGGAATAGTCAAAGAATAATAAATTATAAACCCCAAACTCAAACCCTAAACTCCAAAACTATACCCTAATTTGGGACTAGTTAACCCAAACCTAAAAGTTTTAACTATTATTCTTTTCTAATTTTTAAATTTTTATTTTAGTCATTATATGACATGGCAGTTTGATTGGTTATTAAAAGGGAGGTGAACAAAGGGGGTGTATACAAGTATCTCTCTTACAATATTATACTGGAAACATGTTTACTGAATAAATAAAAAAACATGTTTTTAAAATTAAATATTCAGTAATTAATATTTAAAACTAAAATCATGAAAACGGAAATTAGATATATGTAGAATATTACATTTTAGGAAATTGAATATTCGTTCCTAAATTTACTCCTACATTTATGGGAGCGGTAACCACTTGGTAGAATGTATGTTCTACAAATTGGTAGATAGAAGCTATACGCCAAACTAAAATTTCCAAAAAAATCTAGAGAAAATTTTTGTTAAGGTAACCGTAATATGTTCACCTAGATTTTAGGTAAATCCAATATTTTACAAAAACTTATATTGGAAAAAAATCACTGATTATTATGGTTGCACATTATAAGGAAACATAATACTTCAAATATCTACCAAAAACGATCATTGTTTGTTTTACAAGGCAAATATATCATTCCCAACATAAGTTTATAATTTTTGTTTGTAAACATGTCAACATATACCGTCTTCAACTTAACTGGTTGTATTCACTTGGTGACTGTCCTACACGAGTTCATCTTCGCAAGTTCGAAGGCATGGTGCTACAGTTTTTTATTATACTCTACGATGGTTAGTATTTTAATTTTGTATAACAAGAGAGTCCAATGAATACATGCAGCTTAACTGGTTACGTATCCTTAGTAGTTATGCGGAGGTCACGGGTTCGAGTTCCATTAGCCTCTTTTTTGCCATTTTTACAATAATTGAAAATTATAAAATAATAAACATGAAAATGGAAATTAATATACAGATAATATTATAATTTAGGAAATAAAATATTTATTCCTAAATTTACTCCTATATTTATGGAAGTTGTAACCACTTGGCAGAATGCATGTTCTACCAATCGGCAGAGAGAAGTTAAAATGGTAGAAAGAGATGGTACAATCGGCAAACCGGTCTGGTAGAATTTAGTAAGATGGTAGAACTTAGATACTGCGAGCCGTAGATAGTTGAAAAATGGTAAAATTTAGATTCTAGCTGTCGTAGAACACTGACAATTAGGTAGAATTAACGTTCTGCGTCTGGTAGAATAACAATAACTGGCAGAATCTACTATCTGTCAATGGTAGAATGAAAAACTCAAATCATTTATAAAACATGTTGTTTAACTTTTAAAAAAAAAATGTTTTCACAAAAAGTACTATGCTTAATATGTTTATAATTATCAGAATTTTTATAATTTAAAATACTTTAAATTTAAATTATTTTTAGTTAAATTAAGGGTATTTTGGGAAAGAATTCTTAAAGGTGTATTAGGACACTTTGTCACTAAATGTAGGGTATTTTGGCAATTCTCCCAATTAACTATGGTAATTTTTAGTGAAATTGAAATGTGAAACCACCATTTTTTGGGCATTGTTGTTTTTCTTCGTCGATGGTGTAATTCGTTTTGTAATCAAAATTATATGACATTTATCTAATTTAAATTATGGGTTAATTAGGTGTATAATAGGTTGGAGGTCTTTAATTAGGTGTATAACATGTCATAATTGGAAATTAGGTGTATAACATCCACTAAAGAAAATACGACTAAAATACTCTTAATGATATAATTAAATTAATTATAAATAGTTGATTTTTATGTTATTTAAAATAATTAAACGATTGTTTGTTATTATAGTTATAATGTAGTTGATTTTGTGATTAGTTCACTATGTGCATAGTTGATTACTTATGCATGCATAGTCAGCTCTGCGAATAACTAGCTATCTTATCAAAACATAGTTGACTATTGTAACTGAAAAATAAAAAAGGGCAAAACAATCATTCGAAATATAATGCATGTTATTTACCTAAATATAATTTGGGTTATGTTAGATCTTGGTGTAACGAATATTACTAATACTATGCTAATTTTCCTTAAATTTAAACAGTCTTGACAACAAAAAAAAAAAAAAAAAAAACATAAACGCGGCCGATTTGAATTAAAGAAATGAATAATAATGCCATACGCCAAAGAACGCGTTTACAGTGGCCATTCCCTAGTGAAGAAGGGGGAGAGAGAGAGAGAGAGAGAGAAATCTCACAACGCTTTCTTTAGAGAGATTTCGCGGTTAGACTTTTTCGCTTTAGTGTGCATTCTCGTTTCGATGCGATGAGCAGCAGCGGGAGGAACTTCCAACCGAGAGATCACCCATGGCGACCGCCGTCTTCCGCCGCGAAACCACCACGTCCGTCTTTACTCTCGGCGCAGCGACGGGACCTGAAATTGAACGGAGGATCTCCTTCGTTTATCAGGCTTCCACGGCTTGTCGAATGCTACTCCGTAGCTTCTTCTTCTTCTTCTTCGTCTTATACATCAGATGTTGCTGCGAGTTCCGATTATCGATCATCGACTTCCGCCGGTTCCGATTCGTCGGATGTTGCTTCTGTTGTCGATCGCCTTGACGCTAATTTTCAATCCGCGGTTTCCTCCAGTCCCCATTCGGCCGATGTTGTTGATGCTCTCGATGCTAATTTGCGATTATCGAGTTCCGATGTTGCTGCAATCGCTGATGGCGTCGATTTTCGATCATCGGCTTCCGTTGTTGATTCTTTATTGAAATACGATGTGTTTATCAGTTTCCGAGGAACAGATTCTCGTGATACTTTCGTGAGCCACCTCTATGACGACCTGTGTCATGCGGGAATAGAAACTTTCATAGACAGTGAAAAGCTCCATGCCGGAGAGGTGATTGAGCCTGCGTTGTCGGATGCGATTGAGCGATCTAGGATCTCTGTAGTGGTTTTTACTAAGGAATACGCCTCTTCTAAGTGGTGTTTGAGAGAGCTTGCAAAGATAATGGAGTGTAAGAGAACCAGAGGCCAGATAGTTTTGCCAGTCTTCCTCGGTGTAGAACCCATGGAGGTTAGGTGGCAGACAGGCTGCTACGATGTGGCCTTTTCTAGGCATGGTAAGGCTCCTGAGGGATCAGATTCAGCTGAGGAAGTTAAACAGTGGAGAAAAGCCATGAACGAGGCAGCCAATATCTCTGGATATGATTCCACTGCAGTGAGGTATGTTTGGATTGGATATGACATGTTTAGCTTGCATTCATATTAAGATTTTACCATGTTCGTTGTTAATTGCGTTAACTGGTGTGATATATCTCAGAGCTATTTCTTCAGAAATCATCAGGTTTAGGTTGAATTTTCTGAGTCTCTTTTTCAACTTCCATTCAAAAAGACTGAATTCTGCTTAGTTATCACTGTGTATCTGCACCCTATTTCAATAAATTCACCCAAAATGTAGCTGATTTGTTTTAAAAACCTGAGAAAACTTGGCCTTTCTGACTGGATGTAACATGCCCTTTGTTTGACTTAGCAAGCTTGTGTTATCTGGATATGTGACCACAAGTAAACTTGTATACTGAAGTATTTGAACACTTACAATATTAATTTGTGTTATTACCTTGGTCACTTAAAATCTTATTACATTTGTAGGCCTGCTTCTAAACTTGTGTTAATTTGATGCTTTTGCATTTCAAGGCCTGCTTCTAAACTTGTGGATAAAATCGTTGAACACATTTTGGAGAAGCTAGAGAGCATTAGCTTGTTCGAAGATGAGGGCTTGGTGGGTGCTTATCCTCAAGTAAAGGAACTGGAAGAGTTGTTGGAAAATGGATCAGATGAAGTGCAAACTATAGGGATATATGGAATTGGTGGTAGTGGGAAGACTTCCCTTGCTGGAGCTATTTATTATCGTCTACATCAAAAGTTTAATAGCTACTGCTTCCTTGCAAATGTCCGAGAAGAATCTGAAAAGCATGGACTTCTTGGCTTAAGGAACGGTATGCTCCGTCAGATCCTTAATCAGACTGATATTAACATAGCCACACCTGACATTGGATCCAGCAGTATTAGGAATCGTCTGCGTCAGAAAAGAGTTCTTATTGTTCTCGATGATGTTTGGAGCATATCTCAACTGGAGTTCTTAATCAAACAACCGACTTACTTTGGTCCTGGAAGTAGGATCATTATTACAACACGAGACATGAATGTTATCAAGAATGTTGACAAAATATATTCCGTGAAGGGATTATCTGACAGTGATTCTCTTGAACTGTTTTCACATTGCGCCTTCAAACAGAGCTATCCTCCTGAAGAATATTTGCAATTGTCGATGAGGGCAACTGTTTATGCAAAGAGGCTCCCTTTGGCTTTAAAAGTTTTGGGTTCCTTTCTCTGTAAGAAATCTGTGCTCGAGTGGGAAAGTGCATTAAGAAGGCTTGATAGTTCTCTTGATGAAGAAATCTTCAATGTACTCCGTTTGAGCTATGATGGACTCAATGATGAAGAGAAAACAATGTTTCTCTATATTGCTTGTCTCTTCAATGGGGAAAAACGAAAGTCCATTACTGGTCTTTTGGACGGTTGTAATTTATCTGCGGATATTGGGATACGCGCACTTGTTGATAAGTGTATGATTACTTTTAGTGACGACAGGGTGCAGATGCATGACTTGTTACAGAATATGGGTAGAAAATTTGTAAGGCAGGAATCACCTCAGGATCCCAGCAGACGCAGCATCCTGTGGAAGTTTGATGAAGTCAAGGAAGTGTTAACAGAAAATACGGTAAGAGCTTTAACTAAGATCTGCATATGAATGAGGTTATAACTAAGAGTCTTATTTACTTTGCTGAGAAAAAGGAATATAAATTCTTTTTTAAAAATGTAGAACAAATGTTATGTCTATCGCATGCATTATAACTCATTTGTCATCATCAGGGAACCAGCTCAATTGTAGGCATATCCCTTGACCTTTCTGAAATCAAAGAGTTGTGGTTGGGCCGTCATGCTTTTGCACATATGCGTAATCTGAGATTTCTAAGATTGCAATCGTGTGAAGAAAGTTGCAAAATCCACCTTCCAGAAGGCCTTGATTATCTCCCTCCTAGACTGCGTCTACTTAGCTGGGACTACTTTCCTTTGGAAATTATGCCAAAAAGCTTTATTCCAGAAAACCTTGTTGAACTTCGTATGCCCAATAGCAGACTTGAGCGTTTGTGGGAAGGAATACAGGTATAATTTGCATGCTATTTAATTTAGTTTATATAACTGAGTTGCATTATGATATATAATCCTCTGCTAACCATGACTCCTTGTTTGCAGCCTCTACCTAATTTAAAAGAGATTGATCTTAGCAACTCTCTGTCCCTGAAGGAGTTGCCAGATTTGTCAAATGCTCTCAGACTTGAGCGTATTGTTGCCACAGGATGTTCAGATTTAGTGACCATCCCAATGCCAAGAAACAAGTTGAAACCTCTTGAGCATGTGGATCTCTCGGGATGCTCAAAATTAACAGTTTTTCCTGATATTTCATTGAATATCAAAACATTGTTATTGGCTGATAGTGGAATAGAAGAAATTCCACCATCCATTGGAAATTTCCATCAGCTTGTCGTCCTAGATTTGAGAAGGTGCAAAATGCTCAAGAATGTGGTGCAAATCGGTCAAAGCTTGGAGAAGCTAGAATTTGTGGATCTATCTGGTTGTTCTCTTGTTACTAGCTTCCCGGATATCTTTTGCAATGTCAATGAACTTATTCTAAATGAGACTGCCATAGAAGAGATCCCGTCGCATATCAAGTACATGAAAAACCTAGAGTTACTGGAAATAAAGAATTGCTCGAGGTTGACAAGTCTTCCTAGTAGTATTTGTGAGCTAAATTCTCTAGTGGAACTCAATCTTTCTGGATGTTCAAACTTCACAAGCTTTCCTGAAATCACAGAGACCATGGACAGTCTGCAGTATCTTTCTTTAAACGGAACGGCCATCAGGGAGCTCCCTTCTTCATTCAAGAACTTGACTGGCCTTTGCTCTCTAGATCTTGAGGATTGCAACAGCCTCATCAGTCTTCCAGATGGCTTATCCAAGTTCCTAGATGACTTAAATATCTCTGGCTGCTCAAAGTTGGATATCTTGCCAGGATGCATTAGAAATCTTGGATCTTTGGTTGAAGTCAAAGCCAGTGGATGCAAAAGTGAAATTGTTGATTTTCTAGGGGGTGGCTCAAGCTCACTAAAAATTCTGGATTTAAGTGACTGTGGGATCACAGAGTTTCCCGAGGCTTTAACAGTTATAACTACGCTGACGGAGCTAAATCTGAGCCAAAATTGTTTCAGAAACATACCTCCAAGCATCAAGGAGCTCGAAGAACTTCAAAGTCTTAATTTAAGTCATTGCCAGGAGCTTCAATCTTTATCAGGAGTCCCAGCTGGTCTGGCCAGGCTTAATTTAATCAACTGCAGATCTCTGGAAATGGTGGCTCTCTCTAACTCTTCTGAGCTTCAACTTTATCCTTTGAACAATGTGGAAACCTTTGTGTTTGCTGGCTGTCTATCACTAAGCCAATGTTCGACAGACAACATCAACGTATTTGCCAAACGTAGAATCCATGTCCTGGCATCCCATTTGGGTGTTATCTTAAACTTTAGAAATGAAGACCTGTCTCTCAACAGATGGATGAAACCACAACAGCTACGGTATTTGCTCTCTAGCATGTACGGATATGGGAACCTCCATGAAGCACTGATAGGACTACATGCAGCTTTTTTCAGTGATCAACTGATATCAGAGGAACCTCAATCTAGGCTTCTTGGTCGCATACTTCATGATTTCCATGAAAGGTATAAGCTGGATATTCAAGGTCTGCTACATTTCTTCTCCTTGATAGCGCATCTGTATCTGTATTACCAAGGAAAGCCTTCAACAAATTTCTGCGTACCAGGGGCAGATATTCCTGATTGGTTTTGTCACCAAAGCAATGGGTCAGTTATTGCAGTTATGGTTCAGCCTCCCAAACATTCAATTGAGAGTTCTACTTTGGTAGGTTTTGCTGTATCAGTTCTTGTTGCATTTGATGGCTACAATGATGATAAGGGTATCAGCATCCACTATACATGCCAGTTCCATTCCAACTATTTTGGCACTCGTGCTGGATCAGGATATTTGAAGGGATGGGATGAGAAAAAGGGAAAGCCTTTGTCCATTGAAGGGGATCATTTGTTCTTGGGTTTTGATTCGTCTATTCTGTTTGATGCTGCCAATGGAATCAAACAGTTTGTTGGATATTCTGAAGACCTTGGCAAAGCCTCTTTTCAATGTTACGTCGTCGATGAGGATGGGAATCCTATCAATTCTTGCACGGTGAAGAAGTGTGCAATCCAACCACTCTATACTAGTGACATGGTATGCCGTTACATTTATAATCCTATCAAGTATGTATAATATATCTTTTTATCTTCCAATACACATACTAGAAATGATGTTTCAACTTCAATTTTTTACATTGAGGACTTACCGTTTACTTATTTTTGCTGATTCACAGACCAAGTCTCCCAAGGAAATCTTAAGCAGACAGGACATAACCAAAGGATTTACCCCCAGTTTTTCAGGGTTTCTTGAGAAGGTTTGTGATTTATTCATACTCTAATAGCAAATAGCAATAATGCTACAGTAATACCCACTTTCATTTATTGAATTACTGGAAAGTCTATCAAGTTGTAACCTGGATTCTTGTATTTTCTGTGGATTTGATGATCTTGACATGGTTTTGCTCTGATGAGCTGTTAATTTGACTTTGGTATTTGATGACTGAGTCAGTTGCAGAGTGACGGCTCATCAGTTTGCATGTATATTTTTCTTTTGTTCTAACTCAAGACATTTCTGGTTTCAGGTGCTGCGTAATTTGGACTTATATGGTGCAATCTCATTAGGCATCATGAATGTTCTTGGTGAATTATCTGTGGATGTTGTCCATCAGGTAAATTCAATGTGTTCTTTTAGCTCGTGTTTCTATCTCAGCATTGCGGATATTATTTCATTCATTGTTCTTCAAAAAACATGCGTGCGTCTTTAATTCCAAAGGTTGTCGATAATTTAGTAGTCATGAAAAACTGCTTATTTGTTTTTCCCTTGCAGGGAGGATATGTTTATATCACCATAAAATGTGAAAACGCAGGCTTGCCTATAGGCCTTCAAATTTTGAACGTGCATCTTGGGACAGCACCACTTGCAGGTCTCATAATTCTTTAACTTTTTTTCGTTCATATTTAACTTTATATGGATTAGATTTCACTGAGGATCAGCTTCGAGTATATTTGTTCCTCTAGTTCATGTCGCTTCTCCTATTGTTAATATACAGTCAAGCTGGTTGATATGGCCGAACATTCTCAAGATCCAAGGGCGTTCTTGATTGAGTTCTCAGATGTAGACGGTGGTGATTTTGGTTGCAGAATCAAAGTTAAAAAATGCGAGTTCCGTCCATTGCAGAGCCATATCATGGTACATAGACTCTGCATCATTTGGATATTTCCTTTATTGTGTACCAAATTAACTTATTTATAGGCCACACCAAGCACTAACACCCTTACAGCTTATTGACAGATCTGCTGTTACTTAAAGCTTACAAGGACCCGAAGTTGGTGGAGACTTGACAGATGTCTGTGATGTGAGTTTGCTTCTTCCCTGTTGAGATTTATGTTTCTGTCTTTTGATTCATTTAGTATGTTATCATTCGATGATCTTGGTCGAAATGAACATAAAATGGGTACTATTTTATAAGCAAAATGTCGTTTGTAATGAATATTAGAGTTAATCTCAAACGTGTATTTGAACAACAGGACTTTTGCAAGGCGTACACATTATCTGCTCAACACCATCAATGTCGAATGTTTCGGCAAGTTTCTCATCTTAAACTCTCTGTGTGTATACATATATATGAATAGATTCATGAGCCTTATCTAACGACATTTTTAGCATATACTCGTGCTTTTGATTCGGAGGACCTGAAGCCGATTTGTTTCCTATTTAATTTTACACAAAAAAAAAAAAACAGTTGGAAAAAAGAAAGATTGTTGTAATATATTAGCTGGATATAATTTAGTGTATACATATGGTTAACGAGTATATTTGTAAGAAGAGATTGATGTTGAATGAAAGAATTTGTTATGTAAATGTTGTGGGTTGGTTGTCTATATGCTTCCTCAAGTAACCGCATATCCTCTTGTTTGTTTGATAATTGTTATGTTCATGTTTTTGCTGCATAAACAAGATAGTCAATCAAAGTCCAGTTCTTTAAACAAAAAACATTAGAATCACAGTTCAGATATACAAATATCTAGCTAGTAGCAATTCAAACAACATGTCAACTTTTCATTAACAGCAAAATATACTATTGTACAACATCCAGTTTTGATATTGACTTTGATCCAAATCGACTTTAAAAATCTGAGATGTCTTAATAAATCCAAAAACTCTTCCTCTCTCTAGGTGGGAGGAGGTGAAGGAATGACTGTATCAGTATGAGAACGGTTTGCATCTTGTGGTGTCCAACTGTAAAGAATCATTCCCAAAACAAGTGTAATTGTTCCTCCCATGAACCCTTTTGGAAGTAATGATGCAACTCCAAGGTACGGTAATGGCAATGTGAACATAAACACGGCAATCGGCACCAAGAGAAAATCAAATGGCTTTAGTGTCGAGCAAGAGGACCGAGCCGGCTAACCTTGCCACACTGACGATTACACCAAGAGCTACAAAGAGTGCATCCGAGTATTTGGTTTACGCTATATCTCCTCCCAAGAAAAATGATGGAGAAGAAAATTTGCCAGACTAGAAATGTCTGCAAGGAAACAGAGAGGTATGTTATTGAATCCTGGAACTTGATTTCACCCTATGACCCTTTACTAGTTAACAAGAAAATCAAGAACGCATGGTGTAATAAAAAAAACTCAGCTTGTCACACGTAAACCAAGAAGTTTCTACTTATATAGCAATTCCTGGAGACTGATAAGGAACTAATTTAGGACCAAAATTTGTCTGTAATTTTATTATTTAAAGTAAAAAAAAGACATTTAGGATTTTGGACAAAGGTTGAGAGCAATTCCTGGAGATTATATTATTTGTTACAAAACCGTCTGATCTTATCTCTCATTTGTCAACTACTTAGCCGACAAAAACTAAGATGCCAACTATTTTAAATCAGAAGACTAATTAAAATGAAAGGAAAAAAAAAAACAGAATTGGTTGAGATAATAATCAAAATCATAAGTGTAAAATGTGCAATATGAGTGTATGAGTACGTAACTCCTACATGAATCAGTCTAGATTAAGCAAATGTTTAAACTTATATATATGTACTCATACTCATATTGCAAATAATCCTATATATATATTTCGTCGTTTGATTTGACTATAATTCTCTGATTTGATTCTAACATTTTCTTAATCTAGACCGATTCATGTAGGGGTTTAAGAGCTATTTTGCTTAATATATTGTATGAGATCATATAAAAATCTAGCTACATAGAATGTTGGAAGATATTATAATGCATAAAAATCTACATAAATTATGAATTATGAAAAACAAAAAAACAATAACTCAAAACTTAACCAAATACCCTAAAACTAATGACTATTATTTGGCCACATGGTTCAATTTTAGTTAGATGCTTAATTATTAACTAGGTGACTTCCCGCACCGTGTGCGGGTGTGAACATTATTTCGTAACGTGATTAATTTTAATATTGAAAGATATTATAAATTATGAATTATGAAAAACTAAGATTTTGTAGCATGTAAAAGTAAATTAAAAATGTTGTTTATGACTTACTCAATAATGATATGTTAAATAATGAAAGATGATAAAGAACATAAGTCTGGTTTAATAAATTTAAACAAAACATAAGTCTGGTTTAATAAATTTAAACAAAACAAAAGTCAAATTCGTAAAAAACTGATGAAGGTTTTGAAACATTTTATTGTAGACGATATTTATCGGTGATTAGGATTTTTAGTCCAGTCCTAGATTTCGGTATTGATAAGATATTAAATTATCATATGAATAACTAACCTCTTCATCTACCAATACCTTCTCAATCGAATTTCACGTGGACTTCAAAGATTTCCACAAGACAATGATTTGAGCTTTGATTTTTTTTGTTATAAATGATGTCAAAATATTGTCAAAGATTATAGCTGGAGAATCTTATTTGGGTATGATCGACATTATGATATAGTCATGAAAAAATAGAAGAGTGTAGATTACTTCTTTTTATTTTATCATATGTTATTTTGTGATTTCATTATTGATATATCATTGGTTCTAGAAACACCAAAAACGTAATACTCCTAAGATAATTTTGTTTACGTGTTTTGTTTTAGAAATTATTTTAAAATCGGAAAACAAAGAATTTATATGCAAATTTCGTGTTTATATTGTTCATATTTGTATAGGTTTTGCATCCAGATCATGAAAGTCTTCGCCATATTTTTGAACTTTCTTGTTGCATTGACAAAAGAAATGATATCAATTCTTTGCAACATCAATAAATTTAATTGTGGCCAACGAAAGTGACATAGTTAATCGAAAAAAAGATTTTGTAAGTTAAATTTTAATCTTTTGTAACAAATTAAACTAGATCCTAAAAAATCGGAAACAAACATTTGAAACAAACAAATTTGATATATATCCGTGCATAATTTATTTACTCGTGAATTGAGATTATTTCTTTAAATTCATTTAGTTAAACAATAACAATAATTTAATTAAGAAAACTATCTATTTGATGAGTTTAAGCCATGTAATCTTTTATGGTAAGACATGTCATCATTCCATGTCATAGTTATTTTAAAACAAACCAATTAAATTAAAACACCTAAGCTCTTTCAGTAAAACTACTTAGCTTTTAATAAGAAGGGGATATGTTTTGGTTATTGAGCAAATTCACCCTTTTTTAAAAATGGTAATGAGAGATTTTACCAAATAAAAAAAATTGATTAGCTATATAAACAAGATCAAGCATTTGAAATGATTTAAAGGAATGGGGTTAGTTATGAAAATTAGAGTTTCCGTGTCTGCATGTGGGCCTATATCTGGGCTTCTATTGGGCTCTGATATACAAAGTAAGAAGAGAGTAATCGTTGATTTTTTGAGTCTTCTTCTTTTTCTTCTTCTTCTTCTTCTCCTCCTCGAGCGAATCCAGGTCACTAACACTGAGAGATCTTCCATGAGAGCACTAGTAAATAAACTCTCGGTGTTGTTTTCTTTCGGTTTGTGTTCGATTGGTGAGAGAGATCCCAACATAAAAAATTCACCATTTTCTTTGTACATAAAAAATTCACCATTTTCTTTGTACATAAACAATTCACTATAAAAATCTCTTCAATGCGGTCAATTTGAATAAAGAATAAAAGGAAAGGAAAAAAAAAATTCACACACGCCAAAGAACAATTCCAGTGACCATTGCTTAAGTGAGAAGACGAAGAGCTAGTAGCGATGATCGAATTTCGAAATCCCTATCGATTTGGACCAATTCCATACGATGCTCACCGGAATCAACTTCGCACCGAGCTCTCTTCCACAGCGACGGTCATCTTCCGCCACGAACCCGCAACTTCCGTCTTCGCTCGTCGCGGTCCGGCGAGACCTGTTGTTAATCGGAGAATTTCCTTCGTTCGTCAAATTTCCACGGCTTCTCAAATGCTCCTCCTCAGCTTCTTCTTCTTCTTCGTCGTCAGAAGAAGAGGTCACTCCCGTCGTTGATTCTCGATCATCGATTACCTCCGGTTCCGATTCGGCCGATAACGATGCTTCTGTTTGGGATGCTGATTTACGAGCACCGGTTCCCTCCGGTTCTCATTCTCCCGATGTTGTTGATGGCCTCGAGGCTAATTATCGATTATCTGCTACCTCAGGTTCCAATTTGAACTATTATGCAGCTGCAATTGCTGATGGCCTCGATAATATTTATCGATCACCGCCTTCTTCTCCTCGGATTTCTACTGTTGATTCTGAGTTGAAATACGATGTGTTTATCAGTTTCCGAGGACCAGATTCCGGTGATGGTTTTGTGAGCCACCTCTACGACGACCTGTGTAAAGTGGGAATAGAAGCTTTCTTAGACAGGGAAAAGCTCGTGGCAGGCGAGGAGATTGCGCCGGCGTTGTCTGATGCGATCGAGCGATCGAGGATCTCTGTGGTCGTGTTTACTAAGGACTACGCCGCTTCCAGGTGGTGTTTGAGAGAGCTTGCAAGGATAATGGTGTGTAAGAGGTGCAAAGGCCAGCTGGTTTTGCCTGTCTTCCTCGGCGTTGAACCCAGGGAGGTTAGGTGGCAGGTAGGCTGCTACGAAAAAGCCTTTTCGATTGATCATAAGGCTCAAGTGGGATCACTATTTGCTGAGGAAGTAAAACGATGGAAAAATGCCATGACCGATGCATCCAATCTCGCCGGATTTGATTCCACTGCAGTGAGGTAGCCTTTGGATTCATAGATCACAATCACATTTTGGATTTTATCATGTTCTTTGTTAATCTCTGGTCAGCTAATCCTAAAAGTTGGTTTAGTAGCGAATCTCTCATAGTTATTTCTTCAGAAATCATCAGGTTCAGGTTTACTTTTCTGAGTCTCTTCTTCAAATTCCATTGAAAAAGACTGAATTCTGCTGCGTAGTTATCTCCGTAGTGTTGATAAATTTACACAAATTGTATCTAGTGTTTTTCAAAACCTTAGAGAAACTTGGCCTTTCTCCTTGGGTGTGCTTTGTTTGGCTTGGCAAGCTTGTTATCTGACCAGAAGCAAACACTGAAATATTTGTTCGTATAATATTCTTGGCCACTTTAAAATCTTAGTTGTAGTATTCTTTTTTGGATGTGCTTTGTTTGACTTGGCAAGCTTGTGTTATCTGACCAGAAGGAAACCCTGAAACTAAAATCTTAGTAGCACTATTCGTTTTTCTTGCTGATTTTGTTTGATGTTTTCGCATTTCTAGGCCTGATTCTATACTTGTGGATACAATTGTTGCACGCGTTGTGAAGTACCAAGAAAGCAAAAGCTTGCATAAAGATGAGAGCTTGGTGGGAGCTTGTCATTATGTAAAGAAAGTAGAAGAGTTGTTGGAAAACAAATCAGACGAAGTTCGGATTATAGGGATTTGTGGAATTGGTGGTAGTGGGAAGACTGCCATTGCCGGAGCTGTTTTTAATCATCAACATCAAAAGTTCGATAGCCACTACTTCCTTGCTAATGTCAGGGAACAATCTAACAAAAATGGATCTCAATGCGAAAGAGACAAGCTTCTTTGTAAAATTCTTGGCCAGACTGATATAAACATAGCTACCCCTGTTATTTCCAGCATTATAAGGGATCGTCTACGTCGGAAAAGAGTTCTTTTAGTTCTCGATGATGTTAGCAGCATAACTCAACTGGAGTCTTTAATCGAACACCCAAACCCAAGTTACTTTGGTCCTGGAAGTAGAATTATTGTTACAACACGCGACATGAATGTAATCAAGCATGTTGACGACATATATTCTGTGAATGGAATATCTGACAGTGATTCGCTTGAACTGTTTTCTCGTTGCGCCTTCAAACAAAGTCATCCTCCTGAAGATTATTTACAGTTGTCGATGAGGGCAACTGCTTACGCAAAGGGGATCCCTTTAGCTTTAAAAGTTATGGGTTCCTTTCTCTCTAAGAGATCTGTGCCACAGTGGGAAAGTGCATTAAGAAGACTCGATAGTTCTCTTGATGAAGAAATCTTCAATAAACTCCGTGTAAGTTATGACGGGCTCAATGATGAAGAGAAAGCGATGTTTCTCCACCTTGCTTGTCATTTCGATGGGGAACAACGAAGTCACATAGCTGATCTTTTGGATGGTTGTGGTCGCTCTGCAGATATTGCGATAAGTGCACTTGTTGATAAGTGTATGATTACCTTTACTAATGGTAAGCTGCAGATGCATGACTTGTTACAGAAGATGGGTAGACAAATTGTAAGGCAGGAATCACCTCAGGATCCCAGCAAACGCAGCAGGCTGTGGAGCTTTGGTGCAGTCAAGGAAGTGTTAACAAAAAATACGGTAATAGCTTAAACTAAGATTTTTAATCTTGCATGTGAATGTGCATATAACTAACTTAGAGTCTTATTATTACTTTGGTCTTCTAAGGGAAGGGCTTTTAATAATGTAGAAAAAGTGGATATGGGCATTTGCATGATATTATAACTTCTCTCTCGTTATCAGGGAACTATATCAACTGAAGGCATATCCCTTGAACTTTCTAAAAATGAAGAGCTGCGTATGGGCCCCCTTGCTTTTGCGCAGATGCATAATCTGATATTTCTCAGATTTGTAAACAAGCAGTCAAATGAAGAAAGCTGCAAAGTCTACCTTCCAGAAGGCCTTGACCATCTCCCTCCTAAACTACGTCTTCTTTGCTGGGACTTCTTTCCTTTAAAAGATTGGCCAGGAAGCTTTATTCCGGATAAACTTGTTGAACTTCGTATGCGCAATAGCAAACTTAAGCGTTTGTGGGAAGGAATAGAGGTACAATTAGTATGCTATGCAATTTGGTTTCTACAACTGAGTTGCATTATGAAATTTATTTCTCTACTAATTTTGACTCCTTGTTTGCAGTCTCTACCTAATTTAAAAGGGATTGATCTTAGCAACTCTCAGTTCCTGAAGGAGTTGCCAGACTTGTCAAATGCTCCGAAAGTTGAGCGTATTGTTGCCAGAGGATGTTCAGATTTAGTGACTATCCCAACTCCAAGAAACAAGTTGGAATCTCTTGTGATTTTGGATCTCTTTGGATGCTCAAAGCTAAAGGATTTTCCAGAGATTTCATGGAATATCAAAAGGTTGTGTTTGGCTGAAAGTGGAATAGAAGAAATTCCACCATCAATTGAAAATTTCCATCAGCTTGTTCACCTAGACATGAGAAGGTGCAAAATGCTCAAGAGTGTCGCACAAATCGTTCGAAAGTTGGAGAAGCTAGAATTTGTGGATCTATCTGGTTGTTCTCGTGTTACAAGCTTCCCAGATATATCTTGAAATGTGAAAAAAATTCTTCTAAATGAGACTTCCATAGAAGAGATCCCCTCGCGGATCAAGTACATGAGAAAATTAGTGTTACTGGAACTAAAGAATTGTCCAAGGCTGAAGAATCTTCCGAGTAGTATTTTTGAGTTAAAGTCTCTTGTAAAACTCAACCTTTCTGGATCTTCAAAGTTCACCACCTTTCCTGAAATCACAGAGACTGTGGACAGTCTAAAATGTCTCTCGTTAAGTGGATCAGCCATCAAGGAGCTACCTTCTTCGGTCGAGAAGTTGATTGCCCTCTATTCTCTAGATCTTGAGAATTGCAAAAGCCTCGTCAGTCTTCCAGACAGCTTATCCAAGCTAAAGAACCTACATGAGCTTATTATCTCTGGCTGCTCAAATTTGGTTAACTTGCCAGGATGCAATATTGGATCTTTGGTTAATGTCAGAGCAAGTGGATGCAGAAGTGAAGTTGTTGATTATTTAGTTTCAAGGGCTGGCTTAAGCTCACTAAAAACTCTAGATTTAAGTGACTGTGGAATTACAGAGTTTCCCGAGGCATTAACACTTATATCAACACTGATGGAGCTAGATCTGAGCCAAAATTGCTTCAGCACAATACCTCCAAGCATCAAGTATCTTCAAGACCTCCAAAGTCTCGATTTAAGCCATTGCAAGGAGCTTCTATCTTTATCAGGGGTCCCAGCTGGTCTGACAAGGCTTATTGTGCTCAACTGCAAATCGCTGGAAACGGTTGCACTCAGTGACTCTTCTGAGCTTCAGCTTAATCCTTTGAACAATGTGGAAACCTTTGTGTTTGCTGGTTGTCCATCACTAAGCCAAGATGCGATTGACAACATCGAGGCATTTGCAAAACGCAGAATCCATGTCCTGGCATCCCATTTGGGTGTTATCTTAAACTTTAGAGGTGATGACCTGGCTCTCAACAAATGGATGAAACCAGAACAGCTACGGTATTTGCTCTCTAGCATGTACGAATACAGGAACCTCCATGAAGCACTGATGGGATTACATACCGTTTTTTTCCGTGATGAACTGATATTAAAGGAGCCTCCATCTAGCCTACTTGGTCGCATACTCCATGATTTTAATGAGCGGTATCGGCTAGGTATTCAAGATATGCTGCACTTCTTCTCCTTGATCGCGCATCTATATCTGTATTACCAAGGAAAACCTTCAACAAATTTCTGCTTACCAGGGAATGATATTCCTGAATGGTTTTGTCACCAAAGCAATGGGTCATTTATTGCGGTTGCGGTTCAGCCTCCCAAACATTCAAATGAGAATTCTACTTTGGCAGGTTTTGCTATATCGGTTCTTGTTGCATGTGATGGCTACGAGGATGATAAGGGTATCAGCATCAAATATGAATGTCATGTCCATTCCAAAATTTCTGGCACTTGTGTTGGAGCAGGATATCTGAGGGGATGGGATGGGAAAAAGGGAAAGCCTTTGTCTATTGAAGGGGATCACTTGTTCTTTGGTTTTGATTCGTCTACTCTGTTAGATGCGGCCAATGGAATCGAACAGTTTGTTTTATATTCTGAAGATCTTGTCGAAGCCACTTTTCAATGTTATGTCGTTGATGAGGATGGGAATCCTATCAAATCTTGCACGGTGAAAAAGTGTGCAGCTCGACCACTGTACACCAGTGACATGGTATGGCATTACATATATAACCAGCTCTTATGCTCAATATATCCTTTTTTTTTTATGCTTTTCCTACTTCCCCTGCATTCTTGCAAATGTTGTCGCCTGACAGATGCTAGCAATCAAAATGGTGTCTGAAATTCAGTTTTACGTTGAATTGCTGTTGTCCTATTTTTGCTAGACCAAGTCTCCAAAGGAAATCTTAAGCAGGCAGGACATAACCAAAGGATGGACCACACGTTTTCCAGGGTTTCTTGACAAGGTTTGTGCTTTCTTCATACTCTAGTAGTAATAATGCTACGGCGTCATTTATTGAATTACTGGAAAGTCTATCAAGTTTGAACCTGGATGATGATACTTATTGTGGCTTTGATCTGTTGTTACTTAAGCTTACAAGGACCCAAATTTGGTGGAGATTTGCAAGATGTCTGTGATGTGAGTTTGCTTCTTCTCTGTTAAGTCTTCGGTTTCTGTGTTTTGATTAATTTGTTTGTTAACATTGAATGATCTTGGTCGAAACCACCGTAAATCTTTAACAAAAAAAAAAAAAAACAACCACCGTAAATACTAACAGGAGTACTAGTTTATATGTTAACTGTCGTTTGTAAATTGTAAGGAATACTAGAGTCTCAAACGTTTATTTGAACAACAGGATTGCAAGGCATATGCGTTATCTGCCTCAACTTCAACACCATCAAGGTCGAATGTTCGGCAAGTTTCTCATCTTAAAACTCTCTCTGTGTGTGTTGTGTTATACGTTTGTATGAATAGATTCATAAGACTTATCTAACGACATTTTTAGCATATCTGTTTCTTATTTTTACAAAACAAAAGAATATTGAAAGAACATAGACTGTTTGTAATATGTTAGGGATATAATGTAGTGTATATGGTTAGCGAGTATATTTGTTCGATGATTCCTTATGCTATATTAGTCATAAAGAATCATCGAACAAACAATAAAAATAACATAGCTTCAGCTTGATGATCCATTTTTTCATATTAAAACTAAGTGGCCTTCTCACTTCCTATTTCTCTTTTTAGACCAACGAAACCGAATTCTTCGTTTAGGTTCCTTCTTCTTTATGTTAGTTCTTCAACATTCGTATTTCTTTCCGGATTTCATCTCATTATTAAGCAGATTTTGTGAGTTTCTTGATAAACGGATAAAACACGTACACTTTTCCAGCTGTAAAAGTATAACTATTATGGTTTGTGTTTAGTATAAACCATAGCAGAAGCAAGTTAAATTGGAAATACAAATTTACATAGCAAAAACCAAAAGGAATATATGTAAAAGAAACATCAAATCCTCTAAAAAGGAAAATCAAATATATTCTCTAGCTGAAAAAAACATCAAATTTCTCTGTTTCATCTACGCCCCGAGGCTCTATCTTGTGTCCTAACAAATAAGGGGCCAAACAAAAAAAAAATTATAAAATACCAAAAAAGTTTTAAATTAAAATTGAAAAGACCCATAATTTTTTCATAATGTCTATAATTTTTTTTCATAACACAATTTTATAAAATAAACTAATAAAAAAAAATTTAGTTAAAAATATCATCAAAAATATATTTTAGAGGCCAAAATTTTTAGGGCGTATAAAAACTTTGAGCCGGCCCTGCCTTCACGTTTCCCTATTTGTTGTCTCTGTTATCAAATCACTCTTGTGTCAAGTGAAGATTGAATTAAGTTAATAATATATTTAATCATGGTTTTATATGTTACTTATGTTTTATAGCATTTTAAGTTTAATTTTTAATAAACTTATGGTATGTAATTTTTTTGTTTATCGTGTAACTTAAGAGAATATAACTCTTTTAATGGTATCATTTATAATGGATTGTATTATTAATTATTGCTATTAAGATTAAGATTATTAATTTTTATGAATTTATGATTGTTGTTTATATATATAGATATTTTAAAATGTAATATATTACTCTCTTTTTGTCAAAATAAATATAATATATTACTTGTAACATCCCGATCGGTTTTCGGTTCGATTTAATCGTCCGGTTTGCTGCGGTTTAAGAAGGAAAACCCTAGGAGTCTCTTATAAACACGTGAGCCGTGTTTTTCCAGAGCAGAGACAGAAAAAGAAAAGGGATTTGAGTTTTTGAGAGTTTTGGAGTGAATCGAGAAGTGTTCTTCGCCGTTCTTCGTCTCTAGGGCTCGTGTGAGGGTTTTGTTCGAGATTGTGGTGTTATCTCAGTGATTTCCTGCGTGGATCATCACTGTTTCGTCGCTGTTCCGTCTGTTTTCGTGTCAATTCCTTTTCATTCGCGTAATCGAGGTGAGTGCGTGATCGTGATATGGAATTAGGTTATTAGGGAATTTGATTGGTTGTTTGTGTTGAATTGGATTGTTCCGGTGATTGTTTCTGTGTGAATTATGTGTACTGGAATCGTGAGAATCTCGCGAGATGGAACGGAACTCGAGCCGTGAGAGGATTTGGCTCGGTTCAGGTTCTGCGAGAGGTGTCGATCGACACCTAGTGGTAGTGTCGATCGACACCACTGTTTCTGATCACGAGGATCGATTGTTTGCGTGAAGCGTCGATCGACACCAAGTGGTGGTGTCAATCGACACCCCTGTTTTAATTGTTGAATTTGTTTAATTGTTGTGAACTGTTGTTTGATCGCGTAGACTTGATAATTTAATTGCTATTATCTATCTGATAGACGGGATGACCGCTCCACTAAGTATTTATTAAATACTTACGCAACTCTGTTTTTCCCTTTGAGTTGCAGGTAACAGAAATGCGTGATCGCGGAATCAAGACCGGCGAAGGGGATGATAGGATTGTTCTATTTATTTTGTTTAGTCTAGTGGAACCTGGTGTTTAGGTTGCTAGATGTTTCAACTGTTTCTGGAATTTGGAATTATTGGAATTGAATTGATGGTTATTGATTTATTATGTTTATGGATTTATTTTATGAGAATTTCCGCGTTTGTTAAAAAAAAAAAAATGGGGTGTTACATTACTTATAAACATGGTTTTATAAGTAACATACGGATTATAACGTATATTAGCATTTTTAATATTGGTATTTGTGATTTAATACATAAGAGATATCTAGATTTTTTTGATGGAATCAAAGTGATATTGAATCAAAGCGAATCTAAAGTACAATTTGCCCAGCCTTAATTGAACAGCCCAAACTTTCACTTGACATCTTCTTCAGTGAGTTGTCTACTTCCAAGATACTGTGCACGTCCATCTTTCCCTGTCAAGTATCAATAATGCCACTTTTCTCTATAAAAAAAAGAAAAAGAAAAAAAATCTCATTAGAACTTTTTCTCTCTCGATATATAGACACATGCAGCTTCATTGTTTTACACAATTACACTATACCAATTCTTTTATGATATTTTCTAAACAAAAAAAATGAGGATGCCTCGAGTCTTTTATAATATGTTTTGCACTAATAAATGGATTGATATAGATTTTTGCAGGGCTAGCATCACATGTACGTTAGCTAAAACCCACAAAGAGGTGGATGCAGCCATAAGATCCCTCAAGTCAAATTCCAAGAACTCGAAGAGGGTGATCGGCCTGAGTTTTTTTTATTTTGAACTCACGGAAGCTGTATATGTTCTCCTTTGTGATGGATGTCAATGCGTTATTGTTGATCTATCTCGCTTTAGTGTCATACCTAAATCTCTCTACGAATTCATCAGTTCGTCGGATTTTACCTTCGTGGGTTATGAAATGGTAGAAACCATTGCGCCTAGACTTGAGATGTATGGTATGGTGTGTAAGCACATCCTAGAGGCTGGACCATCGTTTCAAGAAACGCTTTCTACGCTTTTGTCTCTGCGTCCTGGAGATCGTGATGTTTCAGGTCTTTTCCGTACTAAAGGAGTTGAATTTTCCGTGGTCTCTATCGCAGAAGCTTATGCTGCGTTTTATGTTGGAAACATGCAATAAAACGTGGTTTTTTTGAAGACACCGTCTTTCAAAACCAATTTTTTGTGTTTGCGGTGGTAGTCGTTGTAGGTAGTCCATTATTGTGTTATATTCGGCTTATGCTTCAATGTTCCTTTTTTTTCCTAGTTCATGTTGTTTCTTTGTTTTTTTGGTTCATATATGTTTCTAGTTCAATGTTTCTTTTCCTTCATCGATACTCTTTGCTTTCTTTACAAATTTTTATTTAGTAAAAAGTTTAAAATGTTTCTTCTAGGTTTCGAACCCAACAAACCTCAGTCATCTAAGTGGAGAAGAACCACTAGACTACTAAAGACACTTGTATATATTACAGGAAAAAACATATCTAAGCCACTACTAAATTTTTTTCTAAAAGACATTCACAATAGTAGAAAATATTTTGAAATGCTAATTACTTTTTTTTCTTGTAATGTGTAATCTATTTAATTAATTTTCCCTTTATTTATCAATTATAATTCAACATTAAATCTTAAAACGCCCATCTAACGTTTTTATTATTTAAATTCAACAAATTATTAATTAGTTTACCATCAAATTGATTTTCCCATTAATTGGTCCCATCCAAATTCAACGTCCACATTTACTTACTCCCATAAACTTACAAAATCCAATCAATTATTTATTTATAATATATCAATACTGAAATAGTTGAGAATCACCTTACCTTTATATGTTCATGCAATATAAATAAGAAAAACCACTAATTTAATTTCAAATCAATTACAAAAAAATTGGTTGTTTTTGTCAAACATAAATAATAAGATAAAACATATTATTTGTCTTTACATTTAATAAAACTTTTAAACAATATAACTTGTGAGAATATTTCTTAAATATTGCTTATATACAATAAAATAAATTTAAAATTTATGTAAATAATTTTTCCACGCATTATTAAAGATAAGATTAGTGATATGATTAGGCTTCTCATTATTAAAGATAAGATTAGGCTTCTCATTATTCTTGTTAGTGATATGATTAGGCTTCTCATTATTAAAGATAAGATTAGTCATAAGTAGGTATTAGTGGTATGAGTAGGATTCTCATTATTGAAGATATTATTAGATTAGAATAATCAAAAAGGACTCTCACGTTCTGTATAAATAGAAGCTATGTATCAACCTTCATTAATTATCAAATATACATTTGCTATAATGTTAACTCAACTCATTTGCTTCCACATTTAGCGTGGACTATTGTTAACGCCTTAATTACGGACATTTCATTCCAATCAACACTTATCCAGTTATCCGTATATCTTTTTCGATGTCGCAGTGAAACCGAATTCGGGTCACTGATAACATTTTAACTGCTTAAGTTCATTAGAGCATGTCCATCCATAAAGATCTTCAAAAAAGTCTAACTTAGTAATTTTAATATTATTTAATTTTAAATTTAAATTTTAATTCATTATAAATACATTCAACCAATCACAACACACCATTTAGCAAGACACAAGATCTTAAAGTTATTGTTTAAGAATTTTTCTTCATTCTCTTTCTTCTTTTTTATTTATTTTTGATTTTTTAAGACACAAAATCTTTGGTAAGACATATAGATGGAGATGGTTTTAGATTATATTTCCATTATTATTGGATTATTCGTGCTCCCATTCTCGAAAATGTTTTAATAGTACTCGTTGGTGTGTATATCTTAAAGGCTAGGATAGAATATCCTTTGTTGTTATCCAACACCTTATAAAATACTAGGTCGGTACCCGTGCATTCGCGCGGATTTGTTTTGCATATATTTCTTAAATTTGTGTATATTCAAATTTATACTTGAATTATTAAATAGTTTGTTTATAAAAATGGTAATATGTTGAATTATTTATAGTTATTTTCGTAGTTTTATCAATATATGTTTATCAAAAAGTAGTTTTTATTTTTCTTTTCATTTAAATAACTTATGATTAATTTTAATACTTTATGTTATTGTTTGGATCTAACCATATTAACTAATTTGAACATTGACTATGGTGTCTTGTTTTCATGTTTTTTATTTATAATGAATCTTGAAATCATTCGACTCTTAATTCTTACAAACAATTAAACATACACATATGTGATTAATATACTAAGGGCTTTGTTCACAAAATATCCGAAGAGGAATAGAATGATTTAAACCATTTTTTTAAAAACCAAAAATTATGTGTTTGTTATCATCCAATTCTACCTCATTGTATTATGAAGACCCTTCAATCTATAAGATTTATTTTCAATTGGAGGAAAAAAATTAAAATCTTATAAATAAAATTATGAGCTATAATCCAAGTTTACACCTAAGTAAACTATGAGCTATTACTCATGGGAAGTTAAAAAGTAAAATTTTCCTCAGTTTGGGTATATGTTGGAATAATTATCAACTTGGAATTAAGTTACTCATATTAAATACAAATTTTCTTTTATTAATTTTAAATAAATAAATAATAGGAGAAAATACTTGTCAATTTTGGGTGTGCTGATGTGGCGCAATGATAGAGAGACCATCCTACTTTCATATATATGATTTTCTTTCTTGTACAATTCATGAATAATGTAACCATTAACTTTTTATATGTTGTTGTGTATAAATTTATACCTCATATAAATTTAAAATATTAGTATTATAAAACTTTTATATTTTTGTTTCATTCTTCTATAAAATATAAATATAACATTTTGAATAAAATCGTATATTTTAAATTTTCACATTATCATATCATCTTTAATGAGATGGGTCAATATCATTTTAGCTTAATAATATATTTTCTTTCTCTTTATATCACCAACCTCATATTTAGTTTTTTGCTCTTTGATTCTTTAATGTCATTTACTTCTTCTTTTTTATATATATTTATTTTACATATTTGCATTTTTTGAAATTGAATATGTAAATATTAAACGTGATCGCTCACAATAAAATATTTTGTTGTTGTATTTTTATATTAATAACCATAAAATACTCAAATAATTTTAAATGTACTATTTTTAGTCACTTATTAACTCATTTTCGTTTTTTAGTTTAGTAAAAACAATTAGTAATTATAAGTGACAATGAATATACTTAAACATGAATTAAATGAAATTTAAAATTAAAATTGATTGCATAAAATTTTTTTTGCGTATGTGGACACCTTAGATGGAGAGAAGACTTTGCTATTATATATATAGACTAGGTCTTTCCCCGCGTTACACGCGGGATTTGTGATGAACTTCTGATTTTATTTATTGATTTTTTCCGTCATTTGTGTGTATGTGTTGTTGTTTACAAATTTAGAAGTTTGTTATATTTTCAAATCTAGTTGGTTTATTTTGTTTTTTTTTTTGTTTTTGAGGTATTTGTTTTTTTTCCAATTTTTTTATTCTCGTTTGTTTGTAAGAAGGTAAATAGGTTAACATTAGATAAGTACTTTCACTATATTATTTTATGGTATAATATCTTGGAATGTATTATCTAATTTGTTATTCGTGTTTGATTTTGCATGTAAAAAAATGGTAATTGATGACAATTTAATCGAAGATTATTTTGTTATGAGAATTGTATAGCATAAAAATGTAACCTGAGAATGAAACTAAGAAAGAAAATGTGTGAACCCACTAATATGTCAAACGGGATTCTCCTCTCTGTGCGGCGTTTGTTTAGCAACCGTCGTAAAAACTTTTTGTTGTGTCTTCTGATATTTTCTATAGATTTGTCAAAGTAAAACTTTGTTGTTGGTATCGATTCGAAGGGTAATTTTCTTGCGATTTAATTTTAGTTTGTCAAACTTAAGTATATGTATATAATATGTGTTATTTACGTATGTGCCTTTATAATCTTTTGGGTTGATGCTTTATGATCAATTTTTCTCAAATGCCATAATTCTCTTGAAAATACTCTCCACTACTTCTATGGCGATCAATCCAACCAAATAAATGTCACATTGCATCTCTTTTTTCCTCACCAAGTCCCATTCATAATCTTCTTATTTCATAATCTCCTTATGTCTAACATCTTCTCTTACTTTATCTCCAAGCTTCTTTATTCTTTTTCTTGTGATTCCTCTCTATCACTCAATTCGTCGATGTCCAGAGTATCTTTGGCGCCTCCATTACTATTTTCTCGTACTGCCTTTGTTTTTACGTGACTTTTTCCGACATGGAAATAAAATAAATTTTTTAATTATTTTTTTTGGATTTTTTTGTTTTATGTTTTTTCTTCTTAGAACTGGTTCAATTTTTTTTTTAATTGATATTTAAATAATTTTTTATAGCAGTATGTGTTCAATGGGTTTTTTTGGGTATTTGATAATGAGATATATGTTTTAGTTTTGTCTTTGTTTTAAATATGCATTTATAGATGGTTTTTGTGGTGAATTGTAATATAAAAAAAATGGTAAGTTTAAGTTTCTTAGTTGTTTTCTTAAAGGACCAACAGTCCAATTTTGTTGGGTTTATTGTTATTTCCATCATTTATATTTGTAACTATTGTTAAGTTCGGTGGGATACATTGCAAGATGTTTTAAATCATGTTGCTTCAGAGTTACCTCAAAATATAGGTGTAATAAATAAAAATTGTCTTTGGAACCACAAGTATGTAAAATTACTCACCATGTTGTAGAAGAAGAGGCTGCAAATTAAGATTTTCTCATTATTTCATCATTTAAGATACCATATTAAAATCTCTGTTAATACAAATTATGCCAAACATATCACTCATACGGGTGGGTTTATGTTAAACAAAGTTGAATTTATAATTCAATTATAGTTATAACAAAATGAAGAAATAAGTCATAAAAAAACCCGGTTGAACTATATCTATATATTGCATCAAAAAACTTTTGAGTCTTACAAATTTTACCATATTTTTATGAGATGGAAGACCTTGCTTGTAATGTAGCATGCATAATAGCGCATATTAAGTGTCATGGATTTTAGAATGTATTCATGTTCCAAAATAGGTTGAAAACAACAATTGGGGCTCGTACGTCTATTAAAATGTGTGTCATTTGCCAGCCTGTCTCATTATCCTATATCATGTTCAGGCTTAATTAGTGATTCTTTAATTCATTCTCTTGCACAAAATTTTAAAGTTATAGTCTCCTGTATGGGAGCAGCTGATGTTTTCTTTATGTTCTGCTTTAATTATTTGGAGTCAGATTCATGAATATACGGAGGAATGATTGTTCTAGCTAATTGAAAGTTATCTTCTATTATACATTTTCGTTCGATGTTAAGCAAGGAAATCATTCTGAGTTTACTTTGTTGTGTTCTTCTCCTACTCTAGAAATCTTTTTCAGTGATTCCGTATGCTCAACCCCTCCTACTCTTCTAACCTGATTCCACCAGAGCAATAAATTTAATAACTAAAGCACTACAAAAAGGAAGCATAAGCAACTCGTACAGTGGAGGCTATAATTTCAAATATGAGCAGGATACTGAATTATAGAATCATTAAAGCCTGGACATGATATAGGATAATGTGAAGAAGAAGAAGAAACAACCAGCTTCAATTGGTTCATGAGTGGTAAAAGAGCCACAAGTTAAACCAATAGCTCGAGGGAACAAACTGGAATGGGAATGTGTAAAAAACATAGTAAGTAGTGGTAATCATATTTTGGTATTCATAATGAAAAAGAACGTACAAAAAATCATCCTCTATGGAGTATAAGAACAAAGTTTGGGTTTCTAAAAATCAGTAAGAACTAATGCATGAAAATTATCATGACTTGGAGAACAAACAAAACAATGGAAACAAATATAATCAATAATAATCAGCAAGAAAGCTGAAAATGGGATGACAATCTGTTTTCGAAGATTTAAGTAATCAGCAACCACCTTGTTTCTCTTCCTCTTGTATCCCATCTTCAAAACTCAATTAGCTCCCTGAAGGTTTTTTTACAATTTGGGAATTCATTCCAACCATTCATGTGATTTCTCTCATATTTGAGCTTCTGCCCTTTTGATAATCTGCATATCAGTAGTTTTATAAACTCCTAAGAGAACATTTATTTTATTAGTAGTTTTGATAAAACAATGTTAGAGGAAACACTCATTAACCTTTATTTTCTCTTGCAATCATACTCTTCAAACAATCTTATTGCTTTACTACAAAGAGCAAGAAAACCTCAGTTAAAACAAAAGATACGACAAAGAAACTTGGACTGAGAATGATCATATGTCATATATTACAAAATTTGAATTGCATTGCCTAAAGAGCATGCCTCAAACATCCAATATGTCAAGTTCCAACCTTCCTCAAGTACCTCCGCTTCTACAGTCTTTCCATGAGGGTGCTATATGGTCATGAGAGCTAATGTTATTTGAAGATTAAGATGCTAGAAAAGCAGGTTAATTCATAGAAACATGATCATTCGAAAAACCTGTACTTGAAAAAAAACACAGATTGTTGATTCTTGTCAAGAACATTAGTTAACTTCTTTAACCAAACTTTAGCTCCTCCTCCTCCCTTTCTTAATCGTAACGAATCAGTGGAGAACTACCGGACCTACTACTGCAACAGTTTGTCGTTACCAGAATCTGATCATAGAAGTTCTTGAATGATCCTTTGTAGCTAAATGCCTCAGCCAAAGAAGACGAAACAGAGGAGATAGAACCATTCCTCAACATCCGAACAAACTCATTTAGAGTTATAATCGGAAACAGAGGAAACCTCTTCACGAGCATCCGAGAACCAATCTTCATCTTCCGTCCTTTGTCTAAACGGAAACAAGGGTCAAAATTCAGAGTAAATTCTGATGAATCAGAAATCTTGCACAAAAGGGTCGAATCAAAGTAAAAAAAAAAAGGAGATTGCTTTAGAGTACTTAAACAAACAAACCCATTTCGTGTGTGAGAGATTTTACTTAAATCTTTAAAAAGCAAATGGTTAGAGATTCAAACTTTAAATCACCAAAACGAAGAGTATCGATCCAAAACGCATAGACTAAGGAGTTAAGGAAGAATGGTGGAGGAGGTTATGAAGAGAAACCATCGAAATTAAACAAACAAACATATATATGTAATGAGTTAAAACAAAGAAAACTCTACAAAAGGAGCACTGAGGACGCATACCTGTTCATCCATTAAGAGCAGGTCGAAGCCCATGAGTATGTTGAACGTGGTTGTATATATATACATAATCGGTTGCCTCTCGAAATGATGGAGCCATTAACATCCATCTCGGATCGTGGTTTGAGTCGTTTTGAGTGATGGAATTGAAGGTTTGGAAGATGAATCGTCGAGAATGATTTTGTGTACCGGCGAAGTGAGAAGTGGAGAGGGATGATTTGGTTCGATTAGGGTTCTACGTTTCGGGTCGTGGAAGAAGAACGGGAAGGAGAGAGTGTCATCTTTGGGCTGGGTTCAAAATATTGGGCTAATTGTTACGTACTGACAAATACGTAAATTTTATTGGCTAGAAATATTCAGAATAAACTTGCCTACGTGGACAGCTTTAGAAGCCAGAAAATCTCTCCCTTTTATATAAAAAGGAGATATTTGTTTCTAACCCTCGTATGAATACAAAAGAAAATGAAAAATACAATGTTATACATAAAACATGACCGATCGATTTGTAAAATTTTAGACACAAATTCAAAGGGATTGTTATTGTATATATTTAACTTCAAGGATCTTGTTCATAAGAAGTGGGTTTTTTCTATAAGCGTACAAAAATAATGTCAACTTTTCCAATTAACATCATCGAAATATTTTACGATATGATTTTGTTCCAAATCGATTTTCATAAACCTCTCAAATCTCTTAATAAACTCAAAAACCCTCTTTCAAGTTGGAGGAGGTGAAGGAATGACTGTATCAGTATGAGAACGATTAGCTTCTTGTGGTGTCCAACTGTAAAGAATCATTCCCAAAACAAGTATAATTGTTCCTCCCATGAACCCTTTTGGAAGTGATGATGCAACTCCAAGGTACGGCAACGGCAATGTGAACATAAAAACCGCAATTGGCACTGAAACTGTGGATGCAAGACACGAAACCACCGCTGATGAAATCTTGAGGAGCCTTAAAAGCGCAATATTATAGCCAATGTTCACAATCACAAACAATAGAGGTAACAAGGGAGCCCCATCGCATCCTTTTGTCATTGTCTCGATGTTGAGAAAGCAAACCGCACCATCTTTTAGGTAAGAACCGAGTTGGTTAAACGGTATTCCCCATAGTTTTGAAAGAAAGGGAAGAAGCAATGAGATGCAGATGGCCTAAATTGGTCACAAAAACCCACCACAAAGACAAAATGATTAGTTACCTTGTCCTGCAAGTCACAACTAAGAGAGCACAAGGGACTAAGAGTACTTACTTGGTAAGCTGAACCATATGAATTAACTATAAATAGATCTAGTGATGCACCCTGGGATAGTAAGAGCAAATGACTTTTCAGCATTTCAAACGAACAAAATTAATTCTGCAACCGATTTTGTCAATATGTAATGTACCTTCAATCGTTTTAGGCTATCTATAAAGATCACTTCCTACAAGAAAAAAGAATTTGAGATTAAAGAGAATAGTGTCACCAAGAATTTGAAAAAGCTTGAAATTTGGTGATTAATGGACCTTTAGTACTGTATCTGCTCCTTGAAGCATGAAAGAAAGAACCATTAGAAGAATCCAAAATATTCCGGCTTCTTTTAATGAATGAGCAGCACCTGATCCACTACAGATATGCGAAAGAAAATATGGTGATTCATGTTTTATCTATTGTGAAAATAGACAAAAGAAGTACATAGAGCAAGTGGCTTTAGAGTCAAGCAAGAGGACCGAGCAGATCTAACCTTGCCACACTGAAGATTACACCAAGAGCTACTAGAGTGCATCCGAGTATTTGGTTTACACTATATCTCCTCCCAAGAAAAATGACGGAGAAGAAAATTTGCCAGACTAGAAATGTCTGCAAGTAAACAAAGAGGTATGTTACTGAATCCTGGAACTTGATTTCACCCATCATGCCTTTACTAGTTAACAAGAAAACCAGGAAGTTTTTACTTGTGTAGCAGCTTCTAACCTGAGATATAACTGTAGTAGATGGCCCCGAAAGATTCGCTGAGGAGAGAAGAGGAAAAGAACAATTAGATGAATAAAGTCGATTTTGTGCGATGAAAGGCATCTATGCTTCTCAAAATACTCTCACTCACCCGTAAAGCAATCTCATAAATGAAAAGTATAAAGCTACTGAAAATTACATTTTGAAATAGGAACGCAAAAAGCTATGTAACTAAGGACCGCATAGACAATTGCATAAATGTAATGTTACCTGCGGCTGCCATCCCAGCAGCTACAGCTAAAGCCTCTAAACCACCAACAATAAAAAATGGCATTTTGGGTACCGAGAGCATTGCATCCGTAACAGTTCCAGCACGATATCGAAAATACAAGATAGAATAATATACAGCTACATACCTACATGATGGGAAAGTAGAAAAAGAAGAATGTTTTCTGTAAATTAAAGTTTGATACATAAAACAAGATGTTTTACAATAAAGAAAATGAATAGGAGAGCAGATAAATCACAGCTGAGTATTGATCAAAGGTTTAGATACACCAAGAACAGAGCAACCATTATAGATTTTTTCTGTAGGAACCAGTGTATTTCTCTAGGCAATTGAAACATTCTGTTAAGCACAAGTAACATAATCTAACAGGGCTCAATATAAACATGTTAAGATTTAAGAATCTGATACAAGGCAATCAGCTAATCAAACTAGCCCTGCAGATCACAACCACATGGATAAGTCTCAAAGGAAAAGGAACTCTCCATTAATAGGTGTAGACATTTCGATTTACATTTGGTTTAGTTAACCCTTTATCAAATTTGGCCATAGAAATGTCATAAAATTACAAGGCATCAATTCAGTTTGAGAACAAAACAACAAAAATGGAAACACACCATAAAAGTCGGTTTGGAATGGTTTGATTCAGCTTGGTTATATCCACACTCACTCACAAAGTTAGCACTAGTAGTAGTAGTAGGACCATAGGAATTCTAATCAAGTCTAATGCAGTGGGACCTATAAGAATATTACTTAGAGGCTCCTAAAGGGTCAAGATAATGCTATGGACGGACTTTATTCAATTTGGTTCCACCAACTTTTTTCTTATTTAAATAATTTGGTTTCACCAACTTAAAACGTTGTGTTTTTCCCTTTAGAGCATATTCTAGGATTTCTTTTTCTAATTTAGCACGAATATAAATTTGCTTACATGTCTTAAACGAATTAATGTCTATTGTTTGTGCTAAAGTATAGTGGTTATAAAATATAATTGCTTTATGAAGAAAGTTAATAAACTGTTAAATGACAAAAAAAATATAAATTGACCAATCAATGATTAATCCGAAATAGAAATGCGTGTACATTGCATGTGGAGTAAATGATATGCGGCTACAATAATGTCCCAAGTAGAAAGAAGTATCCACTACCCAACATGAAATAGACTGCAATTGCATGCCAAGTCTGACCCGATTCCAAACAAAAAAAAATGTTTGTAATTTATTAATATTAGCCCTTCAACTTTCCAAATGTATAACATCACACCTCAAATTTTCATACTTTATCATTTCGGGAAAATCTAATTAGTCCAAATATATCTGTTAACCAACAAATTAATAAACCAGACTCAGGAACTATTCTTTAGCTTCACTAGCAACCAGAAAAATCCTTAGATATAAGTTTTCAAATTTTTTTAATTAGAATCCAATTGCAAGATTAGTCCACTAAAATTAACGAACGCAAATTTTGACCCCAAACAAAAAAAAAATAGACAACGCATTTCCATTCGAGAGAGTGAGAAAGACGGAGATGGATTTACCCGAAGGTGGAGAGTTGCGCGAGGAAGAAGGGATAGTGTTTAAGTGGAACCAGCGCGAGTTTATACATAACTCGGTTTCCGACGCCTAACGCCGCCGTAGCCGCCGCCCAAATCACAATCTCCGTCGTCTTCACATGCTCTGTATCAACGACGACGTGATCGCCTTCGATCTCGTTATCTCCGACGATCGCGTAACGACACACGCCTGGTTTTTTAGTCTCAGACTCAGCAGATCCATCCCAGGATCTCGCCGGCGACACCGTTTGGATTATCCACCGATTGGAAGATTGAGAGATTGTCGATGGTAGACGACGATTGATGTGATTTCGACGGATTAAGGAGATAGATTGAGATTGGTTCGCGGAATGCGATTGGATTGAGCTGATCGATGCGGTTAAACCGGTGGTTAACCGGTGGTAGATCGTTGCCATGGTGGATTGAAAAACTGTTTCTGATAGTTTTGAGGGGAGAGAGAGTGTGGGAGGGAGACGGAAGTGACTTGGATTTTGGCTTTTTATTAAAAGAAAATGAAGTTACATTTTTGTTTTGAAACAAATTTGCATTATTTAAACACATGCTCAACTTGTTTTTGCATAATTTAACACAAAGTAACAAAAATGTTTTTAGACTTTTAGTATCGCACACGTTTATTGTTGAGGTGAAAATTTTACCCTTTATGATCGTAAAATAAAATGTTGGTAGAAAATGTATTTGTTATTAATCAACGGAAATCAATTTGATTATATGGAGTATTTGTGAAAAATCATACTATGATACAAAGAGGATACTAGACTAAAATGTTCTTTAGCCACTCGTTATGGAACTTTATTGTTGTTCCTTGGAAATGGAATCCGATAAAAATTATGGATGTGAATTTCATTCTTCAAAAATTAATCTCGCAAATCTAAGTGTGCAACTTGAAATTCTTCATATCACCATTGATTAGCTGGCTCATAATTTGATTGTTCTTAAAAAGAAAAATATGTCGCCAATGATCCATGTATTACAATTTTTTTTATAGTCGATAGAATCCGTACGAAAAATTGTCGTGTCAATAGTGAAAAAGCTTTGGTTGTTTTGATAGCCAATGATCACTTTGAATTTTGCTTAGAAAGAACTTTGCAGACTAAGTAAAAAATTATGAGTAATATACTATCCACGCCATAGAGCTTGAACGTATCCAAACTTGTCGAGTAATATACTATCATCAGCACAACATATTCTACACTGTTGAGGAAACTTCAATTATTTTAAAAATAAAAATAACTCTAGTACAAAGTAAAATAAGCGAAGTATATTAATATAAGTGGAGTAACGAGTAACTAATAAAGAGGAAACTAAATTTTGAATCAGACACTACTCGACAAGGAAACATTATTGTGTTAGATATTTGATACAAAAGTATGTTATGTCAAACAACGGATATAAAAAATGATGTGAACCTGGCCACTATATAATAAACTAACATTTATTATGTTAAAAAACATTGTCTTATGCATGTGGTCTATGTTGTTTCCTCTTTTTACATTGCAACGACGACAAAAAATTTTAAAAATAGAGAGAACCAGAATGAAAAACCAGCATATGCATAAACTCTATACTTTTTTTGGACACAAGTCATACGATAGAGTTTCTTTAAGAACTCAACTTTTAAAAGAAAATTTCAAACTTCTTAACAATACCTTTGAGTGTGTTTTAGCACGTGCACGTATAGGCTATTTTGAAAATTTTTTGTATAGTCCAAGCACAATTTTGTGCGTCACCAAATTAAGTGTATGAGAAATGGTTTTTGTATAATCGACACATGCATTCTTCTGACGATAACCTTTCACAATCAACTTTGCTTTGTCTATTTTTATCGTGTTTTTATTATCCGATACTCACTTCTAAGATTATGTCTTCTTTCTCTTTTTTTGACAACGTCTTGGTTAACACATGTATTAACGAGATTTCTCTTTTTTTTTTTTTTTTGTCAGCAATGATATGGAAGATAACATGCAGAATATATATATTTTTTTAAAAGACAGACCGTAATACTTTACTACCCTGAATAATTTTTTAAGGTGAGTATAATCGTCGAGTAACCCACTCACCGAGTTTTCTAATGAACCTAAAGTGTGACACCATTTCGACTAACTAAATGAGTGTGATTAAACCTTAAATTTTTACGGTCGATGGAATTGAATTATAGCCTAAATCCAGCAAATTCAACCTAAAAATTGCCTTAATTAAGTTGATTAAGGGGGTAACAAACAATTTTGATGTCATAAAATAATGGGTTGGTTTTAAGTTCAAATAATTATGGTTAATTTCAGTTTTTGTAGATATTTTGAATTAATTTATTTCTTCAAATTTTTAGAAAACATCTTAAATATATATAGATAATAATTAAGATACTCTAAATTATAATTTGACTTATAAATATCATGATCATAAACAGATCATTTCTATTATTTTTATATAAACAATCGAGTAATTTGGATTTGATACAGTAAAGGCAGGGTAATCTGATCCAAATTAAAGAATTTTAAGGTTAAATGTGAGAAGACAAAAAGAAAAAGGAGTAAGAAACTGCTGTGGTAGTCGTGTCGCTCTTTAATTGGACCGGTGCATAGTAATACACTACACCGTGTTGTCCCTGACCCTACCCTTTTCTCTTTCTGTCTTCCCCTACACACTCATCTTCTCTTCTAGCTGCAGTAGGTCAGACTTCAATTAGCTACTTCTCTATTAGCGAATTCGCTGGTAAATAAGAGAAAAGCTTTGCAAGGGAAATGGGAGTAAACGAAGCAATCGATTTGGGCTAATGTGTTTGGAGAGAAAGCAATTCTCAATTCTTCGCTTTTGATTGCATCATTCCTGGTTTTGATTTTAAGTGTACTTGTTGTGCAATGGCGGCTTCGTTAGCTTCTATGCAACGGCCACAAGTTGGTGCTTCGAATACGGTAATTAATTTCCAGTTTAATTCCTGTTCCGGTTCTTATTATCTGTTTGCTTTTGTGGAAATGTGAGAGATATAAAGGATTAGTGCGTTTTGTGACACGAATTTTGTTTGAAAGTTTCGATTTTGTTCAAAGGATTGTATTGGGTCTGAGAGAATGGATTAAAAACTCTATGTATGTGTTCTTAAGGGGTTTGGTGTTTGAATTGCATATTGTGGTTTATCTTGCTCTAGCTTTAGGTGGTTTGATTGTATAAAGAAGTCCAAAGTAAAGCAAACTGATGATAATCCTATATTGTATTCCACGATGATTTTTTTGACAGGTTTATAAGAGTGGTCCTCTCTTCATTTCATCAAAAGGTGACCTTCCACATCTTCCTGCTCTGCAAATATTATCTACAAATTTGCATGTCTACGCATTGTGTCAGTCTTATTCCTTAGTTTCGGGCGATCTTGTTATCTACTAAATTTCTTATGGCATCATCAGGACTTGGTTGGACATCATGGAAGAAGCGTTGGTTTATCCTTACCCGAACTTCCTTGGTGTTCTTCAAAAATGATCCAGTAAGTATTTGTCTTCTTTCTCACATTCATATAATACTTCTACTGTTAAGCTCTTGGAACCTAGGATATTTCTTTTAAACCTAAACATATTGCAATTGCAATTGCAGTATACTTTATGACACCCTTCCTCAAATGATATGCAATATTACTCGGTAAACAGGCTCTATTATTACTGATCCTGGTACTGTGGTTTAATATTGAAACCAATTGGCATTACCTCTCAACTTGGAACATATTAAAATTCTGTAAATCAAGTTTGTGATAGAAGTCCAATATCATTTCCTTGTTTGAGGACCACTGTTAGCGATTCCGAAAGAACCAATCTTCATTTGTTATATGATTTGATTTTAATGATAAATCTTAATTTTGCACATATGATTGCTAATAATCCTTTGTTAGTTCTCAAGGCTCTGTCTCATGATTGTCCTATATTGTATTTCATTTCATAGTTTATTAGAATATTAATCTTTACTTGACCCTCTTATATATCCTAGAAATATTTTGTCTCTCTATCTTCCGTGTCCTTCCATTGTCTGATAATTTTAGAAGTTCTACGATTTCTAGATCTAGTATTAAGTTATCACTTGATTTATCACCCCTATATAACAATAAGGCCTGGCTTTCAATGATTAGATATTTGTATCAGTCTGTTGCGTCAACTTACTCGACTGACTCCCATTTTTCTTGAACTATTTTACCTTTAGCTCATTGTTTCAACTGTTTGACAGAGTGCATTACCACAAAAGGGAGGTGAAGTAAATTTGACTCTTGGAGGCATTGACTTGAACAGTTCAGGGAGGTATAAATTTTCTGTGGTTGCTCTTTGTAAGAATATCTCTAACTTTCTAGCCTGTGTTAACATCCTCGTTTTGCAGTGTTGTGGTGAGAGAGGATAAGAAGTTGTTGACTGTATTATTCCCAGATGGGCGTGACGGACGCGCATTCACCCTCAAGGTAATTTATATATAAGAAGCCGACTTAATTATTCATCCCCCTTCTTTTTTATGGGTTATGCTTCTATAAAATGCTAATTATTTGCCTCACGTAGGCTGAGACAATGGACGACTTGTATGAGTGGAAGGCTGCCCTTGAGCAAGCGCTTTCACAAGCTCCTAATGCAGCACTGGTAATTGGTCAAAATGGAATATTCAGAACAGAAGCAAACAATCCTACCGACGGGTCCTTCAATTCATGTTAGTTCTCAGTTCTTTTTATTATTATCAGCTTCTCGCTATGACTGCTTTATTTGCTAAGTATATCAATCACACCCTGGCATGTAGGGAGGGATCAGCGCCCATTGAAGTCTTCAGTTGTTGGAAGACCAATTTTACTTGCTCTAGAAGAGATTGATGGAAGTCCATCGTTTCTTGAGAAAGCTCTTCAATTTCTTGAGACATATGGTGAGTTTGGCCTCCTTGTTTAACTAGGTTCCTCTCATTTTTATGTTCTAAATCTCATATCATTATTTTCTGTTGTTTGTCATCTACAAATTATGTTTTTTTAATATTTACTTTGCCTTACGTATTTTATTTATTCCCTTTTATTTCATCTTAGAGGCTATCATAGAAAAATGGTTTTTATTATGCATCTTTTATCTGCTGTCTGCACAGGAACCAAAGTAGAGGGAATCTTAAGACAGTCTGCAGATGTTGAGGAGGTAGAACGCAGAGTTCAAGAATACGAACAAGGTAATGATCTTCTACAGATGGACCCTTTATTTTGGGTATATATATGTAGAAATTAGAATATAGGCTCATTTCCTATATTATTTTTCTATTTCTTCCTCATAAAATATTTGTTTTAAATAATTTTTTCCATATGTACTTCATTTAGGCAAGACAGAATTCAGTCCTGAAGAGGATCCACATGTTATTGGAGACTGTGTTAAGGTACTATATTGTGTCAACTATGACTTCCAGGTTTATTTCTTGTGCTAAAATATTTGTGTGATGCTATTGTATCTGCAGCATGTTCTGCGGCAGTTGCCTTCTTCTCCAGTTCCAGCGTCATGCTGCACTGCTTTGCTGGAAGCTTTTAGTATGTCTGTATATATGGAATCTATGTTTGTACTTTATTGTATGTGTTTATATAACTTGCTTTTTACCCTTTTCTGTAGAAATTGATCATAACGAAGCTCGGGTTAAATCACTGCGCTCTGCTATAATTGAAACATTTCCAGAACCAAATAAGCGACTACTACTACGGTATGCTTTCAGATTTAGTCTTTGAAATGATCATTAAAACTGTTTAGGCATTGAACCTAGGACGATATTTAAATCCTTAGCTGCATATGCCATGGGAAATATGTGCTACTCTCAAAGAAAGTCCTTTGTTTAGGTTACTTGAAAAAGCTTGATTCTCAGTGTGAGTTGTATTCTGCAGGATTCTAAAGATGATGCATACTGTCACCACTCATTCCTGTGAAAACCGGATGACTTCATCTGCTGTTGCTGCTTGTATGTCCCCGTTGCTCTTGCGTCCTCTACTGGCTGGAGAATGTGATCTAGAAGGTTTTGACACTCTAGAAGATAACTCTGCACAGCTTCTTGCTGCTGCTAATGCTGCCAATAATGCTCAAGCCATTGTCACAGCCCTTTTAGAAGACTATGGGAATATGATCACTGTAAGATGCCATTCGATCATTTAAAGAATATCTGGTCCCACACAATACTATATGCTCAACTATATCTTTGCAGGATGAAGATCTTGAAAGATGCTCCATTTCTACTGATTCTCACATTGGCGACAGTGGACCTGAGAACTCTAGTGATGAAGAGGAAATAGAGACTAAATGTCCTGACTTCCATAATGTGGATATAGGAGAAGGGGTAACAGATGATGATAATGGTGTTCTGCTGAACAGAAAACCTAGTGAGAGCAGTGATTTTACTGGCAGTGATCTGTATGACTACAAGGTTTGTTCTTGCCATCTTATCCTACTGACCAATACCTCTTGGTCAGAGTAAACCTACATTCAGAAATCTGAGATATGTGAAATCCTTTTGTATATCTTGGTACTGTCTTGGTATCTTTCTGTACCTCGTATGTGGTCTTTTGTTTGGATGTGCATCACATTTGAGTTATGTTTGGTGTTTGAACTTGAGGTCTTCCGTAGCAAAACTGGTAGTATCTTAAGCTGCAGGAAAATCCATCCTAATTTGTTCTTTCCTTGAATGTGCTTTCTCTCAGGGATTTGGTGTTGAAGATTCAGATGTTGAGTCTCCTAGAGACATCCATTGTTCAGTCGAGAGTACAGACGTGGCCACTGGAGTCAAAAGACAAATTGAAGAGCCTATTAAAGATATAGAAATTTCCAGCGTATCACCTACTGGAAATTGTTATCAATCAGGGAGAGAGGCTATGCCATCAGTTAATCCCAGTACTCCTCTCACTGCCCCTAGATACACAGCTTCAGCTGAGAAACCTGCGAATAAATCTACTGGCTTATCAACACCAAATGCAAAGCGTTCTTCATCCTGGGGAAGAAGCAACGTAAGTTTTCCATTGTTTGCTTGAAAAGTGATAATATTGTTGTCATAGTCTCTGCAACTGACTTGTGATGGATGCATTTTATGAAGTATGTATGAGATGTTTAATGAAATTTTTCTATCTATTCCTCTTATGGTAGGGAAAATGAGTTTAACTTGATAGCTCGCTCAATTTCTTTCTTTGTTTACTGTGTGCAGGGCAAAAAAACACCTGCGAAAGGTTCATTTGATGGTTCAGGAAATGACGAGTAAGATACTCATCGCGAATGCATATATTGTGGTTCTATAACAATCCTGTTTCCCATCTAGTGTTTTGATACACACAGTGCAGTTTTGTATAATGGCATCTGTATGCAACCACTTATGCAGCAGTATAATCAAACACATTTCTTACTGCATATGAGTAATCTTTGTTCTTATGAGGTTGACTTATGCTTATTCACTCCTTGTAGGCTTCTTATACAAAGGCTTGAGCTCATGAAAGATGAGCTGCGGCAACGAATTGCTAAGGAGGTACTTGTTCTGGCAATAGAAGTATTATACGCTGATTACGTAATTTTGTTGTATTGATTGATTCGACCTCTGCAGGCTAAGGGAAATGCAGTATTACAAGCTAGCTTGGAGAGAAGGAAGCAAGCTTTGCACGAACGTCGGTTAGCACTTGAACAAGATGTATGAACCTTTTCTTGAGAAGTGCCGCGTTTCTATTCTCCATTTTTCTCTGTATAATAAACTTCCATTTTGCTAACTAAGCTCGCCATTGAATTGTCAGGTGGGCAGATTACAGGGGCAGCTGCAAGCTGAGAGAGACCTACGTTCCGCTCTTGAAGTTGGTCTAAGCATGTCTTGTGGACAATTTAGCTCTCAATCTGCGGATTCTAAAGTCAGTATACACTCTAGCTTCAAAAATTAGGTTTTTTTTCGTAAACGGTTATATCTTTTGAACTCGTTAGTTCTAACATCGCAATAAATGTGAAGACGAGGGCTGAGCTTGAGGAGATTTCTCTCGCTGAAGCTGATGTCGCAAGGTTGAAGCAGAAAGTTGCGGAATTACATCATCAGCTTAATCAGCAACGCCAGCATCACTTAAGTTCACTCCCAGATGCTCAAAGCCATCACCAATTTCTCCAGAATCACAATACTCAACTGTGAGTTTACTCTATGTACCTGGTTTTAGCTCCAAATGTTACTAAAAGCAAAACTCGCTAAGAGAAATAAATACTCTATTTTTGACAATGTCGCAGGAATTCTTTTCAGCACGACTTTGATTCCATTCTTGCTTTCGTGAATCACGAAAGAAATCAGAGAACGGTACAAAATCTTATTATGATAACCGAGGAATCTCATAAACTATTATCTTTCAGTAACTAACATTCACTTCTATTGAATAATATAGGATGAAACTAACCCAAGAGCAGAATGGAGAAACGGTAGAGGAAACAACAGACAAGTACCGGGCTCACCGAGCTTGAATGAAGCATCTTTAGGCATTCCAATGGAAGAGTTTTCTCCTGTTAGTGTTTTCTCTTCTGCTGTCTTGTCTAATATCAATGTCGCAATCATTGAAATTATAATTTCGTATATGCAATTTTACGGTCTTGTAGGTGATGGACTACGCAAGACATCATCATCATCATAACACTCCTCCTGCAGCATCTGCAGCTCTCATGGAGCTAACTACTCGTCTTGATTTCTTCAAGGAACGACGCTCGCAACTTATGCAACAGATTCAGAATCTTGACCTCAACTATGGTACCTCTTCTTCTTCTTCTGTGCACCGATCGTCTTCTCCACCATGGAATTAAGCAGCCTTTTGTCCATGGAATTAGAAAATGTAAAAAAAGTCTCTCGTATGTGCAGAGTCGACTCATGCTTGTAAAACCAGTTTAATGTCAAACAGACTATATTTACCAACTAAGATTGATGACATATTGTTTGCTCTGTTTTATTTGCTCTGTTTCTAAAATTAAAGACCAAATTAATCGTAACTTATAGTTGGATTGATAGTGATCATGTATGCTTTCTTAATGAGAAGGGTAAAATTCTGCAACAAATGATTTTGAGAAATAGCTCTCATGACTTTGTTCCACTCAGAAAGGATTTGGACAAATCCTCTCTGTGAATCTGCAAGAATTGCTCTTTGTGATTTCTACACTAAGAATCACAGAAAGCCATTTATCTCAACTCTGTGTGAAGCTTGTCCAATAATGAGCTCTCTCGGAATTATACAATCAAAATACTAAAAAAAAAAGAGGAACACACATGCCTGAAATCAAAATAAACCAGGAATGTCAGAATGAAAGCAAGATTCAACTTCCCAAACACAAAGGTAAAAAAGAAATCAGTGAGTTTTTTGAGATCCAAAGAGACAAAAAAACCAAAAGATTCAACTTTTCAAACACAGAAATAAATGATGCTTCAACTTTCAAGACCCATTGTTAGGGAAAACAAAAAGATTCAAGCTCTTGCAAGGAAAAGCTAACAAGTAGTTTTATGCACACATTTCTTCAGAAAACATTGTAACTCTAGAGTCTAGTGTCTGGTTAGGAAAATAATACCCATTTACCTTGAAAAAGAAAGAAAGTAATAACACGCAAAACCAAAAAGTCGTTTGCTTCTTTTGGTACCTCCATCACCTATTAAATAAAATTTGTTAGATTTTTATTTTTATGTCGGCAAATGTTTAATTTTGATATCTATGCCAAAATCTACACTTGAATCAAATTTAGTTTGTTAATTAATATTTTTAGAATATAAATTAGTTTGTTAGTAGTATAAAAAGATTCTCTAGTTAGTGCTATAATGAGTCGTAATATTTAATTATTCGAAGGAAAAGAAATATTCTTCAAGGATAAGAAAACGCGCTTTACGAATCGCGTTATATAAGCATACGAATTATAACACTTTAAACTTAAGCATACAAATCAAATATCTTCTGGAGATAATTGAGCAAAGCAAAAAGGCGATAATGGCGGATCAAGGAACAGTACTCGGAGGAATTCGCGATATTGATGCAAATGCTAATGATCTTCAAGTCGAGAGTCTCGCTCGTTTCGCTGTCGATGAACATAATAAGAAGGAGGTGAATTTTCTTATACGCTTTCCTTAAATCTGTTTAATCCATCGAAATTAGCAAATCGCTGAGTTTCTCGTCCGATCTTATCAATCATCGAATGTAAAGTAGGAATCGCTTCACTAGGTGTAATTTTTGTTGACGATTCCTGGCAATTTAGGGATTTGGTTGTTTGAATTGTAGTTTTGATCAAAATTTGAAGATTTTGGGCGATTTTTTGTTGAGTGCGAAAGTTTTGAAGAAAAAAATATTTTCCAGAATGTTTAGAAGAAACTGATTCTGAATCGATTTGCTTGTTGTGGTCATATTCTCGATTCAGTAAAATCAATGGTTTCAGTTGTTTTGTTCATATAATCACATAAGCTCTCTTTATGTATGTAGAATGTGAATCTGGAGTACAGGAGACTCCTCGGTGCGAAAACGCAGGTTGTGGCTGGAACAATGCACCATCTCACTGTGGAGGTGGCTGATGGTGAGACTAAGAAGGTCTACGAGGCCAAGGTTTTGGAGAAAGCGTGGGAGAATCTCAAGCAGTTGGAGGGTTTCAACCATCTTCACGATGTTTGATGCGATACTCGAGAGGGTCTCTAAGTCTACGTGATAAGAGTCCCGGTTTTAACCACGTTGAATAAGTGAATGTGAATCCAGTCCATGTGTTTGATTTGATGGGTGTGTAAGGAACTGGTGTTGGTGTGTATCTCTTACTTTCGTTTGTGTAATGCTATTTGCAAACTTTCACTTTAAATCTATCTTCCTTGATTTTACAAAGCTTTATGATAAAATTAAAAGGATGTGTAGTACCAATTTAAAGCCATCAGTTTTGTTTCATAACCATCTCAACAAAAGCCAAACAACAAACGTTTTAAGAAAAACGTATAAAGCTTGGTTTAAAGATTTTGATCATTGCAGCTCTGGCAAAGCATGCCCTTTTTCTGTGTGTTTATCTACAGCAACAAATCTGTGAAATACTTTGACGAACAATGCGATTTTGTTCTTACGAACTGTTTTAATTGATTACATCTGGAATCTGTTCTCTGTTCCTAGTTAGCTGTCGTCGGATTTGTTTGCTAGGCTCAACAGTACTCCGGTGCTGAGAGAAAGTGCCACGACACCAAGTGACGCCTCTGTCGATACATGGAAGCCTGCAAGCAGGAATACATGTTGTGGTAGCTTAGTATTTACGGTAGTTGTATGTTCTTATTCAAACAGAAATTGCGGATGAAGAGATATTATAGATAGATACCAAAGAAATCAAGGATCATCTTGACTCCGATGAAGCCAAGAACCACTGCAATTGATGGCTGGTAAAGGCAAAGACAATATTAGATACAAATCATATATTTCCATTAGTTACCTAATAAGAATTATAACGACCCGTGTTAAGGACCTGTCTTATGTATTTGATGCTTAGTTTGTTCCAGCATGGAACAGAGACACGGCTTATGAAAATAAAACAAGTGAGAAAGATTAACCTGCAAGTATTCCAGCTCGCCCATTCCTTCAGAAATCAGTGTATAGAGAGACCTTAGTCCTGCAACAACAGCAAAAATTGAAACTTTTACGATAAATCTTCCAATGAAGTCCTATCCAAGGTTCCAAGAGTATATTAGAGAGACAGGATAAACACTGACAAGGTTAAGTAGAGGCAACAAATACCTAGGATTGCAAAGAGATTAGAGGTCAATACGATAAAAGGATCCCTCGTGACGCCGAACACAGCTGGTATCGAGTCAACCTACGAGAATGCGCAACCAATATTAGTATGTTGCTTCGTTATTTTAAGAGCCAAAACAGGTTCACAAAGTGGTGAAGGAAGATACAGCAAATGCTATGTCACTGAGCTCGATCACTGCTACTGTGAGTAGTAATGGAGTGGCCTGCCCAAAATGTTATGAGAGTAATCAGAACCCAATCAACAGATACTAAGATGAATATTTTGACCATGGAATCCACAAACAAGAAGAGTTAAAAGTGACTGTACATAAACCTTAAATATCAATGAAATTTTTGTCATATACTTACTTTCCAAATGCCATCATCCTTTGTGAAAAATCGATTTCCATCATAACTTGCTACCAAACCAACAGAAAAAAAAAGCAATGAAACCATGCTTAACAGTACTAGCACTGAATTTTGAAGCACAAGTACAGTGTATATTACATGTGACAGGAATAAATCTCTGGCATGTCTTTACAATGAAGTTTTCGGATAGATCTGTATCGTCTTCTTCACTTGCAAATAACTGTAGTAAGAAATTGGGCACAGAAAAAAAAACTAATTGAAAGAGCACCCTTTATGTTTCATACCAAGAGTTTGTTTCGTTATAGGAATAATAAATGCTAAGATGAAGTAACATGCACCTTGAAAGACGAATATAAAAGTACTGCAGCAAGCAGTAGGTTGACTGCTTCAAATTTCTGAAAGGGGGTAACTCAAATGAGGGCCGAAAAACGATAAAAACAACCACGTAAATTCATGAACATTCTTATTCAAACATGTAAATCACCTGCAGAGTGGCTGTTCCTAGTAATATCAGCGCGAAGCGGAAGACAATTGCACCAGCTATACCGTAGGTGAGTACTCGATTCTATAAAACAGGCTACAGAATCAGAATACTTTACAATCAAAGAGCTAAAGCCATATCTATGTGCAGAAAATTCGGTACCTGATACATAAGTGGCACTTTGAAGTACTTGAATACAAGAACAAAAACAAACAAGTTATCCACTGACAAGCTTTGCTCCAACAAATAGCTGCAAGAATTGAAAACTGTTAACACATATGAAATCTCCTATGGAGACTTGTATATATCATGTCTAAAAGCGCTATGTACCCTGCGAAAAACTCTGAAGCCTTGCCAACACCTTCCGTCAAACCTATTCCAATTCCAAATGCCACTGCAGTGCCTACCTATTAAGATTTTTTAAAAGTAGCATAAAGTTTCAGTTATAGAGCCAAAGAAAGGTATTAGCAGATGCAAGAAAATAGTACTAACACACAAGGCAACAGTCTTGAAGGAAGTTTTGTTTGTCTCTTCTTTCAAGCCTCCACTATCTATTCCACTCTCATCATTTTTGTGTGATAGAAGAAGATCTCTGCTTTCCTTCTCTGTACTAACATGCCACAAACCAAAATCATTGCCACACCAAAAAAGCTTCTCATTTCTCTTTCTATAAATTGAGATGCTAGACAATCCAACACAAACATTAAAAGGGAAAATGTAGCAAAATCTGAAGAAAATTCTGGAGAAGAAGCATTTACCTGAAGAAGAAGAAGAAGAAGAAACATCATCTTCCTGATCAGTTTCTGTGGAGCAAGCAATAGGATTAAGGTGAGGGAGACGACGATTCGCAGCTGAAAATTCAAAACCCAGAAGCACATTAGAATGATCCAGATTGATGAATCGATCCATTTCACACAATTTGTGTAAAAGAGAAGAGAAGACCTGAAACGAGAGACGGATTTAGAAAGAGAGAGAAACGAGAATCAGTCCATCCACGAGGTCGGAATTCCGGCGGGATCACCGGAAGTTTAACAAAGATTCGATCCGATTTCGCCGGAACGAGAATTCCGTGGTGGATAACTGAAGCTAAGCTCATAGTAGCGTTGCGTCAAATCCAAAACCAAGCTCTGCGAGTGACCAGTATCATTCGGCGATGACCATACGAAACGCCGTCGTTTATTATGACCCGACCCGACCCAACCCGGCCCGGAATAAAGAACGAATAATCAAGGATATTACGGTATTACGCCTTTTTAAATTCTTTTCGTAGTGAAAGTCAATTATTCTTTTGGGAATTTTACCAAAATTACCATAATTTTGAAATTTTCTTTCCAATATTACCATAAATCAAAACATCTCTCCAATTTCATACCACAACAAAATAAAAAGACACACTTATGACACATTAACGTGATTTTATCTACAACCGTTCATGATATTGTCCACCGCCATCCGCCGTCGTTTCTGTCCATCATCCATCGCCGTCGTCACCATCTCCGTCACCAGATCCACCGGCTTTATTTTTGTCCACTGTCTCCGTCGTCGACATCGATTTTTATCCATGCCAAATCCAATTTTGTCTACCGTCGTCACCAGATCCTTTTTCGTTTACGATCTCTGTCTCTATGACCAGCTCGGTTTTTGTCCACCATCGACGTTTCTATCACCAGCTCTGTTTTTATCCACTATTGATGTCATTAAATATGTTTTTGTCCACTGTTGACGTCTCCGTCATTGTCTCCTCGTAGCACAATCTTCTTAGAGAGAGAGAAAGAGAGAGCACCGAAGAAAGAACGCCGGAGACGCCGCCGTCGTTAGCTCCGTTTACGACCAACCACCACCATATACTTTTGTTTGAAAAAGATGAAAGTTGAATGAAGAAGATAAGGGTATTTTTATCTTTTTATGTTAGTGTTGTGGTATGAATTTGGAAGAAATTGAGTATTATGGTAGATTTGAAGATAAATTGAAAAATTATGGTAATTTTGGTAATTTTCTCTATTCTTTTTGTTATAGTAGTTTTTTTAAGAACATTTTAAATTCCAAGTAATGTGTATATTGAATTAAGATCTAATTTAGTATGAATGAATAGATTTGCTCCTGTTTTGGTTTGAATTCGGATCTAATCAAATATATCATTACCTTTTCAATAGATTCTAGTTTTTGACCGGTTTTTCATTTTGTTTTTTTTCCATTTTTTATATACGTCGATTCACAATATAGTCGTAGTTTTTTTTAAGAAAATAAATAAATACTAATAATATATATTTATGTTAACTATTTCTTTTATATTTGTAGTGACAGTCAATTATTCTTTTTGTTATAGTAGTTTTTTAAGGACTTTTTAAATTCCAAGTAATGTATATTGAATTAAAATCTAATTTAGTATGAATGAATGGATTTGTTTCTGTTTTGGTTTGAATTCGGATCTAATCAAATATATCATTACCTTTTCAATAGATTATAGTTTTTGACCGGTTTTTCATTTTATTTCTTTCCATTTTTGATATACGTCGATTCACGCTATAGTCGTAGTTTTTTTTAAGAAAAAAGATAAATACTAATAATATATTTATTTTAACTATTTCTTTTATGTACGAATATAAATTTGAATAGTAGCAAAACATTTCGTTAGTTCTAACGGTTTTGATAATGACTCATTGATACAACATATTATAATTCCTCCAAAAGTCTTTGAAACCTTATGGTATGTTCATCTATATAGACTTTCAAATAGCCTTTTAGATTTCTCGACGCTTGAGTCTAAAACCACCAAAAACGTAATGATTTAGTTTTATTATTATATTTTTTTATGTAGTTTTAGGATTTTTTAGGGGAATAAAAGGATAAATTATTGACAGTTTAGATAAGTGTTCGAAACCATAAACTACGATTACCTCTGTCCGAGTCTTACACATGTAAATCTAATGCAATTAATCAGTTTTTAATAACTGAAAATCAAAACAAAAAAAAAGACAACTGTAAATGAGCGTGAACAATAAACAGAATATGTAAAAAAAAGGAAATAAGTGGTTCAGAATTATATTTTAGAAAATAATAGGGAAGACTTTGGTTTGGTTTTCGCTTTCCGTAAAAAAAAAAAAAAAATTTATTTTATTTCCTTAAACCAAACCCTAATGTGTATAGGGAATTCGATTTGGGGATTCGAAACGCCGAGTTGTTTTCTTTTTTGGTTAAATAAAAATTCATATATTCATCGCATCGCACTCTCCTCTCGTTTCTCATCCTCATCGCTCTCTCTTCGTCTTCTTCCTCTAGATCTTGCTTCCTCCTCAACGTCACAGATCAACCAGGTTTTCTTCTTCCTCCATCACTCAATCTATACTTGGATCTAGATTCTTCTTTAAAATCGTATTTCTTTTGTTTCTCCATCTCGCCTTTTTAGGTTTTTTCTTGATTCCGCTCGAATTTCGTCTCTCCGTTGTTACAAAAACGACTCTTTACCTTCTTGTTTATCGATTTTGATTCATGCTTCTCAGATTCTAGATTCTCTTTTCGCCGTGAATTTGCGTTTTGACCTGAAGAAGTTATCTGAATCTCTGTATAGATGTTGTTGATTTCGTTTCCAGATTACTGTAGCGTATTTGATTTCTGATTCGTTCTTGCTATGGATCCATACGTTTGTGATATCAATAGTCGTCTCTGTGAAATTTATGTTTGTGTATTTCCCATTGAAGAATCTCCAAGTTTTGATATTGCAGCTCAAATGACCATTGATCTTTGATGTTTAACAAGAATATGATAATTGTGTTTTGTATTATTGTTTGTTAAGAGAAGATTGTTGTATGTATTGACTATCTTCGTTTTGATGGGAACTGTAGGGTAATTTTGTGTTTTTGAGAAGATGTCTACCGTATCGAAGACTAAATCGAGAGATAAGAAGGTTATGAATGATACACAGAAGATATCGAGTAAAGTTTCGGGATCCATGGGTGCTTACAATCCGCTTTTAGGGACATTTCAATCCGTTGAGTCTCTTTCAGCAGCAACTGGTTCGACGTCTCTTCACAATAATGGCCGTTTCAGAAACATTGATGAGTCGGATTCGACTGGAGCCGACTGTGATTCCGTCTCTAATAACGGTAGTTGGTCAGGTGATTCAGAAGATCACAAGGAGAAAGCACCTACTACTGCTGCTTCGAAACAGGAAACTATCCCTGGAGCTGACAATGAAAAGCGTGAAAAGATGCGACTGAAGAATGAAAAAAAGCACCAACGTCAAAGGGAAAAGCGAGCTCAAGAGTTGCACGAGCGGTGTTGTCAGTATCTGATGTCGAGGAAACTCGAAGTTCTTGCTCAGCAGCTTATAGCAATGGGGTTTGCTCATGAGCGGGCAACTTACGCCCTTATGCTGAATGAAGGGAAATTAGAGGAATCTGTTAATTGGCTGTTTGATGAAGGTGGTGCAAACGTAGCGGATAAGAAACTAGTTCCTACCTCTGGGAACTTAAAGCTTGACATATCGCAAGAGTTAGGTAGAATCTCGGAGTTGGAAACTGAATACAAGTGCACCAAGCAGGATATAGAAAGAGCTGTGGTTACAGCAGAAGGTGACATTGAGAAAGCAGAAGAATCATTAAGAAGTCAGAAGCAAGATCAATCTACTGCTTCTAGAAAAACAGAGGATATTAGTGATAATACTTCTGTTAACAATAACAAAGTCCCTTCTGTGCACACAAGTCAGAACACTGTACCCCAGTTGCAACCTAACTCAGGTATGTATCCTCCAGGCGGTGAAGTAGCCCTTGACAGTAAAAATCTCGGTTACTCCATAGGATCCAACTTCATGAGTGGAGAACCTGGAAACCAGAATGTAAATTCGTTGGATAGAATGGATAGAATTCTCATGAAGATGCAGTGGTTTCAACAAAATGCTCTTCTGGAAGAGAAGAAACACATGCCATATCAACAGACACCTCTGCCTCGGCCAACAGAAGAACCACATTATGTGGCGGCTCTAGGTGATCAAATCAAGAGACTTCAACAGCAAGAACTGAGGGAACCAGTTATGATGATGCATCAACATCAACAGCAGCAGCAACAACGATCTCAATCCGCTAACACTAACGTGTTGCCTGCCTCTACTATGTTACCATCCTTTACCGGAGCAGCTGCATCAGCAGGCAACGGTTGGTACCCTACGAGTAGATCTGAGGCGGCTCAATCTAATGGATACTTGCCCCCAAGAAGTCTGCCTCCTAATGATCTGAACTCAAACCTGATGTACCAGCAACTTCAGTATCAACAACAATATCAAGGCCAAGTGAACAACAACGGTCACAGAATGGCAGGTGCTTCTGCACCGCTTGCTGTGGCTCCAGCTGCTTCTCTTGGGCTCTTCTCAGGGTACGGATCAGTGTCCTCGTCAGGATCTAATGGGCTAGACTGGAACACGGATGGGTCAGTGGGGCATCTGGACTACAACAATATCGACTGGAGTCTAGACAGAGGCCTAGCTTGTCCTAGACCGAATCATCAGTACGTACCCGCATCCACATATGAAACACACTTGAATGGAAGGACAAGAATGATGGCTAATGGGAATGGGATGGGCATGGCAATGGGAGTGCAGGAAGCTGGTTTAGTCGGAAATGGAAGAGATTGGACTTCGCCGTTTGAAGGTAAAGATCTCTTTAGTCTGTCTAGACAGTTTGTACCTCCTACTCTTTGAAGGTGAAAAATGCTTCTAGAATAAAAAAAAAAAATGCAAGGGAGAGTGAGAGAGAGAGAGAGATAACGGATGGTATGAGTATGTGGTTACTGGTTTTATCAAGTGTTTCTTGCTTGTTTGCTCAAATTTCCTTATTTCTAACTCAACATGGAGCTATCAAGTTTTTTTTTAAATCACACCATCAACACAACATATAGATTTAACAGAGCAATTTGCATTAGACAATAATAGTTTACGAGAGTTTAAAGACCAAGTGAAGTTGATGTGTTTCAACTCCAAAGTTGGTCTTGGAACTTATAAGAAAAGACTTTAGCGTCATATCAAACCATATGATAAACGCAAGAAGGAAATGAACAAGACCATGACACCAAAACTGGAAACTCTGTCTTTTTATGCGGAAGGTGTTTTGTAGTCAACATTTGTTAGAGGGGAAAAAATATTGAAAATCTTTCACAACATCTGTTAGAGGGAAAAAAAAAACTTAATAAAAATAGTGTTTCTCCACAGATTAACCTAAAGCCTAATCCAAAGTGATTATATATTAATTTACCCACAATATTGATCCCATAACTAAAACTGTGGAAATTTTTTTTAGGTCCCAAAAAACTACTACACTCATGGTGATTTGGTCAAAAACCAAAAACCAAAACCAAAACCAAAACCAAAACCAAACCAAAGAATTTGGCTGGTAGAGCACAATTTTATTTTCACAGCTTCTCTGTTGCAGATAGAGCCTCTTACTCTGTTACATCATCAACCTTGTGACCATTCATTTCACAACTGACAATATGTGCCTCCTTAGACCTCCATTCTTCTTTAAGCCCATTCACTAGCTCATCGCCTATACAAGCGTCTAATCGCAAACCCTTCTCTTGCATTTCTCTGTACCAAGCAAATGCTCCCATAAAATCCTTCTTCTCACAATGCCCTTTCACCAGTAAGTTATATGTATCAGCTTCAGGATCCAAGTCCTGGGCTTTCATCTCGTTAATCAAATTCTTAGCCTCGCTCAGCTTTCCTGCCTTCAGTTGTCCGAGAATCAAGCTGTTATAACTCGTCTTATCGAAACCGATTCCTTTCTCCATCATCTCTTGCTGCATTTTAAAAGCCTTATCCATATCACCATGTATCGCGTAGCAATGGAGAACTCTATTGTATACTAACAAGTCTGGCTCCACCGACATATCTCCAAATATCTTCTCAGTGAGCTCTATTCCCTCCTCGGAGCATGCATTGATCAAAAGATGATATGTTTTCAAATTGGGTTTTACTCCTGATCTCTTCATCTCTTCATACAGCGCGACAGATCTCTGCGCGTTTCCAGCATGTTCAAATCCAGATAATAGCGAGTTGTACGTAAAAATATCTGGTTTAAAACCCTTTCTTGAGATTTCAAGAAGCAACTCTTCAGCTTCTGCTAATTTTCCGGTCAGGGACAAGCCATTGATGAGGGTGTTATAAGTCACCAAATTCAAATCTATTCCCTTTTCGAGCATCTCCTCAGAAAACTGGAAAGCTTCTTTTATCTTCCCCTTTAAGCAACAACCGTCAATTAGCATGTTATATATCCTTGAATTGGGTAAAACACCTCTGTCTTCCATATCCCTCTTAACGATCTCAGCTTCGAGAAGCTTATAACCTTTACACAAACAGTTTATCAGATTTCCATAGCTAGCAACATTCGGCATCGTCCCGTTGTTTTCCATTTCTTTAAGAATGTCGAAGCACTTATCAAATTCACCCTTTCTCCCATATCCCCCAAGCAGGATGTTATATGTCTCGACGCTAGGACAAACTCCCTTCAGTTTCATTTTGTTAACCTCTTTCTCAGCATTCTCCATTTCCCCCAACTCACAAAATCTCCTAATCAAACAGTTATACGCCAAATGATCTGGCTTCATCCCTTGTTCCTCCATCGCTTCAATTTTCATTCGAGCTCCAGCTAGATCACCTTTTCGACAGTATCCATCAATCATCGTGTTATAAATAACCTCGTTCGGGACAAGCCCTCTACCCATTTCTCTCCCCAAAATCTCTTCTGCCTTCTCTATCTTCCCTTCTTTGCATAACGCATTCAGCAAAATGCTACACGTATAAGCATTCATTTTCACGCCAGAATCAACGGCTGTCTCATAAACACCCAACGCAGCCTCAGCTTTTTCGTTAATCGAATAACCATCAAACAGAATACTGAAAGTAAACGCATCTGGTACAAACCCTTGATCTTTCATTTCCTTTAAAACACTCTCCGCATCTTCCACCATTCTTGCTTTAAACATCCCTTTGAGCAAAGTATTGAACGTAACAAGATTCGGATCAATATTATCCGCTTTCATTCGTTCCCTCAGCTTAAAACTCTTTTCAGGATTCCCAGCTTTGCAATATCCATCGATCAACGTGTTATACGTAATCAAAGTAGGTAACAATCTTCTCTTAAGCATTTCGTCGAACAACTGTTCTGCATCCTTGACTCTTCTCGCTTTACACAATCCATCGATAAGAATGTTGTATATAAACACAGTGGGAGATATTCTACTGTGCTTCATGCGATTAAACAGCTCTAAACCCTTACCTACATCGTTCAATCTGACGGCGGATTGGATTGCTTTCGCATACATGAACTTGCTCGGACGAAAATCAGATTCCAGGATATTCAAAAACACATTTACAGTCACTCTGAATTGTTTCGCCTTCACGAGATGATCGAGCAAAAGCGTTAACGAATCTGAACTGGGGAAAATACCTTCGTTCCTCAACGCGAAGAACAAATCCACAGCTTCAGGAATCATCTTCGATTCGGTTAACACAGAGAGAAGCAAATAAGAGAAATCGTTTCTCAACGACGGTGACGATAGCGAGAAGGCGGAGAAGAGTTCCTTCGGCGATGCGAAAGGCGTGAATTCCGATCGAACCAGCGAAGAGACAACCCCACGCGCCGTTTCGATTCGATTCTGCTGGAGAAGAACTCGGAGATTCCGGAGCTTTTCGTGTCGTTCTCCGTCTCCGTCTCCGTTTCCGGTAACGGGATTCAAAGGCGTGGCTTGAGATTCGGATTCAGTGTGAGTCGAGTCGGAGAAAGCACAGAAGAGGCGACATGAGCATACCGAGGCAGACTCGGCTAATTTGACGGTGGTGTGACGAGAAGATCTCGAAACGAGTCGTAAGCGAGTCACCATTGTTTTGGCTACCGGAGACGCTGGGCAAACGAGCGGTGATGGAAGGTTTCAAAGACTTTTGGAGGAACTATAATATGTTCTATTAATGAATGAATCATATTATCAAAACCATTAGAACTAACGAAATGTTTTGTGTTATAATTTTGCTCTTTTGCTACTAATCAAATTTAAATTCGTATATAATAAAGTTAATTAGTTTCTGGGAACTCTGATTAGGTGTATAGCATAATCTAAATAGAATTCGGAAAATTGTAAAATTGTCCTACACTCAAAATGTTTAAGTCCTAATACCACTTTCTTAGCTTGGATAAGTCCCATTAATACTTATTTATAGAGAAATTCTATTTTGGCCTTTAATTTACTGAAATGAATAAATTTGGGTAATTAAGAAAATAATTTTAAATAGAATAATAGGATTGTTTTTAAAGTGAGGTCAATACCAAATTGATTATTCTCTTCTCCGTTCCTTTTTCTTTTGACAAGAACCCTAGCCGTCTAGAGTTGTTCCGGTGACAGCAGCCTCGTCTCATTTAAACAAAAAAAAAAAAAAAAACTCGAATGATGAAACGAAGAACGACTTAGAGAAGAAAGAGGAAGAAAAAAAAAGCGTAGCAAGAAGAGTCAAAATTTTGTATCTTGAAAAAAATCTTTGAAAATATTGTAAAATTTTATTTTAGGAAAACTGAATATTTAGCCCCTAAATTTAAGGAATTTGAAAACTAATTTTCCGAAAACCATATTCTACTTTCCGTAGATAATAGAGATTTTGGTAGGAGTCATATTCCGGAAATGGTAGAAGATACCAAGTTTGGTAGAAAGTTTATTCCGCAAACCGTAGATGTCAGTGCAAACCGTGGAACCAACATTCTACGCAATTGCAGAACACTGACCGTGTTGTAGAACAACATATCTACGCTTGGTAGATTAAAGTGAATTAGGCAGAAATAGTAATCTACGGAGTCGTAGCCGTAGAAAGTGCATTCATAAAGGCGTAGAATGCAACTTTAAACTTTTTTTTTAACATGATTTTTAACAAATTGTTTTTTATTATTAATACAAATGACTAATCTTTATGTTATTGTAATTTTAATATTTTTTAAAAAATTAAAAACCTATTATTTGTAATTATTAAAATTTGTTGAGGGTTAGTATAGGAAAAAATGGCTAAATGTAAGAAAGTGGTATTGGGACTTAATCATTTTCAATGTAGGGCAATTTTACGGTATTGGGACTTAATCATTTTCAATGTAGGGCAACTTTACAATTTTCCCAATAGAATTTAGGTGACTAACACCCACTTAAAAAATTTGACTAAAATACTCTTAATGATTTAATTAATTATAGATAGTTGGCTATGTAGATTAAAATAGTTGACTATATGTTGATTAAAATATTTGACTATGTAAAACATTGTTTATGTAAACGAGTGTTTGCTATTCTAGTTATAATATAATTCAATTTGTAATTAATTCACTATGATTATAGTTGACTATTTATGCATGTATAGTCAACTATTCGTTTTCTTGTATAACATTTATCTGCGAATAGCCAACTATCATATCAAAACATAGTTGACTACTTAAAACATTGTCTATGTAAACTAGCGTTTACTATTCTAGTTATAATATAGTTTATTTTGTGATTAATTCACTATAATTATAGTTGACCATTTATACATATATGTTTAGCTATTCGTTTTCTTTTATAACAATTATCTACGAATAACCAACTATTATATCAAAACATAGTTTACTACGTAAACATTGTCTATGTTAACGAGTTTTTAATATTCTAGTTATAATATAGTTCATTTTGTGATTAATTCACTATGATTATAGTTGATTACTTATATATTCATAGTCAGCTATCGGTTTTCTTTTTAACATTCATTTGTGAATAGCATATTTGACTATTTATCTTGTAAAAATAGAATAAGGCTAAAATGGACATTCTATATATGCTCCATGTTATTTACCTAATTATAATTTAAGTTATGTTAGATCCTTAATTATTGGTGCAATGGATATTATTGATGCAATGGATATACACCTAATTAGAGTTCCCATAAACTAATCAACTTTATAATAGGGTTAATTATGTGTATAATAGGTTGGGGGTCTTTAATTAGGTGTATAACATGCCCTAATTGAAAATTAGTTTTATAACACCCATTAAAGAAAAATGACTAAAATACCCTTAATGATCTTATTAGTTAGTTGACTATTATGTTAATTAAAATAGTTGACTATATGTTAATTAAATAGTTGACTATGTAAAAAATTGTTTATGTAAACAAGTGTTTCTTATTTAAGTTATAATATAGTTTACTTTGTGTTTAATTCACAATGATTATAGTTGACTATTTATGCATGCATAATCAACTATTCGTTTTTTTAACATTTATCTGCGAATAAACAACTATCATATTTGACTATGTAACACATTTTCTATGTAAACGAGTGTTTGTTATTCTAGTTATAATATAGTTTATTTTTTTGATTAATTCACTATGATTATAGTTGATTACTTATGCATGCATAGTCAGCTATCAAATTTGTGAATAACCAGCTATCATATCAAAACATTGTTAACTATTGTAACTCAAAAATAAAATAAGGGCAAAACGGTCATTCTAGATATGATGCATGTTATTTACCTAAATATAATTTAGGTTATGTTAGATCCTTCATTATTAGTGTAATGAGTATTATTGATGCTAATTTCCCATAATATTAAGACAATTTTAAAAATGCCATTGGTATTTTTTTTTTCAATCATGAAGCGAGCATGCCACAATTAAAAAAAACATAGGTTAAGATTTTAAAATAGATGATAAGGTTTTTAAAAACTTTATACTACTTTAAAAAAATATAAAAATTTAAGTAAAATAAAAAAGGGTTTGTAAACAGTGTCACACTTGCAAAATTTTTTAATTGATTGCATAATTTTATAGTGGCATGCCAAGAGTAACATATCTTGAAAATTCTCAATAATATATCAAAATTTGGATTCAAAATGAAATCATTTGAATGTTTTGAAAAATACTTAAAATGGCTAATAGATAGAAGAATAATAAATATGATAAATATTATACGAACATGAAAGAAAATTGACTTTATGTAATATCTTGGAAACAGTACGAAAGGAATTTCAAAGTCAATGTATGACAAAAGAGATGCATTTTTAACCTTAAAAATACAAAGTATATTATTTTTAATTTCAAAGTATTTTTAATTTTAAATAATTAAGTTTTCTATTCAACCAATAGTTTAATATTATCAAAGTTGCAAAGCAAAAGTCATAGTAATCAAGCAAAGTTAAAACAAATATATTCATTTTTAAATAGTAATCATTTATATTAAAAACTGGTTAAGAATCACTTCATATTTTCATGTTTATGCAGTTTAGATAAAAGAAAAAACTAATTCATTTCAAGCCAATAACCATCTTTAGTTTTAAAAGAATCAATTATTTATCAAACTATTTGTCTATAAATATAATAAAAATGTAAAAGAAACACTCGTGCGTAGCGCGAGCAAATTCTAGTATAGATTAATTAGAATAATAGATATTAATTAGCAGATTATTTAATACATCAGAATATAGATTAATTAGAAGATCAGAATAGAATACAAGAGATTAATTAGCAGATCAGAATACTTACCCTATGACCTAAGGTCTAGTGGCGAGCTGTGAACGGGATACAGACAGTGATTGGACCATCGTCGTCAAGGGCAGAAAGCATATCGAGCTCGAACATCGCGGAGCCAACAGCGTCCTCGTACAACTCTTGGAAGGTCATAATCCTTCACTACATCTCTCAATTTGACCTTATACCACTGTTTGAGGATGTTGGGATGGTTTTAGAAGCACTAAACCCTCTAACTTTTGCCTTGGATGTGCATAGTTCACCTACGGTAATGAATCCTTCTATCTACATCAAAATTCTCTCATCCTTGCTTCTCTTTTTTTTACATTAAAATTTCATCATTGTTCTTTATACAACCGTCGTGGTTTCAACAACGGTTCACATGCGATGCGATGGAGTTTGTATCTATCGAATCATTTCATGATTATTATGGGGATGATAGTGGCATGATGGGCCGATCACTGTTTGGATTCTTTCACAAGTTGATCTAGGTTATGTCATGCAACAACCATTGGTATGTATTCTGATTATGGTATAATTTGTTTATTCTTAGATGGTTTGGTTTGTATAATGATCTAGTTTTGTCTCTCTCCTTATCTAGTTGCAGGAATTGCACCTTGGGCCAGTGATTGAAGAAGAAGATGACATTGGTCGCTTCCTCTTGGCTACCGGATCCGGTGTTGATGCCATGGGTCACACCTTCTTAGAGTGTCAAGAATGCCTTGGTATTGACTTTGGCATTAAACTAATCAAATGCAGCAAGGAAACTTTAAAAATTACATTGATTCATCTTTGTGTAAGATCTCTACCATTTGACCTTCAAACAAATGTTGTATGAAACCAATGCATTGCTTTATTGCTAGTAGCAACGTCCATCATAACATACTCAAATGTTAGTGGAATCAACCCCTCTCCCATCATCTTCAACCTCATTGTGTAAACTTCGTACAAATCATATTTAGAAAATTGATAAACAAGTGTTATTCGTTTTGATTCACTAAAGAGAGAGAGATTTATAGAATTATCTTAGCTACAACAACCTGCCTATAATGATCGCAGATTTATAGAGATTTACTAGTCCAATACTTATACGCTTATGAATTTTTGTTATTTGGCCCACTAAAAATTTTGTCATGTCACATTTTATACCTTGTCATGTCATATTAGTTTTGTAAGAGTGAATATAAGTTTTATACCTTGTCATGCATGTCATATAACCTGATCAAACATTTCGCTCCGTGTGTGGAGGTCACTCATGTTCTTATTCCCGGCTTTGGCCCTCATACCAAAGTTGCTCTAAGTAAAGGATCTCTACCCGCTGAACTCTTCATGTTTGTGTCTTTAACCTCCAGACATTTATCTTAAGTTATTAAAAGTCTGATTATTACTAAAGACTTGTTTTTGGTTGATTTTTACAGCACATCCCTTTTTTTTATTCGCGGAGAATGCGTAGCAGAGAAGGCGGTGAAGCTTAATGGTCAATGCAAATACGTAAAAGGATGTAAGATTGTAGTTGATAAGGTTATGCGGTCAAGCCCTAACCCAAACAGAAAGCCCCTTAACTGTGGCGGCTATAAGCTCCCATGTAGATACATTTACTCTTGCTTCTTGATATTCTTACTAGTAACAAAAACATCTTCTCATTGTAATTGTTGGTTTTATTTTAGCTCTCTCTCTCTCTCTCCTCTATGGTGTTTTCTCTTGTGGATGTTAAACTAAGCTTATTAATCAGCTCTCTCTCTCTATATGGTGTTTCCTTGTTGATGTTAAACTAAGCTTATTAATTGTTATTAATACCTAAAGTGCGATGTATTTGTCTGAATCTTGACCTAGGTATGATGTATTTGTTTGGATGTTGACCTAGGTATGATGTATTTGTGTGGATGTTGACCTAAGTAAGCTCAATAATCGTTGTACTATTCGATTAATTAGGTAGACAAAAAAAAAGCATTAATGCTTTTTATCCAGTCTCTTTGGTTGATGCCTTGTACTGTTTGATTAGATGTTTGTGATGTTGATAAGGTTTTTTTCTTCAAATCATGTCTCTTTGGTTGTGTAGAACTGGAATTTGGTAAAGAACCCATATAATCTTGCGCTACTATGAGTTGGTTAGTTAGTCTGTTTGCGCAAAGGCAAATCCCTAGATTTTAACATGCCAATGGTCATGGAACATTTAACCAACAACGGAAAAAAAGCAAAAGAACAATGTTTAGACTCGCACAAGTCTGGTTTGAGCCAAGGTTCTGGTCTATTTGGTCTTTTGTTGTTTACATTGAGGGACAATATCAAAATCGTCTCCAAAGTCCTACCTTTGTCAGCAAACTCAGGTACGACAAACATACGCGGCTATGGACATATTTGGCATTAAGTTACCTTTCCCAAGTATAGCGGGTCACATGATAAGCTCTCATCCATGGCTAAGAGATTTTTCGACAGTCCAATCATCCTGAAATTCATACAAACACAAAAGCTCATTTGAAGCAATCTACTTTGGCAAAACAATTCATTTTCTACATCAATTTCATTCCAAGTGCTAATTAAGAAAGGATGATACAAGTTTCTCTTTTGGTAGCCTAAGGAGTTCAACTTTCAAGTCATGCTCCCGCTAAATAAGACATCAAAACACTCGGTTCCGTGACACCCAAAGTATATGGTACGTAGACATACCTTTGGATAACAGAATACATGATCTCAATCATCTCACTCGTTTTGTACTGCTCAGGGTCCTCCAAGAATCTAACCATCCCAACTTTCTGGTTGATAAGGGCACTCGTTTTCCAAACCGCTTAAACATAAACCCAATATTTGGGTGACGATGATTTATGCTATTTGGAAAAAGAAGTATGGATTTGGTGAAAACGGATCCATAACTCAAGAAGCAATCGGAATATAGATAAAGGATCAAAACAGAGGGAGAAAGAAGAAAACTCTAAGACAACTAAAATCAGAATAAATCGGAAAAGTCGGAACATCCGATCGAGATCGGAACATAACTACTAGATCTAACTAGATATATACAAACCACGACGCCGGGTTAAACCGGAATTTGATATTTTTTGAGATTAGAAGCTTTTAGAATCTTAGAGAGAAGGGAGAAAAGAAGAGAGAGAAAAGATTTCTCAATTGCTTCTTTCAAGAGTTTATCAAATGGGCTTTCGTTTATGGGTTTTTCCCTATAAATCAAACAAGTTCTAACAACTTTTTTTCAAGTAGCGAGACGTGATACTCAAGTTTCTCGCCTTCTTTATAAGAAGCCCTCTTCTCGTTTTTCAAGCTTTTACCGTTTTGCTCTGAACCCTCGCAATGGCTGTCTCTTCTTATTCTTCTTCTTCATGGTCGGATTTACTCCCGGAGCTTCTCAACATTGTTTTCAACTATATAAACTCCGCCGGAGACATCCTTAATTGTGCCACCGTCTGTTCTTCTTGGAGAGATTCTTCTTCCGCTGTGTATAGTCGCAAGTTTGTTCCTTTTCTCTTTGTCTCCGACGAAGAAGAATCTCAATTGTCTGACCAATTTAGGGTTTTATCCCGAGATAATTTGGATTTCTCAGAATGGGTTTGCGGAGGCACGCTAGGCTTCTTGTTAACGGTCACTATTTCTTTCCCCTTGGAGGCTTACTTACAAGATCCGTTTACTAAAACCGTCGCTTCTCTACCACCGTCCACCGTTGACATCTTTAGAGGATGTTCAGCAGTTGCTTCAATCCCAAGCTACCTCTCCTGACTTTGAAACCCTAAAGAACTTTGTAAAGAAAGCAGTCGCATCAACAAGTTTATTAGACCCTGATTGGGTTGTGCTCATAATCTACAACACCGATGGAAAATTAGCGTTCTGCAGACGCGGAGATAAACAATGGACTGATTTGGGGTCTGACCACGTTGCTTCTTCTGTCGATGACATTGTGTTCTGCAACGGTGTCTTCTTTGCCATCGACAGAATCGGAGAGATATATCACTGTGAGACTGATCCTAACAATCCAAATCCAAAGGCTGTTCCTTTAGGCAGCCCTTTGCCGTTTCGGTACGATCCTTGTAAGAAATACTTTGCAGAGTCGGATTACGGCAAATTGTGGGTGGTTCTAAAGAAGCTAGACCTTAACGACGATTGTGATTTCACAGTTTCTTTCAAGATTTACGAACTCAATTCAGAGACGAAAGAATGGACAATGGTGAGAAGCTTGAAAGGAAAAGCTTTGTTCTTGAGCACTTGTGGTCGATGTATAGCGGTTTTAGCAGGTGAAACCGGATCAAGAGGGTTCATCAAAGACAATTCTGTTTACTTTGTCGATGGTAACGATGCAAATATTGGATCAAGGTCGCTGAATCTGAGCGTTTTCGAGTGGGAAAGTAAGCAAACCAGGAAGCTTTACCAGCCAAGATCTTGGAATTGTCATATGTTTTGGGTTACACCTACAACATAGTTCATATTGCACAGTAGAGGTGTTTTTGTTTGAATTTTGATTCTTGTATACATTATAAAGTTTGCCATAAGAGATTTCTTAAAGGTTGTATTGTAGCAAATAAAGTTCTGAGACTATTTTAGCATCTAAAGTTATGAGATTATTTTGCTCAATATGTATTTTTTCTACTCAAAAGCTAGACTTATAGATTTATATCAACCCCAATCCAGAACGGTAACCAATTCAAGAACAAGCTCTGGCTCCATTCAATGGGAACATTTGCTTTAAAACCACTCATCCTTTTTTTTGTCTCCTTTGGACTCTCTCTCTCTCTCTATAACCATGTCAAATCATCAGAAACATATAAAATTAGAATACAGAAAAAACTAAAGATACATCACAGAAACATTAACTCAACTTTCTCCAGAATTAACCATTTGTTGACAGATACTATATAAATTAAGTAAGCAGCTTTAACTGTGAAACAAAGCTTAAACGAAACATGATTGAGGAAATTTTGTTTGAGATAAATGTGCTAGCTTCTTAACATAACTTGAAACAATCTAAACCATAATAAAATATAAAATGAAAACGATTATAAATTGGGTGAAAATCAAGAATCTCAAACCATCATAAACCATCATATCTAAACCAAACACACAAAAACCCATAAGCGCCTACACAAGCGAATACAATAAAACAAACGCATTCTCAACATGAATCCTACAGAGGGATCAAAACAGCCAATCAAAGAGAGAAAGTTAGTTAGGTAACTTTGATTCGAGTGAGAGAGAGAGAGAGACCTGGAAGAAATAGAGGGGGCAAGAACTCAGGAGAAATGGTTCGTCAGACGGCGAACAGAGCTCGGAACACGACGCTTTGGGTAAAGGGTTTTAGCTGAAAAACGGCATCGTTTAACATAGTTTAATGATATTCGTGGGCCTTTTTATATGTGCCCAGTTAAATCTTAAACAAAATGAGTTTAGTTAAACGATGTATATTATTTATGAACAAAATTAAGAGAAAAAGGATATTAGTTTAGATTCGTATAAGCAGACCGATATCCTGGGCCCCACCCCATTAACTCATGTAACTCTCAAGTCTTCGTTATCCCGTTTCGTCACTCGTGACGTCACCTTTTGAATCGAAATAAATTGTGGAGATATAAAACCGAGGAAACCAGAATCGAAACCAAATCGGAACAATCATGGCAGAGAGATCAGAGGAAGTGAAGCTGCTAGGGATGTGGGTGAGTCCGTTCAGCCGTCGGATCGAGATAGCTCTCACTCTCAAAGGTGTTCCTTACGAGTTCTCAGAGCAAGATATCACCAACAAGAGCTCTTTGCTGCTTCAGTTAAACCCGGTTCACAAAATGATTCCGGTTCTTGTTCATAACGGTAAACCCATCTCAGAATCACATGTGATCCTTGAGTACATCGATGATACATGGCCAAACAATCCAATTCTTCCTCAAGATCCGTACGAGAGAGCTACGGCTCGGTTCTGGGCCAAATTCGTCGACGAACAGGTATTAAAAAAAATTCAATTTTTTTAATAACCGGTTCGGTTTATATAACCCGGTTAGCAGATTTATGCGGCGGCGATGAAAATGGTGGGGAAGATCGGAGAAGAGAGAGACGCGGCGGTGGAAGCGACGAGAGATTTGTTGAAATTATTGGAGAAAGAGCTTATGGGTAAAGATTTTCTCGGTGGGGCGAATTTAGGGTTTTTGGACATCGTGGCGACTTTGGTGGCGTTTTGGCTTATGAGAACGGATGAGATAGTCGGAGTTAAGGTTGTTCCGGTGGAGATGTTCCCGGAGATTCATAGATGGGTGAAGAATTTGTCGCAGAATGATGTCGTGAAGAATTGTATCCCTCCTGAAGATGAACATCTCAAATACATAAAAGCTCGCATGGATAGTCTCAAAATCAGTTCGGTTTGATCATAAGTTTAATAAATCAAATAATTTCCCTAAATGGGATCAGAAATTGTGTCTTGAAACATTTACTTTCTTGTTCTATTTAAAGATGTTATGTAACATGCATAAATAAACTCACTTTTGTGCTACTCTGATTCAACTTGCATTCGTAATAAGCTTATATATGATTCGATTAAATAAGCTTATGTTATGTGATGTTATACTTGAGTTATTTTACAATTATCAACCAATCTACACTAATTATTTAATCGAATCATATATAAGCTTATTACAAGTGCAATATGAAATCAATATGTAATCAAGATTATATATAATCAAATCAAACCATATATTCCCTCCGTTTCAAATTAGTTGTCATTCTACATTGTTTCACACAAATTAAGAAAACAATTAAATTTTCTGTTTTACCCCTAATTAATACATTGTTTTGTTTGATATGAGTAATTAATGAGATCAAAATGTAGGGATAAAACTTGAAAAGTTGATGATAAATATACATTGAAAATACAAAACGACAAGTAATATGAAACAAAATTTTAACTCCATAATGACAATTATTATGAAATGGAGAGAGTATAAGCTAATTATTTATGAGAATCGACAATATGTAATTAAATCATATATAAGTTGGAAGAATCTTTCAGACAACCACAATTAGCATAAATAACGGGGCTCGAGATTCGGGTTCACGGTGAGTTGTGTCGGAGGAAGCAAAGAAGAGACGACATGGAACCGGTGATGGAAGTGAGAATTGTTGATGAGAAATTGTTAGCATTCATATACACCTATTAATCTCATGTATTTGAAGTGTTCTTTTTATGGCATTGAAGTGTACTCCCTCTGTTCAATATTACTGGTCGTTTGAGAGTTAAATTTTTTGTTTTATATTAGTGGTCTTTTTGTAATTTCAACGCATATTTATTGTTAATTTTTCCAACTTTATCCCTTTTTCATATTAATTATTGTTTTGTAATTTCAATGCATATTTTTTGTTCTTTTTTTCATATTGGGAGAGATTCTATCGTGCTTCAAGCGATTAAACAACTCTAAACCCTTAACAACATCTCTCAATATGATTGTAGATAGAATTGCTTTATAGAATCAATTTCAAGAAAATTCAAAGCCACATTATAGTCACTCTTTCGCCTTCACAAGATTATGAAAAATCATATTCCAGAAAATTCGAAAATAGTTTAGTTATCACTATCTTATCACAAATCCATACAACGGTCCAATGTAAAAAGACATTCCAGAGTTATAGTGGGATAAAAAACTCAAAAGCATGATAATAAACGATCAAGGAGCCATAGCCATAACGATGAGACCAAGTCCAAGGGAGATCCTCGTGAAGTCTTGATGGCCAAACTCGGTGTCAATGCAGTCTTGACACTCTAGAAATGTATTGTCCATGTCATCAATACCCAATCCCGAAGCCAAGAGATAGCAAACATCTTCGACGCCTTCAAGTTATTGCCCAATGGGACCATACCATTCATGCAGATCAAAGTAGACAACAAACTAGATTAGATTATAACAACCAAACAATATCACAATAAAAAAATTAGAATACATATCGTTGGTGGTCGATGGACATAACATGTTGTGGGACACATACAACGACTGGAGCGATTTTACAAATTAAGTTTGCATTAAACTAATCAAATGCAGCAAAGAAACTTCAAAAATTACATGGATTCATCTATGTGTAAATTTTTACCATGGGACCTTCAAAACAAATGTTGCATACAACCAATGCATTGTTTTATTGCTATTAGCAACGTCCATCATAACATACTCAAATGTTAGTGGAATCAACCCCTCTCCCAACATCTCCAACCTCATTGTGTAAACTCCGTACAAATCATATTTGGAAAATTGATAAACAAGTGTTATTCGTTTTGATTCACTAAATAGAGAGAGATTTATAGATTATCTTAGCTACAACAACCTGTCTATAATGATCGCATATTTATAGAGATTTATTAATCCAATACTTATAGCTTATGAATTTTTGTTATTTGGTCCACTAAAGATTTTGCCTTGTCATATTTTACGGCTTGCCATGTCATATCAGTTTTGTAGGAGTGAATATGAGAATGGTACATAAGCTTTTTGAGAGAAATCACCTCCCAAATAATGGATAGGATATTTTTCAAACTTTACCCTTTCTTTTTAGCTCACTAATTACTTAGATCAAACAAAGCATCTTTATTAGGTAGGGGTAAAATAGAAAATTTAATTGCTTTTTTTAATTTATGTGAAGAAACCTGAAACCACAAATAATTTAAAACAGAAATACTGAGAAACATATGGCAACAAAAAAATACCATTATGATTGATAAGGTTATGCGATCTGGCCCTAACCCAAACAGAAAGCCCTTTAACTGTGGCGGCTACAAGCTCCCACATACATACATTTACTCTTGCTTGATGATATTCTTACTAGTAACAAAAACATCTTTCTCATTGTAGTTGTTGGTTTTCTTTTAACTAGTTTTATTCCTCCGGAGGCTAGCATGACTAAGGAGTAGAAGGCCAGAAAAAGAAGAAGCTCTCTCTCTCTCTCTCTCTCTCTCTCTCTCTCTCTCTCTCTCTCTCTCTCTCTCTCTCTCTCTCTCTCTCTCTCTCTCTCTCTGGTGTTTTCTTGTGGATGTTAAACTAAGCTTATTAATCGTTATCTGTTTTCCTTGCTACCCAAAGTGCGATGTATTTGTCTGGATGTTGACCTAGGTATGATGTATTTGTGTGAATGTTGACCTACGTAAGCTCAATAATCGTTGTACTATTCGATTAGTTAGGTAGAAAAAAGCATTAATGCTTTTTATCCGTTCTCTTTTGTTGATGTCTTATACTGTTTGATTAGATGTTTGTGATATTGATAAGGTTTTTTTCTTCAAATCATGTCTCTTTGGTTGTGTAGAACTGGAATTGGGTAAAGAACCCATATAATCTTGCGCTACTGTGAGTTGGTTAGTTAGTCTGTTTGCGCAAAGGCAAATCCCTAGATTTTAACATTCCAATGGCCATGGAACATTTAACCAACAACGAAAAAAAAAGCAGAAGAACAATGTCTAGACTCGCACAACTCTGGTTTGGTTTGAGCCAAGGTTCTAGTCCATTTGATCTTTTGCTTTTTACATTGAGGGAAAGTATCAAAATCGTCCATGTCATCAATACCCAATCCCCAAGCCAAGAGATAGCAAACATCTTCGGCGCCTTCAAGTTCTTGCCCAATGGGACCATACCATTCTTGCACATCAAAGTAGACAACTAACTAGATCAGATTATAACAACCAAACAATATCACAATAAACAAATTAGAATACATATTGTTGATGGTCGATGGACATAACATGCGGTAAGTGGGACACATACAACGATTGGAGCGATTTTACAAAGTAAGTTAGCATTAAACTAATCAAATGCAGCAAAGAAACTTTAAAAATTACATGAATTCATATATGTGTAAATTTTTACCATGGGACCTTCAAACAAATGTTACATACAACCAGTGCATTGTTTTATTGCTATTAGCAACGTCCATCATAACATACTCAAATGTTAGTGGAATCAACCCCTCTCCCAGCATCTCCAACCTCATTGTGTAAACTCCATACAAATCATATTTGGAAAATTGATAAAGAAATGTTATTCGTTTTGATTCACTAAATAGAGAGAGATTTATAGATTATCTTTGCTACGACAACTTGTCTATAATGATCATAGATTTATAGAGATTTATTAATCCAATACTTATAGCTTACGAATTTTTGTTATTTGGCCCACTAAATATTTTGTCTTGTCACATTTTACGGTTTGCCATGTCATGTCAGTTTTGTGAGAGTGAATATGAGAATGGTACATAAGCTTTTTGAGAGAAATCACTTCCCAAATAATATATTGGGGATTTTTCAAACTTTCCCCTTCTTTTTAGCTCACTAATTACTTAGATCAAACAAATCATCTTATTAGGTAGGGGTAAAATAGAAAATTTAATTTTTTTTTTAAATTTGTGTGAAGAAACCTTAAACAACAAATAATTTAAAACATAAATACTGAGAAACATATGGCAACAAAAAATACCATTATGATTGAGATTAAAAATCCTTATTAGAGAAAAATACTAATAAATAAAATAATGACAAAATATTTAAAAATATGAATCATACTCTCAACACATTACTAAACTTATGTTCAGGTTATGTTCTTCTTTCCCTTTTATGTTGTGTAGTATGTCAGATTGTTTGTTACCATCCATCCTTCCTTCCTTCCTTTGAAGAAATTAATATAGAAACTAGAAAGTATTAAATTGGCACCTATTTTGCTTAATTCATTTTACTCGAGTTTAGTTTCTTTAAAATGTGAATAAATTTGGACTTAATTGAGATATAGGTGTCATTTAATACTCAATTATTGAGATATCTCAATTATGTCCAAATTAGTCAAGTTTACGTAAATTTGAACCCGAGTTCAGTGTGAGATATTTGGGTTCAATTAATACTCGAGTTTATGTAAATTTGGACGTAATTGAGTATTAAATTGGCGCCTATTAGTCTCTTGTATTTCTCTGTACCAAGCAAATGCTCCCATATAATCCTTATTCTCACCATGCCTTCCACATTATAGGAAGGCCATCCAACTTCACAAGATTATTAAAATTCAGATTCCCGAATATTCAAAAGCAGATTAGATAGATAATTATTTATCAAAATTTCATATAGCAGACCAACATAAAAGGGCAAACTAGAGTTTTAGTGGGAAAATAATAAACACAAAGAAATTCTAGAGTTTTGGTAGGAAAGAAAACACAAAGCATGATAAGATATGATAAGATATTCTCAGGGTGTCATGGCCATATCCATATCGGGTGATGCGGGTGTCATGAACATCCCGACAAAGAATTTAATAAGCTCACGACCCAGGACAATCCTCGTGAAACCACCATCGCCAAAGTTAATACCAAGGCATTCTTGATACTCTAAGAAGGTGTGACTCATGGCATCAACATCGGATCCGGTAGCCAAGAGGAAGGTGTGACTCATGGCATCACCGATGTCCTTTGGAAGACGACAATTGGAAATGTCACCAAATTAACAGGTATAATGAAATGTTATTAATACAACCTTTGAAATATATATTAGTAATTAAGAAACAGAAATGTTTTATTCACATTTAATTATATTTTACTTATTCTACGTAAAATATATATAGGTGGACACACACGTGGGTGGACACTGGTAAAAGAGTTGCATAAAATAAAACCACAATGGCGTCACGTACCATATGTGGTAGCAGTGATTCATAAAATGGAACATAATGGATTGGGGGACGCGATGGGCATACTAAAGGTAACATGTATATATAAGTTCTAAGAAAATATGTTTTTAACAAATTATATATTTAGTAATCTATAAATGTTATTTAATTTCCTTGAAGGATCCTACCGGGACTGTACAAGCGAGCATTCATAGGTCCGCCATATCTGATAACAAATATGGGCCGCACATAAAGGAGAGTTCGGTATTGGTTCTAAAGGAGGTTGTAGTTGTTAAGTTTGATAGGGCGCCAACATATCTTAACATTATTCTTGAGAACATAAGCAATGTAAGTTAATTACAATATATATTTTAAAGGTATTGTATTAAGTAGTATCCGTACACATAAATCAAGTTTTTTATTTCACAGGTTATATCTAAAGAAAACCTGGCTACAGCGTTCATAGAAGAAGGTAGTAGCAGTCGTGGTCATCGAAATCCAAACAATTGGTTATCCCAGAATGACGACGAAGGGTCGACGACGAATGATGGTGAAGAAATTGATGATGAGTAAAACATTACGTCATCAATAAAAGAAATAAAAATAAATATGTGTTTATGTTATCAACTGTTTATTTGTATTACGTTTTTAAGCAATAATGTACGTACGTTTATGAACATCGATGTTAATGTTAAAATATCATAATAGTATATTAATATAAGTTTCCAAAAATTTACTTGTAACCCTAACACATTAATACTAATAACAAAAAATTTACTCCGAAGAAAGTCGGACTAGCCGGCGGCGACAAGAAGAAGAAGAGCGTGGAGACGTACAAGATCTACATCTTCAAGGTTCTGAAGCAAGTGCATCGAGATATCGGGCGGAATCTCGAGCAAAGCGATGGGAATCATGAACAGTTTCATCAACGATATCTTTGAGAAGTTTCCAAAAATTTACTTGTAACCCTAACACATTAATACTAATAACAAAAAATTACAAATTAAAAGTGAAAACTTACCAAACTATAAATACAAAGTTGCGACGATTTTGCGTTGACTATGCGGCGACTATATATCGAGACTTACAAGATCTACATCTTCATGGTTCTGAAGCAAGTGCATCGAGATATCGGCCGGAATCTCGAGCAAAGCGATGGGAATCATGAACAGTTTCATCAACGATAGCTTTGAGAAGTTTCCAAAAATTTAATAGTAACCCTAACACATTAATACTAATAACAAAAAATTACAAAGTAAATCTTAACTTACCAAACTATAAATACGCAAAATTGCGACGATATTGCGTGGTAAGATATTTTAGAATAGACACGTGTTTATGATGCTTACCTAATTATGGGTATAATATGTTTAGTCGTAAACGTGTCGCAAAATAGATGCAAAAATGTCGCAAATTAGTAGCAAAATAAATCAATTTCCTATAAAAACCTCGAATGTATGATCGACGAATTCATAACAAACATTCCAATCATAATTTTAAAACAAAACGAGGAGAAAAAAAAATTTTCTAAGATTTCTTAAAGAGAAAAAGTATTTTGATAATTAATCGAAGATGTCTTCGCATCATGAGGTCTACGTGGTTCGAGCATGGATGTACAACCGCAAAGATCCAGAAACTGGCCAAGTGACTAGAGAATTTAGAGAAGGACTTGACCAATTCTTGACGCAGGCGATAAACAACCAAGGGGCTGTCGCAGGATATACCAACGACGGTAACGTGAAAATTTTCTGTCCTTGTGTGAAATGCAAAAACTTTGCTCCACATGATACGTGAACTGTTTGGAAACATTTATTTACGAGGGGGTTTTTACCTAACTACTATGTTTGGTTTTCGCATGGGGAGGATTTTGTTGTCAATGTTCCGGGTAGTTCAAGTACGAGTTATCGTGGGAATGTAGAAGGTGGTAGTAATTATGAGGATAGTAATTATCAGTATGGTCATGATAATTTTAATGAATCTGCATATGGAAATACAGATGGGAATAAGTTTAATGATATGGTCAATGATGCATTTCAAGAAACTACTGCTTCGTTTAGTGATAATACTTTTGAAGAACCAAACCTGAGTGCTAAAAAATTTTATGATATGTTAGATGCTGCTAACGAATCTATCTACGAAGGATGTAGAGAAGGGCTATCAAAATTGTCGTTAGCATCTAGGATGATGACAATTAAAAGCGAAGATAACCTTAGTGAAAATTGCATGGATAAATGGGGTGAATTGTTTAAAGAGTATTTGTCAGAGGGTAATAACTCTGCAGAAAGTTACTATGAGATACAAAGATTGGTAGCAAGTCTTGGATTACCGTCTGAGATGATTGATGTCTGCATTGATAATTGTATGATTTTTTGGAAAGATGATGCTCAGCTGCAGGAATGTCGTTTTTGCTCTCATCCAAGATATAAGAAGACTAGTGGTCGCACCAAAATCCCGTTCAAGCGTATGTGGTACCTTCCAATAACAGATAGGCTGAAGCGATTATATCAATCAGAGCAGACAGCAGGGGCAATGAGGTGGCACGCAGAACACGATTGTCAGGAAGGGGTGGTCGCCCATCCATCAGATGCAAAGGCGTGGAAACACTTTCACACAGTATATCCAGACTTTGCTGTAGAACATAAAAAATGTGTATTTGGGTCTTTGCACTGATGGGTTTAGTCCTTTTGGGATGTCTGGTAGGCAATATTCGTTGTGGCCAGTCATAGTGACACCATATAATCTCCCACCGGAAATGTGTATGCATCGAGAATTTTTATTTCTCAGCATTTTGGTTCCAGGGCCAAAGCATCCAAAAAGATCACTTGATGTCTTCCTACAACCTCTTATCGAGGAACTAAAGCAGTTGTGGCATGTTGGTGTACGCACATTTGATTCGTCGAGCCGTAAGAACTTCAACATGAAGGCTGTCCTCATGTGGACGATAAGCGACTTTCCGTCGTATGGTATGCTATATGGATGGACAACGCACGAAAAGTTATCATGTCCTTATTGTTTAGATAAGACCAAATCATTTCAATTGTCAGCAGGAGGGAAAGCTTGCTGGTTTGACTGTCATCGTCGTTTTCTTCCAAGGGATCATCCTTATAGAAAGAGTAGGACGTTATTTCGAAATCGAGTTGTTAAAACCTCCCCCTTGGTTTACCTCTCAGGTGAGGAGTTGGAAGAACAAATCGATGGATATGGTGCGGAAGAAACTGTAAAAGTTGGAGGTAATTGGCAAAGTAATCCAGCAAATATGCATGTTGGGTATGGGGTATACCATAACTGGCATAAGAAAGTATATTTTGGGAATTGCCTTACTGGAAGGAGCATCTGCTGAGGCACAACTTGGATGTCATGCATGTGGAGAAAAATTTCTTTGAGAATATTATACACACATTGTTGAATGTTGCAGGGAAAACAAAAGACAATCGGAAATCTCGTCTGGATCTCGCGGCTTTATGCATAAGGCATGAGTTACATCTAACAGGAGATGGTAGGGCACCTATTCCCAGTTTCCGACTATCACATGCTGCGAAGAATGCTTTGATTAACTGGGTTAAGGAGTGGGGCAAGTTCCCAGATGGCTACGTGTCAACTTTTTCAAGGTGTGTTGAGCAAGGAGAGAAATTTTCTGGGATGAAGAGCCACGATTGTCATGTGTTCATGCAGCGACTACTCCCTTTTGCCTTTTAAGAGCTTTTACCGCAGGATGTACACGAGGCAATTGCAGGTATTACGTTTATATATGGTTATTAATATATACATACATGTATTTTGTAACTGTATTAATTAACTTAGTCCGGACCGGATTGGCGTTTTAGGTATTGGAGCATTTTTCAGAGACATATGTGCTAGAACCTTAACGGAGGACGAAATCTCAAAGTTGAATTCAGACATTCTACTCACTATTTGCAACTTAGAGAAGATATTTCCACCTTCCTTTTTTGATGTGATGGAACATTTGGTTGTACACTTACCACATGAGTTAGATTTGGATGGTCCAGTCCAATTTCGATGGATGTACCCCTTCGAAAGGTTCTTCAAACATTTGAAGATGAAGGCGAAAAATCTCGCTAGAGTAGAGGGATCAATCATTGCTGGAAGTTTGACAGAGGAGACATCAAACTTCTCTACTTACTACTTTAGCCAAACCGTGAAAACTAAGAAAACCCGTCGTAGACGATACGACGATGGTGGGGTTGGTCTAACATATCACTTGGAGGGTGTACCAGATGTTTTCTGTGATGTAGGTCGGATGGGTGGAAAAGTGAAGGAATCAACGTGGTGTGATTTCAAGCATATGGAAGCTGCCCATACGTATATAATGCTAAATTGTAACTACTTTCAGCCATATGAGAGGTATATATATATATATATATTTATATATTAATTGAAAATATATATACATCTAATTAATTAACGGGTGGACAGAATGTTAGAAGGCCAAATACGAGAAGCATTTCCTGAACTAAATGATGAAGAAGTTCAATTTTACCTAAAACGTGATTTTGTTGGCTGGATGCGGGAGAAGGTAAGAACCATGCATGAGTTATATTAGTATTGGTTATATATATATATACTAATTATTTCAATTTGTCAATAGGTGGCGAAGAAATCTCGACAAAGTTGGCCTTTATGGGTACATGAGTTTGTTTTGGGGCCCATTGCAAGCATAAAAACGAGTAAGATGTATTGTACTCGGGGCTTTATTTTTCACACATTTCAACATGGACAAAATAAAGCCACTGCAAATTATGGTATTCATGTCCCGGACGATACAAACTTCTATGGTATTTTGAAAGAAATCATTGAGATTGAGTATGCTGGTGTGTTGAACTTGAAAAGTGTATTATTTCGTTGTGATTGGTTTGATCCATCCAATGGTCTCGGGGTTAGAACCAACAAATTTGGAGTTGTTGATGTAAAAGAAAATAGGAGCTACACTGACAAGTTTGAGCCATTTATTTTAGCATCGCAAGCAGAGCAAGTAGTCTTCATTCCTTACCCTCGTACTCGTGGACGACGGGATCAAGATTGGCTATCCGTGATTAAAGTTAACCCAAGGGCTCGAATTGTCGGGGGGTTAGCAGCTGATGCTGATGATGATCATCAACCCCTAGTGCAACCTGCAAGAACCGAAGAAGTTTTGATCCCTACAGAGGTAACCACCAATTTGACAAGAATTGACCCACTTCATAATGGTCTTGATGTGATATTCGAGGATTCAGAAGGAAACGAAGATGAGTTTGATGAAGACGAAGAGGAAGATGAGGACGACGATGATGACGAAGATGGCGGAGTAGAACGTTATGTTTCTGATCATGACGAAGAAGATTAATAAATTTATTATTAATTACGTGTATATAATAAGTATGTATTTTTGAGTGTGTTGATAAATTTTTTTTTTAACCAAGAGATATAACCATTTGCTACGATTTTGCGACGGAATCGTCGCAAAATCGTAGCAAACTTCCATACCCAAAACTCTTACCAATACATTATTTATACCGTTTAAATTTCCTTTTCGTGGAATATAAAAACATATCATAGAGGCCTTAATTCATATATATATTTTTTTCCATCAATGTCCAAGTAATAAGAATAAGAACAAAACACTAAGGTTTAGGGTATGGACGTTTGCTACGATTTTGCGACGGAATCGTAGCATTTGCGACGGATTTGCGACGATTCCGTTGCAAAATCGTAGCAAACTTCCATACCCTAAACTCTAACCTATACATTATTTATACCGTTTCAATTGGCTCGTCTTCGAATATAAATGTATGAGTCGTATAATAAATAACAATCCCTTTATAATTATTGAAATAAAAAACTTATTAAAACTTTATCAACAAAACATATATAACGAAGTGTCACATACATGCACTTATACTAAGAATGTGATCAATCTATCATTTTTGCCGATTTTACGAAAAACTTCAATTAGTAGACTAACTTTGTTTCATACATGGACTAAGGACCTAAAGAAGTGTTTATTTACATATATGAATTGTAATTTTAGTCTAAAACTTCCAAAACCCTAAGTATACCCTAAACCACTTTAGCGTGGGATTTGCGACGATTTCGTTGCAATTGCGTCGCAAATGAAATGTTGCTACGGATTTGCGATGATTTCGTCGCAAATGCCACGCTAAATTTGCTACGCTTTTGCGACCTTACTTACGGTCAACTCAATTAACTGATTGAACATTCACATTGGGATTTACAGTTTGCGAGGCTTTTGCGACGATTTGAAAATATTGGCGAGGCATTTGCGACGGTTTTTTCAATATTTGCAAGGCATTTGCGACGATTTGTGGGCGGCAAACGAAATGCTGTGGCGGCAAACATGCATTGGGTCAAATAGTCGGCCCACTTTGCAAGGGATTTGCGACGGAATTGCGAGGGATTTTTTCCCTATATAAGCAATTCCAATCCCTCGCTCATTCCTCACACCTCTCTCTTCTCTCTCTACAAAAAACCTTTCTCTCTCTAAAAAAACGTTTCTTCGACATTCCGAATCCCGATCCCTCGACCTTCCGAATCCCGATCCCTCGACCTGATAAGGTAATTTTCTAAATTGTTCGTTTATTTTATGAATTTTAAATTTTGCTTTTAATGTTATCTTTAAAGTTGTTCAAATTAATATTAAATTTCTAATTTTTTTAATATGCAATTACTAATTTCAAAATTATAAAATTTATTTAGAATGCGGAGAACGACTATACCGACTACTTAGAGCCTGGTGTTGGTCGTGGTAGTGGTCATTCACGACCAGGACAGCGTACACATTCCGCCCGCGTCTCTCCTTCAGCGCGCGCCTCTCCTTCCGGTACCGCTAACAGGATTCCGGAGTCACAGCCGACGCCACCTCCCGAGCCAAACGCTGGAGCAATTCCTTCATGGGAGGACATGACCTTCGAGAAGCTTCTCGTTACTCCCGGACGGCAGACTCTTCTCCATTTAGAACCTGACTCTACCGGCAACGCTGTGTGGTAAGTAATTTTTTTTACATTATTTTTGTTTAATAATTATTAATATATTTATTTAAACATCATTTTTGTTTAATAAGTAAATATCATTTTTATAATTTTTTTTAGGTTTTGCAAAAACAAGGTGGGAAAGGATATTGGAAAGATCATAGAACGGGATTTCAAGATGTGCCACACGAGTTGGAAGTATGTTAACCTGGAGACCAAGAATCGGTGGTTCAAAACATTCGCGGTAAATATTTTTTTAAATTTTTATTTATTTATTCAATTTTGTAATTTTATAACTTATTTATTTAATTTTCAGCAAAAATATTATTGGGACCCCGCGATTACTGGTTTAGTTCGTGAAGATTTTGAGGAGAAAGCGAAGAACCGTCTCAACAACCAAATAGGACGGTGGAAGGAGAAGTGGCAAAAGAATCCGGATCCGAAGGTATGTATGCCATCTTTCTTCGATCCCAATATTTGGGTTGCTCTTGTCGCCTTCTGGCAGTTGGAGACTTCTGCGGAGAAGTCTGCCCAGTGCTCGGCTGCTCGATTGACGAAGGTTGGCGGTAGTGACGAGCCTTCAAAGCACTGTTCGGGACATATTTCTTATGCTCAGCATGCGGTTGACATTGTAAGTTGTTAAATTTTTTTACTTTCAATTTTTACGGTAACAAAAAATTCAACTTTTAACATGTTTCGATTTTCAGACTGCGGAAACAGGAGTTCCCGCAACGATGACATCGGTTTGGGAGAAGACCCACCGCAGGCCGGACGGGACATGGGTTGATGAACGTGTCCACAAGCTCCACGACGATGTCATTGAGCGAGTGGACGAACTTTCAACCTAGCTTACTCCTGATGGTCAACCTACTCAGCTGACACCGATAAAGGTCAACCGTGTCGCATTACAGGTAAAAATTTAATTTCTTTTTATTTTTATTCACAATTTTAAATATTTATTATACTATTAACATTTTTAAAAATAAAATTATAAACTTTTAATTTTTTTTTGTAGATGGCTCCTCGAAACCGTAAGGGAAAGATGGCATTTACAGGATCTATCCGGACGGATGATCATGGAGTGCCATTTTGTCCCGTTTCGAGATATGCTTCTGATCCGCAAATGGCCAAGGAGCTCCGGGAAACAAAAGAACGGCTCGGCCTAACGGAGAAGAAGTTAGAGAGGACGGTGAACGTCTACGATAATCTGTTTCGGGAGTTAGCGAAGTCGAACCCAGCCATTGCCGGGATTTTAAGGAGGGAAGACGAAGAAGGAGGCACATCGAGCCAGGATCCGCTCGATAATTTTAACTTCGATTAGATTTTTATTTGTTTTTGTTTTTTGTATTTTTAATGTTTTTTTTTTAAACATTATTTTATGAATTTTTTTTTATTTTAAATATTTTCGAATTTTATTAATAAATAATAAATTTTTTTTTTTTAATAATCAAAAACATCTTCGTTGCAAAACCGTCGCAACCAAATGCCGCAATTACGTCGCAAATTTTTTTTTACGCAAACCCATCGCAAAACAATGTCGCAAAATCGTAGCAAAAACAGTTGCAATTCCGTCGCAAATTTCGCCGCAAAACCGCCGCGAAGTTGACGCAGATGTTTGCGTCGTAAAACCGATGCAAATCCATCGCAAATTTGATATGAACAGTATTCGTCGCACATCCGTCGCAAAAAGGAACGTCGCAAATTCGTCGCTAATAGTAGCGACGAATTTGCGACGATTCATAAATTTGCGACGGTTTTGCGACGCTTTTTGGTTTGTAACGAGCTAGTTGCGACAAACCAAAAATCGTCGCAAAACCGTCGCAAATCTCCGTTTGCAACGGATTTACGATGGAAACCTCCCTTGCAAATGCACCTGTTTTCTTGTAGTGTTAGGTCTTTCGTAACGAGAGGACAAAAGGAAATTTGTAGCGAGAAGTGAAACTTTAGGTTTGGGTTTAAGTCGGTGACTTTTTTAATTCCTAACGTTGGTAGTATTTTAATTTAGTAGATTTTTACTGTCAAATTATCTTCTTATATTGACTCTTATTGTGTGATAAGATAATGAACACCGTATTTCGAAATAACATCAGTGTTTAGCTTTTTATATGGTTTTGAAAATTATGGCCAGGTTATGTTCACACTGTATACATTTAATACCGCTCTAGTTAAGCATTTTTTTATGTACATGATAAGTCTAAAAACGTTAATAACAATACATTAGATTTTGAATACAAATTTTACTTAATTGAGAGAAGAAGAGTCGCTATGTTTAGTTAAGTTTTATTGGTTTTCGATTGATTAATGTATTCTATATCGAATACAAACTCTATGATCCAAAAATATCATAGCTATATATTTATTTTCATGCATTTCAATAGAATATCCTTTCTAAAAAAATGTATTCCAAATAATTGTTTAGCTTAAGTATTTTGGTTTAACTCACAACTAAAACATCTCGTCGCGCCTTCACCTTTTGTTTTTCCTCCGGTGAAAATATGGGCTTGAAATTGTTGAGCTTTTCTTCGGATTCTCTTTGAGTTTTCACTTGCCTTTTTTTTATTTCAGAAACTCAAAGATAAATCCACATGACCGATCACCAACTTATGTTTGTAGTTTTTTAGACATGCCAATCCATGACCGTTTGATCATCCTCATTGCACACTTTTAGAAGTCTAATTAGATGATCCGATGAATAAAAGTGAATTTAATAAAAAAAAATAGGTGTCTTAAGTTTAAGATTATGGTCCAATTTAGGATTGTGGTTTAAGAAATAGGACACTAAAAATTAATAAATTCTATTAAAATATACAATAAGACACAATTAAAAGAGTCTCTAATGAGCATATGCTCTTAGGAGCCCAAACAAATCAAACATGAGTTTACGACTTTCTATGAACATTATAAATTTGAATGATTCAATTTTTTAAGAAAAGTGTACTAACGGTCTATTTTGTGCTTTCAAGTTTGCGGTCGCCAACACATTTTCAATTATAAATTAATCGAATGATTAAAAACAGCTATTTGGTACGTCGATCAAATGGCATTAAATTATGCAGTCCAACAAAAAGTTTTATTAATCTATGTTAATCTATGTCAACTGGTTTGCGTTTGATTCTCATGTCAACTATATATCTATATTCGTTAAACTTGGTAGTACATTTGTTTCAAAATCTGATGCACGTATATACAATTGTATATACTTGCGTTTCTATAATTTTTCAAAATCTGATGCACGTATATACAATTTTTACAAGATTCGTATCTAATTTGGACACATCAATATAAAGGAATCTACAAACGAGCTTCATAATAACTCGAACATGTTAGATACTTAAATTAATAACCAAGTTTTTGTCTGGACAGAAAACGAAAAAAAAGTTGTCATTGTGCAACTTTTCTGTGACGACTTTGGAATTATTTTTGTTGGTTTTAATGAGTTTAGAATTTGGATGCTCCAGTTAAGTAATTTCTGTTTGATGGTGATAACATGTTTATTAATATAACAAATAATCAACTAGTTCAACTTAAAACTTAGGTTGCATTTTTTTTTTGTCGTCAAAGAAAAGTTAGGATGCATAATTAGCTAAATGATAGAGACAAGACGTATGTATAGTTAACTTGTTTTTTAATAATATTCAAACCAACCATCAATTAGTTTGTATAATGCGCACGTGATAATTAACGGAATTATTGAGACAAAGAACGACATAAATGAATTGGAGAGTGTTATGGCCACTACTAGTAAGTAAATAGTAACCACTAATCACAGTCAAAAGATAAATCATTTTCTGTGTTGCGTTGTTTAATAAAAGTGATTTTTCTTAGTTGGAAATATTTGTTAAACGAAATTTGTGTGTGTTTCTCAGTTCTCACTAAAATCTGAATTCATTAAATCTTGTGTACATTTGAAATTTGAAAATTTGATTGATGTACGTGCAATTCTTACAAAGTATTTATTTATCCTGACATTTTAGGACACAGTAATGTTTTTGTCAGATAGTACCTAGGAATTATTAAACGAATTTTATTTGTATAGGACTTAGGTTAGATTCTTTGATTAAAAACCAAGTTTTGTGTGCACATTTTCCACAATAAAGTAAGTGAACATTTTTACCAACTTACTGATATAAAATTAATAAGAGTTTTGCAATTATTCTAATGATTTTGTTTATTTCAAAGGTCGACTAAAAAACTACTCCACCATCTCTCCATTTCTTCAACTAAAACAAAAATTGTAAGTAAAGTACAAGTTCTTAATTGTTTCTTAATAAAGTAATCAAGCTTAAAAAGTGTCTAACTTCTTAAGCCTTTTCTCTTTCAGCTTTACATGTTTTGTTTTTTATTTAGTTGGCTTTTCGTTTTTGTTGGCTTCTTCTGGGTTTAAGCCATTTTCTCAGGCAAGATTTTTCCACCGCCTTTCCTTTTCAATCTTTCTATTATTTGCATCTTTTTTTCTTTGGTCATTATCATTCAACTTTAGTCTTTATCAAATGTTTGAAGTTTTCTCTTTAAACATAGTCGTGGTGGTGTGTACTAGATCTCTGTTTTCTTTTTTGGGTCTTCTTCTTCAGAAAATGAGCTCTGATTGATATTCACAGAAACAGAAGAAGATTTTTTTGATATCTCGTTACTGGTAATCTCTTTTTTACTGTAATTTGTCTTTTGGGATTTTTTTTCTGGGAAAGTTCCATTTTTTTTTCTTGGAAAGTTTGGATCTTTCTTATAGATTAATGAGGAGAAATGTCTGGTGTTTCTGAATATTCTTCTTGTATAAATCTGAAAACTTTATTGTAAATCTCTGGTTAAACAATTTAGGGTTTAGATTCCACATTTTGCCTAAAAAAACAAAGAACAAGCTTACAATCTCTTAAACCCTTTTGTCCAGAAGGTCCTTTTTGTTGTTGTTACCATGCCTCTGATAGGCAAAATCTTATTGCTGTATAAAAATTGGTACTTTATTATCCACACAGTGTTCTTGATCTTGTTTTGTTTGGGGAAAATTTTCAGAGCAATTTGTTGTGAAAGGAAATGGCAGCAGAACGAAAGAGTAGCAGCAATGGAGGAGAAGTTGTAATCAATGTTTCAGGTGAACAAGCATCAAAGGTTTCTCCAAGGCATTCAAAGGAAATGGCTTCACCAGAGTCTGAGAAAGCAGTACCCATCAGCAAAAGCCCTTCTCCTGAAATCTCTAAGCTTGTTGGTGGTAGTCCTAACAAGCCTCCTAGATCTCCTAACAATGAGGGTCTAACTCAAAGGAAATCTTTTGCAAGGTCTGTTTACTCGAAACCCAAATC